>JALAZF010000183.1:3932500-4532500 GCA_022829125.1 Lathyrus tuberosus
TGGCTAGTGGTTCATTGTGGAGGATTTTCAGTGGATCAGTTGCTTGTGAAGTAAGCAAAAGTCAACTGTAAGGAGGAAAGTCAACCATGGGTTCTCAAGGGTTCAAATCATGTTTCCCAAGTCCATATACCTTTATTTGGTCAAGGAATAGCATGGATGGCATCATTCTTCAAGAATCAAGAGTTTGTGCAAAAGCTACAAAATTTGGAAAATGACCTATAATGAGAACTTTCCATTTTTGGCATTTTTTCCACCACATTCAACTTGACTTTTCATCCTCAAGGACGCTTCAAATGAATTTTCCTCCAACATGAAAGTTTAAGATCTTTCTCTCCCATTTCCAAAAAGTACTAGAACATCTCCATATCATTTGTGAAACTCTAGTTATGGTCAAAACAATGCAAGGTGCATTTTGATGGTTTTCCATGTACCACTTTTTCCACCTTTTGCATTTTGGTGCAAGTTGACTTTTAATTGGTCTCATTGGTTCATGTCACATTACAAAATAAAAGTACACCTCATTTGGATCATATTTGGCTTTTGAATCAATTCATTTCATACCATATTTCTCACTTATTCAACAAAGTGCAAATTTGCAAGTTGGATTGAAACTTGCAAACCAAGACATTTCAAGGCCCAATTCCAATCCATTTGTGATCAGCAAGGAAAGCGTGAGTGATTTATCATGAGAGGCAAGGGAATGCACGTGTGGATTAGTGGTGGTATCACTAATTGCATTTTTTTAAAACACTCCAAAACTCATTAACCAAGGGTTTAACCAATTGCTAATCATGATCAGTGGACTAATGGAATGTATATAAGCTAACTCATGCCTTCACAGCTAGGTCATGCATCCTCATTTGTTCAGAATCTCTTTTTCTCACCAAAACTTTTTCTCTTCGAAACCCTTTCATCTCAAGGGTTTCTGAAGAAATTTTGTGATATTCTTGATCTACACACTTGGTAGAGTGAGAATCCATCATTGTTTTGAGCTAATAGCAAGGTTTTCATCAAGTTCTGTTCAAGAGGATCCAAGTTCAAACTCCTAGATCTAGCCAGATTCAAGCCTTTATTTGCATTTATTTTGCAAATAGAGCTCAAAAGAGGAAGATCTGCAGCTTTTGGAAGGCGTTCTTAGTGTATTTCAAGCTCTACAGATCTCAGGTAAGCTTACTTTCCATGCTCGTAGAACTCATTTTTTTGATGTGCATAATGATCTATGAGGTTCACTGAGCATGTTGATGTATTTTGTTTTGAATTTGGACGTGTAACATGTGTGTATTGTGAGTTTGAAAGTTTTAGATCCAAACTTTTCTCCCTCGATTTGCTTTGTATGTTGATCTTTTGGTGAAATGGTTTGTATATTTGTGATCCTTGTGAAAATCTGGACAAGATGATGTGCTCGTCTGCATTTTCTGGAGAATTTTAAGTTGCAGGCCACCGGAGAAGGTGACCGGAGCTAGGGCTCCGACACCTGGTTTATGTTCAGTCCGACGAAGCTTTTGGAGGAAGGAGATGCAATCACAACCGTTCATGGCTTTGATCTGATGGTCTACATATTGCCACGTTGTTTAAAATTATGTTTTCATTTGGTGGTTTGTGTGTATGCCATTCCATGATTGTTACTATGTGAACCAAATCTGAGCCACTCATCTTAATTAATGTGTGATTTGTTGATTGAATGATACACGTTAGATGGATCTGATGCTTATTAGGCTGCCAGCACATTAATTGATCACCTGCTTGTCACGTGGGTGTGTGTGTGGTCCATTTTATGATTATTGTGTGCTTTCCTATGATTATTGCCATGCGCATACAATCGTGACCACTGATCTTGTTTACCTTGCATTTGTTTGACTTGCTATCATGCGTATGATTGATCTGAGGGTCCTGATTAAGTCTGACCGTTGACTGGGTTCTATGTAATTTCTTTTGACTTTGCTGATGGACTTTTATGATTTGGGCTTTGCTTTTCACACCCCTCCTTTGAGCCCTTTCTCTTTTCCAACGTGACTTTATTGCTATCTGCACCCCTGACTTTTATTTTCATTTTATTTCATTTTAAGTTTTGCATAGTTTCATATTTAATTTTTAAAAATAGATTTATGCATCTGAAAATTACAAAAAAAAAATCATGAAACATGTTTAGCATTTTATAAAATTTTTCCAAATTTTATTTTTCATTTTTATTTTATTTTTAGCATCTGAATTAATTGTTGCTTTATTTTCTTTTTTCATTTGTTTTTATTTGCACACTTTGCATTGTAAATTTTATTTCTCATAGCATACAAAGCATTCTGAACCCATTCTTTTTGCATTGTTGCATCAACATCTTGAAATGCATAAAAAAAAATTCTCATATTTGTAGACTCTTTTTATATTGCAGTTTGGTCCCTCTCTTTTGCATATTAGTTCATAATTCCTATGTAACTTTACATGTTTGATTGAAGGACTAATTTTGTGAATTTTTGCATGAGTTTTTAATATGATGTTTGCTTCTGGTTGATGTGTTTGGAGAATTAATTTGGTAATTTCTGAAATTGATTTGCTAATTGTTTGATTGCTCTTTGTTTGAGGTCTTCTTTTGTGTACATCTTTGATCATGTTTGATTGCTTGTTTGAGAAGGCACTTGTGCCATTATTTGGGATTGTTTCTTTGACTTCATAAACCATGTTTGAATCATTATAGGTCATTTGATTGCAATTATAGGTCATTGGTGTGAGGTTGTTGCATATTTTGTGCACATGTTCAATGTTTGATTTACATGCCTTTTTTTGACTTATCTTTTCACTTCTTCTCATCTATGCCTCTTCTTGACTTGTGTTTGGTTTGTGTATGCCATGCCATATCTCTTCTTTGCATCTCAAATGATGTATGTTTCTGACCTTGAAGCTTTGTATTCATGTCATATGCTATTCATGTTTCATGTTGCATCCTTTAACATGTTTCATTTACATGCTTCTTTTTTTTCTTCTTATATGATTCTTAATGCTTGGATACTTGTTTTTATGCCTTATGTGACACTTGTATAGCATGTTTAGGCACATGTTTAGGTCATCCACATTCTGACTTGGATTTTATTTGAAGCATTCTTGCATGCTCACCTTGCATATCCACTCATTCTTCTTCCACTCCTTCTTTGATGACTTTCTTGGATGTTTTGCCACTTGTTTGCATTCTCTTTGCTTGAGTTTGTTTGGTAAACATTATAGGTCACCTCTAAGGTGTACATTCTAACTTGGATGAGTTTCACTTGGTTTGTAACCATTTCTCTTTGGGTTGTGACTTGTTTGGGTTTCATTTGTCTTATTGTTGCTTATGTTTATTTTTGCTAACCATGTAGGGGCTAATGGTAAGTGAATGGGATGTGGATAGTTATCCACGTTTTAACTTCTCATTTCTCTTTTAAGCTTTCATACTTGTGTTTGCTTAGCATTTAAGATGCTCCTTTCTTCTCTCTCACTCTTTCTCATCCCATGGATCTCAAGACTTGTCTAAGTCTTGGATTCTTTTCCCCTTATAGCTACCTAGTCCAACTTAATTTTTGATTAAGCTTGGAGTAGGATTAGCATTAGGTTTTAGGTAGTCGTCCCTCCTAAGCCTCACTAACCATAGGATACCCTTGCATGATAACATTAGGACTCTTAGTTTCCCTTTAGAGTTTCCTTTGTGTCTTCTCTCTTCTCATCTCAAAACTTCTTCAAAACACGTAATAAAAGTTAACGTGTATTGCGCTTGAGCCTTCCATGTGGGAAGTGGAGAGTGAGGGGCTTCCCCTCATTCTTATAGAACACCTAGTGTATGTTCTGTTGGGGACGATGCGCGAAGTATTCGTTCCTATATTTAAGACTTGGGTTCAATGCAAGTTATGAACTAACTTAAAAAACACTCCTGTCTAAAAAACACCAAACAAATTCAAATCTTTTTATCCTTCGGGATTGTTGGGTTTCAAAATTCTTTTTTTTTTTTCAGAAAGGAGCTTGTCGCTCACGTAAAAAACACTTACCCATCCGTGGTCGTACCCACGAACTACATTAGCTCTGATTCATCTCTCTCGTCCGATTGAGGATATGTAGGAACAAGACAGCGATTGTCTTGGCGAGCAACTTTCCCCCACAGTTCCCGTCCAAACTACGTTGACTCTGACTTTCCCATTGCACTGAGGGAGTACGTAGGCCTAGGACAACGATAACGTCCTACCGAGTCACTTCTTTTTCTTTTCTCCTTCGTTTCTCTGTTCTTTCCGTTCTCGTTCCTTCTCTGGTCCCATAGCAGTGGAGTTCCAGATGACGACACCCTTTGATGCAGACAACAAGCGTGGATCCCATCGAGTACGATGGACGTGTTGGGTGCTAACACCTTCCCTTCGCGTAACCGACTCCCGTACCCGTTTCTCTTGGTCGTGAGACCATGTTCTTTCCATTCCTTCAGGTATATGCAGTGTTTCCTTTCCTTCTCTCGGGATAAATACGCATTGCTGGCGACTCTGTGTTTTTCTGCGCCACTCTCGTGTTTGTACCGTTGGATGCGAATCTTTCGGGAGCGACAGCTGGCGACTCTGCTGGGGACTCTGAGAGATAAGTCCACTACCCAGGCTTGAGCATACACACATGTTTTAGAGTGGATAGTCATGACGCTTTCATGGGGGTGGCCATGTATTGTCGTTCATGAGACCCACAACCAGACGAGGTTCTATCAGGAGCTACCTGCTACTGTGCATTGGTACATGCTAGTAGGTATTCTCTTGAGGGATTGTCGACTCTGGAGACCATTCCCGAGGACTCAGTTGCGGCACTCCTTTCGGGATGTGACAGTGGCAGACCACGTTCTGTGGTAAATCCATTGCACATTCTCGACCCGAGGACTCAATGCTGGGAACTTGCTATAGGATTTCCTTTTGAGGTGAATCAGCGGACGACCTCTTTGATTGGTGGTAGCATTGTATCCTTCAGGCTGAATATGCTATTGCTTCTCAAACCTCCAAAGCTGAGGATCTTTCGTTTTTGTGAATCAGTTGAGGCCTCCTCAATTGGTGATGATGCCAAACCAGAAGTGGTGAACGTATCATCATTTCTCGACCTGAGAGCCCGGGATACTGAGGATCCTAGTACCCACATGTGAGAGGGGCGGGTTGTTTACAGGTTTGCAGGTAACCGTGACCTTCTACCTACCCGGTGTTTTTGGATTCTTTGTCTCTACAGCCGGATCAGTGTGGTTATTCTGTTATCCCGGCTTGAATCAAGAGTTTGTACAGAGCCTCAAGATTGTCCAGCCAGTTCAGCACAGATGCTTGATGCCTTGATCCCATGTTTTGCATTACATTTCATTTTTTCTCTGACATTCATATTTTTGCATTTCCAGGTTGTATCCGAATCTGTGATTCCAGTCTGAGGGCAGTATTAGGGATGGATGTTCCAAGAGGTAAGAAGGATATTATTATCTACAAGTTTCTCAAGCCAGCAATAGGTCCTTTCACTATCCTAAAGGGAATGGCAAGTCCTGAAGTATTGAATGCTTTCGTGAAGAAGTATGGGTGGATTCTGTCTTTTGTTCGCAACATCGACGATTGTGAGTTTCGGGGTCTTCATACGCTGATGCAGTTCTATGACCCTCCACTGAGATGTTTTTTGTTCCCGGATTATTTGTTGGTGCCTACTTTGGAGGAATATTCTAACATGCTAGGGATTGCTATCAAGGAAGTTCCTCCCTTCTTTGGTTCAAAAGGAGATCTGGATTATGGGAAATTGGCCGGTACTCTTTATTTGAGCAAGTCAGAGTTAGAGGCCAACATCTCTAACAAAGGAAAGCTCTGTGGTTTCAAGTTGGGGTATCTAACGAAGAAGGCCCAGAAAGCAGAAGAAGATAAAGAATGGATTGTTTTCAACGCACTGCTAGCTCTTTGTGTTTATGGTATTGTGTTGTTCCCCAATGAGCCTGATTTTGTGGATGAAGATGCTATCAGGATATTCATGATGAGGAATCCTGTGCCAACCCTGTTGGGAGATCTCCATTATGCCTTATACAACAAGAATGAAAAGAAGAGAGGAAGGATGGTTCATTGTTGCGCCCCATTATTTTATAAATGGTTCGCAAGTCGTCTACCTCAATCTGGTGCCTTTGTTGATTCTAAGGATTCTCTAGAGTGGAGTCAGCGCCTGATGGGATTGGTCAGTAAAAACATCGTGTGGATAAATCAAGGATTGCTTGGCAAAGATATCATTCACAGTTGTGGTAAGTACCCTAATGTTCCTTTGATAGGGAGGAAGGGAGGAATTAACTATAACCCCTCCTTGGCCGTCAGACAGTTTGGTTACGCTCTGGTAGCACTGCCTGTTAAGAGAGATATGGAAGAATCACTGTATTTCCACTCATCTGAAGGTTTGGAGGAGGCGCAGAGAGCTTCTGAAGCTTGGGGTAGTATACTGAAGAAAGGAAAGGACGTTCTGGGCAAACCTAACAATCAGGCTTTCCTTCCTTATGTGGAGTGGATAAAACAGAGAGTTGAGGAGTGCTACTTGCCTTTTGATCGAGCACCTATGCTGTACCCAGAAAGTGTGGAGGGAAGACTTACTGTGCCTATTGAAGAATTCAACAAGCAACAGAAGTTGGTGCAAGAATTGAGAGCAGAGAATTCTGGTATGAGTAGTCAGTTGCAAGGAGTTTTGTAGGACAACTTAGAGCTGAAGTGGCAAGCTAAAGAGTCGACTGAGCGTTTGAAGAAGGCAGAAAATGATCTGGATAGTAGAATTCAGCATTTCAAGAAGCTTAGCATGGCAGCAGAGACATCAAGCAAAACCACCAGGACGACTAAGAAGCTTTTGGCTAAGACTGAAACTGAACTTGATGCTTATCAAGAGATGTGGAGTGAGGTCCAAGTCAAAAACGAGGAATTAAACAAAGAGATGCAAAAGGCGAAAGAAAAAGGAAAGTATTTCTTCAACAAGTGGAAAGAATCCCAAAAGGAGATTGAAGGGCTCAAATTACAAGCTGGAATCAAGAAGGTGAGACATGAAGGCAGCAGCGCTGAAGAGAAGATTGCAACGCTGAACCAAGAGATTGCAAAGAGAAACAGGTTAATCAAAGGGCTGATCACGCGACCGACACATCCTGACACTTTGAATCTTCTGGAAGAAGTGGAGGCTAGTCTGTTTGGGGTAGAATTGTAGTTGTTGTGTGTCTGCTTTTTTTGTGGTTACCATCAGGATTATTGATGGAATCACCCTTGGTTACAATTGACTTTGTTTGTATGAA
Organism: Lathyrus tuberosus; assembly: GCA_022829125.1. Taxonomy (NCBI): domain Eukaryota; kingdom Viridiplantae; phylum Streptophyta; class Magnoliopsida; order Fabales; family Fabaceae; genus Lathyrus; species Lathyrus tuberosus. The sequence goes on from JALAZF010000183.1 coordinate 3,939,753, forward strand.
TTCTTCAATCTTGATAATAGAATGTTTGATTCAGATATTTGTGCCTTGGTGGTTTTTATTTGAATTGTGGTTTGTTTCCTTGGTTTAATGCTGCGGTATTGCTGAGTTCAGATTTATTTTCTGATGAGGTGTCCAATCCCTGGCTCGGTTTCAAAGATTGGAATCAAAGGATATACCTTGGAAATGTTCAAATATGTTTGTTTGCATTTTGCATACGCATTTGCATAATCATCTCATGTTGCATAGTAGGTTATCTTGGGTTCTCTGGTTTTCTTATGCTCTCTCTTTTTGTCAGTCAGGATTGATCAACCAAATCATCGGTATTCTACCAGGCTTAATCAAAGCAGAGTGATGGACAAAGTTCAGGCAGACATGGCAGCTATGCAAGCTCGCATCGATCAATTCATGGAGATGATGCAGGGTGTGGTGCAAAGTCAGAATGAGTTCAGAACACTAGTTCAGCCTTTGGTGTCGCAGGTTGATGAAAATGGTATCTTACACGGTGGTTTTCTTAATCGTGTTATTCCTCCGGGCAGAGGTGGTGCTGGTATCAACATTCCTATCACTGGTGCCGAAGGACAGGGTGGTATTCCTTCAGTGGTTGGAGAAGGAAGTACTGTTCGAGCTATCCATGGCCCTCGTATTGACGATCAACAGGATGATGTTTTTTCAGTCAGAAGCTTGGACGCTGGCGTACCCGTGGTCAGTGATGAGAGGATCCATTTAATTGAGGCTCAACTGAAGGGGGTTGTGAAACAAGATGATCTGGGAATAGATTTGGACGACCTAAGGTTGGTCCCTGATGTTGTCATTCCACACAAGATTCAGATTCCTATATTGGAGAAGTATAATGGTTCTACCTGCCCGAGAACTCATGTAAAGGCTTATACCAGGAAGATGGCTGCCCATGCTAAGGATGAGAAGTTAATGATGCACTTTTTCCAAGATAGCCTGTCTGGCGCGTCTTTGGAATGGTACATGGGGCTGGAAAGTAGAGATGTTCGTACTTGGAGAGAGCTAGCTGCAGCTTTTATCAAGCATTACTAGTACAACACAGACATGGCTCCCAACAGAACTCAGCTGTTGAGTATGTCCCAGAAAAATGATGAAAGTTTCAAAGAATACGCGCAAAGGTGGCGCGAATTGGCGGCTAGGGTGCAGCCACCAATGCTGGAAAAAGAGATGTTGGATATGTTTATGGACACACTGCCTAAGCACTATTATGAGAAGCTATTGCCTTGTTCTCTAGGCAAGTTTTCAGATGTGATTGCTATTGGACAGAAGGTAGAGGTTGGAATTAAGGCTGGAAAAGTTTCTAGTGGTGACGGATCGTCCTCCGGACATGGAAAGAAGCCGTTTGATGGTTATAAGAAGAAAGGAGAGACCAACGTTGTATCATCTCACAGGGGAAAAGGGAAACAGCGTCAGAGCAATAATCAACAAGTAGCATCGGTAACTATCCCAACAACGTTACCTCTACCACAACAACAGAGGAATAATACTAATCAGAACAGGCAGCAGGGTCACTATCAGAACAGACCAAGGAATGCAGAGAGGCATTTTGATCAACCCCTATTGTCGTATGCACAGTTGTTGCAACATTTGCTGCAGTTGCGTCTAGTTGACCTCCGTACCCTGGCTCCACCAACAGGGGAACTCCCACGAGGCTACGATGCTAACGCATACTGCGATTTTCATTCTGGTGCTCTGGGGCACACTGTGGAGAAGTGTAGGGCGTTTCATCACAAGGTGCAAGACCTTGTAGACTCTAAGGCTATCAATTTCTCGAATGTTGGGCCCAATGTTATTCAAAACCCTATGCCTGATCACAATGGGCCGAGGGTGAATGCGATAATTAAGGAAGGTGAAGCTTTGAATTTGATCATGGATGTTGAGGAATTGAAGACTCCGTTGGCTGTGGTTAAAAACAGGTTGTTGAAGGGTGGCGTCTATCCGGGTTGTAATGAGAACTACTCTGATTGTTTGACGAAGGTTAATGGTTGTGATTCATTGAAGATGGGTATTTAGAATCTAATTGATGAGGGCTGCTTACAGTTTGACAGAGGTAATCAGCAAGAAGAGGTTGTTAGTGAGAAGGTTGCTACTATTACCATTCCTTTCAAAACAATTACTATTTCTGGTCCAGCAAGGCCACCTCTAGTTATTATCACAAGGGCTAGACCCATTCCGTATGAAAGTTCTAAGGCTATTCCTTGGAATTACGGTGCATAGGTGTTTGTCAATGGACAAAAACAGGAATTATTGACTACTTCACCAGTGAGTTCCAGTTCAGAGGTTAAGGTTGAAGCTGATGCTATAACGAGAAGTGGTAGAGTGCTTACTCCTGTTAATGATCAACCCAGTACTTCTAGACAAGATAGGGGAAAACAGGCAATGGATGGTTCTGTTCAGACTCCAGTGATTACTGATTCTACAGTAAAGCCTGTTGATGATGCTTTTTCTAAAAATGTTGAGGAATTTATGAGACTCATCCAGAAAAGTGATTATAAGATCGTGGACCAGTTACATCAGACCCCGTCCAAGATCTCTATTCTGTCCTTGTTGTTATGCTCTGAAGCTCATAGGAATGCTCTTCTGAAGGTTTTGAATGCATCCTATGTTCCTCAAGAGATTTTTGTTAACCGGCTGGAAGGGGTTGTAGCGCACGTGAATGCGGGTAATGGCTTGGGTTTTACAGATCTTGACTTGACTCCTGCTGGCAGGAATCATAACAATGCCCTGCATATTTCGATTGAGTGTCGTGGTTCACTGATGTCACATGTATTGGTTGATACTGGATCATCGTTGAATGTATTGCCCAAGAAAGCATTAATGAAGTTAGATACCAGGGGGCTTATTTGTACACTAAGTGACTTGGTGGTGCGAGCTTTTGATGGCTCGAAGAGATCTGTCTTTGGTGAGATTGTGCTTCCGATCAAGGTTGGGCCGGAAGTTTTTGATGCAACATTTTATATTATGGATATTCAGCCAGCGTACAGCTGTTTTTTGGGTCGTCCTTGGATCCATGGTGCGGGTGCTGTAACCTCCACTTTGCATCAAAAGCTAAAATACATGGTTGATGGTCATGTAGTGATGGTGTGTGGAGAAGAAGACATGATGATTAGTCAGCTGTCAGCCTTCAAATACGTGGAAGTGGATGGTGAAATCCATGAGACGTTGTGTCAGGGGTTTGAAAAGGTGAAGGTTTCTGAAGAGGTTGTCCAGTCTTAAGCTATAGAGCAGCCTGTAGTGGCAGGTCAACCTGAGGTTTCTATGTCTTCGTTTAAAGACGCCAAGGTTGTGGTTGAGGCTGGTAGCTCACAGAGGTGGGGCCAGGTGGTTGAAGTTCAGGAGAAGAGGGATACTTATGGATTAGGGTACAAGCCATCCAGGAGAGACGGGGATCCTCCCAAATTCTATGGCCCAGTCCGTTTCACTAGTGCTGGTGTTTTCTTCGACAGGGTTAATGCTATTGAGGAAGAAGGGGACAGTGATTGTGACATGGATAGCTGGATTCGTCCTTGCGTCCCAGGAGAAAGTCTGTTCAACTGGTCTTTCGAGAGAGTCATTCAAGTGACAGGCTTCGAGTAATTGCTTTGTTTTCCTATTATGTTAATCCTGCGTTCTGCCCAAGGCGTAGTGATTTTATTTGTAGGGCTTTTAACTGTTGCATGTTTTGCTTTATCATCAATAAAGGACTTTTCACACTCAAATATTTTGATCTCTGTCCTTCTGTTTTTGTTTTTATGCATTAAAAACTCACATCAAAATGGTAATGTGTTTCTTTTGTTGCATACATAATAAAACATACCTCATCAATCATGCAGGTCTTTTTGCTCAGATGACACCGATCATGACTCAGCTATAGCTCGGTATGACTTTGACAATCCAATCTATCAGGCTGAAGAAGAGACTGACGAAGATTGTGAACTGCCCGAAGAGTTGGCCAGATTGTTGAAGCAAGAGGAGAGAGTCATCCTACCTCATCAGGAGGAAATTGAGATTGTGAATCTAGGAACCGAGGACGCCAGAAAGGAAGTAAGGATAGGGGCTGCATTGGAAGACAGTGTCAAGGGAAGATTGATTGAAATGCTCCGAGAGTATGTGGACATCTTCGCCTGGTCTTACTAAGACATGCCTGGGCTTGATACTGATATTGTTGTACACCGGCTACCACTTAAAGAAGGTTGTGCTCCAGTCAAGCAAAAGTTGAGAAGAAGTAAACCAGAGATGTCTGTCAAAATCAAGGAAGAGGTTCAAAAACAGCTAGATGTCGGTTTTCTTGCCGTAACAAATTATCCTCCATGGGTTGCTAACATCGTGCCTTTACCTAAGAAGGATGGGAAGGTCAGAATGTGTGTTGATTATAGGGATTTGAACAGAGCAAGCCCAAAGGATGATTTCCCGCTCCCTCACATTGACGTGTTAGTTGACAATACTGCTCAGTATTCTGTGTTTTCCTTCATGGATGGCTTCTCTGGGTATAACCAAATCAAGATGGCCCCAGAGGACATGGAGAAGACAACATTCATAACACCGTGGGGAACTTTCTGCTACAAAGTGATGCCCTTTGGATTGAAAAATGCAGGGGAAACCTATCAGCGGGCGATGGTGACTCTCTTTCATGATATGATTCACAAAGAGATTGAAGTCTATGTTGATGACATGATTGCGAAGTCACAAACGGAAGGAGAACATTTGGTAAATCTCAGAAGTTGTTTGAAAGATTGAGAAAATTCAGACTGAGGTTGAATCCAAACAAATGCACCTTCGGGGTGAGATCAGGAAAATTACTGGGGTTTATTGTTAGTGAAAAAGGTATTGAGGTTGATCCTGCGAAGGTAAAAGCCATACAAGAAATGCCTGTGCCGAAAACAGAAAAAGAGGTTCGTGGTTTCTTGGGGAGATTAAACTACATTGCTAGGTTCATCTCGCACCTCACAGCCACGTGTGAACCAATTTTTAAGTTGCTAAGAAAAGATCAAGCGGTCAGGTGGAATGAAAATTGTCAAAAGGCGTTTAAAAAGATTAAAGAATACTTGCAGGAACCTCTGGTCCTTATGCCATCAGTGCCAGGAAGGCCTTTGATTATGCATCTCACGGTTCTTGAGAATTCAATGGGTTGTGTGCTCGGTCAACAAGACGAGTTAGGTAGAAAAGAACACGCCATCTACTACTTGAGTAAAAAGTTTACTGATTGCGAGTCAAGATACTCGATGCTGGAGAAAACATGTTGTGCACTAGCTTGGGCCGCTAAGCGTTTGAGGCAGTATATGTTAAACCACACAACCCTACTGATTTCAAAGATGGATCCAATCAAGTATGTGTTTGAAAAGCAGGCGCTTTCTGGAAGAATAGCCCGTTGGCAGATGGTTCTGACAGAATACGATATTCAGTATGTTTCCCAAAAAGCCATTAAGGGAAATGTTTTGTCAGAATATCTTGCCGAACAGCCAATTGAGGATTATCAACCGATGAAGTTTGAATTTCCGGATGAGCATTTCATGTATCTGAAGATGAAGGATTGTGAAGAACCTTTGCCTAATGAAGGACCTGAGATTGGATCTCAGTGGAAGATGGTTTTATGGAGCTGTTAATTCATATGGTAAAGGAATCGGGGCAATCATTACGACTCCACAGGGTTCTCATATACCCTTCACTGCCCGATTGGCGTTCATATGCACCAACAATGAGGCAGAGTATGAAGCATGCATCATGGGGTTAGAAGAAGCGATTGATTTGAGAATCAAGAACCTCGATGTTTATGGTGATTCTGCGTTGGTGGTTAATCAAATTACAGGTGAATGGGAGACTCGTCAAGTGAATCTTGTTCCATATAACAACTATGCCAGAAGGTTGTTACCTTTCTTCGACAGAGTAGACTTCCATCACATTCCTCGGATAGAGAATCAGATGGCTGATGCGTTGGCAACATTGTCATCAATGTATCGAGTGAATCTTTGGAATGAAGCTCCTTCAATCAGAATCATGCGCTTGGACAGGCCTGCTTTTGTATTTGCAGTTGATGGGGTATCAGATGGCAACCCTTGGTATCATGACATCAAAGTCTTCTTGAAGAGTCAGGAATACCCAGTTGGGGCATCTTCCAAGGATAAAAAGACATTGAGGAGATTATCAGGAAACTTGTTTTTGAACAAAGACGATGTGTTATACAAGAGAAACTTTGACATGGTCTTGCTACGTTGTGTTGATGAACACGAGGCAGGCCTGTTAATGGAAGAGGTTCACGAAGGTTCCTTTGGTACTCATACCAATGGGCATGCTATGGCAAGAAAATTATTGAGAGCGGGGTATTACTGGATGACTATGGAGTCTGATTGTTTTAAATACGCCTGGAAATGTCATAAATGCCAGATTTATGCTGACAAGGTGCACGTACCACCTACTCCTCTGAATGTTTTGTCGTCACCTTGGCCTTTTGCCATGTGGGGCATTGACATGATTGGAAAGATCGAGCCGACCGCTTCAAATGGACATCATTTTATCTTGGTGGCTATTGATTATTTCACGAAGTGGGTAGAAGCAGCGTCGTATGCCAACGTCACCAGGCAAGTGATAGCCAGGTTTATTAAGAAGGACATCATCTGCCGGTATGGAGTCCCGGAGAGAATCATCACTGATAATGGTTCAAATTTGAACAATAAGATGATGAAGGAGCTATGCCAGAGCTTTAAAATCGAACATCAAAATTCTTCTCCCTATCGTCTGAAGATGAATGGGGCTGTCGAAGCGGCTAATAAGAACATAAAGAAGATTGTGCAGAAGATGATAGTGACATACAAAGGCTGGCATGAGATATTACCTTACGCTTTGCACGGTTATCGTACTTCGGTACGCACATCAACTGGGGCAACTCCTTTCTCACTGGTGTATGGTATGGAAGCAGTCTTGCCATTAGAAGTTGAGATTCCTTCTTTGAGAATTCTAACAGACGTGAAGCTTGATGAAGCTGAGTGGGTGCGTTCCCGGCTGAATGAATTGAACCTCATTGAAGAAAAGAGATTGAAAGCCATTGCGCATGGCCGGTTGTATCAGAGCAGGATGAAGAAAGCCTTTGATCAGAAAGTGCGTCCTCAGTGTTTTCAAACTGGTGAATTAGTTCTGAAAAGGATCACTCCTCCTCAAACAGATCACAGGGGCAAGTGGACTCCGAATTACGAAGGGCCATATGTAGTAAGTCAGGTTTTCTCTGGTGGAGCCTTATTACTCTCAACTATGGATGGCGAAGATTTTACGTCCCCTGTGAACGCGGATGTAGTAAAAAAATACTTTGCATAAAAGAGACCCGCTGAACATAAAAAGAAGGTTCAGGCAAAAATGGGGCATCCTAGCGAACCATAAAAAGAAAAGGTTCGGGAAAAAATTAGGGATAAAAGAAAAAAGAAATAAACCCACAAGGTTGAAAACCTGAAAAGGCAACTTTGGCAAATATGGGTATCCCGGTGGATTGAAAACCCGAAAAGGGCGATCCAGGCAAAAGTTAGGGATTTAAAAGCAAAGACTATGATCCGCGTTCGATCTGTGATCACTATTCACACTTGGAAAATTCAAAGGAAAGGAATCAGTCCAGTCCGTCATCTTCAAAGGCCAAAGTATCTGCGGATAAACAAGTCATATGGGTTATAGCTGAGTCGAGTCATGGTGGATGTCTGTTCCCCACATTGCCGACATTTGTATTTTCTTTTGCTTTTTGTGCAATTACCTCTTTTCAGGAATTGCTTCCAGATTTAAATGCCTATTTACAGGCCGATTCATTCAATAAAGTTTGCATTTCAGTCAAAGAGCTTTTGTTTTTGCTTTACCTGTTTTGTTTGTGAAAATGTCTGATATTTTTGATAAAAACATTACATGCTAAAATGTGGAGCTCTGTGAAACAAGTTGGAAAACAGTGGCAATTGCTTAGGCGACAGTCACTATGATGATAATCAAAGTAGTCATTTTTGCATGTAGACCTTTCTGTTGGTTTTGCAGGATGACAGGTGTACCTCCCCAGTAGAGCTCTCCCCAACTTTGAAGTCTGATCGTCCTCAGCAGTTTATTACTCTTCCCCATCAGGGTATCAAGGATCGTCTTCCTCCACAGAGTATAAAGAGGTAATTCCCCGAGCGGAGTCGTTGAGGATCATTCCCTCAGCAGGACCTAAGGGGTTTTTCCCCAGCCAGAGTTGTGATTTGGCTCACCTTTCTTCAGTAGGTGGTGTTTCCCCACAGAGCATGGGCCAGTCGTTTTTCCTCAGCTAGTCAGGAAACATGTGTTTATCCCCTACCAGAATGGATGTTGACAACTTTTTTTCTCTCCCAAGCGAAGTCGTTGAGAATCGTCCCCCTCAACAGGAGTACAGAGGATTGTATACCCAGCCGAAGTGGTGTTTGGATTACTATTCCCCAGCAAGCGGTCAGAATATGATTCCTCCAAGGTGGATGTTGTTGTATCTCCAGCAGGAAGTTCGTGGACAAAGATGTTATTGTCCCCATAGAGTCCTGGTGTCTACTTTCCTCATTTGGTCAGAAAGTATAGTCTCAGCGACAACGGTTTGATCCAATCCCCAGCAGGGTGAGGGTAAAGTCATTTCCCTAGCAGCAGATTAAGCTCATATCCCCAAGCAGAGTCTGGTGGTGATTGGTATCCCCAGCAGGTCTTAAGTCCAATTGTTTTTGGGTAGGCGGCAAATCCAAGTTCTAAAATAGTTGGTCATTCCCCAACGGAGGAGTTTCCATCTTCAGTATTCATCTCCCTCCCAGCTGAGTGGGTATTCTCTCGGAGTTTCGTCCATCTCCAGCAGAGTTGTTGATCTTGATATTCCCCAACATAGTGGGTATTCTATCGGAGTTCCGTCCATCTCCAGCAGAATTGGTGATTGTGATCTTCCCTAGCAGGGTGAAGTTTTCTTCAGCATTGTTCTTTGGTTTGATGACAACGTAGTTTGTCGTCCTCGGTGGAGCTGCTTCTGTCCTCAGTGTTTATTTCGCTGGGACGGTCTTTTTGCATTGCATAAGCATCTTTTTGCATGGCATCCTCCTAAATGCGTAGCATTTCCACTTCGTGTGGAGCATTACGGCAAAATTCAAACATATGCATCTGAAGCATAAGCCAGGTTTGAGTTTCCCTTCGTCAGGAAGGCCGGATTTCAGGGAGCTATCTTTTGACTTTACTCCACAAGTGTTAGGTTTGGTCATTCAAAACAATATTTGACATTCCCTTGCAGAGTTGTTTGCCAGGATCGTTAATCCATGATTTCATTTTTACCCCTTCGTCCAGGTGGTCCTTTGGTTTATCCCCTCAAGGTTTTTAGCGTCAGATACTCGTCCGTATTAAACCTTTTCACGCCCGTCAGTGTACCTTTTCAGTACCCGTCCGTATTGAATCTTTTTACACCTGTCCGTGTGCCTTTTCAGTACCCGTCCGTATTGAATCTTTTTACACCCGTTCGTGTACCTTTTCGATGCCCGTCCGTATTGAATCCTTTTTACACCCGTCCGTGTTCCTTTTCAGTACCCGTCCGTATTGAATCTTTTTACACCCGTCCGTGTGCCTTTTTAGTACCCGTCCGTATTGAATCTTTTTACACCTGTCCGTGTGCCTTTTAAGTACCCGTCCGTATTGACTTTTGACACCCGTCCGTGTTCTTTCAGCACCCGTCCGTGTTTGAACCTTTTCACACCCGTCTGTGTACCTTCTTCGATACCCGTCCGTATCTGATATCTTTGATTCCTTGACACCCAACATAGCTAACACTCGTTCATGTTTATTTCATGACTTTTCAATACATCGTATGTATTGGTTTCCAACACTCGTACGTGTTGTGATAGTGCGACATTTATTGCTTGTTCCCCAGTGGAGTCGTCTCTCCTTTGAGGATTGCAAATTTCAGGTTTCTTTTGGTATTCAATCTCCATGAATCCTTTGAACGCATGATAGCCGTCACTATCATACCTTCATGACCAAGTTGATTGAATAAGGGCAGCTGTAACACCCCAAAATTTGCCTTATTGTTTTTTTTGCTAACTGGCTTATATTTCTTTGCATTTCTTGCATTAGCATTTGTGCATAGCATGGTTCTTAGCATGGGATCAAGGTACTTGGTCCATATTCTCAAGTCTCAAGCCTCAAGGTGGTTTGAGGAGCTCATCATATCTTCATAAGATCAAGGATGGTAAAGGATTTCAAGTGGATCTTTCCCTCCTGACCAGAGGGACCAATTAGGGTTTGTGAATCAAAAGGACTTCTTGAAGGGCTTTGTGGATTCAAGCATGTTCTTATGGTATTCCATATGCTCTCAAGTGTTCATGGATAGAGACTTGGCTAGTGGTTCATTGTGGAGGATTTTCAGTGGATCAGTTGCTTGTGAAGTAAGCAAAAGTCAACTGTAAGGAGGAAAGTCAACCATGGGTTCTCAAGGGTTCAAATCATGTTTCCCAAGTCCATATACCTTTATTTGGTCAAGGAATAGCATGGATGACATCATTCTTCAAGAATCAAGAGTTTGTGCAAAAGTTATTAAATTTGGAAAATGACCTATAATGAGAACTTTCCATTTTTGGAAATTTTTCCACCACATTCAACTTGACTTTTCATCATCAAGGAAGCTTCAAATGAATTTTTCTCCAACATGAAAGTTGAATATCTTTCTCTCCCGTTTCTAAAAAGTACTAGAACATCTCCATATCATTTGTGGAACTCTAGTTATGGTCAAAACAATGCAAGGTGAATTTTGATGGTTTTCCATGTACCACTTTTTCCACCTTTTGCATTTTGGTGCAAATTGACTTGTAATTGGTCTCATTGGTTCATGTCACATTACAACATCAAAGTACACCTCATTTGGATCATATTTTGCTTTTGAATCAATTCATTTCATACCATATTTCTCACTTATTCAACAAAGTGCAAATTTGCAAGTTGGATTGAAACTTGCAAACCAAGACATTTCAAGGCCCAATTCCAATCCATTTGTGATCAGCAAGGAAAGTGTGAGTGATTTATCATGAGAGGCAAGGGAATGCACGTGTGGATTAGTGGTGGTATCACTAATTGCATTTTTGCAAAACACTACAAAACTCATTAACCAAGGGTTTAACCAATTGCTAATCATGATCAGTGGACTAATGGAATGTATATAAGCTAACTCATGCCTTCACAGCTAGGTCATGCATCCTCATTTGTTCAGAATCTCTTTTTCTCACCAAAACGTTTTCTCTTCGAAACTCTTTCATCTCAAGGGTTTCTGAAGAAATTTTGTGATATTCTTGATCTACACACTTGGTAGAGTGAGAATCCATCATTGTTTTGAGCTAATAGCAAGGTTTTCATCAAGTTCAGTTCAAAAGTATCCAAGTTCAAACTCCTAGATCTAGCCAGATTCAAGCCTCTATTTGCATTTATTTTGCAAATAGAGCTCAAAAGAGGAAGATCTGCAGCTTTTGGAAGGCGTTCTTAGTGTATTTCAAGCTCTACAGATCTCAGGTAAGCTTACTTTCCATGCTCTTAGAACTCATTTCTTTGATGTGCATAATCATCTATGAGGTTCACTGAGCATGTTGATGTATTTTGTTTTGAATTTGGACGTGTAACATGTGTGTATTGTGAGTTTGAAAGTTTTGGATCCAAACTTTTCTCCCTCGATTTGCTTTGTATGTTGATCTTTTGGTGAAATGGTTTGTATATTTGTGATCCTTGTGAAAATCTGGACAAGATGATGTGCTCGTCTGCATTTTCTGGAGAATTTTAAGTTGCAGGCCACCGGAGAAGGTGACCGGAGCTAGGGCTCCGACACCTGGTTTATGTTCAGTCCGGCGAAGCTTTTGGAGGAAGGAGATGCAATCACAACCGTTCATGGCTTTGATCTAATGGTCTACATATTACCACGTCGTTTAAAATTATGTTTTCATTTGGTGGTTTGTGTGTATGCCATTCCATGATTGTTACTATGTGAACCAAATCTGAGCCACTCATCTTAATTAATGTGTGATTTATTGATTGAATGATACAAGTTAGATGGATCTGATGCTTATTAGGCTGCCAGCGCATTAATTGATCACCTGCTTGTCACGTGGGTGTGTGTGTGGTCTATTTTATGATTATTGTGTGCTTTCCTATGATTATTGCCATGCGCATACAATCCTGACCACTGATCTTGTTTACCTTGCATTTGTTTGACTTGCTATCATGCGTATGATTGATCTGAGGGTCCTGATTAAGTCTGACCGTTGACTGGGTTCTATGTATTTTCTTTTGACTTCGCTGATGGACTTTTATGATTTGGGCTTTGCTTTTCACACCCCTCCTCTGAGCCCTTTCTCTTTTCCAACGTGACTTTATTGCTATCTGCACCCCTGACTTTTATTTTCATTTTATTTCATTTTAAGTTTTGCATAGTTTCATTTTTAATTTTTAAAAATAGATTTATGCATCTGAAAATTACAAAAAAAAATCATGAAACATGTTTAGCATTTTATAAAATTTTTCCAAATTTTATTTTTCATTTTTATTTTATTTTTAGCATCTGAATTAATTGTTGCTTTATTTTCTTTTTTCATTTGTTTTTATTTGCACACTTTGCATTGTAGATTTTATTTCTCATAGCATACAAAGCATTTTGAACCCATTCTTTTTGCATTGTTGCATCAACATCTTGAAATGCATAAAAAAATTTTTCTCATATTTTAAAACTCTTTTTATATTGCATTTTGGTCCCTCTCTTTTGCATATTAGTTCATAATTCCTATGTAACTTTACATGTTTGATTGAAGGACTTATTTTGTAAATTTTTGTATGAGTTTTTAATATGATGTTTGCTTCTGGTTAAGGTGTTTGGAGAATTAATTTGGTAATTTCTAAAATTGATTTGCTAATTGTTTGATTGCTCTTTGTTTGAGGTCTTCTTTTGTGTACATCTTTGATCATGTTTGATTGCTTGTTTGAGAAGGCACTTGTGCCATTATTTGGGATTGTTTATTTGACTTCATAAACCATGTTTGAATCATTATAGGTCATTTCATTGCAATTATAGGTCATTGGTGTGAGGTTGTTGCATATTTTGTGCACATGTTCAATGTTTGATTTACATGCCTTTTTTGACTTATCTTTTCACTTCTTCTCATCTATGCCTCTTCTTGACTTGTGTTTGGTTTGTGTATGCCATGCCATATCTCTTCTTTGCATCTCACATGATGTATGTTTCTGACCTTGAAGCTTTGTATTCATGTCATATGCTATTCATGTTTCATGTTGCATCCTTTAACATGTTTCATTTACATGCTTCTTTTTTTTCTTCTTATATGATTCTTAATGCTTGGATACTTGTTTGTATGCCTTATGTGACACTTGTATAGCATGTTTAGGCACATGTTTAGGTCATCCACATTCTGACTTGGATTTTATTTGAAGCATTCTTGCATGATCACCTTGCATATCCACTCATTCTTCTTCCACTCCTTCTTTGATGACTTTCTTGGATGTTTTGCCACTTGTTTGCATTCTCTTTGCTTGAGTTTGTTTGGTAAACATTATAGGTCACCTCTAAGGTGTACATTCTGACTTGGATGAGTTTCACTTGGTTTGTAACCATTTCTCTTTGGGTTGTGACTTGTTTGGGTTTCATTTGTCTTATTGTTGCTTATGTTTGTTTTTGCTAACCATGTAGGGGCTAATGGTAAGTGAATGGGATGTGGATAGTTATCCACATTTTAACTTCTCCTTTCTCTTTTAAGCTTTCATACTTGTGTTTGCTTAGCATTTAAGATGCTCTTTCTTCTCTCTCACTCTTTCTCATCCCATGGATCTCAAGACTTGTCTAAGTCTTGGATTCTTTTCCCCTTAGAGCTACCTAGTCCAACTTAATTTTTGATTAAGCTTGGAGTAGGATTAGCATTAGGTTTTAGGTAGTCGTCCCTCCTAAGCCTCACTAACCATAGGATACCCTTGTATGATAACATTAGGACTCTTAGTTTCCCTTTAGAGTTTCCTTTGTATCTTCTCTCTTCTCATCTCAAAACTTTTTCAAAACACATAATAAAAGTTAACGTGTATTGCGCTTGAGCCTTCCATGTGGGAAGTGGGGAGTGAGGGGCTTCCCCTCATTCTTCTAGAACACCTAGTGTACGTCCTGTTGGGGATGATGCGCGAAGTATTCGTTCCTATATTTAAGACTTGGGTTCAATGCAAGTTATGAACTAACTTAAAAAACACTTCTGTCTAAAAAACACCAAACAAATTCAAATCTTTTTATCCATCGGGATTGTTGGGTTTCAAACTTTTTTTTTCAGAAAGGAGCTCGTCGCTCACGTAAAAAACACTTAGCCATCCGTGGTCGTACCCACGAACTACATTAGCACTGATTCCTCTCTCTCGTCCGATTGAGGATATGTAGGCACAAGACAGCGATTGTCTTGGCGAGCAACCTTCCCCCATAGTTCCCATCCGAACTACGTTGACTCTGACTTTCCCATTGCACTGAGGGAGTACATAGGCCTAGGACAACGATAACGTCCTACCGAGTCACTTCTTTTTCTTTTCTTCTTCGTTTCTCCATTCTTTCCATTCTTGTTCCTTCTCCGGTCCCGTAGCAGTGGAGTTCCAGATGACGACACCCTTTGATGCAGACAACAAGGGTGGATCCCATCGAGTACGATGGACGTGTTGGGTGCTAACACCTTCCCTTCGCGTAACCGACTCCCGTACCCGTTTCTCTTGGTCGTGATACCATGTTATTTCCCTTCCTTCAGGTTTATGCAGTGTTTCTTTTCCCTCTCTCGGGATAAATACACATTGCTGGCGACTCTGTGTTTTTCCGCGCCACTCTCGCATTTGTACCATTGGATGCCAATCTTTTGGGAGCGACACAACCTTCTTTCTTCGATAAGACTCAACTCGTTGAACCTCGCTCGAACCCATTCAGCCTCGTCAAGTTTAACATCCATCATGACCCTTAAAGAAGGGATCTCAACTTCAACCAGTAGCACTACTTCCATACCGTATACAAGAGAAAACGGGGTTGCCCTGGTAGATGTACGAACAGAAGTATGGTACCCATGCAAAGCAAAAGGCAACATTTCATGCCAATCCTTATACGTCACCACCATCTTTTGCACAATCTTCTTGATATTTTTGTTGGCTTCCTCGACGACACCATTCATCTTCGGGCGATAAGGAGAAGAATTGTGATGTTCAATCTTGAAGCTCTGGCATAGTTCTTGCATCATCTTATTGTTGAGATTAGAACCATTGTCAGTAATGATCCTTTCGGGCACCCCATATCGGCAAATAATCTCCTTCTTAATGAATCGGGCTACCACCTGCCTGGTGACATTTGCAAAAGAGGCAGCTTCCACCCACTTGGTAAAATAATCAATAGCCACCAAAATGAATAAATGTCCGTTGGAAGCTGTAGGCTCAATCTTCCCAATCTTATCAATTCCCCACATAGCAAAGGGCCATGGAGAACTCATCACATTCAGAGGGTTGGGTGGCACATGCACCTTGTCAGCATAGATTTGGCATTTGTGGCATTTTTGGGCGTACTTAAAGCAATCAGCCTCCATAGTTAGCCAGTAATACCCGGCTCGCAATAACTTCTTCGCCATAGCATGCCCACCAGCATGGGTACCGAAAGATCCTTCGTGCACTTCCTGCATTAACAGGTCCGCTTCGTGTCTATCCACGCATCTGAGCAAGACCATGTCAAAGTTTCGCTTGTAAAGCACGTCCTCGTTCAAGAAGAAACTTCCTGCTAACCTCCTCAGAGTCTTCTTGTCATTGTTTGATGCCCCAGCCGGATACTCTTGACTCTTCAAGAAATGCTTGATATCAAAATACCAAGGTTTATCATCAATCGTCGTATCGGCAGCAAACACATGAGCGGGTCTGTCTAGCCTTATCACATCAATCTTGGGTATATGGTTCCACCAATTCACCTAAATCATGGAAGAAAATGTTGCTAAAGCATCGGCCATTTGATTCTCATCACGAGGTATATAACACAATTTTACTGTTATAAAGAAGGTCAATAGTCTTCTCGCATAGTCTCTGTAAGGAATCAAGTTCTGCTGGTTGGTATGCCAATCTCCATTGATCTGATTGATCACTAGAGCAGAGTCCCCAAATATCTCAAGAGTCTTGATCCTTAAATCAATGGCTTCTTCAATACTCATGATACAAGCCTCATATTCCGCTTCATTGTTGGTGACATCAAAAGTTAACCTGGCAGTGAAAGGCATACGTGATCCTTTCGGAGTGATAAGGACTGCCCCAACACCACTTTCATTCATGTTAATGGCCCCATCGAACATCAGTTTCCATTTGTCATCAGGATCCGACCCTTCATCAACCGGAGGCTCTTCACAATCTTTAGCCTTGAGAAACATGATGTCTTCATCAGGAAAATCAAACCTCATTGGCTGATAATCATCAATAGGCGACTCGGCAAGATAATCAGACAACACACTCCCTTTGATAGCTTTTTGGGAAGTATATTGTATATCATACTCAGTCAAAACCATCTGCCACCGCGCGACCCTTCCATTAAGAGCTGGCTTCTCAAAAATGTACTTGACTGGATCCATTTTTGAAATCAGTAGGGTTGTATGAGTTAGCATATATTGTCTCAATCGCTTAGTAGCCCATGCTAGTGTGCAACATGTCTTCTCAAGCATCGAGTACATGGACTCGCAATTGGTGAATTTTTTGCTCAGGTAGTATATAGCATGTTCTTTCCTACCTGTCTCATCGTGTTGACCGAGAACACAACCCATTGATCCATCACGTACAGAGAGATACATAATCAGTGGCCTCCCAGGGACTGAAGGCATGAGAATCGGAGGATTTTGCAAATATTCTTTTATCTATCAAAGGCCTTTTGACAGTCATTGTTCCACCAGATTGATTGATCTTTTCTCAATAATTTGAATATTGGCTCGCAAGTTGTGATAAGATGAGATATAAATCTTGCAATATAATTCAGTCTTCCCAAAAATCCACGAACTTGTTTTTCTGTTCTTGGCTCCGGCATTTCTTGAATGGCTTTTACCTTTGCTGGATCCACCTCGATTCCCTTTTCACTGACAACGAAGCCCAGAAGCTTACCAGATCTTACCCCGAAAGTACACTTATTCGGGTTCAGCCTCAGTCTGAACTGTCTCAACAGTTCAAACAACTTTTTCAAATTTATCAAATGCTCTTCTTCCGTTTGTGATTTGGCAATCATATCGTCCACATAAACTTCAATTTCTTTATGAATCATATCATGGAAAAGCGTCACCATGGCACGCTGATATGTTGCCCCAGCGTTCTTTAAACCAAACAGCACCACCTTATAGAAGAATGTGCCCCACGGGGTAATAAATGTAGTTTTCTCCATATCCTCCGGCGCCATCTTGATCTGGTTATATCCGCAAAACCCATCCATGAAAGAAAACACAGAGAATTGAGCCGTACTATCCACCAACAGGCCAATGTGTGGTAAAGGAAAATCATCTTTTGGACTCGCCCTATTCAAATCTCAATAATCCACGCACATTCTGACTTTGCCATCCTTCTTCGGCACAGGCACAATATTAGCGACCCATGGTGGATAACTAGTAACAGCTAGAAACCCCGCATCCAACTGCTTTTGCACCTCCTCTTTGATTTTGATGGCCATTTCAGGTTTGGTTCTCCGAAGCTTCTGCTTGACAGGAAAACAACCCTCTTTCAGCGGCAATCTGTGCACAACGATGTCCGTATTCAACCCCGGCATATCTTGATAAGACCAGGCGAAGATGTCAACATACTCTCGCAACATCTCAATCAGCTCTTTCTTTATATTCTCTACTAGGCTGCCCCTACTTTGACCTCTTTCTTTACCTCTTCATTACCGAGATTGACAACCTCTATAGATTCCTGATGAGGCTGAATGGCTCTTTCTTCCTGTTTCAATAATCTAGCCAACTCTTCAGGAAGTTCACAACCTTCCTCATCCCCCTCTTCAGCTTGGTATATTGGATTATCAAAGTCATAATAAACCATAGCAGGGTCGTCTTCAACAAGATCCAGAGAATTATTTCTGCATGAATGATAATTCATGCTTTTAGAAATTACCTTTTTTTTTAAAGGAAAAGAAAGAAAAAATGCAAGAACTGCGAAGAAAACTTTGCCATTTTTATTTATCTGATATAAAAATAAAAGGAAAGACAGGGAACACAATTTTGATTACAAAAACGTCCTTTTATTAATGATAAAAATTTGTATGAGAACAAATGGGGCCCTACAATGAAGTCACTATGCCTTGGGCAGAGCATAGGACCTTTGCATGCTTAATGAAAGAAAACACAGAAAATTACTTATTCGGCAGAGTAACTTGGATGAGATCCTCCGAAAACCAATTGTTCAGCTTCATTCCTGGGGCACATGGGCACACCCAATTGTCCAGGTCACAATCACTATCTTCACCGTCTTCAACTGCTGCACAAATATGGCTTGGATGTATGACTCCTCCACTTGAGAAAATAACTGGCCTTTGGCGCTCTTGACCCTTTAGTAGTGGAACTTGAGGAGATTTATAACCAATTCCGCCCTTATCGTCCTTGAAAGGTAGCTCAATCACTTGAGCCCAACCTTCCGTACGACCAGACTGCACTACTTCCAAAGCCTGCTTATACGAAGTCATAGAGGTTCCCACCTTTGCCTCACCAGACGGAGAATCATTCACCATATTCATAGTTTCAAATGCCTGACAGAGAGTTTCATGGATTTCTCCGTCCATCTCCACATAGTTGAAGGACGACAGATGACTAACGAAAATATCTTCCTCTCCACATACCGTAACAACCTGACCGTCAACTACAAATTTTATCTTCTGATGCAAGGTTGAAGATACAGCCCCAGCAGCGTGGATCCATGGATGACCCAATAGACAACTATAGGCCGGTTGGATGTCCATCACATAAAACACTGTATTAAACACATGGGGTCCGATCTGGACAGGAAACTCTACCTCTCCAAACACTGATCTCTTTGAACCATCAAATTCTTTCACTACTAGATCACAAGGCCTAAGTACAACCGCTTCGACATCCAGCTTTGCTAATGCTTTCTTAGGAAGTACATTGAGGGACGAGCCAGTGTCCACCAATACATGAGATAGCATAGCACCTTTACATTCCATCGATATGTAGAGAGCCTTATTGTGATTCCTTCCTTCTGGCGTTAAGTCAAAATCTGTGAACCCTAGACCGTTACCAGCATTAACATTGGAAATCACACTTTCAAGCTGGTTCACTGATATTTCTTGTGGTACGTACGCTATATTCAAAATTTTTAACAAAACGTTCCTATGTGCTTCGGAACATAACAATAATGACAAAATGGAGATCTTAGAAGGAGTTTGATGTAGGTGGTCAACGATCTTATAATCGCTCTTTCTGATTATTCTCATGAATTCCTCAACATCTTTCTCCAATGAATTATCAGGTTCCATTCTCGGCACTGGTTCATCACTTATCACCTGCTTTCCTTTGGCCTTTGCTAATGCTTCAGTATCGTCTTTCCTGAGTGTCTGAGGAGCAAAAAGCCTTCTGCTGCGAGTAAAACCACCCATTCCCACAATATTTCCGATACTTGAACCACTTTCTTTAGGAGTCTGCACTTCCTGCTTCTGCCCTTGACTATTAGTTCCATAATACCACGGAATAGCAACCTTGTTCTCATTTGGGACATGACTGGGAACAGTTATAGTTATAGGAGCTACTCGTTCAGGTACAGATATCTGTACGGGAGCAGACACCGGAATTTCCACAGGATCAAAGTATATTGTAATAGTAGAAACTTCATCATTATTCTTTTTCAACTGATCAAATTGTAAACGTCCTTCATCCATCATGCTCTGAAGGCTATTTCTCAACTTCACACAACCACTATCAGCAATCAAACAATCTCCACAACTTTCTAAACAACCAGGAAATACAGCCCCTTTCAGCAGGCAGTCTTTCATAACTTTCAACGGAGTCTTGACATCATTAATGTCCCTCACCAGATTCAAACTTCCATCTTCTTCAATGGAATTCACCCCTGGTCCACCATGCGAAGGCATGGGATTTTGAATTACATTAGGCCTCAGAGCAAAATTAATAGCCTTTGAATCAACAAGATCTTGAACCACATGTTTGAAAGCCTTGCAATTTTCCACATTGTGACCCGGCGCATTTGAGTGAAATTCACACTTTTCATTTACATCATACCCAAAGGGTAATTTGCCCACTGGGGGAGCCAAAGTCCTCAATTGTACCAACTTCAAACGAAGTAAATTCTGTAGCATTTGTAAGCATGTCATAGGGAAAACATCAAAATGTCGGTCATTCATTCTCTTTCTTGGGTGATACTGCCTCTGATCTGCAGGTTGAGCCTCAGTACCCGGAGTTGGAATAGTTATAGATGCTGCTTGGTGATACAGACCCTGTCGTCCTATACCTTTCCCCCCTTGTGCATATGCAGCATTAGCGTCACCTTCACGCTTTCTGTTATTGTTACCAAAAAACTTCTTTGCGGGAGCCGAACTTGTACTACTTCCGTCCTGAATCTTCCCCATCTTTAGCAAACTCTCGATTCTCTCTCCAGCAATTACTATGTCAGCAAACCCAGTGGATGGACAAGCAGCCAACCGATCGAGATACGGACCTTGCAAAGTATTCATGAACATATCAGCCATTTCTCTATCTGCCAATGGAGGTTGCACCTGAGCAGCAAGTTCACGCCACCTCTAGGCGTACTGCTTAAAACCTTCCTTAGGATCCTGTGTCATGCTTTGTAACTGAGTGCGATTCGGTGCCATGTCAATGTTATACTGGTATTGCTTCAAGAAAGCCAAGTACAACTCTTTCCAACTTCTGATGCGAGCCTTGTTCAACTTTATATACCATTCAAGTGAGGCTCCAGACAAGCTGTCCTGGAAAAAATACATCCATAACTTCTGATCATCAGAATAAGCCGCTATCTTCCGGTTATATGCCTGGAGATGAGTTTTAGGACAAGTGCTACCATTGTACTTGTCAAAAGTAGGTGGTTTAAACTTCGGGGGAATCTTGACACCCTGTACTAGTCCCATATCCTCAACATCAATTCCCAAAGGATTCTGACTTTCTATAGCTTTCACTCTTTCAGCCAGTCCCTCGTATTTCCTGTCATCATTGTAGAATCCCATATCAGCATTAAGTAGGGAAAACTGGTCCTCTTGACGATCTTCCACATGCCCATTGTTGCCAGGAACAAAACCCAAGTTAACTCCAACCGGAGGAGGAGTAACAACAGGAGGATTGACAACAGGAGGGTTAACCCTAGGGGGATTAACAATAGGAGGATTGACAACAGGAGGGTTAACCCTAGGGTTGTCAACTCCTTAATCAGAATATCTCTCTTTGCTAGGGCTTCAGTCAATGAATCCATATTCATCAGGAGAGCTTCATCATCACATACTCCTTTGTGCCTCTTCACACCGGCTTACATCTTGAGTTTCCCCATATCTGCCATAGCCTCTTCTAGCTTCGTCTTGGAAGTCTTCAGCTCCTCTCTGGCACTTATCAATTGCTCTTGACTTTTGCCAAGATTTTCCCGATACTTCCTCCTTTGTTCATGTGCCTTTTTAAGCTCGTCATCCTTGATCTTCAGATGTTCCTGCAACCCTGCGTTTTCGATCCTAACCTCATCCCAGGCTTGCTGAAGCTTGGCTAGCGTATCCTTGGTCTAAGCTAAAGTCTGTTTGGTCTTCTTATGAGCTTGAGTGGCAGCATCGGCACCTTTACTAATTTTCTGGAAATGTTGAGCTCTTTCGGCGAAATCCTTTTCTCTTGCAGCTAAGATTCTTTCGGCGTCTTGGGCTTTATGCTCCAATTCTTTGTTGGCATGCAAGGCGTTTTGAAGAAGACTACTCAGATCTGAATTCTCCACCCGAAGTTCCTTTACCAATTTCTGCAACTTATCAAACTCCTCGATGGCTACCGTGGTAGGTTGTTCATTTTATTACAGGATATAAAGGGGGTTCCTTTGAAAAAGGAAAGAGTAATTTGTTCACCTTCATTTCAATCCATCTTTCATAATCAGGATAAGATCTACAATCCATTTTTCCAAAAACTATTTTTCCTGTTTTACGCTGGTGACACCAAGCATTCACAATTTCTCGCATCATGTCCTCATTATCAGTCCCTGTAAAGAACAAAGATTTATCAACATCCCGATCTGTGGGAGGAGACCTGGAAGCTCATCCAAACTGTCTAATGGCCAGGATCAGGTTATAGTTGATTCCCGCTTTCCTGCCAATTAGAGGAACATTGGGAAAGTTCCCACAACTAGTGATAATCTCTATTCCCATCAACTTACGATCAAACCAGCTGATGTTATCAGCAGTTAATCCCATTATCCGCTTGGACCATTTTAAGGAATACTTTGTTTCTACAAAAGCACCTGCCTGAGGTAAATGTTTCAAAAACCAATGAGCTAAAAGTGGAGTGCAACAATTGACAGATCCTCCCCTTCTTTTTTCTTCTTTGAAATGCACCGAGTAGTAAAAATCTCCTAACAAGGTGGGAACCGGGTTTTTGAGAACAAAAACTCTTATAGCCTGCATATCCACAAAATCTTGTTGATTAGGGAAAAGAACAATGCCATATATGCACAAAGCCAGGATGGAATTATAAACTGCCCAATTCTTTGCTTCAGTAGCCTCTTGAGCTTGGTCAGTAAGAAAGGCTAGGTGAAAACCTTTGACTCCATTTTTGATAGCCACTTTTCCTTTTAGCACTGAATCTTTCACCTGTACCGCAGTTGCAATCTCCTCTAGGTTAGGATGACTACCATAAAAGAATGGCAAAGCTGATTCGACTGAAATTCCCAAAATAAATGAGAACTCTTCCAAAGTAGGCATCAAAATGTAATCAGGGAAAAGAAAGCATCTCAGCGCCGGCTCATAAAACTATAGAAACGTGTGAAGAGCATCATGTTCATACTGTGTGATTCTGTGGACCATCTCAACGAATTTCCCATATTTGTTCTGGAATTTGACAAGAATACCCGGGTCAGCCTTAGCTGTCACCTTATGCAGTAAATCCAAAGCAGGTTCTGGGAACTTGTAGGCAACATTGCTCTTTCTCTTGATAACTGTCTCTGTCGAGCCCATTGATTGGAATCAGAAGTGTAAGAAGCACCTGTAAATGACAAACATGAATGTTATGACATGATAATGCAATGCAAAAGGGCATGGTATCAGCGTGCTCTGTGTCTATGCTAGAATGTGTGCACAGTGTCTGTACAAATCTGAGAATAATACTGTAGATAAAAAACCCACTGACTGTAATAAGTTACATCAACTGTCTATGAAAATACCAGAATTTTAGGGTATGTGGGAGGCATGGTCACCTGTAAGCCTGTAAACACCCGCCCATACTCACATGTGGATACTAGAACAGTGGTTCCTCAGTTTCGGATTCTCTATTTTGAGAAGTAATAGCACATTCAGCCCGTAGGATACAATGCTATCGCCAAACAAAGAGATCATTCGCTGATTCCCCAAAAACAAAGGCCATCCTATGCAAGTTCCAAAGTGGGCCCTCGGGTGCGAATGGGTTTGCCACAGAATGTGGGCTGCCACTGTCACCACTAAAGAGGGATGTTTCCACTAAGGTCCTCAATGATCGGTCACCAGAGTCGACAACTTTCTAGGTTAACACTCCGAAATGCACAAGATGCGCAAATCAAAACATCTCCCAAGAAAACCTCGTCTGGTTATGAATTTCGTGTAAACCATACATAACAAGATGCTACGTAGGCCACACTACTGTTCACTCTAGTCCTATGTATGTACTCAAGCCTGTGTAATGGGCTTATCTCTCAGAATATCCAACCCGCCAAACAGAAAACCAGCACAGCATAGTCCAGTATAACAATGATATGTAATGTAAAGAATGCGATAAATACAGTAATACAGTAAAGCAATAATATAGTAAAAACAGTAAATACAACATCAATACAAACACCCAATGAAAGAAAAATAGACAAGCGCTAGGATTGACTCGCTAAGGGAACCAGAGATTCTGGGTTCGATCCCCAGCAGAGTCGCTAGCTGTCACTCCCGAGATTTTCATCCAGGTACAAACGCGAAAGTGGCACCGAAACAGACTCGCCAGCAATGTGTATTTATCCCAAGAGAGGGAAAGGAAACACTGCGTAAACCTGAGGGAAAGGAAAGAGCATGGTCTTGCGACTAAGGGAACTGGGTTCGGGAGTCGGTTACACGCGAGGAAGGTATTAGCACCCCCACGCGTCCATCGTACCTGATGGGATCCACGCTTGCTGCTTCAATCAAAGGGTGTAAGGAAAGGATACTGGAAAAGGAGCTGCTAGCTGGAGAACTGGAAAAGGAAAGGAGAGAGAAAGAGAAACAAATGTAGGGAAAATAAAAGAAGTGCTCGAATGGGCCCTACCCTACTGCCTACGTATCTCATCGGGAGTGTTAGTTTCTTGGATTGGCTAGAATTTTGGTAAAACAAAGTATGTTCAATGTTGATGTCACATGGGTGATGTCACAACATTGTGTCTTAACACTGGGCTGTGTTAAGTGTTTTAGTTGGATGTCTGATGTCACTTGCAATGTTGTGACATCAGGACTGCAGAATTAATAACATCAGGTTTAGTGATGTTGTTAGGGTTTGCGTTTTAGCTGGAATTTTGGGAGAGCTGGTGTCTCATTGGTTGCGGATATCTTGGGATAGATATTCTCTGTTGCATAGAGATTTAATGCAGATTTGTAGGAGGTTTAAAGGTTGAATATTTAAGAAGATTTTGAGAGAGAAAATCTATTTTGAATATTCAGTTTTAAATAACAAATCAGGTCAGATATTGTAGCAGGTCCAAGTCCAATTCAAAGAGCTATATAAAGCGCACCAGTACTGAAGGAAAAGCAACGAAGAAAAAGAGCTAAAGACTGAGAGTCGTTTTGTGTTTTCGTGCATGTTTTGTAAACCATTCTAGTGTGAATTGGTGTTGTCGAATTGAGTTGTTCTTGATCAAAGCTGTGAAGCATAATCAAGTAGTGTTATTCAAAGTGTGTGATCTTTGAATTATTTCACTGAAGTGTTTTAGGGATTGAGTAGTGTTCTCATATCTAAGTGGTTTCTTAGGTAGAAAGTCACTAGTCGGAATTAAGATTAGGAGATTGTCAACTGGGTTGTTGAGTCTGTAATTTAATTCTACAAGTAGTGAATTTCATCCTTGACTTGGTAACCCCCAGACGTAGGTAGTTAGACCGAACTGGGTGAACAATTCTTTGTGTTATTCTGCTGTTTAATTTGTCCATTGTGCAGAGTGTGTTGTTGTGACATCGCACTTAACATCACACGTCTGATACCAGAATTTCAATTGGTAGCAGAGCAGGCATCCTGTCTGTCTCTGGGTGAGATCTAGGGAAGTTACTTTCTGGTGTAAAGATGGACAAAGAGGTTGGAGGATTTGTCAACAGACCCCCTATTTTGGATGGCTTGAACTATGATTATTGGAAGGCAAGGATGATCACCTTTTTGAAATCCTTGGACATCAGGGCTTGGAAGGCTATCATTAAAGAATGGAAAGCACCTGTTGTGTTTGAAAAAGATGATGCTGGGAAAGATAAAGAGGGCACCTTAAAGCCGAAGCCTGAAGAAGAATGGACCAAGGAAGAAGATGAGCTTGTCCTTGGTAATTCCAAAGCTTTAAATGCAATTTTCAATGGAGTGGATAAGAACATATTCAGGTTAATCAATACCTGTGAAGTTGGTAAGGAAGCTTGGGATATTTTGAAGGCTACACATGAAGGATCATCTAGAGTAAAGATGTCAAGACTTCAGATTCTAACATCTAAGTTTGACAGTCTGAAGATGAAGGAAGATGAGACTATCCATGACTTCCATATGAGTGTTCTTGAGCTGGCCAATGCATCCCGTGCTCTTGGTGAAAAGATGTCAGAAGAAAAGCTTGTAAGGAAGATCCTTAGGTCTCTTCCTAAGAAGTACAAGATGAAGGTGACTGCCATTGAAGAAGCTTATGACATCTGG
Organism: Lathyrus tuberosus; assembly: GCA_022829125.1. Lineage (NCBI taxonomy): Eukaryota > Viridiplantae > Streptophyta > Magnoliopsida > Fabales > Fabaceae > Lathyrus > Lathyrus tuberosus. The sequence goes on from JALAZF010000183.1 coordinate 3,965,819, forward strand.
CAGATGAGGGTAGATGAGCTCATTGGATCTCTTCAAACTTTTGAGCTTGGTTTGAATGATGAAGAACCAGAAAAGAAGCCCAAAAGTATAGCTTTGGTCTCCACTTCTGCAGAAGCTAAGAAAGTCAAAGATGATGATTCTCAGGAAGATCTATCTTAGGACATTGCAATGTTGGGAAGGCAGTTCAACAAGGTGTTCATGAGAATGAACAATAACTCCAGGTCTAATGTCAAGAACATCTCTTCTGACATCAACAAGTCAAAAGAGAAGGATGAAGAGAAGACTGCCCAAGATAAAGGAGTTCAGTGCTTTGAATGTGAAGGTTATGGACATGTCAAGAAAGAATGTCCCATATTCTTGAAGAAGCAGAAGAAAGGCATGTCAGTTTCCTGGTCTGAATCTGATAGTGAAAGTGAAGGTGAGTCAGCAAAGCATGTTAGAGCCTTAACAGGAACTGTTGTTTCTGATGATGATAGTGATGGAGAAATAACTTATGAGGAGTTAGCATCTACTTATCAAGAGATGTGTTTTAAAAGTGATGATATTTGTCAAGAAAACAAGTGTCACAAGCAACAGATTGCTCAGCTTGAGAATGTAAAAGCTGATCTGGAAAATGAAGTTGTACTTGTTAAATCTCAACTTGATCAGATGACAAAATCTGTTAGGATGATGAACAGTGGTACAACCACTCTTGATAAGATTCTTCAGTCAGAGAAAGTTGTTAGAGATAAATCAGGTATAGGATATGTGGTTGAGGAAAAGAGTTCTACAGAAGCAAGCACTTCTGGAACAAAGAAGGAGGTGTCCCAACCAATGTCTCAGCATCAAACAAAGAGACATGATTCTACACCTAAGAAGGTTACTCATCCACAACCTCAGAATGTTGAGAAGAAGAATGCTCATCATCAGAAGAAGGTGCAGTCTCAGGGAGCTAGTCAGTATATGCCACCTCAATATCACAAGAGCATGAAGGCTGCTAGGTTCAATCAGAACATGTTTAATCCACATCAGGGGAACATGTATGAATATGGATATGGATACAACAATGCTGTGCCTCATTACTATGGAAGAAGGAAGCCTCATCACCATAGGAGACAGTTCAAAAGACAGTATCCTTACCATAGAAGACAGTCAAACTATGGTAGTAGAAGATAACAACCTTACCATAAAAGAAGAAATCAACACTATGGATGGCAGCACCAGCAACATCATCATCATAATGGTAGACGATATAACCAATTCAGAGATGACAGAGTTAGATGCTTCTATTGTGGAAGGTTTGGACATATGTAGTACTCTTGTTTTAAACTGCATGGTTATCCACAATCTGCTCCTCAAAGAAAACTAAAGGAGGTCAGGCCCAAAGTTGTTAAACAATGGGTTCCTAAAGCTCAGGTCACATGTCTATTGGCTCACACATCAGATGGACATTTTTCTATGGATGCATGGTACTTTGATAGTGGATGTTCAAAGCACATGACTGGATCCAAGAAGCATTTGGTAGAGTTCAATCCTTGCCATGCAAATGATGTTATATTTGGCAATGGTGAAAAAGGAGTAGTAGAAGGAGTTGGAGGAGTGAAGAATCATGATGGTTTTACTCTTGATAATGTGCTCCTTGTTCAAGGGTTGAGTGCTAATTTAATTAGCATAAGTCAACTTTGTGATGAAGGTTACAAGGTAAGCTACACCAAAGATGAATGTGTGGTAGCTGATGAGCAGAATGAGGTAGTGATGAAGGGAGTAAGATCCAAAGATAATTGCTATCAGTGGATACCTCAAGTGGACAGCTTATCTAGTGATGTTAAGGTTGATTTTGTAACATCAGATGGTGACATCCAGTGTGAAAGTATGGTGAAAAGTCAATCCGGGTTAATGACTTATGGTGCTGTTACTCCTAAGTTGGATGATGTGTTAAAAGCCAACTTGAGTAGTCAGTTATGTGAGCAAGATGAAGGAGTCAACAATGCTGATGGAAGGGTCAAAAGCTGTGACCTTAAGAAGTGTTGGGAGCTGAATACTTGCAAGGCCAAGAAAGATGACAACCTGACTAATGACTCCTATAGTTTAGAAGAAAAATTTCACAAGTTGACAATCCTTAGGTTGTAAGATGCAGATGTTAGAGCTGATGTTAAAACATCTCAAGTCAAGAAAGGTACTTCTAGCCTTAAAATAAAGAAGAGTGATGATGAACTAATTGCAAAAGTGGTTCCTGGGGTTGCTAAACGACTGAAATCAAGGAAGAGGAAAGCTATTGAGTCACCTCCAAAGATGAGAACTGATAAGCAGAAGATCTATGTGGATGGTACTACAAACTCCAGGAGTAAAGTGTTCATCTCTTCCAGAAATAGGAAGATCAGAGATAAGTCTGATGATAATGTCCAGGATATCTCTCAAATGAAGGAAGCAGTTGTTGTTATAACTTCTGAGAAAATTTAAAAGGCCATACTAGATAACATTCCTATGCTTTTCATAAAATGGTGGAAGTATGTTCTGGAAAAAGAATTTGGTATAGATACTCTAGATATGGTTGAGTTTGCTAGGATATGATTCAGAGAGGGTGTGGGAACTTATGGTATTCAGGTGTGTATGAATAAGTTGCTCTGACTGTGTTTTATTAGGAGCTTCTTGAAGGACTTCTTTGTGCAATGAGTCCTTTGGATGGTGATGAGAAGCTGATGTCCCAAAAGATGTTATAACACCATGTTTGCTGGTGGTTATATCTGGAAGATGATTAAGATTAGACATGTGGAGTTGGATGCTCTAGCATTTTTGGTCAGAAGAGGTGGAGATTATGGTCATGTGTTTAGTAGTTTGTTCTGGCAAAGCATGACTACTGTCTTTGAAGACTTCACCAGTTTCAACAACTACTGGTGGATGTAAGGATAGAGGAATTGTGATCTCTTGAAGAGACTGGATCTCAGTAAAGCTTATAAGTAAGCTGAGAATTTGTGGAGTTTGTGACACAGTGTTGAGTTTGGATTATTTTGCTGATAGTAAATCCAGTAGTGGAGCATATGTAATACCCTGGTGTCAAGAGTGTCAAGAGTATCCTTGGTGAAGGATGTCTTTGTTCTGGATCTGAAGCTTAGTGCTTACATTATATCTAAGGAGCATCTACATAGTCATACGGGAGAATGATGAAGTAGAAGGTTTGCCTTGGATGGTGAAGATGAATTGTATGATAGCCTGTGGAGAAAGGGACAGTGGTACCAAAATGCATGTACTCAGAAAATGTGCTCAAATGTTCATCTCCATCTAGAGCATTTGTTAATCATGACAGGGGGAGTACTTGTCTATGGATTTTGCAGCAAAGGGTGTCATAGGACTTACTTGTTGAGGTTTGTCCAATTGTGGCTAAAAAGGGGGAGAAATAGTCAAGAGTCAGTCAAGATGCAAGAGGTGCTGCAATGACAAGGAGTGCTGCTAGTTGTGATGCAGAAGTGCAGATATTGAGGGGGAGAGTTGTTGAACAGCTTGTATGCTAGTTCTTTCCTTAAGGGGGAGATTTATTCCATGCTGTTGGAGTGTTTGTGCAGCATGCTGAAAGCATTGTGAAATGTAGCTGTTTGTGTAGAATGTGCTGCTGCTGCAAAGGTTGGAAAAATCATATTTTTATCCGTTGCTAAAGTCTCTGAAGATGCAGAGATTGTTTTAGCCAAAATTAGCCAAAGGGGGAGATTGTTAGTTTCTTGGATTGGCTAGAATTTTGGTAAAACAAAGTATGTTCAATGTTGATGTCACATGGGTGATGTCACAACATTGAGTCTTAACACTGGGCTGTGTTAAGTGTTTTAGTTGGATGTCTGATGTCACTTGCAATGTTGTGACATCAGGACTGCAGAATTAATAACATCAGGTTTAGTGATGTTGTTAGGGTTTGCGTTTTAGCTGGAATTTTGGGAGAGCTGGTGTCTCATTGGTTGCAGATATCTTGGGATAGATATTCTCTGTTGCATAGAGATTTGATGCAGATTTGTAGGAGGTTTAAAGGCTGAAGATTTAAGAAGATTTTGAGAGAGAAAATCTGTTTTGAATATTCAGTTTTAAATAACAAATCAGGTCAGATATTGTAGCAGGTCCAAGTCCAATTCAAAGAGTTATATAAAGCGCACCAGTACTGAAGGAAAAGTAACGAAGAAAAAGAGCTAAAGACTGAGAGTCGTTTTGTGTCTTCGTGCATGTTTTGTAAACCATTCTAGTGTGAATTGGTGTTGTCGAATTGAGTTGTTCTTGATCAAAGTTGTGAAGCAGAATCAAGTAGTGTTATTCAAAGTGTGTGATCTTTGAATTATTTCACTGAAGTGTTTTAGGGATTGAGTAGTGTTCTCATATCTAAGTGGTTTCTTAGGTAGAAAGTCACTAGTAGGAATTAAGATTAGGAGATTGTCAACTGGGTTGTTGAGTCTGTAATTTAATTCTACAAGTAGTGAATTTCATCTCTGGCTTGGTAGCCCCCAGACGTAGGTAGTTAGACCGAACTGGGTGAACAATTCTTTGTGTTATTCTGCTGTTTAATTTGTCCATTGTGCAGAGTGTGTTGTTGTGACATCGCACTTAACATCACACGTATGATACCAGAATTTCAGGGAGCATGAGAATCAGAGCGACGTACATCAACGTTCGCGTCCTAGCAGTTTAGGTGTTACAGCTCGCTGTATGGAGACTTAGGCGTTACCTATTTGTGGTAGGACGGAAATGACGCATCCTTAAGGAATGAGTGAAGAAGATGAGAAGAGAGTTGTTTGTTGGTTTTTTCTTTTAGAAAGAAGTGTCTTGTTTATTTGGTGTTTTGTAACACATATTGTATTTAAGTCCTTCATGTAGGATCGAATGCCTCGCATATCGACCCAAGACGGGACGTACGCTAAACATTCTAAGAAAGCGAGAGAAGACCCCTCACCTCCTTATTCTCACATGAAAGGCTCAAATACAATATTTGTTATGCCTTTATCAAGTGTTTTTTACCTTTGTTTTAAGATGAGAAGAAGAGACTCAAATGGGAGCAAAAGGTAAAATCTAATGGGGACTAAGACTCACCCTAATGTTATCATACATGGATGTTCCTATGGTTAATGTGGTTTAGGAAACCTAATCCTAAAAGAAAGGAAAACAAGAGCAAAAGAAGCAACTTACTTCCAAGATGGAAGTTAAGTTGATCTTAAAGAGGGATGAAGAAGAAGTTATTCAAGGAAAGCATATAAATGATTATCATGATCACAATTTGAATTATTAAAAGAGATAAGAGAAGATGAAAGAAAGAAGTGCCTGTGGAAGCATATCCACACATTTACTTACCATTTGCACCTACATGAAAAAGTTAGTTCAAAAAACTATTTACAAGTAGTGGCATGAAGAAAGACTAACAAGTAGTGATCAAACAAATCAAGAACCAATGAATAAGGATCCTAAGAGATGAAACTCAATCAAAGTCAGAACCTATATCTAAAGGTGCTCTCTAATGTTAAGGTATTAAACACACACTAACTATGCACAATCAAATGTCCTGAACATCAAAGAAGTGCACTATGGAAGTGGAAGATGAAGAATGAGTGGAAATGCAAAGTGATCATGAATTAATGCCTCACAAAAGATAAAAGTCAGAACCATATACCAATCATAAAAGTATTCTAATGCTCATGAATCATCATACAATTCAAGAATAAAAGAGTACAAGTAGAAGAGATAAGATGAAGGAGAAGTGAGTATAAGAGAAACATGTTCCATTAGATGCACAAAGTGACATATTAGAGATGCATAACATGTAACATGATTAAAGAATGCATATGGTCAGTGGCATACCATTGATGTGATGCAAATGGAAAAAGAGAAAAGTCATATAAAATACACACATGAAACATGTAGAGTATAAGAGGAGATAAGAGAAGGAAACATGTCAAAGTTCAAGTTATAACACACAAACTCATATTAACACAAGTCGCATGACCTATAATGAAACAAAGATGACCTATAATATCATGCAAATGACATACAAAATATGCACAAACAATCATGCAAAGTAAACACTAAAAAGTGGCACAAGTGCCTCAACAAAACATATAAGAATGAGATAGAATAATGTGCACAAAAAGTAACTTCAAATGCAAGGCATCAACAATTAGCAAAGCATATGATAAAATTGTGAAATTAATTCTTAAACAATCCAAGTCAGAGGTAAAAACATGTACAAAAGATTCATGGCAACACTCAAGAGAAAACATGCCTCAAAATATTCACAAAATCACATTGATCAAACCAAAAAGAAGTGCAAAGATGAACATGCAAACATGTGATAAAATGACTAAAAAAAATCAAAATAAAATGGATTTAGATGCTTTAATGTGTTATCTAATCAATGCAAAAAGAATGAGTTAAAAATGTTATGTGAGATAGGAGAAATAAAATGCACAAGTTTGAGTATCAATGAAGAAATTCACTCAAAAGAAATTAAAAGAAAAATAGGGAATTATGCTCAAAAATTCACAAAGTCAGAATTAAAAATAAAATAAAATTATTTAAATGTATTAAGAACACACATGAATTAATTTGGGATTTTTATAATTTATTTACTATTTTTAAAATAAGAAAATGGAAACAATATAGAAATAAAAATAAAAATGTGAAAGAAATGGGAAGGGGGTGCAGCGTGAGTAATTTGCATGTTGAAAAGTGTATTGGGCTCAGCATGGGGGGGGGGGGGGTGTGAACATCAATTATTCAATCCAGTCCAACACGCGTGTTTGTGTGTGATAGAGTGCATTCAGTTAACATGTTTGATGCAATTACAGCCATAGGATCAATCAATCACCAATACTTATGCAAAGTAATCAGATCAAACGCATTAAATCACATGCACACGATATCTAACATGCACTCACACATATGCAACCACTCAGAGAGAAAACAAAGAAGTCACATGACATGAAACACTCTCATTAATGCGTTGGCACAATATCAAACGTTGGATTAATTCATGATGATCAATCACACAAGATGAATGGATCAGATTGGAGACACACAATAACAAGCATGATGCACATGTACATAAGCAATCAGGTTACAAACTCAAACACGTGAGATGCACATGGTATTTTAATGCGTTGGCAAGGTTACAACCACACGATGAGAATGATCAGACGGCCATGATTTAAACTGGCAAAACCCTAACATTAAACCTCACTGGCCGAAGAATGACCTCCGGTCATCTTCTCCGGCCACTCTCCGCCACCTGCAAACGTTCACATGTCTAGAAATATACAAACCATATACCAAAATGAAGAGGAAATGGAGGAGATCATGAATACACAATTATTTTCCATATATCAATCACATATAAAGAGAATCGAAGAGATGAACATTGCCCTAGATTTTGAATCTACGCCTCTAAGAGGCCTATCAACTAGCCGGAGATGAATAATGCTTCTATTAAGCTAAAAACAACAAAAAAACAAGCTAAATCAACATAAATTTGTGCAATAAAGTTGGTGGAATTGGAACCTGAGCTTTGCAGAAACTTGAATCAAAATAGAGCCAGAGATGCTGCCTTGAATTCTTGAACTCTAAGGTGGCCAAATAAAGGTTGTGGACCTTGAGATCTTGAAGGAAATAGAGTGAGATTCCTACTGAACCGAAACTGCAGTTGATAAAGTGAACTCAATTTTCCTTGTTCTTGATTAGAGATACACCATTGATGATGATGAAGGTGAAATATGGAGGAAGATGATGAGAGAATCGTGCAGAAAGAGAGAGAGAATTCAGTGAAATTCAGAGAGTGAGAGTGAAAATGATTTGAGGGGAAAGTAAAAAATGAAGTGTTGTTGTGAAATTGTGTGTGTGATTTGAATATATATCTTGAGTTAGTGACTTAACTCATGGTTAAATGAGTTCTGAGTTGGGTTAAGTGAGTGCACCCTAACTAACTGAGTCAAGTTAGTTAGGGGCGAGTGAGTGAGGTTGGCTATGGTGTAGTTGATGTTCATGATCTTATGGTGAGGTTGAGAGAAAAGAAAATGAGAGGGAACCATGTAATGTTAATGAATGGTGGTGATGAAGTCATGTTGCAGCAAGGAAGATTGTTGTGCAAGTTTGTTCTTTCCTATTTGATGTATGGTAAAGCATGTATGTGTATGATGTAAGGGAATGTGTTGGTACAAATGAGGAAATGAGTTGGTGTGTAAAGTATGCGTGCAAGCTGATTTCTTTAATAACAACAATGTAAAAACATGCTATTCTTGGCAGCTTGGTATCAATGGAAACATGGAGGTTTGGTGATGAATTTCTCTATGTATGATGGATGATTTGATGAGTTTTTGATGTCAAATGAAAGATAATTCATCATAGAACAAGATTGGTGTGGAAATTGAATTGAAATGGGACCTCAAACACACTTGAAAATGGCCATGAACTCAAGTACACCAAAACTGTTTGTGGGCGTATGACCTGGTAGGCTGGCATGGCAACATAGCCTATGGAAGTCAGCATGAGCATATCAACTTTGGGCCTCTATAACTCCATCATAACTCGCTCAAATGGAAAAATATCCAACATTAAAGTTGAAGAGGACATTGAGATGAACAACTTTGATGTTTAACATCTTTTCATTTGAAGCTTCCTTCAATGATAAAAATGGCTTGACATTTGGCACACCAAGTGTTTGACAAAATTATGGCGCATGGGCCTGGTTTTGCTTGGTTATGACTTGGTTTGTGACCTAGTTTTGTCAAACTTTGATTGATCATAACTCCCTCTATTTTGATCCAATGGAAGAGTTATTTATATGGATTTGAAGCTTAGAGTGTGAAATTTAATTGGCTCAACTTGGGCCTGAGGTTTGAAGCTTTTATCATGGAGAAAGGAAGCCTCAAAGTGTGGTGCAAAATGGTCCAAACTTGCCATTTTTGGAAACCCTAAGTTTCTAAAAATGGAAACTTTGTACATTTCTTGATTTTTCATGAATCCTACATCATCTCTTGATCAAATTTTGTCCAATGAACATATATAACTTAAATTTCATGAATTTGACCTTAAAAAGTCAGGAGTTGACTTTTTTCACTGCACAGTTGACTTTTTCCCCAATTTCTTGATTCTCAAGCAACTGACTAATTAAACCTCTTCTGAAATAAACCAATGGCCAATCTTCCATCCTTAGACACTTGACATCATGTAGAAAACATTGAGATCAAGTTTGGATCAAAATTTCATCAGGAGACTGCTGGAACCAAAAACCTTAATTTTGACTGTTTTGTTAGGAGATAATGCACTGCTCAATCTTCTTGATGAATTACCATCTTCCAATGACTTGTGAGATCATTTGGGATGATATAGGATATAAGAGACCTTTGAGGATTGTTTGAAGACCCTTGGCTCTTATTCTCTTGCTTTGAATGACCAACACTCTGAAGACCACTGATCACATTCCCTTATGCAACATGTATGCTATGTGAGATGAAAACTAGATCTAAATGCAATGAAATGAAACATAAGCCAGTAAAAGCTAAAAGTAAAAGGGCAAACTTTGAGGTATTACAATACCAAAGCAGTATCTCAATAAACGAGATTATTCAGGTTGTCGAAGCAACACCTTATCAACTAAGGCACTCCGACGATACCAAATTATTATCTCAACAAACGAGATTCTTCGGGTGGTCAAAGCAGTATCTCAACAAACGAGATTCTTCGGGTGGTTAAAGCAGCACCTTATCAACTAAGGCTCTCTGATGATACCAAAGCAGTATCTCAATAAACGAGATTCTTCGGGTGGTTGAATTAACACCTTATCAACTAAGGATCTGTGATGATACCAAATCAGTATTTATGAACAAACGAGATTCTTCGGTTGGTCGAAGCAGCACCTTATCAACAAAGGCTCTTCGATGATACCAAAGCAGTATCTCAACAAACGAGATTCTTCGAGTGGTCGAAGCAGCACCTTATCAACTAAGGCTTTCCGTGATACCAACGTAGTATCTTTGCCAAAACATGAGATTCTTCGGGTGGTCGAAGCATCACCTTATAAATTAAGGTTATCCAATGATACCAAAATAGTATCTCAACAAACGATATTCTTCTGAAGGTCGAAGCAGTACCTTATAAACTACGGCTCTCCGATGATACCAAAGCAGTATCTCAACAAACAAGATTCTTCGGGAGGTCAAAGCATTAACTTATAAACTAAGGCTCTCCGATGATACCAAAACAGTATCTCAACAAACGAGATTTTTCGGGTGGTCGAAGAAGCACCTTATCAACTAAGGCTCTCCGCTGACACCAAAACAGTATCTCAACAAACAAGATTCTTCGTGTGGTCAAAGCAACACCTTATTAATTAAGGCTCTCCAATGATACCAAAGCAGTATCTCAAAAAACTAGATTCTTCGAGTGGTTGAAGCAGCACCTTGTATACTAAGGCTCTCCGATGATACCAAAGCAGTATCTCAACAAACGAGATTATTCGGGTGGTCGAAGCAGTAATTTATAAACTAACGCTCTACAATGATACCAAAGCAGCATCTCAACAAACGAAATTCTTCGGGTGGTCGAAGGAGTACCTTATAAACTAAGCCTCTCCGATGATACCAACACAACATCTCAACAAACGAGATTCTTTGGGTGGTTAAAGCAGCACCTTATCAACTAAGGCTCTCCGTGATACCAACGTAGTTTCTTTGCCAAAACATGAGATTCTTCGGGTGGTCGAAGGAGCACCCTATAAATTAAGGTTATCCTATGATACCAAAGCAGCATGTCAACAAACTAGATTCTTCGGGTGGTTGAAGCAGCACCTTATAAACTAAGGCTCTCCGATGATTCCAAAGCAGTATCTCAAGAAACGAGATTCTTCGGGTGGTCGAAGCAACACCTTATCAACTAAGGCTCTCCAATGGTACCTAAGCAGTATCTCAACGTATGAGATTCTTTGGGTGGTCGAAGCAGCACCTTATCAACTAAGGCTCTCCGATGATACAAAAGCAGTATCTCAACAAACGAGATTCTTCGGGTGGTCGAAGCAACACCTTATTAACTAAGGCTCTCCGTGATACCAAAGTAGTATCTTTGCCAAAACATAAGATTCTTTGGGTGGTCGAAGCAGCACCTTATCAAATAAGGCTCTACGATGATACCTAAGCAATATCTCAACAAACGAGATTCTTTGGGTGGTCGAAGCGACACCTTATCAACTAAGGCTCTCTGATGATACCAAAGCAGTATCTCAACAAACGAGATTCTTCGGGTGGTCGAAGCAGCACCTTATCAACTAAGGCTCTCCGTGATACCAAGGTAGTATCTTTGCCAAAATATGAAATTCTTTGGGTGGTCGAAGCAGCACCTTATCAACTAAGGCTCTCCGATGATACCTAAGCAGTATTTCAACAAATGAAATTCTTTGGGTGGTCGAAGCAGCACCTTATCAACTAAGGCTCTCCGATGATACCAAAGGAATATCTTAATCAAACGAGATACTTCGTGTGATTGAAGTAACACCTTTTAAACTAAGGCTCTCCGATGATACCAATTCAGTACTTTTGAACAAACGAGATTCTTTGGTTGGTCGAAGCAGCACCTTATCAACAAAGGCTCTTCGATGATACCAAAATAGTATCTCAATAAACGAAATTCTTCGGGTGGTAGAAGCAGCACCTTATGAATTAAGGCTCCCCGATGATACCAAAGAAGTATCTCATCAAATGAGATTCTTTTGGCGATCGAAGCAGCACTTTATAAACAAAGGCTCTCCGATGATACCAAAATTGTATCTCAACAAACAATATTCTTCGGGAGGTCGAACCACCACCTTATAAATTAAGGCTCTCCGATGATACCAAAGCAGTATCTCAACAAACCAGATTCTTTGGGTGGTCGAAGCAGTACCTTATACACTAAGGCTCTCATATGATACCAAAGCAGTATCTAAACAAACGAGATTCTTTGGGTGGTCGAAGCAGCACCTTGTAAACTAAGGCTCTCCGATGATACCAAACCAGTATCTCAATAAACGAGATTCTTCAGGTGTTCAAAGCAGTACCTTATAAACTAAGGCAATCTGATGATACCAAAGTAGTATCTCAACAAACGAGATTCTTTGAGTGGTCAAAGCAGCGCCTTATCAACTAAGGCTCTCTAATGATACATCAGCAGTATCTCAACAAACGAGATTCTTTGGGTGGCCGAAGCAGCACCTTATCAACTAAGGCTCTCTGATGATACCAATGTAGTATCTCAACAAAACGAGATTCTTTGGGTGGTCGAAGCAGTATCTTATCAACTAAGGCTCTCCGTGATACCAAAGTAGTATCTTTGCCAAAACATGAGATTCTTCGGGTGGTCGAAACAACACCTTATAAACTAAGGCTCTCCGCTGATACCGAAGCAGTATCTCAACAAACGAGATTCTTAGGGTGGTCGAAGTAGCACCTTATCAAATAAGGCACTCTGATGATACCAAAGGAGTATCTCAACAAACGAGATACTTCGTGTGGTTGAAGCAACACCTTATCAACTAAGTCTCTCCGATGATACCAAATCAGTACTTTTGAACAAACGAGATTTTTCGGTTGGTCGAAGCAGCACCTTATCAACAAAGGCTCTTCGATGATACCAAAGTAGTATCTCAACAAATGAGATCCTTCGGGTGATCAAAGCAGTGCCTTATAAACTAAGGCTCTTCGATGATACCAAAGTAGTATCTCAACAAACGAGATTCTTCTGGTGGTCGAAGCAGCACCTTATCAACTAAGGCTCTCCGATGTTACCTATGTAGTATCTTAACAAACAAGATTCTTTGGTGGCCGAAGCAACACCTTATCAACTAAGGCTCTCGGATGATACTAAGGCAGTATCTCAACAAACGAGATTCTTCGGGTGGTCGAAGCAGCATCTTATCAACTAAGGCTCTCCGATGATACCAAAGTAGTATCTTAACAAACGAGATTCTTCGGGTGGTCGAAGCAGCAACTTATCAACTAAGGCTCTCCGTGATACCAAAGTAGTATCTTTGCCAAAACATGAGATTCTTTGGGTGGTCAAAGCAGCACCTTATCAACTAAGGTTCTCCGCTGATACCAAAGCAGTATCTCAAAAAACGAGATTCTTTGGGTGGTCGAAGTAGCACCTTGTAAATTAAGGTTCTCCGATGATACCAAAGCAGTATCTCAACAAACGAGATTCTACGGGTGGTTGAAGCAGCACCTTATAAACAAAGGCTCTCCGATAATACCAAAACAATATCTCAACAAACGAGATTCTTCGGGTGGTCAAAGGAGTACCTTATAAACTAAGGCTCTCCAATGATACCAAAGCAGCATCTCAACAAATGAGATTCTTCGGGTGGTCGAAGGAGTACCTTATAAACTAAGGCTCTCCGTGGATACCAAAGCAGCATCTCAACAAACAAGATTCTTCGGGTGGTCAAAGCAGTACCTTATCAACTAAGGTTCTCCGTGATACCAACGTAGTATCTTTTCCAAAACATGAGAGTCTTCGGGTGGTCGAACGAACACCTTATAAATTAAGGCTATCCGATGATGCCAAAGCGGTATCTCAACAAACGAGAATCTTCAGGTGGTTGAAGCAGCACCTTATAAAATAAGGCTCTCCGATGATACCAAAGCAGTATCTCAACAAACGACATTCTTCCGGTGCTCAAAGCAGTACCTTATAAAGTAAGGCTCTCCGATGATACCAAATCAGTATCTCAACAAACGAGATTCTTCGGGTTGTCGAAGCAGCACCATATAAACTAAGGCTCTCCGATGATACCTAAGAGGTATCTCAACAAATGAGATTCTTTGGGTGGTCGAAGCAGCATCTTATCAACTAAGGCTCTCCGATGATACCAAAGTAGTATCTTAACAAACGAGATTCTTCGGGTGGTCGAAGCAGCAACTTATCAACTAAGGCTCTCCGTGATACCAAAGTAGTATCTTTGCCAAATCATGAGATTCTTTGGGTGGTCGAAGCAGCACCTTATCAACTAAGTCTCTCCGATGATACCTAAGCAGTATCTTAACAAACGAGATTCTTTGGGTGGTCGAAGCAGCACCTTATGAACTAAGGCTCTCCGATGATACCAAAACAGTATCTCAACAAACGAGATTCTTCGGGTGGTCGAAGCAGCACCTTATCAACTAAGGCTCTCCATGGCACTAAAGTAGTATCTTTGCCAAAAACATGAGATTCTTCGGGTGGTCGAAACAACACCTTATAAACTAAGGCTCTCCGATGATACCAAAGTAGTATCTCATCAAACGAGATTCTTCGGGTGATCGAAGCTGCACGTTATAAACTAAGGCTCTTCGATGATACCAAAATTGTATCTCAAAAAACGATATTCTTCGGATGGTCAAAGCAGCACCTTATAAATGAAGGCTCTCCGGTGATACCAAAGCAGTATCTCAACAAACGAGATTCTTCGGGTGGTCGAAGCAGCACCTTATAAACTAAGGCTCTCTGATGATTCCAAAGTAGTATCTCAACAAACGAGATTCTTCGGGTGGTCGAAGCAGGACCTTATAAACTAACGCTCTTCGATGATATCAAAGCAGTATCTTAACAAACGAGATAATTCTGGTCGTCGAAGCAGCACCTTATCAACTAAGGTTCTCCGATGATACCAAAGCAGTATCTCAATAAACGAGATTATTCGGGTGGTCGAAGCAACACCTTACCAACTAAGTCTCTCCGACGATACCAAAGTATTATCTAAACAAACAAGATTTTTCGAGTGGTCAATACAGTACCTTATCAACTAAGGTTCTCCGTTAATACCAAAGCAGTATCTCAACAAACGAGATTCTTCAGGTGGTCGAAGCAGCACCTTATCAACTAAGGCTCTCCGATGATACCAAAGCAGTATCTTAATAAACGATATTCTTTGGGTGGTCATAGCAGCACCTTATCAACTAAGGCTCTCCGTGATACCAAAATAGTATCTTTGCCAAAACATGAGATTCTTCGGGTGGTCGAAACAACACCTTATAAATTAAGGGTCTCCGATGTTACCAAAGTAATATCTCATCAAACGAGATTTTTTGGGTGATCGAAGCAGCACGTTATAAACTAAGGCTCTTCGATGATACCAAAATTGTATCTCAACAAATGATATTCTTCGGGTGGTCGAATAAGCACCTTATAAACTAAGGCTTTCTGATGATACCAAAGCAGTATCTCAACAAACGAGATTCTTTGGGTGGTCGAAGCAACACCTTATAAACTAAGGTTCTTTGATGATATCAAAGCAGTATCTCAACAAACGAGATTCTTCAGGTGGTTGAAGTAGCACATTATCAACTAAGGCTCTCCGATGATACCAAAGCAGTATCTCAATAAACGAGATTATTCGGGTGGTCGAAGCAACACCTTATTAACTAAGGCTCTCCGATGATACCAAAGCAGTATCTCAATAAACGAGATTATTCGGGTGGTCGAAGCAGCACATTATCAACTAAGGCACTCTGATGATACCAAAGGAGTATCTCAACAAACGAGATACTTCGTGTGGTTGAAGCAACACCTTATCAACTAAGTCTCTCCAATGATACCAAATCAGTACTTTTGAACAAACGAGATTTTTCGGTTGGTCGAAGCAGCACCTTATCAACAAAGGCTCTTCGATGATACCAAAGTAGTATCTCAACAAATGAGATTCTTCGGGTGATCAAAGCAGTACCTTATAAACTAAGGCTCTTCGATGATACCAAAGTAGTATCTCAACAAACGAGATTCTTCTGGTGGTCGAAGCAGCACCTTATCAACTAAGGCTCTCCGATGTTACCAATGTAGTATCTTAACAAACAAGATTCTTTGGTGGCCGAAGCAACACCTTATCAACTAAGGCTCTCGAATGATACTAAGGCAGTATCTCAACAAACGAGATTCTTCGGGTGGTTGAAGCAGCACCTTGTCAACTAAGGCTCTCCGTGATACCAAAGTAGTATCTTTGCCAAAACATGAGATTCTTTGGGTGGTCAAAGCAGCACCTTATCAACTAAGGTTCTCCGCTGATACCAAAGCAGTATCTCAAAAAACGAGATTCTTTGGGTGGTCGAAGTAGCACCTTGTAAATTAAGGTTCTCCGATGATACCAAAGCAGTATCTCAACAAACGAGATTCTACGGGTGGTTGAAGCAGCACCTTATAAACAAAGGCTCTCCGATAATACCAAAACAATATCTCAACAAACGAGATTCTTCGGGTGGTCAAAGGAGTACCTTATAAACTAAGGCTCTCCAATGATACCAAAGCAGCATCTCAACAAATGGGATTCTTCGGGTGGTCGAAGGAGTACCTTATAAACTAAGGCTCTCCGTTGATACCAAAGCAGCATCTCAACAAACAAGATTCTTCGGGTGGTCAAAGCAGCACCTTATCAACTAAGGTTCTCCGTGATACCAACGTAGTATCTTTTCCAAAACATGAGAGTCTTCGGGTGGTCGAAGCAACACCTTATAAATTAAGGCTATCCGATGATGCCAAAGCGGTATCTCAACAAACGAGAATCTTCGGGTGGTTGAAGCAGCACCTTATAAAATAAGGCTCTCCGATGATACCAAAGCAGTATCTCAACAAACGACATTCTTCCGGTGCTCAAAGCAGTACCTTATAAAGTAAGGCTCTCCGATGATACCAAATCAGTATCTCAACAAACGAGATTCTTCGGGTTGTCGAAGCAGCACCATATAAACTAAGGCTCTCCGATGATACCTAAGAGGTATCTCAACAAATGAGATTCTTTGGGTGGTCGAAGCAGCATCTTATCAACTAAGGCTCTCCGATGATACCAAAGTAGTATCTTAACAAACGAGATTCTTCGGGTGGTCGAAGCAGCAACTTATCAACTAAGGCTCTCCGTGATACCAAAGTAGTATCTTTGCCAAATCATGAGATTCATTGGGTGGTCGAAGCAGCACCTTATCAACTAAGGCTCTCCGATGATACCTAAGCAGTATCTTAACAAACGAGATTCTTTGGGTGGTCGAAGCAGCACCTTATGAACTAAGGCTCTCCGATGATACCAAAACAGTATCTCAACAAACGAGATTCTTCGGGTGGTCGAAGCAGCACCTTATCAACTAAGGCTCTCCATGACACTAAAGTAGTATCTTTGCCAAAAACATGAGATTCTTCGGGTGGTCGAAACAACACCTTATAAACTAAGGCTCTCCGATGATACCAAAGTAGTATCTCATCAAACGAGATTCTTCGGGTGATCGAAGCTGCACGTTATAAACTAAGGCCCTTCGATGATACCAAAATTGTATCTCAAAAAATGATATTCTTCAGATGGTCAAAGCAGCACCTTATAAACGAAGGCTCTCCGGTGATACCAAAGCAATATCTCAACAAACGAGATTCTTCGGGTGGTCGAAGCAGCACCTTATAAACTAAGGCTCTCTGATGATACCAAAGTAGTATCTCAACAAACGAGATTCTTCGGGTGGTCGAAGCAGCACCTTAGAAACTAACGCTATTCGATGATATCAAAGCAGTATCTTAACAAACGAGATTATTCTGGTCGTCGAAGCAGCACCTTATCAACTAAGGTTCTCCGATGATACCAAAGCAGTATCTCAATAAACGAGATTATTCGGGTGGTCGAAGCAACACCTTACCAACTAAGTCTCTCCGACGATACCAAAGTATTATCTAAACAAACAAGATTTTTTGAGTGGTCAATACAGTACCTTATCAACTAAGGTTCTCCGTTGATACCAAAGCAGTATCTCAACAAACGAGATTCTTCAGGTGGTCGAAGCAGCACCTTATCAACTAAGGCTCTCCGATGATACCAAAGCAGTATCTTAATAAACGATATTCTTTGGGTGGTCATAGCAGCACCTTATCAACTAAGGCTCTCCGTGATACCAAAATAGTATCTTTGCCAAAACACGAGATTCTTCGGGTGGTCGAAACAACACCTTATAAACTAAGTGTCTCCGATGTTACCAAAGTAATATCTCATCAAACGAGATTTTTTGGGTGATCGAAGCAGCACGTTATAAACTAAGGCTCTTCGATGATACCAAAATTGTATCTCAACAAATGATATTCTTCGGGTGGTCGAATAAGCACCTTATAAACTAAGGCTTTCTGATGATACCAAAGCAGTATCTCAACAAACGAGATTCTTTGGGTGGTCGAAGCAACACCTTATAAACTAAGGTTCTTCGATGATATCAAAGCAGTATCTCAACAAACGAGATTCTTCAGGTGGTTGAAGTAGCACATTATCAACTAAGGCTCTCCGATGATACCAAAGCAGTATCTCAATAAACGAGATTATTCGGGTGGTCGAAGCAACACCTTATTAACTAAGGCTCTCTGACGATACCAAAGCAGTATCTCAATAAACGAGATTATTCGGGTGGTCGAAGCAGCACGTTATCAACTAAGGCTCTCTGATGATACCAAAGCAGTATCTCAACAAACTAGATTATTCAGGTGGTTGAAGCAACACCTTATCAACTAAGGCTCTCCGACGATACAAAAGTATTATCTCAACAAACGAGATTCTTCGGGTGGTCAAAGAAGCACCTTATCAACTAAGGCTCTCCGATGATACCAAATAAGTATTTCTGAACAAATGAGATTCATCGATTGGTCGAAGCAGCATCTTATCATCCAAGGCTCTTTGACGATACAAAAGCAGTATCTCAACAAATGAGATTCTTCAGGTAGTCGAAGCAGTACCTTATAGACTAAGGCTCTCCGATGATACCAAAACAGTATCTCAACAAACGAGATTCTCCAGGTGGCCGAAGCAGCACCTTATTAACCAAGGCTCTCCGATGATACCAAAGTAGTATCTCATCAAACGAGATTCTTTGGGTGATCGAAGCAACACGTTATAAACTATGGCTCTCCGATGATACCAAAATTATATTTCAACAAACGATATTCTTCGGAAGGTCGAAGAAGCACCTTATAAAGTAAGAATATCCGATGATACCAAAGCAGTATCTTAACAAACTAGATTCTTCGGGTGGTCGAAGCAGCACCTTATAAACTAAGGCTCTCCTATGATGCCAAAGTAGTATCTCAACAAACGAGATTCTTCGGGTGGTCGAAGCAGCACATTATAAACTAAGGCTCTATGATGATATTAAAGCAGTATCTCAACAAATGAGATTCTCCGGGTGGTCGAAGCAGCACCTTATAAACTAAGGCTCTTCGATGATATCAAAGTAGTATCTCAACTAACGAGATTCTTCGTGTGGTCGAAGCAGCACATTATCAACTAAGGCTCTCCGATGATACCAAAGCAGTATCTCAATGAACGAGATTATTCGGGTGGTTGAAGCAGCACCTTATAAACTAAGGCTCTCTGATGATACCAAAGCAGTATATCAACAAACGAGATTATTCAGGTGGTCGAAGCAACACCTTATCAACTAAGGCTCTCCATGATACCAAAGTAGTATCTTTGCCAAAACATGAGATTCTCCGGGTGGTCGAAACAACACCTTATAAACTAAGGCTCTCTGATGATACCAAAGCAGTATCTCAACAAACGAGACTCTTCGGGTGGTCGAAGCAGCACCTTATAAACTAAGGCTCTTCAATGATATCAAAGCAGTATCTTAACAAACGAGACTCTTCGGGTGGTCGAAGCAGCACATTATCAACTAAGGCTCTCCGATGATACCAAAGCAGTATCTCAATAAACGAGATTATTCGGGTGGTCGAAGCAGCACCTTATCAATTAATGCTCTACGATGATACCAAAGCAGTATCTCAATAAACGAGATTATTCGGGTGGTCGAAGCAGCACCTTATCAACTAAGGCTCTCCGATGATACCAAAGTAGTATCTCAACAAACGAGATTATTCAGCTGGTCGAAGCAACACCTTATCAACTAAGGCTCTCTGACGATACCAAAGTATTATCTCAACAAACGAGATTCTTTGGGTGGTCAAAGAAGCATCTTATCAACTAAGGCTCTCCGATGATAACAAATCAGTATTTCTGAACAAACGATATTCTTCGGTTGGTCGAAGCAGCACCTTATCAAAAAAGGCTCTTTGATGATACCAAAGCAGAATCTCAAAAAACGAGATTCTTCGGGTAGTCGAAGCAGCACCTTATAAACTAAGGTTCTTCGATGATACCAAAGCAGTATCTCAACAAACGAGATTCTTCAGGTGGTCGAAGCAGCACCTTATTAACTAAGGCTCTCCGATGATACCAAAGTAGTATCTCATCAAACGATATTTTTTGGGTGATCTAAGCAGCACGTTATAAACTAAGGCTCTCCGATGATACCAATATTGTATCTCAACTAACGAAATTCTTCGGGAGGTCGAAGCAGCACGTTATAAACTAAGACTCTCCGATGATACCAAAGCAGTATCTCGACAAACTAGATTCTTCGGGTGGTCGAAGCCGCACCTAATAAACTAAGGCTCTCATATGATACCAAAGCAGTATCTCAACAAACGGGATTCTTCGGGTGGTCGAAGCAACACCTTATAAACTAAGGCTCTCTGATGATATTAAAGCAGTATCTCAACAAACGAGATTCACCAGGTAGTCAAAGCAGAACCTTATAAACAAAGGCTCTCTGATGATACCAAAGCAGTATCTCAACAAACGAGATTCTTCGGGTGGTCGAAGCAACACCTTATAAACTAAGGCTCTTCGATGATATCAAAGCAGTCTCTCAACAAACGAGATTCTTCGGGTAGTCGAAGCAGCACATTATCAACTAAGGCTCTCCGATGATACCAAAGCAGTATCTTAATAAACGAGATTATTCGGGTGGTCGAAGCAGCACCTTATTAACTAAGGCTCTCCAATGATACCAAAGCAGTATCTCAACAAATGAGATTATTCAGGTGGTCGAAGCAACACCTTATCAACTAAGGCTCTTCGAAGATACCAAAGTATTATCTCAACAAACGAGATTTTTCAGGTGGTCCTTATCAACTAAGGCTCTCTGATGATACCAAAGCAGTATCTCAACAAACGAGAATCTCCGAGTGGTCGAAGAAGCACCTTATCAACTAAGGCTTTCCGTTGATACCAAAGCAGTATCTCAACAAACGAGATACTTCGGGTGGTTGAAGCAACACCTATTCAACTAAGTCTCTCCGATGATATCAAATCAGTCTTTTTGAACAAACGAGATTCTTCGGTTGGTTGAAGCAGTACCTTATCAACAAAGGATCTTCGATGATACCAAAGCAGTATCTAAACAAACGTGTTTCTTCAGGTGGTCGAAGCAGCACATTATCAACTAAGGCTCTCCGATGATACCAAAGCAGTATCTCAATAAACGAGATTATTCGGGTGGTCGAAGCAGCACCTTATCAATTAAGGCACTACGATGATACCAAAGCAGTATCTCAATAAACGAGATTATTCGGGTGGTCGAAGCAGCACCTTATCAACTAAGGCTCTCCGATGATACCAAAGTAGTATCTCAACAAACGAGATTATTCAGCTGGTCGAAGCAACACCTTATCAACTAAGGCTCACTGACGATACCAAAGTATTATCTCAACAAACGAGATTCTTTGGGTGGTCAAAGAAGCACCTTATCAACTAAGGCTCTCCGATGATACCAAATCAGTATTTCTGAACAAACGAGATTCTTCAGCTGGTCGAAGCAGCACCTTATCAAAAAAGGCTCTTTGATGATACCAAAGCAGAATCTCAACAAACGAGATTCTTCGGGTAGTCGAAGCAGCACCTTA
Source organism: Lathyrus tuberosus (assembly GCA_022829125.1). Classification (NCBI taxonomy): domain Eukaryota; kingdom Viridiplantae; phylum Streptophyta; class Magnoliopsida; order Fabales; family Fabaceae; genus Lathyrus; species Lathyrus tuberosus. Next base: position 3,987,509 of record JALAZF010000183.1, read on the forward strand.
TAAACTAAGGTTCTTCGATGATACCAAAGCAGTATCTCAACAAACGAGATTCTTCAGGTGGTCGAAGCAGCACCTTATTAACTAAGGCTCTCCGATGATACCAAAGTAGTATCTCATCAAACGAGATTTTTTGGGTGATCGAAGCAGCACGTTATAAACTAAGGCTCTCCGATGATACCAATATTGTATCTCAACTAACGATATTCTTCGGGAGGTCGAAGCAGCACGTTATAAACTAAGACTCTCCGATGATACCAAAGCAGTATCTCGACAAACTAGATTCTTCGGGTGGTCGAAGCAGCACCTAATAAACTAAGGCTCTCATATGATACCAAAGCAGTATCTCAACAAACGGGATTCTTCGGGTCGTCGAAGCAACACCTTATAAACTAAGCCTCTCTGATGATATTAAAGCAGTATCTCAACAAACGAGATTCACCAGGTAGTCAAAGCAGAACCTTATAAACAAAGGCTCTCTGATGATACCAAAGCAGTATCTCAACAAACGAGATTCTTCGGGTGGTCGAAGCAGCACTTTATAAACTAAGGCTCTTCGATGATATCAAAGCAGTATCTCAACAAACGAGATTCTTCGGGTAGTCGAAGCAGCACATTATCAACTAAGGCTCTCCTATGATACCAAAGCAGTATCTCAATTAACGAGATTATTCGGGTGGTCGAAGCAGCACCTTATTAACTAAGGCTCTCCGATGATACCAAAGCAGTATCTCAACAAATGAGATTATTCAGGTGGTCGAAGCAACACCTTATCAACTAAGGCTCTTCGACGATACCAAAGTATTATCTCAACAAACGAGATTTTTCGGGTGGTCAAAGAAGCACCTTATCAACTAAGGCTCTCTGATGATACCAAAGGAGTATCTCAACAAACGAGAATCTTCGAGTGGTCGAAGCAGCACCTTATCAACTAAGGCTTTCGGATTATACCAAAGCAGTATCTCAACAAATGAGATACTTCGGGTGGTTGAAACAACTCCTTATCAACTAAGGCTCTCCGATGATACCAAATCAGTATTTTTGAACAAACGAGATTCTTCGGTTGGTCGAAGCAGTACCTTATTAACAAAGGATCTTCGATGATACCAAAGCAGTATCTCAACAAACGAGATTCTTCGGGTGGTCGAAGCAGCACCTTATAAAATTAGACTCTCCGATGATACCAAAGCAGTATCTCAATAAACGAGATTCTTCAGGTGGTCGAAGCACCACCTTATTAACTAAGGCTCTCCGATGATACCAAAGTATTATCTCATCAAACGAGATTCTTTATGTGATCGAAGCAGCATGTTATAAACTAAGGCTCTCCGATGATACGAAAATTGTATCTCAATAAACGATATTCTTCCTGAGGTCGAAGCAACACCTTATTAACTAAGGCTCTCCGATGATACCAAAGCAGTATCTCATCAAACGGTATTCTTCGGGTGGTCGAAGCTGCACCTTATAAACTAAGGCTCTCTGATGATACCAAAGCAGTATCTCAAAAAATGAGATTCTTTGGGTGGTCAAAGCAGCACCTTATAAACTAAGGCTCTCTGATGATACCAAAGTAGTATCTCAATAAACGAGATTCTTCGGGTGGTCGAAGCAGGACCTTATTAACTAAGTCTCTCCAATGATACCAAAGCAGTATCTTAACAAACGAGATTCTTCAGGTGGTCGAAGCAGCACCTTATCAATTAAGGCTCTCCGATGATACCTTAGTAGTATCTCAACAAACAAGATTCTTCGGGTGGTCGAAACAACACCTTATTAACTAAGGCTCTCTGATGATACCAAAGTAGTATCTCATCAAACGTGATTCTTCGGGTGATCGAAGCAGCACGTTATAAACTAAGGCTCTTCGATGTTACCAAAATTGTATCTCAACAAACGATTATCTTCGGGTGGTCGAAGCAGCACCTTATAAACTAAGGATCTCAGATGATACCAAAGCAATATCTAAACAAACGAGATTCTTCGGGTCGTCGAAGCAGCACCTTATAAACTAAGGCTCTCCGATGATACCAAAGCAGTATCTCAACAAATGAGATTCTTCGGGTCATCAAAGCAGCACCTTATAAACTAAGGCTCTCATATGATACCAAAGCAGTATCTCAACAAACGGGATTATTCGGATGGTCGAAGCAACACCTTATAAACTAAGGCTCTCTGATGATATTAAAGCAGTATCTCAACAAACGAGATTCTCCGGGTGGTCAAAGCAGAACCTTATAAACAAAGGCTCCCTGATGATACCAAAGCAGTATCTCAACAAACGAGATTCTTTGGGTGGTCGAAGCAGCACCTTATAAACTAAGGCTCTTCGATGATATCAAATCAGTATCTCAACAAACGAGATTCTTCGGGTAGTCGAAGTAGCACATTATCAACTAAGGCTCTCCAATGATACCAAAGCAGTATCTCAATAAATGAGATTATTCGGGTGGTCGAGGCAGCACTTTATTAACTAAGGCTCTCCGATGATACCAAAGTAGTATCTCAACAAATGAGATTATTCAGGTGGTCGAAGCAACACCTTATCAACTAAGGCTCTCCGACGTTACCAAAGTATTATCTCAACAAACGAGATTCTTCGGTTGGTCGAAGCAGCACGTTATCAACAAAGGATGTTCGATGATACTAAAGCAGTATCTCAACAAACGAGATTCTTCGGGTGGTAGAAGCAGCACCTTATAAACTAAGGCTCTCCGATGATACCAAAGCAGTATCTCAACAAACGAGATTATTCGGGTGGTTGAAGCAACACCTTATCAACTAAGGCTCTCCGATGATACCAAATCAGTATTTTTGAACAAACGAGATTCTTCGGTTGGTCGAAGCAGCACCTTATTAACAAAGGATCTTCGATGATACCAAAGAAGTATCTCAACAAACGAGATTCTTCGGGTGGTCGAAGCAACACCTTATAAACTAAGGCTCTTCGATGATACCAAAGCAGTATCTCAACAAACGAGATTCTTCAGGTGGTCGAAGCACCACCTTATTAACTAAGCCTCTCCGATGATACCAAAGTATTATCTCATCAAACGAGATTCTTTATGTGATCGAAGCAGCACTTTATAAACTAAGGCTATCCGATGATATGAAAATTGTATCTCAACAAACGCTATTCTTCCTGAGGTCGAAGCAGCACCTTATTAACTAAGGCTCTCTGATGATACCAAAGCAGTATCTAACAAACTAGATTCTTCGGGTGGTCGAAGCAGTACCTTATAAACAAAGGCTCTCATATGATACCAAAGCAGTATCTCATCAAACAATATTCTTCGGGTGGTCGAAGCATCATCTTATAAACTAAGGCTCTCTGATGATACCAAAGCAGTATCTCAAAAAACGAGATTCTTTGGGTGGTCAAAGCAGCACCTTATAAACTAAGGCTCTCTGATGATACCAAAGCAGTATCTCAACAAACGAGATTCTTCGGGTGGTCGAAGCAGCACCTTATCAACTAAGTCTCTCCGATGATACCAAAGCAGTATTTCAACAAACGAGATTCTTCAGGTGGTCGAAGCAGCACCTTATCAACTAAGGCTCTCCGTGATACCAAAGTAACATCTCTTGCTGAAACATGGGATTCTTTGGGTAGTCAAAGCAGCACCTTATCAATTAAGGCTCTCCGATGATACCTTTGCAATATCTCGACAAACAAGGTTCTTCAGGTGGTCGAAGCAACACCATATCAACTAAGGCTCTCCGTGACCCCAAAGTAGTACCTTTGCCAAAACATGAGATTCTTCAGGTAGTCGAAACAACACCTTATAAACAAAGGCTCTCCGATGATACCAAAGTAGTATCTCATCAAACGTGATTCTTCGGGTGATCGAAGCAGCACGTTATAAACTAAGGCTCTTCGATGATACCAAAATTGTATCTCAACAAACGATTATCTTCGGGTGGTCGAAGTAGCACCTTATAAACTAAGGATCTCAGATGATACCAAAGCAGTATCTCAACAAACGAGATTCTTCGGGTGGTCGAAGCAGCACCTTATAAACTAAGGCGCTCCGATAATACCAAAGCAGTATCTCAACAAACGAGGTTCTTCGGGTCGTCGAAGCAGCACCTTATAAACTAAGGCTCTCATATGATACCAAAGCAGTATCTCAACAAACGGGATTCTTTGGGTGGTTGAAGCAACACCTTATAAACTAAGGCTCTCTGATGATATTAAAGCAGTATCTCAACAAACGAGATTCTCCGGGTGGTCAAAGCAGAACCTTATAAACAAAGGCTTTCTGATGATACCAAAGCAGTATCTCAACAAACGAGATTCTTCGGGTGGTCGAAGCAGCACCTTATATTGTAATACCCCAAATTTTGACCGCTTAGATTTCCCATCATTGTGAAAATCATCATCACAATATGGATGAACCATCATGCTTCATCAATTTCCCCAAAGATGCGTGAGCATCCAATACAATCAAAATTAGGGTTTCAAGCCCTCTCTGAGTGCTTAGACAAAGGATCAATCAAGAAATGACATGATCTTCAACTTGTCTAATCTCTTAAACATCCTCAAAGGATCAAAAGGACTCCCACTTCATGGATTAAGCACAAGGCTGCTCCCTTCTAGGTGGATCAAGCCTCAAGATCGCCAGTGTTACCAAATTAGGGTTTTGATCACCCAGGGCCTCCAGATGAAAAATTTCATCTGGGCACAAGCCATTGATCCAAAACATAACCTAATATACTTCATGGAACCTCATGAACCCATGCATCAAGTCAATTTTGCCTCAAGGGATACATTCATAAAAAATCAGGAATTAGGGTTTCTTGACCTAATTCACCCCTAAGTTGACTTTTGGGACAAACCATGAGCCAAGACCTCAAGACATGATTCGAGGGTCTCTAATATACCATATTGATCCATTTGGTACAATGGATTAATCCAAGAAGCTTGAGCAACAAGTCTCAATTTCATCTGCACCACAATTAGGGTTTTAAGGGAAAAGTCAACTGTAACTTTGACTTTTGACCAGGACATGCTCCCAAACCCTAATACATGATTGAATATAACCTATGACACCCATGTAACATGTCCATCAAGTTTGATTTAGGTCAAGGACATGATTTCCTGAAGAATTGCACAGTTTGGAATTCATCTGATAAAAAGTCAACTGTGCACAAAAGTCAACTTTGACTTTTTGAGATTTTTCACCAAAATGGATTTTTAACCCTAAAATGATGTTAATGTATTATTTGAATCATCATTCATCAAGAAAAATCAAGAAAAGTGAGATAACTTGTAAAAGGGGTAACCATAAAACTTAGAAATTTTTCTAAGTTAAAAATAAAGTGGCAAGGGTACCAACTTTGAACGACCATAACTCCTAAACCACAAGGCCATTTTTTCTCATCCAAAGATGGATTTGTAGCCCTCATTATCACCTACAAAAACTTCAACTACAAGTCATTCCAATTCATTAAGGATTTTGAGTTATGGAGTGATCAAAGTGGCTGAAAAGTGAAAATATCACTTTTTCCAACACTTAGTGAAATTTTCACTAAGTCAGATTCTGCCTCACTTTTTGCCAAATGTAGGGGGATTTTTCACTTGGAATCAAAAGAGATCATAACCATACTTGTTCAAACATTTGTTGTATCATGTAAGAGCTTTCCAAAATGGCCAAGAACATTGCCAAATTCAACCTACATCATGAGATACAACATTGCCAAGTTGCCTTGCTGAAATCTGTCAAGGCAAGGCAGAATTTGCAACTTTGGTCGATTTGCCAAAATCAGCCAAATTCAATTGCTCCTATCCACTTGGACACCTCAAAGGATTGAATCTAAAGGGGTCAATCACTGAGCCAAGCCTCCAAAGTCCATGGAACAAGAAATAGCATGTTGAACCTAGGATGGCCAAAATAGGGACAAGACTTCAAATTTGGAATGAGGCATTCAATGGAACCATCAAGGTGGCATGGACTGAGCCATTCTCATTTGAAATCAGTCAAGACTTATCCAAGACCAAGGGAACCAAAGCTCTGTGCCCTAACCTCTAGTCAATGGCTAGAGGAGACTTGGATTTTCATTTGCCAACATTGGCCAAACCTACTTACCAGCTGCCATGCACTATTCCTTGCAAAACAAACTTGCTCTACTATAAATAGAGCTCAATTGTGGTCATTTTAAGTACACCAAAGCCATCAAACAGATGCTTTCCTCAAAATCTCTTCTTTCACTCCAATTTTGCCTTCTAAGGCAAGTCACTATCGGGTTTTGAGTTTGAGAGCAATTCCAATCAAACCAATCACTCACACACCTCACATACATCACATATGAGCTGATCAAACACTTAGATTACTTCTGAAACATCAATTTCACAAAATCACCGGCTGGTTGCTCAAGGTTTTAACCAAAGTGCAGCTGAGGTACCACAAAATGATCCAGCCAATTTCAATCAAGTCCAACCATCCAAATACAATCCATAGGGTGTAGGGAGGTTGTTCAGATCATCACAACTCATCTGTAACACCTCCAAATCAAAAATCACTTTGAACTTGCTGTCACGACTTGGAGGTAAGCACATGCTTGGTCATCTCTCAATCTATGCATATTTCCTCGCACAATAATTTGGCCATATGTTCATAATCATGCATGAAATGTTTTCCCTCAATTAATTGCATTGTTTGAATCGTGTATCAAAAATCCTAGCCTTCATGCAGAAATTAGGGTTCTTGAGGTCTCTTCGTGATTTCTTGTTGTATGTTTAATTTAAATGAAATTAAAGTACATAGACATGATCGTGAGGTTGAGACGAGCATAATGATATGTGGATTGCATGATATGATTACGTATTCATGGAGATTGGATAGAAAATGCAAATCTGAGAAACCAAGAACACGTGCGTGTTCTTCAGCTTGTTCTTGGCGCCATTTTTGAATTATTTGAATATTTGAATTTTGTGATTTTGTTTAATTGATTCAAAAATTAATTTCTCTCTGAGTTTTAATGATTTTGAGTTGATTCTTTTTTAATAATTCACAAAAATGTTAAAATATTTTATTTTAACAAAAAATCCCAAAAATATTATTTATTTCACATAATTGATATTTTTGTAAAGAATTAATATCTTGATTGTTTTTGGCATTTTAAATATTTTTTCTACATTGATTTTGCAACTTTTAATGCTTTCTAATTATTTTGTAGGTCAATACTTAATTTTTGAAGCATTAATCCAAGATCACAATTTGTTTCCCATGTGTTAAACAATTTTTGATCATTTTAATTGGATTTTTATTCAATTAAATACATTTTTGGAAATAAATTAGGGTTTTGGATTAATTCAACCCTCATAAATCATTTTCAAAACACTTTGGGCCTCTATTAGAGTGTAAGACCCAATCCTTTTTTTGACCAAATCATTTTTGGGCGTCACTTATTGTATAAGTCCCGATACCGTCAAAAAACAAACGGCGCGATCGTCGCCTTTTCAAAAATCATCTGGGCCTACCCTCGAGTAGTAAGACCCATTTCTTTTCTTTAAACCTTTTTGGGCCTCTTGAGAGAGTGTAAGACCCATCCCCCCTTGTACAAAAACTTTTTGGGCCTCACTTATTGTATAAGTCCCTCTGTACAAGTAAACGGCGCGATCGTCGCCCGTTTAAAAATAAAAATCATCTGGGCCTCTCCTTGAGCTATAAGACCCATTCAAAACACTTTGGGCCTCTATTAGAGTGTTAGACCCAATCCCCCTTTTAACCAAAACATCTTGGGCCTCACTTATTGTATAAGTCCCTCCGCGTTAAAAGAAAACCTCGGCGCGATCGCCATTTTTAAACGAAAAATCATTTGGGCCTACCCTCGTGTTATAAGCCCCACTCTTTTTTCTTTAAACCTTTTTGGGCCTCTCGAGAGAGTGTAAGACCCATCCCTTTGTACAGAAAACTATTTTGGGCCCCAGTCACTTGTATAAGTCCCGCTGTACAAAGTCAAACAGTGCGCTCACTGATAAAACCCTGGGCCTCTCCTTGAGCTGTAAGCCCCAAATCTTTCTTTTTCAAAGCACTTTCTCCTTTGATTTTGAATATACTGTTGTTTTCAATCTTTCTTTGTTGAACAACTAACCAAACAACATGGAAACACTCTAACCGAGTAAGTGGTTATCGCTTTCGTTTACTGCTTTCATATTATAAACTGTATTGTGGGGCTGCTCACTGTAAGTCTCCTTTCATAAACTCATATCTACTGTGTAATAATAGTATAGACATTTCGAGTTTCCCCGGCTACTACGTCTAGAACTAGGTGACGCCGTTTCATTTATTCGTAGAAATAGACGCCTAGATCCCCAATAGGAGCACCAGATACAGTCTTCTCTTCGGCTGTCCTCCTTAGGAAACGTCAAGAAGCTCTACTTCCCAAGATGAATGTATTCTCCGTGAATGGCATCTTTGAGTTTCTTCCAAATTCTCGAACTTTCCTGACTTGATCTATTCCTTGTGGATAGCTTCCTTGAATGTCTCGGGGTTTGGGTACCCACTACGGTCATAATCTTGGACCTTAACTAAGGAACCCTCTTTAAAAGCTAAAAGTCGCTGGATAGTAAACCTTGCACGTTTACCAGTGGTTTTTATCTTTAAAAGAGTTATCTCTCCTAATGGAAAGGAGATGATAGACCCACGGGCTTCTTAAAAGCATCGGCCTCCTCTTGGGCATTATTCAAGGACACTACGGCTTCTTAGAAGTATTCACAGCCTCCTCTTAGGCTTCGTATAATGATCTCTTCCTCCGAGAATGATAGCCTCCTCTTGGGCTTAGTACAAGGACCCGTCGGCTTCTTAAAAGTTTCCAGCCTCCTCTTGGGCTTCGTACAAATTGTCCCGACGACCTCCTAGAGGTATAGGAACAGAACCTAGTCATCCTCATAGAATAGTCCTTTCGTAGAGTCTACTACTGTTTCTCAAAACATAGTACAAAAGATAAAACTCTAGACACGGACAGTCTAACTTCCTTGAGTCTCAAAAGACATTCTCAAGTGACCCCTTCGTTAAATAGGAAGGAAACCCGCAGACGCGGACAGTCTCAATACCCTTTGGATTTCCAGTTTCCTCAAAGAAAAGGAAGCAACCCCGCCTCCTCTTGGGCTTTGTACAATGATTCTCCCCAGCGGAGTCAAACAACGTTTTAGCCTCTCTCTCGGGCTTCGTACGAGACACATAAAGACTCCCTCGTTGAGTCAAACAAACCATAGCCTCCATCTCGGGCTTCGTACGAGACACAAAGACTCTATCGTCGGGTCAAAAACTTTTAGCCTCTCTCTCGGGCTTTGTACGGGACACAAAATAGCCTACTCTTAGGCTTTGTATAAGAAAACCACTGGTTGATCCAATCAACCTTTTAGCATCAAAGTTGTGCCTCGTTCACAGTACACAAACATCAATAACTCCTTTCCCTTCATCTAATCGCTGTAAGCGGCAAGCCTCTGGATCATCTACATCCATGCCACTGTCCCTCTTTTAGCATGAGAAATTCCTAAGGAAAGATAGCATTGCTCTACACTGAGTTAAAGTCTTCTCCTTCAGGTTAAAACCCTTTCTTCGGAAATTATGGCATTGCTCGGATCCGTGTATCCCAGTTAAAGTAATTCTCCTTCTCCCCTCTTTAGAGATGACAAATTATCTCTAAAGCCGAGGTCTTTCAGCTTCACGTCTTGGGCTTTGAACAAGACACAAATAGACATTTCAGCTTCACATCTTGGGCTTTGAACAAGATACAAACCACCTTTCGCTTCACGTCTTGGGCTTTGAACAAGACACCAAAAACACCCATTTCCTCCCATAGAATAGGAGGAACTACGAACGCTCTGATTTCCCTATTTCGGTAAACGGGAATACGTAGGCATAAGATCGAAAGAAAAGATCTTAGCGAGCGCAATCAACAAAAAAACCAAATCCCATATCTCCATCAATCAAAAGCAGTATTTCAAAAGCATCAGTCCTAACATCCTAATCCTTGTTCCCCGCCAGAAACCTTCTGCCCAGGTAAAAAAGAAAGAAAACAGTATTGGCGAAAATACAAATAACCAATACAAAGGCCCCCCACATTGATAGCATCCGTAACCTAACAGACCGCTGTTTAAACTCAGTATGCAAGCAGGGTTAATTGGAGACATCTATTTCCCTTCCTTATTCAGCTCACAATAGGATAAAAAATGAATCGACCTGTAGTTAAAGCTCAAACCGCAGAGAGCGACCAGTGCTTAAGAACCGCGTCCAAAATCGCTCGCTACAGAAAAGTGGCGCCCACCGTGGGGCTTTTCAAAGTTAGATCTAGGAACGGTCTTCATTTTCTTTTCACCTCTTGTGTGAATACCACAGATTGGGGCTTCCGCCGGGGAACCCATTTCTGTCAGGAACTTAGGAATCATAGCTTTATAAGTCTAGGATGATTAGGACAGATATATATATACTGCTTTTCCTAATTGCTATACATGTTTATTTTTCTGCTACTGGGAATGCGTGTGATGCCGCATGTGGTGAGAATGAGTATACACTTAAGATAAGTGATGGCGACGGGGTCGACCATCAACCTCAGTGGAGGCTGACCAACGCAACCCATTCACTCTTCTAGCCAATGGGCCGGTTGTTAAGTCTGAGAAGCTGAGGAGCCAAACCCTTTCGTAGTGCGGAAACTATCGGAAATAGTTGTTACGCGATACTACCCTCATTTGAGGCTGGCGATCTATTCTCGGTGAATGGCACTTACTCTAAGATTGCTCTACAACTCGCTGGCGATCCGCTTGTTGTTTTACTTTCCTGGGAGGAGCTAATGATAATGAGTACAGGTACAAAAAATCACCCTAGTATAAACCTTTGGGGATGGGTAGAGCCTTGACTTCATGACAACGACCCTTTGACCCCATGTTTTTTCTATGTTTTTGTGTGCTGCATTCATGCATCCATTTAATAAAACATTAAAACGTTCAAAAAACTTTCTCTTCTAGTCTCTCTGTTTTTCAAATTAAACTAAGACTGTGATTGCAAATATCAGAGAAGAGGATTCCATTAATGGATTTCGGTAGAAGGAGAACTCACCAGTATACCTTCAAGGTTCCAAAGCTAGAGGATTTGAGAAAGTTAGCGAGGATGATCGTTAACCCAGAGGCTTTCAGAGCCAAGCACGGTGGTTTGCTACCACTGTTAAGAGTCCATGTGATTAAGGGAATCATGGATGCGCTCATTCAATTCTACGATCCGGTTTATCACTGTTTTACATTCTCGGATTACCAGCTCGCACCAACGCTGGAGGAGTATTCTCATCTGATTAATCTACATATCACCGATCGAGCTCCATTTTCTGGACTGGAAGAAATTCCAAAGAATCAGATCATTGCAAGAGCAATTCATTTGGACGAGTCTGAGGTCAGGACTCACATGACCGCTAAGGGTGGCATCCAAGGTTTGCCAGCCCAGTTCTTGACGATGAAAGCCCTGTATTTTTCCAGTATAGGGAACATCATTGCTTTTGAAAGCATCTTTGTTTTACTCACCTACGGATTATTTTTGTTTCCCAACATCAATAACTTCGTCGATATCAACGCTATTAAGGTTTTTCTCATTGGAAATCCTGTGCCGACTTTGCTTGCAGATGCGTATCATTCTGTACACTTGGGAAATTTGTACAGCGGAGGGGAGATCACATACTGTGTACCTTTTCCTTACAAATGGTTTATCTCTCACTTGCCCAAGTCTGCTGCTTTTTGGGATTGCAAGAGTGTCTTACGTTGGTCGCAGAAGATCATGTCTCTCACCAATTCCGATATAGATTGGTGTAATAGGATTTATGAGGGAATCAGAATCATTGACCATTGTGGAAACTTCCCCAACATACCCCTCATAGGAACTAAAGGAGGAATCAACTATTATCCGATATTGGTTCTTCGTCAATTTGGATACCCGATGAGACACATCCCATTGGATGTTTATCTGGAAGGTCTTTTCTTCAAAGAAGGAGAAAATGACAGAGCACTAAAGATGGAAATAGTGCAAGCTTGGAAACATGTTCATAAGAAAGGACGAGAGTCTCTGGGAAAACCGGACTGTGTCTCGGTGGAGCCTTATCTCCATTGGGTACAAACTAGAGCTCTCAAGCTAAAGATGCCTTATCCTCGTTACGGAATTCTTCCGCCGAGGGAATCTGTCATGTACTTCATGACAGAAACTGAAAAGCTTCAGGTTACTCTCAACAAAGTTCAAAAGGAAAGAAGATCTTGGAAGAACAAGTACCGCACCCTCGACGTAGAGTGTATCCAAATACAGCAACTACTAAAAGAGAAAGATGCTCTGATTGAAATTTTAGAGCAACATGCTGTAGAGAATCAAGATGACCAAAGGAATTTGCTCGCTCCTTTCGCCTGGAAAAGGAATGACAACCCGACAACGGCCCAAGCACCCCGGTCAAAGAAGAGGACTCGGGACCCATTAGTTTAGGTTTCTGTTTCTGCACTTTGTAATCTACTGTATTTCCATTTCTGTAATCCTTTGGAATTCAATAAAAAGGGGTTTCCCCACTGTTTGATATTTGCAATCTAATTGTCGAAGTTTATTTTGATTAAACCAAAAAACAACAATTAATATAATCATTGCATTCATCATTCTCACATCGCGTATTCTCCTTACCTACGAATCTCACGTCCGTGTCTCGATTCTAGAGTCAAACTGTCTCATTCGTACAATACTCGGGCCAATCGTCAGAAAAAGATGGATGATCTTGAGGAAGAAAACAGAGAGTTGAAAGAAGAGATCGACGCTCTGAGGGAGGATATGAGAAAGCTTCGTAACGACATGCAAGCCATGGCAGAAGCTCAGCTACAACGAACTGTGATCTCAGAGATCACCTCAACGCCCATAGTGGAGAGGTATGATCCTAGGTATCAGATACCGAAAGATCGTCCTTGGGGCATGCTTGTTAACTATATCCCGGAAGGATATGTTCCGTCGATCACTGAAGATCAGGGAATCACAACAGAAGCCGCTGGGCCTGAAGGTTACAAACTTCGGGAAAGCGAAGATGCCTGGGGCATACTCAAGACTCCTGAAGGTTACAAACTTCGGGAGGCGCCAAGACTTACTGCCTTAGTCACGGTACCACCCCCTGTGGTGCACACTGTCCCGGAAGGACAGATTCCACAGACACCTTCTGGTAAGAAGGAAACTATGTTTGACAGAATGGATGAATTCCAGGAGCAGTTCTTGGAAATGTAGAAAGAGCTGCAAGCCATTCGCGGTCAGGATCTATTTAGAAAGGACGTCGCAGACCTCTGCTTGGTCCCAAATGTGAAAGTCCCGCACAAGTTCCAAGTGCCCGACTTTGAAAAATACAAGGGTAACTCTTGCCCTCAGAGCCATCTGGTAATGTACGCTCGGCGGATGTCAGCTCAGACGGAGAATCAGGAGCTGCTGATTCACTACTTCCAGGATAGTTTAACCGGTGCCGCACTCAAATGGTACATGGGTTTAAACCATACTACGATCAGTACGTTCAGAGATCTTGGTACTGCCTTCGTCCAACAATACAAGTACAATTTGGACATGGCCCCCGACAGAGATCAACTCAGATCAATGTCATAAAAGGACAAGGAAACCTTTAAGGAGTATGCTCAAAGGTGGCGTGAAATTTCCGCTCAAATTTGTCCACCTCTTGAGGAAAAAGAGATGACAAAAATCTTCTTAAAGACCTTAAGCTCATTTTACTATGACCGAATGATTGCCAGTGCACCCAGTAATTTCACCGAAATGGTCGGCATGGGTGTACGTCTTGAAGAAGCCGTCCGAGAAGGACGTTTGGTAAAAGACACTAGATCGACGAGCGGTACTAAAAAATACGGTAGTGCTCTCCCTAAGAAAAAAGAGCAAGATATTGGGAATATCTCTCTTGGAAAGCAAAGGCGACGTTATCAGCCAGTAGCAGCTGTTACTCCTGCTATCGGCCCCGCGCCTGTTCCTATGTATCAACCTCAGGTTGCGCAGAGCCAACCTGATCAACAAAGGACACAACAGCCTCTTCAGCAGGCTCGTCCTCCATATAACAACAACTGTACAACACGGCCACCAGGAGGTTCAGGGCACATTCAGACTAAGTCTCTTCTTTCAGTTCCGGAAAATCCGCCTTTTTGGTTTAAAGCGGATCAAACATGCCCTTATCATCAAGGAGGTTCAGGGCATAACATTGAGACTTGTCTCAATTTCAAATCCGACGTGCAAAAGCTTGTTAGGAGCAGGCTCTTATCTTTCAAAGATACGAATCCTAATGTTCTTACGAACCCGCTGCCTCAACATGAGAAAACTGCTATCAATCTGATTGAGAAAGAGACTAACAATGTCTATCAAATTCACGATGTACTCTTATTGGAGACCAATCTGGTCAAGATGCATTGTAGACAGAGTGGATATGGCCATGTGCCACCTCATAATTATCACCAGTGTGATATCTGCTCTAAAAATAATCAGGGATGTTCTGTAGTGCAAGCAGCTCTACAGGAACAAATGGATCTTGGATGGATCCAAGAGCACCGAGTTCGTGGAGTTAACATGGTTTACATGAATCCCAACGTCATTCAAAACCACGACATCCGTGCGATGAATGCCAACTTGGTGGCGATGCACTCAAGGCAAAGCCAGTATCATAATCTGCCGCGGCACGATTACAGTTCCTGTCTGATTTGCTCGGTAAACAAACAGGGATGCTCTTTCATACAAGAGGCCCTCCAGCGTCAGATGGATCTTGGATGGATCCAAGACTACCATGATAGGAACTCCTATCAAATCAACATGGTTCAGATCTTCGACATCCGCGTAATGAATACCAACCTGGTAGAGTTACATGCTGAGCAGGTCCGACTTGGATTCTTAATGTCACATGACTATCAAAATTGTAAAGCGGGTTGCGAAAACGATCGAGGTTGTACCCTTGTCCAGGAGGCACTTCAGCACTTGTTAAATCACTGGTGGATGCCAATCTATATGGACGAAGATACTCAGCAGATTAGTATCAATCACAGGAATCCTACTCGTCGTCAAAGTCAGGATGTCCGATCAATGGAAGATAACCTAGTGAGGTTACATTGTATTCAAAGTGGGCGTGGCCAGGTGCCACCACACAACTATGACAGTTGCAGCGTCTGTTCGGAAAGTAACCAAGGGTGTTACCTTGTGAGAGCAGCTCTTCAGGGTCAGGTCGATCATGGAGAAATTCGTCCATGTCCAGGTTCAGGACCCATCATTTGGTCGCCGAACTACCTTGCCGAGCAAGTTGAGGATGTTGTCACGATCTCTGGTTATCACAGGGCCAGGGATGTTTTTGCCATTATCCCTCTACTTGACGAATCTAGAGTTCCCAACCGGGAACGGATCAAGGTTACTTATGATGGTCAGAAAAATCAGAAGGTTCCCATAGTCATCTATCTACCGGGGCCACTACCGTATGAATCAGCTAAGGAAATCCCTTACAAATACGGTGCAACAATAATCGAGAATGGAAAGGAAATTCCATTACCCTCCGTTGTGAACATTGCAGACATCAGTCGAGTAACACGGAGCGGTAGAATCTTCAATCGAGGGGTTGGGGAAGTTAACAAAGAAAATGAACTCCAGACAGAAGCTCCCGATCCACCAATCGGTCAATCCAGTAATCCCGACCTTTCGAAAAATGATGATGAGATGCTGAAGCTCATCCAAAGGAGTGAATACAACATTGTCGATCAACTGTTACAGACTCCTTCAAAGATCTCGATATTATCATTGTTACTCAGTTCAGAAGCACACAGAGAGGCTCTACAGAAAGTCTTGGAGCAAGCCTTTGTGGAACAGGATGTAACAATCAGACAGTTCAATAGCATTGTCTCTAACATCACTTCCTACAAAAATTTGGGATTTAGTGATGAGGAGTTACCCGAAGAGGGTCGCCGTCATAACATGGCGCTCAACATTACAGTTAACTGCCAGGATGATGCTTTAGCCAGCGTACTGGTAGACACATGGTCAGCCCTGAATGTTATGCCAAAGTCCACTTTGACGCAATTATCATTCAAAGGCCCTCCGATGAGAGTCAGCGAGGTCGTCGTCAAAGCATTCGACGAATCCAGAAAAACAGTTATCGGCGAAGTTGATCTTCCCATAACTATTGGTCCTCACACTTTCCAAGTCACTTTCAAGGTCATGGACATCCGGGCAACATACAGTTGTTTATTAGGAAGACCTTGGATACATCAGGCTGAAGCGGTTACTTCAACCCTCCACCAAAAGCTAAAGTTTGTCAAGAACGGCCAACTTGTCACGGTTTGTGGGGAACAAGCCTTGCTTGTGAGTAACCTATCATCATCTACTTGTGTGGAACCCGAGGAGGTTATTGGAACTCAGTTCCAAGCACTATCGGTGAGCAAGAACGATCAATCTGAAGGAGGAACCTCGATTTCCTCATACAACGATGCTATCAAAGCGGTCGAGAGTACCGATACAACTGGATGGGGACAGTTTGTCATTCCCACTGACAATAAAATAAAGAAGGGTCTTGTTTCTGCAACATGTACCCAGATAGCTGTCAACGATGAAAGTCTTCATCCCCTTCAAAACTTCTTCCACAGTGGAGGTTTTCTTCACCCAGTGTCTCAGACAGTTCATGCTATCAATGAGGAAGATCCCTCTGACACAGATGAAGAATGGAAGTCCTATCTTAACAAGGATGGTTATATGTCTCAGGAAGAGGTGCCTACTCCTTTTTGCTTTCCTACAGAAAGTCTGAGATTTATACCCAGGTCAGATGTTGAAATGATCTACGGAGATTATGATCCGGAAGGATGTCGTGCTCCGCCAAATTCATTAGAGGAAGACACTCCGATGAAAGACAACTTTGACCACAATTACTATGGCCCGATGGATGGCCTGCCAATGTGGCAGCCTTACCCAGGAGAGTTGGGGCAAGAAAGTCAGCCGAGTAATGAAACTCAGCTGAGCGTCATTGAACCGAATACCTGCGTCCCCACCACGTCATGGGATCAACACTCAGGTCATTCAGAAACTACTCAACATGAAGATGAATTTGCAACGTTTGCAGGACTTGAATTCATCAACTATGCTTTTCCCGAGGTCAAAGTCATCGAGAGGGATGACTCCTCCAGTTCCAAAGAAGTGTGGGACACCTTGGGACAACCGAGTGGAAAATACGACTATATGGTCAAGTACACCGCTCCCGAAAGCTCTCGTATCAGGCTAGAAGATATCCAGCTAACTGGATGGGGAGATACAACTGAGAGCACAAATGCTATGCAAAATGTAACAGAGGAATCCTCCTACGATAATTCTGCTTGGGAAATAGATTCCAATGATCCTACTCCACCAGAAATCAGCGTTATTTCTGAAGACAAATCAAGGAAGGTGCCAGACTTTGTGATTCACCGAGGAGTTCGCCGCCAATGGGTTTCTGTCGATGTTCCGAAGGTCGTTCGCCAGTCAAAGTAATTGCCATCTTTAGCCTTTCACCCTACCCAGGTGAAACGGATGTTTTGATAGGGCTCGCTTTCTATAAATTTCCCTCTTCGCTTTGCCCAAAGCGAGTGAGTTTTGTTTTATAGGGCTGTAGTTTCAAGAGTCGACTTGTTCATTAATAAAATAACGTCGTTCTGTAATTTCCGCATTAATTGCTGTTTTCTCTTTTTGTTTTATTAGAAAATGGTAATCCTAAAAAACAATTCAAAAATAAAAACAAGCAGTAAAATAAATACACTGCACACACTTGCATTTTCTCTATCTCTTCTAAACACGAATCATCACGTCATGCAGATTGCTTGTTTTAAACCCAGTTGAAACATACGATCCGATGCCTTCTTCTAACTTTGAATTCTCGGTATTCGAGGCTAAAGAAGAAGTTGACAATGAAATTCCAGATGAGATTTCCCGATTACTCAGACAAGAGGAAAGGTCCATTGAACCACACAAAGAGCCGTTGGAAATGGTAAACTTGGGTTCAGAATAAGAGAGAAAAGAAATCAGGATTGGGGCACTGCTCAGTCCAACTACCAGAGAGGGTTTGATAAAGCTTCTCAAAGAATTCCCCGATGTATTCGCTTGGTCTTATCAGGATATCCCAGGGTTGGATACCAGCATCGTGGAACATCACTTACCGTTGAGATCAGAATGTCCGCCAGTAAAGCAAAGGTTGAGACGGACTCACCCGGACATGGCTATCAAAATCAAAGAGGAGGTACAGAAACAGATTGACGCGGGTTTCCTCGCCACATCTGAATATCCTCAATGGTTAGCTAACATCGTACCCGTTCCCAAAAAGGACGGAAAGGTCAGAATGTGTGTTGATTACAGAGATCTAAACAAGGCAAGCCCAAAGGATGACTTTCCTTTACCACACATTGACATGCTGGTTGACAGCACAACAAAGTTCAAAGTTTTCTCCTTCATGGATGGATTCTCGGGCTATAACCAGATCAAAATGGCGCCGAAAGACATGGAGAAAACTTCGTTCATTACCCCATGGGGTACCTTTTGTTACAAGGTAATGCCGTTCGGTTTGAAGAATGCCGGGGCAACCTATCAAAGGGCCATGACTACTCTGTTTCATGACATGATACACAAAGAAATCGAGGTATATGTCGATGATTTGATTGCAAAATCAAGAACAGAGGATGAGCACGTTGAACATCTATCAAAATTGTTCGAACGTCTTAGAAAATTCAAGCTCCGCTTGAATCCCAACAAGTGCACCTTCGGTGTCCGTTCGGGGAAATTACTAGGGTTCATCGTCAGCCAGAAAGGAATTGAAGTTGATCCTGACAAGGTCAAGGCCATTCAAGAAATGCCTTCTCCAAAAACTGAAAAACAAGTCAGAGCATTCCTGGGACGTTTGAACTACATCTCCAGATTCATATTCCTTATGACCGCGACGTGTGCGCCGATTTTTAAATTACTCAAAAAGAACCAGGATTGCGTTTGGTCAGAAGATTGCCAAACCGCCTTCGACAATATCAAGGAATATCTGTTGAATCCTCCGATTCTATCACCTCCAGTGGAAGGAAGACCACTGATCATTTACCTCACAGTCCTAGAGGACTCAATGGGATGTGTACTTGGCCAACAAGACGAAACTAAAAGGAAAGAGTCTGCCATCTACTATCTAAGCAAGAAATTTACCGACTGCGAGACTCGGTACACAATGCTTGAGAAAACTTGTTGCGCTTTGGCTTGGGCAGCCAAACGTCTTCGCCAGTACGTGATTCGTCATACTACTAGGTTGGTCTCCGAAATGGATCCAATCAAGTACGTTTTCGAAAAACCTGCTCTCACGGGAAGGATTGCCCGTTGGCAGATGTTACTATCAGAATATGACATAGAGTACCATGCTCAGAAAGCCGTTAAAGGAAGTATTTTAGCCGATCATTTGGCTCATCAACCGATTGACGATCAAGAACCAATCGGGTTTGACTTCCCAGACGAAGATGTCATGTATCTAAAGATGAAAGATTGTGATGAACCGCTACCCAGTGAAGGGCCAGAACCAGGTTCCCAGTGGGGACTTATCTTTGACGGAGCAGTCAATCATTATGGAAACGAAATTGGGGCAATCATTGTTACCCCTCAGGGTTCCCACATTCCTTTCACTGCCAGACTTACGTTCAAATGTACGAACAACGAGGCCGAATACGAAGCATGTGTCATGGGTCTCGAAGAAGCGATTGATTTAAGGATCAAAAACTTGGACGTATACGGCGATTCAGCCCTGGTTATTAACCAGATAAAAGGAGATTAGAACACATACCAATCAGGATTGATTCCTTACAAAGACTATGCAAGGAGGTTGTTACCCTTCTTCAACAGAGTCGACTTTCATCACATCCCTCGTGATGAGAATCACATGGCTGATGCATTAGCCACTCTCTCTTCCATGATTAGTGTAGGTCGATGGAACGACATACCTAAGATCGACATCATGCGCCTTGAACGGCCCGCTTACATCTTCGCGATTGAAGCAGTCATAGACGACAGACCTTGGTATCACGATATCAAATGCTTCCTTCAGAAACAAGAGTACCCATCTGGGGCACTCAGAAAAGACAGGAAAACCCTCAGAAGATTGGATGGAAACTTCTTCCTGAGCGGTGACACTCTTTATAAGAGAAATTTTGACATGGTCTTGCTCCGATGTGTCGATAGACCAGAAGCAGACATGCTCATGAAAGAAATTCATGAAGGATCCTTTGGCACTCATGCCAACGGACACACAATGGCGAGAAAAATTCTCAGGGCCGGGTACTATTGGTTGACAATGGAATCTGACTACTACAAGTACATGAGGAGGTGTCACAAGTGTCAGATATACTTCGACAAAATTCATGTACCGCCATCGCATCTCAAAGTTCTTTCTTCTCCGTGGCCTTTTTCCATATGGGGAATCGACATGATTGGTATGATTGAGCCCAAGGCTTCAAACGGGCATCGGTTCATCCTTGTAGCCATTGATTATTTCACCAAGTGGGTCGAAGCAGCGCCATACGCCAATGTAACCCGACAAGTGGTGGTCCGATTTATCAAAAACAATATCATCTGCCGTTATGGTGTTCCAATCGAGATCATTACAGATAATGGATCTAACTTGAACAATAAGATGATGAAAGAGTTGTGTGCAGAGTTCAAGATCGAACACCATAACTCATCTCCCTACCGACCCAAGATGAACGGAGCGGTAGAAGCGGCTAACAAGAACATCAATAAGATCGTTCAAAAGATGGTTGTAACCTATAAAGATTGGCACGAAATGCTACCCTTTGCTCTTCAAGGTTATCGAACATCTATCCGCACTTCAACAGGGGCAACCCCTTTCTCTCTAGTATATGGCATGGAAGCAGTGCTCCCCATAGAAGTAGAGATCCCATCAATCCGGGTATTGATGGAAGCTAAGCTTACCGAAGCTGAATGGTGTCAAAGTCGACACGATGAACTGAACCTGATCGAAGAGAAGTGAATCACGGCACTATGCCACAGTCAGTTGTATCAACAGAGAATGAAAAGGGCGTTCGACAAAAAGGACCGACCGCGTATCTTCAGGAAAGGAGACCTTGTGCTCAAGAAGATACAATCATTTCTCACTGATTCTCGGGGCAAATGGACCCCAAATTATGATGGCCCCTATGTGGTCACGAAAGCTTTCTCAGGCGGCGCCTTGAGACTTGCAACCATGGATGGATAGGAATTTGCCTACCCCACGAATGTTGATGTAGTCAAGAAATACTTCGCCTAAAACTAAAAAAAAACGTCTCGGTGGATTGAAAACCCGAAAGGGCGGTCCAGGCAAAAGTTAGAGACATGAAAAGAATCATCCCGATGGATTGGAAATCTCATAGTACAATCCAGGAAAAAGTTAGGGATAATGGCAAGTAACTATGTTCAATAGAGGCAAGTCCCTTAGAAGCAGTTGCATCATCATCCGTCAGGAAAACTCCAGTCAAGGTCATCTTCAACGGAAGCTCAGGATATCCCGAACTCAAAGTTGGTAGAAGGACAGTGGTCGTTATGTTTCAACGTAGCCCTTTTCCCTGTAAATTACCATTTTCTAACTTTGTATATACTCTTAGGAATTACGCGTTTGGCTGATCTCCATCTTATCAATAAAATTTGAGCCCTTGTGCTTTTGTTCGTAATTCTTTACTTGTTTTAGCTTTACAGAACGACGTTGTTTAAACTTAATCAGCGATTCTTGAAATAAAACAAAAATGAATTTACTTGTTAAACTTTTTCTGCTTTTAAATTAAAGATGGCATTTCTTTTGACTGTTGAACATCAGAAAGAACATCGATCGCTTCTCCCGAAGTAAGCGAACTTCAAAGTGCAGAATCAAAGTACTCCTTCTAGACCAGTACTCCTGAATGAAGGATCAATAATGTCAGAGACCATGTTTCGTCTGACATCCTCGGCTGAGTTCTCATCTCCTAAGCCCGATCAACATAGCTCCCAACGGGACTATCTCTCCTAAGCAAGGTGGAATTGCTATTTTGAATCAACGGTACTTCTTCGCCCCGCGATGGCCGAGTATCTAATTGTATTCATCTATTAGTCTGTATGTCGCGTCTGTTTTGTCAGCATATACATACATACATCATGCATTTTTTATTTGCATTCACATTTCATATTGCATCACTATCACTCTAGTCGGTCTTGTCCCCTAGTGGTAGAAGTCCTCTCAATCGAGTTGTCAGTTCTTGCCTCGTCAGGAAATACTGTGTCTGAACAACCTCGCTTCCAGTTTAATTCTGGAAAGAAGTTGGTCCTTGACCACTTTGATAACTTGAACCTCTAAAAAGCCAGAGAAAACTTTCAATAAACATCACTCTTCGCCATTGAAGATGATATCCTTGCTTTCCCGGATTAAGGAAAATCCACAGAGAAAGCCTCGTGATCAGAGATTCGGCAGCACGCCAGTTTTGCTCCGAAAAACCACTGATGAGAAGGTCATTGGCACCTCAAAATTGGATCCCGTCATATGGCATTTCTCCGGGAAGATCCCGAGAAAAGTATGATGTAACCCCAAACGAAAACAGTCTCTCAAGAGACTCGCTTTCCCCAGTAGAATCAACAAATGGCGTCTCCAAAACAGAGAAGTTTGTGTACCTCTACAATTCAGACGAATGGGTTCCCCAGCAAGTCTGACATCAAAACTTTTTCCACTCAAATGGCATCTCCCCAGGAAAATTCGGCGAGAAGTTTGAAGGAAAGCCGATACGAATAGCGTCCCTTGTCAGTAAAGTTTATTAACAAAAGAAACTAAGACCAGTTCCTTGGTAGGAAACCAGGATCGAGGGGAAGTTTAAATCAGAAACTAAGACTAGTTCCTTGGTAGGAAACCAGGATCGAAGGGAAGTTTAAATCAGAAACTAAGACCAGTTCCTTGGTAGGAAACCAGGATCGAGGGGAAGTTTACAAAAGAAACTAAGACCAGTTCCTTGGTAGGAAACCAGGATCGAGGGGAAGTTGACAAAAGAAACTAAGACCAGTTCCTTGGTAGGAAACCAGGATCGAGGGGAAGTTCATTTCAGAGACTGAGACCAGTTCTTGGTAGGAAACCAGGATCGAGGGGAAGTTTACAAAAGAGACTGAGACCAGTTCTTGGTAGGAAACCAGGATCGAGGGGAAGTTTACCTTTTCTAAGCATCATTGCTTAGCTAAAGAAGATGAATGCGTAAGCTACCATTCATAACCACCATCAAAATTTCGGGTATTCCGATATTTAATCCTCTTGCACCCCGAATGCCCGAACACCGTCGTCATTCACACCTTCGGGTCCAAGAAGATTAAATAGGGGCATCTGTAATACCCCAAATTTTGACCACTTAGATTTCCCATCATTGTGAAAATCATCATCACAATATGGATGGACCATCATGCTTCATCAGTCTCCCCAAAGATGGGTGAGCATCCAATACAATCAAAATTAGGGTTTCAAGCCCTCTCTGAGTGCTTAGACAAAGGATCAATCAAGAAATGACATGATATTCAACTTGTCTAATCTCTTAAACATCCTCAAAGGATCAAAAGGACTCCCACTTCAAGGATTAAGCACAAGGCTGCTCCCTTCTAGGTGGATCAAGCCTCAAGATCGCCAGTGTCACCAAATTAGGGTTTTGATCACCCAGGGCCTCCAGATGAAAAATTTCATCTGGGCACAAGCCATTGATCCAAAACATAACCTAATATAATTCATGGAACCTCATGAACCCATGCATCAAGTCAATTTTGCCTCAAGGGATACATTCATCAAAAATCAGGAATTAGGGTTTCTTGACCTAATTCACCCCTAAGTTGACTTTTGGGACAAACCATGAGCCAAGACCTCAAGACATGATTTGAGGGTCTCTAATATACCATATTGATCCATTTGGGACAATGGATTAATCCAAGAAGCTTGAGCAACAAGTCTCAATTTCATCTGCACCACAATTAGGGTTTTAAGGGAAAAGTCAACTGTAACTTTGACTTTTGACCAGGACATGCTCCCAAACCCTAATAAATGATTGAATATACCCTATGACACCCATGGAAAATGTCCATCAAGTTTGATTTAGGTCAAGGACATGATTTCCTGAAGAATTGCACAGTTTGGAATTCATCTGATAAAAAGTCAGCTGTGCACAAAAGTCAACTTTGACTTTTTGAGATTTTTCACCAAAATGGATTTTTAACCCTAAAATGATGTTAATGTATAATTTGAATCATCATTCATCAAGAAAAATCAAGAAAAGTGAGATAACTTGTAAAAGGGGTAACCATAAAACTTAGAAATTTTTCTAAGTTAAAAATAAAGTGGCAAGGGTACCAACTTTGAAGGACCATAACTCCTAAACCACAAGGCCATTTTTTCTCATCCAAAGATGGATTTGTAGCCCTCATTATCACCTACAAAAACTTCAACTACAAGTCATTCCAATTCATTAAGGATTTTGAGTTATAGAGTGATCAAAGTGGCTGAAAAGTGAAAATGTCACTTTTTCCAACACTTAGTGAAATTTTCACTAAGTCAGATTCTGCCTCACTTTTTGCCAAATGTAGGGGGATTTTTCACTTGGAATCAAAAGAGATCAAAACCAAACTTGTTCAAACAGTTGTTGTATCATGTAAGAGCTTTCCAAAATGGCCAAGAACATTGCCAAATTCAACCTACACCATGAGATACAACATTGCCAAGTTGCCTTGCTGAAATCTGTCAAGGCAAGGCAGAATTTGCAACTTTGGTCGATTTGCCAAAATCAGCCAAATTCAATTGCTCCTATCCACTTGGACACCTCAGAGGATTGAATCTAAAGGGGACAATCACTGAGCCAAGCCTCCAAAGTCCATGGAACAAGAAATAGCATGTTGAACCTAGGATGGCCAAAATAGGGACAAGACTTCAAATTTGGAATGAGGCATTCAATGGAACCATCAAGGTGGGATGGACTGAGCCATTCTCATATGAAATCAGTCAAGACTTATCCAAGACCAAGGGAACCAAAGCTCTGTGCCCTAACCTCTAGTCAATGGCTAGAGGAGACTTGGATTTTCATTTGCCAACATTGGCCAAACCTACTTACCAGCTGCCATGCACTATTCCTTGCAAAACAAACTTGCTCTACTATAAATAGAGCTCAATTGTGGCCAGTTTAAGTACACCAAAGCCATCAAACAGATGCTTTCCTCAAAATCTCTTCTTTCACTCCAATTTTGCCTTCTAAGGCAAGTCACTATCGGGTTTTGAGTTTAAGAGCAATTCCAATCAAACCAATCACTCACACACCTCACATACATCACATATGAGCTGATCAAACACTTAGATTACTTCTGAAACATCAATTTCACAAAATCACCAGCTGGTTGCTCAAGGTTTTAACCAAAGTGCAGCTGAGGTACCACAAAATGATCCAGCCAATTTCAATCAAGTCCAACCATCCAAACACAATCCATAGGGTGTAGGGAAGCTGTTCAGATCATCACAACTCATCTGTAACACCTCCAAATCAAAAATCACTTTGAACTTGCTGTCACGACTTGGAGGTAAGCACATGCTTGGTCATCTCTCAATCTATGCATATTTCCTCGCACAATAATTTGGCCATATGTTCATAATCATGCATGGAATGTTTTCCCTCAATTAATTGCATTGTTTGAATCGTGTATCAAAAATCCTAGCCTTCATGCAGAAATTAGGGTTCTTGAGGTCTCTTCGTGATTTCTTGTTGTATGTTTAATTTAAATGAAATTAAAGTACATAGACATGATCGTGAGGTTGAGACGAGCATAATGATATGTGGATTGCATGATATGATTACGTATTCATGGAGATTGGATAGAAAATGCAAATCTGAGAAACCAAGAACACGCGCGTGTTCTTCAGCTTGTTCTTGGCGCCATTTTTGAATAATTTGAATATTTGAATTTTGTGATTTTGGTTAATTGATTCAAAAATTAATTTCTCTCTGAGTTTTAATGATTTTGAGTTGATTCTTTTTTTAATAATTCAAAAAAATGTTAAAATATTTTATTTTCACAAAAAATCCCAAAAATATTATTTATTTCACATAATTGATATTTTTGTAAAGAATTAATATTTTGATTGTTTTTGGCATTTTAAATATTTTTTCTACATTGATTTTGCAACTTTTAATGATTTCTAATTATTTTGTAGGTCAATACTTAATTTTTGAAGCATTAATCCAAGATCACAATTTGTTTCCCATGTGTTAAACAATTTTTGATCATTTTAATTGGATTTTTATTCAATTAAATACATTTTTGGAAATAAATTAGGGTTTTGGATTAATTCAACCCTCATAAATCATTTTCAAAACACTTTGGGCCTCTATTAGAGTGTAAGACCCAATCCTTTTTTTGACCAAATCATTTTTGGGCCTCACTTATTATATAAGTCCCGATACCGTCAAAAAACAAACGGCGCGATCGTCGCCTTTTCAAAAATCATCTGGGCCTACCCTCGAGTAGTAAGACCCATTTCTTTTCTTTAAACCTTTTTGGGCCTCTTGAGAGAGTGTAAGACCCATCCCCCCTTGTACAAAAACTTTTTGGGCCTCACTTATTGTATAAGTCCCTCTGTACAAGTAAACGGCGCGATCGTCGCCCGTTTAAAAATAAAAATCATATGGGCCTCTCCTTGAGCTATAAGACCCATTCAAAACACTTTGGGCCTCTATTAGAGTGTAAGACCCAATCCCCCTTTTAACCAAAACATCTTGGGCCTCACTTATTGTATAAGTCCCTCCGCGTTAAAAGAAAACCTCGGCGCGATCGCCATTTTTAAACGAAAAATTATTTGGGCCTACCCTCGTGTTATAAACCCCACTCTTTTTTCTTTAAACCTTTTTGGGCCTCTTGAGAGAGTGTAAGACCCATCCCATTGTACAGAAAACCATTTTGGGCCCCAGTCACTTGTATAAGTCCCGCTGTACAAAGTCAAACAGTGCGCTCACTGATAAAACCCTGGGCCTCTCCTTGAGCTGTAAGCCCCAAATCTTTCTTTTTCAAAGCACTTTCTCCTTTGATTTTGAATATACTGTTGTTTTCAATCTTTCTTTGTTGAACAACTAACCAAACAACATGGAAGCACTCCAACCGAGTAAGTGGTTATCGCTTTCGTTTACTGCTTTCATATTATAAACTGTATTGTGGGGCTGCTCACTGTAAGTCTCCTTTCATAAACTCATATCTACTATGTAATAATAGTATAGATATTTCGAGTTTCCCCTGCTACTACGTCTAGAACTAGGTGACGCCGTTTCATTTATTC
Source organism: Lathyrus tuberosus (assembly GCA_022829125.1). Classification (NCBI taxonomy): domain Eukaryota; kingdom Viridiplantae; phylum Streptophyta; class Magnoliopsida; order Fabales; family Fabaceae; genus Lathyrus; species Lathyrus tuberosus. Next base: position 4,014,806 of record JALAZF010000183.1, read on the forward strand.
ATAGAAATAGACGCCTAGATCCTCAATAGGAGCACCAGATACAGTCTTCTCTTCGGCTGTCCTCCTTAGGAATCGTCAAGAAGCTCTACTCCCCAAGATGAATGTATTCTCCGTGAATGGCATCTTTGAGTTTCTTCCAAATTCTCGAACTTTCCTGACTTGATCTATTCCTTGTGGATAGCTTGCCTTGAATGTCTCGGGGTTTGGGTACCCACTACGGTCATAATCTTGGACCTTAACTAAGGAACCCTCTTTAAAAGCTAAAAGTCGCTGGATAGTAAACCTCGCACGTTTACCAGTGGTTTTTATCTTTAAAAGAGTTATCTCTCCTAATGGAAAGGAGATGATAGACCCACAGACTTCTTAAAAGCATCGGCCTCCTCTTGGGCATTATTCAAGGACACTACGGCTTCTTAGAAGTATTCACAGCCTCCTCTTAGGCTTTGTATAATGATCTCTTCCTCCGGGAATGATAGCCTCCTCTTGGGCTTAGTACAAGGACCCGTCGGCTTCTTAAAAGTTTCCAGCCTCCTCTTGGGCTTCGTACAAATTGTCCCGACGACCTCCTAGAGGTATAGGAACAGAACCTAGTCATCCTCATAGAACAGTCCTTTCGTAGAGTCTACTACTGTTTCTCAAAACATAGTACAAAAGATAAAACTCTAGACACGGACAGTCTAACTTCCTTGAGTCTCAAAAGACATTCTCAAGTGACCCCTTCGTTAAATAGGAAGGAAACCCGCAGACGCGGATAGTCTCAATACCCTTTGGATTTCCAGTTTCCTCAAAGAAAAGGAAGCAACCCTGCCTCCTCTTGGGCTTTTTACAATGATTCTCCCCAGCGGAGTCAAACAACGTTTTAGCCTCTCTCTCGGGCTTCGTACGAGACACATAAAGACTCCCTCGTTGAGTCAAACAAACCATAGCCTCCATCTCGGGCTTCGTACGAGACACAAAGACTCTATCGTCGGGTCAAAAACTTTTAGCCTCTCTCTCGGGCTTTGTACGGGACACAAAATAGCCTACTCTTAGGCTTTGTATAAGAAAACCACTGGTTGATCCAATCAACCTTTTAGCATCAAAGTTGTGCCTCGTTCACAGTACACAAACATCAATAACTCCTTTCCCTTCATCTAATCGCTGTAAGCGGCAAGCCTCTGGATCATCTACATCCATGCCACTGTCCCTCTTTTAGCATGAGAAATTCCTAAGGAAAGATAGCATTGCTCTACATTGAGTTAAAGTCTTCTCCTTCAGGTTAAAACCCTTTCTTCGGAAATTATGGCATTGCTCGGATCCGCGTATCCCAGTTAAAGTAATTCTCATTCTCCCCTCTTTAGAGATGACAAATTCTCTCTAAAGCCGAGGTCTTTCAGCTTCACGTCTTGGGCTTTGAACAAGACACAAATAGACCTTTCAGCTTCACATCTTGGGCTTTGAACAAGATACAAACCACCTTTCGCTTCACGTCTTGGGCTTTGAACAAGACACCAAAAACACCCATTTCCTCCAATAGAATAGGAGGAACTACGAACGCTCTGATTTCCCTGTTTCGGTAAACGGGAATACGTAGGCATAAGATCGAAAGAAAAGATCTTAGCGAGCGCAATCAACAAAAAAACCAAATCCCATATCTCCATCAATCAAAAGCAGTATTTCAAAAGCATCAGTCCTAACATCCTAATCCTTGTTCCCCGCCAGAAACCTTCTGCCCAGGTAAAAAAGAAAGAAAATAGTATTGGCAAAAATACAAATAACCAGTACAAAGGCCCCCCACATTGATAGCATCCATAACCTAACACACCGCTGTTTAAACTCAGTATGCAAGCAGGGTTAATTGGAGACATCTATTTCCCTTCCTTATTCAGCTCACAATAGGATAAAAAATGAATCGACCTGTAGTTAATGCTCAAACCGCAGAGAGCGACCAGCGCTTAAGAACCGCGTCCAAAATCGCTCGCTACATATATACTAAAGCTCTTCGATGATATCAAACCAGTATCTCAACAAAAGAGATTCTTCGGGTAGTCGAAGCAGCACCTTATCAACTAAGGCTCTCCGATGATACCAAAGCAGTATCTCAACAAACGAGATTCTTCGGGTGGTTGAAGCAAAACCTTATCAACTAAGGCTCTCCGATGATACCAAATCAGTATTTTTGAACAAACGAGATTCTTCGGTTGGTCGAAGCAGCACCTTATCAACAAAGGATCTTCGATGATACCAAAGCAGTATCTCAATAAACGAGATTCTTCGGGTGGTCAACGCAACACCTTATAAACTAAGGCTCTCAAATGATACCAAAGCAGTATCTCAACAAACGAGATTCTTCAGGTGGTCGAAGCACCACCTTACTAACTAAGGCTCTCCGATGATACCAAAGTATTATCTCATCAAACGAGATTCTTTATGTGATCGAAGCAACACGTTATAAACTAAGGCTCTCCGATGATACGAAAATTGTATCTCAACAAACGATATTCTTCCTGAGGTCGAAGCAGCACCTTATAAACAAAGGCTCTCTGATGATACCAAAGTAGTATTAACAAACGAGATTCTTCAGGTGGTCGAAGCAGCACCTTATAAACTAAGGCTCTCCGATGATATCAAAGCAGTATCTCACCAAACGAGATTCTTCGGGTAGTCGAAGCAGCACATTATCAACTAACGCTCTCCGATGATACCAAAACAGTATCTCAATAAACGAGATTATTCGGGTGGTCGAAGCAGCACCTTATTAACTAAGGCTCTCCGATGATACCAAAGCAGTATCTCAACAAATGAGATTATTGAGGTGGTCGAAGCAACACCTTATCAACTAAGGCTCTTCGACGAAACCAAAGTATTATCTCAACAAACGAGATTTTTTGGGTGGTCAAAGAAGCACCTTATCAACTAAGGCTCTCTGATGATACCAAAGCAGTATCTCAACAAACGAGAAACTTCGAGTGGTCGAAGCAGCACCTTATCAACTAAGGCTTTCGGATGATACCAAAGCAGTATCTCAACAAATGAGATACTTCGGGTGGTTGAAGCAACACCTTATCAACTAAGGTTGTCCAATGATACCAAATCAGTATTTTTGAACAAATGAGATTCTTCGGTTGGTCGAAGCAGTACCTTATTAACAAAGGATCTTCGATGATACCAAAGCAGTATCTCAACAAACGAGATTCTTTGGGTGGTCGAAGTAGCACCTTATAAAGTAAGACTCTCCGATGATACCAAAGCAGTATCTCAATAAACGAGATTCTTCAGGTGGTCGAAGCACCAGCTTATTAACTAAGGCTCTCCGATGATACCAAAGTATTATCTCATCAAACGAGATTCTTTATGTGATTGAAGCAGCACGTTATAAACTAAGGCTCTCCGATGATACGAAAATTGTATCTCAATAAACGATATTCTTCCTGAGGTCGAAGCAACACCTTATTAACTAAGGCTCTCCGATGATACCAAAGCAGTATCTCAACAAACTAGATTCTACGGGTGGTCGAAGCAGTACCTTATAAACTAAGGCTCTCATATGATACCAAAGCAGTATCTCATCAAACGGTATTCTTCGGGTGGTCGAAGCTGCACCTTATAAACTAAGGCTCTCTGATGATACCAAAGAAGTATCTCAAAAAATGAGATTCTTTGGGTGGTCAAAGCAGCACCTTATAAACTAAGTCTCTCTGATGATACCAAAGTAGTATCTCAACAAACGAGATTCTTCGGGTGGTCGAAGCAGGACCTTATTAACTAAGTCTCTCCAATGATACCAAAGCAGTATCTTAACAAACGAGATTCTTCAGGTGGTCGAAGCAGCACCTTATCAACTAAGACTCTCCGTGATACCAAAGTAGTATCTTTGCCGAAACATGAGATTCTTTGGGTGGTCATAGCAGCAACTTATCAATTAAGGCTTTCCGATGATACCTTAGCAGTATCTTAACAAACAAGATTCTTCGGGTGGTCGAAACAACACCTTATTAACTAAGGCTCTCCGATGATACCAAAGAAGTATCTCATCAAACGTGATTCTTCGGGTGATCGAAGCAGCACGTTATAAACTAAGGCTCTTCGATGATACCAAAATTGTATCTCAACAAACGATTATCTTCGGGTGGTCGAAGCAGCACCTTATAAACTAAGGATCTCAGATGATACCAAAGCAATATCTAAACAAACGAGATTCTTCGGGTGGTCGAAGCAGCACCTTATAAACTAAGGCTCTCATATGATACCAAAGCAGTATCTCAACAAACGGGATTCTTCGGGTGGTCGAGGCAACACCATATAAACTAAGGCTATCCGATGATATTAAAGTAGTATCTCAACAAACGAGATTCTCGGGGTGGTCAAAGCAGAACCTTATAAACAAAGGTTCCCTGATGATACCAAAGCAGTATCTCAACAAACGAGATTCTTTGGGTGGTCGAAGCAGCACCTTATAAACTAAGGCACTTCGATGATATCAAATTCGTATCTCAACAAACGAGATTCTTCGGGTAGTCGAAGCAGCACATTATCAACTAAGGCTCTCCGATGATACCAAAGCAGTATCTCAATAAACGAGATTATTCGGGTGGTCGAAGCAGCAATTTATTAACTAAGGCTCTCCGATGATACCAAAGTAGTATCTCAACAAATAAGATTATTCAGGTGGTCGAAGCAACACCTTATCAACTAAGGCTCTCCGACGTTACCAAAGTATTATCTCAACAAACGAGATTCTTCGGTTGGTCGAAGCAGCACGTTATCAACAAAGGTTGTTAGATGATACCAAAGCAGTATCTCAACAAACGAGATTCTTCGGGTGGTAGAAGCACCACCTTATAAACTAAGGCTCTCCGATGATACCAAAGCAGTATCTCAACAAACGAGATTATTCGGGTGGTTGAAGCAACACCTTATCAACTAAGGCTCTCCGATGATAAAAAATCAGTATTTTTGAACAAACGAGATTCTTTTGTTCGTCGAAGTAGCACCTTATCAACAAAGGATCTTCGATGATACCAAAGCAGTATCTCAACAAATGAGATTCTTCGGGTGGTCGAAGCAGCACCTTATAAACTAAGGGTCTCCTATGATACCAAAGCAGTATCTCATCAAACGAGATTCTTCAGGTGGTCGAAGCACCACCTTATTAACTAAGCCTCTCCGATGATACCAAAGTATTATCTCATCAAACGAGATTCTTTATGTGATCGAAGCAGCCCTTTATAAACTAAGGCTCTCCGATGATACGAAAATTGTATCTCAACAAACGCTATTCTTCCTGAGGTCGAAGCAGAACCTTATTAACTAAGGCTCTCTGATGATACCAAAGCAGTATCTCAACAAACTAGATTCTTCGGGTGGTCGAAGCAGTACCTTATAAACAAAGGCTCTCATATGATACCAAAGCAGTATCTCATCAAACAATATTCTTCGGGTGGTCGAAGCAGCACCTTATCAACTAAGTCTCTCCAATGATACCAAAGCAGTATTTCAACAAACGAGATTCTTCAGGTGGTTGAAGCAGCAACTTATCAACTAAGGCTCTTCGTGATACCAAAGTAGCATCTCTTGCCGAAACATGGGATTCTTTGGGTAGTCAAAGCAGCACCTTATCAATTAAGGCTCTCCGATGATACCTTAGCAGTATCTCAATAAACAAGATTCTTCAGGTGGTCGAAGCAACACCTTAACAACTAAGGCTCTCCGTGACCCCAAAGTAGTATCTTTGCCAAAACATGAGATTCTTCGGGTAGTCGAAACAACACCTTATAAACTAAGGCTCTCCGATGATACCAAAGTAGTATCTCATCAAACGTGATTCTTCGGGTGATCGAAGCAGCACGTTATAAACTAAGGCTCTTAGATGATACCAAAATTGTATTTCAACAAACGATTATCTTCGGGTGGTCGAAGTAGCACCTGATAAACTAAGGATCTCAGATGATACCAAAGTAGTATCTCAACAAACGAGATTCTTCAGGTGGTCGAAGCAGCACCTTATAAACTAAGGCTCTCCGATGATACCAAAGCAGTATCTCAACAAACGAGATTCTTCGGGTCGTCAAAGCAGCACCTTATAAACTAAGGCTCTCATATGATACCAAAGCAGTATCTCAACAAACGGGATTCTTCGGGTGGTCGAAGCAACACCATATAAACTAAGGCTCTCCGATGATATTAAAGCAGTATCTCAACAAACGAGATTCTCGGGGTGGTCAAAGCAGAACCTTATAAACAAAGGCTCCCTGATGATACCAAAGCAGTATCTCAACAAACGAGATTCTTTGGGTGGTCGAAGCAGCACCTTATAAACTAAGGCTCTTTGATGATATCAAATTCGTATCTCAACAAACGAGATTCTTCGGGTAGTCGAAGCAGCACATTATCAACTAAGGCTCTCCGATGATACCAAAGCAGTATCTCAATAAACGAGATTATTCGGGTGGTCGAAGTAGCACTTTATTAACTAAGGCTCTCCGATGATACCAAAGTAGTATCTCAACAAATAAGATTATTCAGGTGGTCGAAGCAACACCTTATCAACTAAGGCTCTCCGACGTTACCAAAGTATTATCTCAACAAACGAGATTCTTCGGTTGGTCGAAGCAGCACGTTATCAACAAAGGTTGTTCGATGATACCAAAGCAGTATCTCAACAAACGAGATTCTTCGGGTGGTAGAAGCAGCACTTTATAAACTAAGGCTCTCCTATGATTCCAAAGCAGTATCTCAACAAACGAGATTATTCGGGTGGTTGAAGCAACACCTTATCGACTAAGGCTCTCCGATGATAACAAATCAGTATTTTTGAACAAACGAGATTCTTCGGTTGGTCAAACTAGCACCTTATCAACAAAGGATCTTCGATGATACCAAAGCAGTATCTCAACAAACGACATTCTTCGGGTGGTCGAAGCAGCATCTTATAAACTAAGGCTCTCCGATGATACCAAAGCAGTATCTCAACAAACGAGATTCTTCAGGTGGTCGAAGCACCACCTTATTAACTAAGCCTCTCCGATGATACCAAAGTATTATCTCATCAAACGAGATTCTTTATGTGATCGAAGCAGCACTTTATAAACTAAGGCTCTCCGATGATACGAAAATTGTATCTTAACAAACGCTATTCTTCCTGAGGTCGAAGCAGCACCTTATTAACTAAGGCTCTCTGATGATACCAAAGCAGTATCTCAACAAACTAGATTCTTCGGGTGGTCGAAGCAGTACCTTAGAAACAAAGGCTCTCATATGATACCAAAGCAGTATCTCATCAAACATATTTCTTCGGGTGGTCGAAGCAGCACCTTATCAACTAAGTCTCTCCGATGATACCAAAGCAGTATTTCAACAAACGAGATTCTTCAGGTGGTTGAAGCAGCAACTTATCAACTAAGGCTCTTCGTGATACCAAAGTAGCATCTCTTGCCGAAACATGGGATTCTTTGGGTAGTCAAAGCAGCACCTTATCAATTAAGGCTCTCCGATGATACCTTAGCAGTATCTCAACAAACAAGATTCTTCAGGTGGTCGAAGCAACACCTTAACAACTAAGGCTCTCCGTGACCCCAAAGTAGTATCTTTGCCAAAACATGAGATTCTTCGGGTAGTCGATACAACACCTTATAAACTAAGGCTCTCTGATGATACCAAAGTAGTATCTCATCAAACGTGATTCTTCGGGTGATCGAAGCAGCACGTTATAAACTAAGGCTCTTCGATGATACCAAAATTGTATTTCAACAAACGATTATCTTCGGGTGGTCGAAGTAGCACCTTATAAACTAAGGATCTCAGATGATACCAAAGTAGTATCTCAACAAACGAGATTCTTCGGGTGGTCGAAGCAGCACCTTATAAACTAAGGCTCTCCGATGATACCAAAGCAGTATCTCAACAAACGAGATTCTTCGGGTCGTCAAAGCAGCACCTTATAAACTAACGCTTTCATATGATACCAAAGCAGTATCTCAACAAACGGGATTCTTCGGGTGGTCGAAGCAACACCATATAAACTAAGGCTCTCCGATGATATTAAAGCAGTATCTCAACAAACGAGATTCTCGGGGTGGTCAAAGCAGAACCTTATAAACAAAGGCTCCCTGATGATACCAAAGTAGTATCTCAACAAACGAGATTCTTTGGGTGGTCGAAGCAGCACCATATAAACTAAGGCTCTTCGATGATATCAAATTCGTATCTCAACAAACGAGATTCTTCGGGTAGTCGAAGCAGCACATTATCAACTAAGGCTCTCCGATGATACCAAAGCAATATCTCAATAAACGAGATTATTCGGGTGGTCGAAGCAGCACTTTATTAACTAAGGCTCTCCGATGATACCAAAGTAGTATCTCAACAAATAAGATTATTCAGGTGGTCGAAGCAACACCTTATCAACTAAGGCTCTCCGACGTTACCAAAGTATTATCTCAACAAACGAGATTCTTCGGTTGGTCGAAGCAGCACGTTATCAACAAAGGTTGTTCGATGATACCAAAGCAGTATCTCAACAAACGAGATTCTTCGGGTGGTAGAAGCAGCACCTTATAAACTAAGGCTCTCCTATGATACCAAAGCAGTATCTCAACAAACGAGATTATTCGGGTGGTTGAAGCAACACCTTATCGACTAAGGCTCTCCGATGATAACAAATCAGTATTTTTGAACAAACGAGATTCTTCGGTTGGTCAAACTAGCACCTTATCAACAAAGGATCTTCGATGATACCAAAGCAGTATCTCAACAAACGACATTCTTCGGGTGGTCGAAGTAGCACCTTATAAACTAAGGCTCTCCGATGATACCAAAGCAGTATCTCAACAAACGAGATTCTTCAGGTGGTCGAAGCACCACCTTATTAACTAAGCCTCTCCGATGATACCAAAGTATTATCTCATCAAACGAGATTCTTTATGTGATCGAAGCAGCACTTTATAAACTAAGGCTCTCCGATTATAAGAAAATTGTATCTCAACAAACGCTATTCTTCCTGAGGTCGAAGCAGCACCTTATTAACTAAGGCTCTCTAATGATACCAAAGCAGTATCTCAACAAACTAGATTCTTCGGGTGGTCGAAGCAGTACCTTATAAACAAAGGCTCTCATATGATACCAAAGCAGTATCTCATCAAACAATATTCTTCGGGTGGTCGAAGCAGCACCTTATCAACTAAGTCTCTCCGATGATACCAAAGCAGTATTTCAACAAACGAGATTCTTCAGGTGGTTGAAGCAGCAACTTATCAACTAAGGCTCTTCGTGATACCAAAGTAGCATCTCTTGCCGAAACATGGGATTCTTTGGGTAGTCAAAGCAGCACCTTATCAATTAAGGCTCTCCGATGATACCTTAGCAGTATCTCAACAAACAAGATTCTTCAGGTGGTCGAAGCAACACCTTAACAACTAAGGCTCTCCGTGACCCCAAAGTAGTATCTTTGCCAAAACATGAGATTCTTCGGGTAGTCGAAACAACACCTTATAAACTAAGGCTCTCCGATGATACCAAAGTAGTATCTCATCAAACGTGATTCTTCGGGTGATCGAAGCAGCACGTTATAAACTAAGGCTCTTCGATAATACCAAAATTGTATTTCAACAAACGATTATCTTCGGGTGGTCGAAGTAGCACCTTATAAACTAAGGATCTCAGATGATACCAAAGCAGTATCTCAACAAACGAGATTCTTCGGGTGGTCGAAGCAGCACCTTATAAACTAAGGCTCTACGATAATACCAAAGCAGTATCTCAACAAACGAGGTTCTTCGGGTCGTCGAAGTAGCACCTTATAAACTAAGGCTCTTATATGATACCAAAGTAGTATCTCAACAAACGGGATTCTTCGGGTGGTTGAAGCAACACCTTATAAACTAAGGCTCTCTGATGATATTAAAGCAGTATCTCAACAAACGAGATTCTTCGGGTGGTCAAAGTAGAACCTTATAAACAAAGGCTTTCTGATGATACCAAAGCAGTATCTCACCAAACGAGATTCTTCGGGTGGTCGAAGCAGCACCTTATATACTAAAGCTCTTCGATGATATCAAACCAGTATCTCAACAAAAGAGATTCTTCGGGTAGTCGAAGCAGCACATTATCAACTAAGGTTCTCCGCTGATACCAAAGCAGTATCTCAAAAAACGAGAATCTTTGAGTGGTCAAAGCAGCACCTTATAAACTAAGGCTCTCCGATGATACCAAAGCAGTATCTCAACAAACGAGATTATTCGGGTGGTTGAAGCAACACCTTATCAAATAAGGCTCTCCGATGATAACAAATCAGTATTTTTGAACAAACGAGATTCTTCGGTTGGTCGAAGTAGCACTTTATCAACAAAGGATCTTCGATGATACCAAAGCAGTATCTCAACAAACGAGATTCTTCGGGTGGTCGAAGCAGCACCTTATAAACTAAGGCTCTCCGATGATACCAAAGCAGTATCTCAACAAACGAGATTCTTCAGGTGGTCGAAGCACCACCTTATTAACTAAGCCTCTCCGATGATACCAAAGTATTATCTCATCAAACGAGATTCTTTTTGTGATCGAAGCAGCACTTTATAAACTAAGGCTCTCCGATGATACGAAAATTGTATCTCAACAAACGCTATTCTTCCTGAGGTCGAAGCAGCACCTTATTAACTAATGCTCTCTGATGATACCAAAGCAGTATCTCAACAAACTAGATTCTTCGGGTGGTCGAAGCAGTACCTTATAGACAAAGGCTCTCATATGATACCAAAGCAGTATCTCATCAAACAATATTCTTCGGGTGGTCGAAGCAGCACCTTATAAAGTAAGACTCTCCGATGATACCAAAGCAGTATCTCAATAAACGAGATTCTTCAGATGGTCGAAGCACCACCTTATTAACTAAGGCTCTCTGATGATACCAAAGTATTATCTCATCAAACGAGATTCTTTATGTGATTGAAGCAGCACGTTATAAACTAAGGCTCTCCGATGATACGAAAATTGTATCTCAATAAACGATATTCTTCCTGAGGTAGAAGCAACACCTTATTAACTAAGGCTCTCTGATGATACCAAAGCAGTATCTCAACAAACTAGATTCTTCTGGTGGTCGAAGCAGTACCTTATAAACTAAGGCTCTCATATGATACCAAAGCAGTATCTCATCAAACGGTATTCTTCGGGTGGTCGAAGCTGCACCTTATAAACTAAGGCTCTCTGATGATACCAAAGCAGTATTTCAAAAAATGATATTCTTTGGGTGGTCAAAGCAGCACCTTATAAACTAAGGCTCTCTGATGATACCAAAGTAGTATCTCAACAAACGATATTCTTCAGGTGGTCGAAGCAGGACCTTATTAACTAAGTCTCTCCAATGATACCAAAGCAGTATCTTAACAAACGAGATTCTTCAGGTGGTCGAAGCAGCACCTTATCAACTAAGGCTCTCCGTGATACCAAAGTAGTATCTTTGCCGAAACATGAGATTCTTTGGGTGGTCATAGCAGCACCTTATCAATTAAGGCTTTCCGATGATACCTTAGCAGTATCTCAACAAACAAAATTCTTCGGGTGGTCGAAACAACACCTTATTAACTAAGGCTCTCCGATGATACCAAAGTAGTATCTCATCAAACGTTATTCTTTGGGTGATCGAAGCAGCACGTTATAAACTAAGGCTCTTTTCGATGATACCAAAATTGTATCTCAACAAACGATTATCTTCGGGTGGTCGAAGCAGCACCTTATAAACTAAGGATCTCAGATGATACCAAAGCAATATCTAAACAAATGAGATTCTTCGGGTGGTCGAAGCAGCACCTTATAAACTAAGGCTCTCCGATGATACCAAAGCAGTATCTCAACAAACGAGATTCTTCGGGTCGTCAAAGCAGCACCTTATAAACTAAGGCTCTCATATGATACCAAAGCAGTATCTCAACAAACGGGATTCTTCGGGTGGTCGAAGCAACACCATATAAACTAAGGCTCTCCGATGATATTAAAGCAGTATCTCAACAAACGAGATTCTCGGGGTGGTCAAAGCAGAACCTTATAAACAAAGGCTCCCTGATGATACCAAAGCAGTATCTCAACAAACGAGATTCTTTGGGTGGTCGAAGCAGCACCTTATAAACTAAGGCTCTTCGATGATATCAAATTCGTATCTCAGCAAACGAGATTCTTCGGGTAGTCGAAGCAGCACATTATCAACTAAGGCTCTCCGATGATACCAAAGCAGTATCTCAATAAACGAGATTATTCGGGTGGTCGAAGCAGCACTTTATTAACTAAGGCTCTCCGATGATACCAAAGTAGTATCTCAACAAATAAGATTATTCAGGTGGTCGAAGCAACACCTTATCAATTAAGGCTCTCCGACGTTACCAAAGTATTATCTCAACAAACGAGATTCTTCGGTTGGTCGAAGCAGCACGTTATCAACAAAGGTTGTTCGATGATACCAAAGCAGTATCTCAACAAACGAGATTCTTCGGGTGGTAGAAGCAGCACCTTATAAACTAAGGCTCTCCTATGATACCAAAGTTGTGACGCCCCCAATCTATACCCCCAATTAACAGTCAATTAAAGCACTAAAATAAAATTCGAAATTTCGTCAGAGTACATTTGAATTCGCGGCATAGAAAGGGAGGAATCACATCAACTGTACCCAAACATAGCATAACATGCAACACCTGCCCATAATGATAAGCAACTGTGGGGTAGCAATCAAACAGAGGAAACTTTGTTCCTTACACCCACTTTTCAGAAATTAGAATTAAAGCGGAAGATCTAAAATCTGATCAACATATATATATATATATATATATATACATATAAACATATAAACGTGTCCATCATACATCCAGTTATACATATACAACCACAATATAACATCGGATATACAAAATAATCGCAAACGGCCACCCTAGCTACCCGGAGTCACATATCAGAGCCGACCGACAAAAGAATGAAGACGCAAAGCTTCACAAAAAGAATACCTCCAGCTACTCTAATCTGCAACGCCTCATAGAGCGTTATAAAACAGCAGAAGGGTGAGAAAAACAACCATAATATAATTGAATAAAATTATATATAATAACACAGAATTGTACAAGTAACACATTCTCACCACAACCACATATAACATAATACCGCACAATTCTCAAGCATCAAATACCATTACACACCACACATATACCATACAATCATCAATCACAGTCACAAATTCACACACAATTAATTCATGATTTATGCAATGCACATAGACCGACACGACGACTCTATGCACATGCCATGCGGTACCGACTTCCAATGTCTCTTGTCTCATCATCAGTTCACTCAGGAACTATTGGAACCATCGCTCGTTACTGAGAATCTCAAGTAACTCCCCGTCGGGCCTACGATGTTCACCTGTCGCTTTAGGTCCTCAGGCATCGCCTCATATTTTCGAGGCACACGACGTTAAGGATTGCTTTAAGTCTCCAAAGGAGCCCACAATCGTCTATACCCATCGCTTTAAGTCCTCAGGCAGCGCCTCATATTTTCGAGGCACACGATGGTATAGCATATTCCCCTCGGGAATCAAACCGTCTCTCAGGACGTTTCCACAATGCACATTATGATGCTTGGCATACAATGACTCATGACACTCACATTGCATCCATGCACATATTCATAATCATGCACATTTATCAAATACCACACTTAGCATTTTCTTGCCTTTCGGCCACAAAGCATCATCACAACAGCACATAAGTCATCTCACGTACAAAACAACAACATACGGCATAATACACGTCAATTCCACGCCATTAAAATGACAAAAATCGATAACCGACACTATTCACATTTCCCGACAAAATTTAATCGGCTAACAATTCTCAAAACCTCATAATCATAAAGTACAACTCGATACCTTTCTAACGACACCAAGAATTCAAAAATCGGATAATCGGAACCAAAGTTACGGACAAAACCGAAAACAACATTTTGAAAAATCACATTTTTGACATTCTCCTGTCCATACGCGTATCACTCATGTCCATACGCGTACGGACAGAACCCATTTCCTTCACAAAATCCTCGTTCCAAAACCCATACGCGTATTGGCCCATGGCTCGCCCATGTTACGCGTAATGCCAAGATTCATACGCGTATTGGCCCAAAAACAAGCCAATGATACGCGTATCGCCTTGGCTCATACGCGTATGGACATGCCCCTTACGCGTATGGCCAGAGCATACCCAGAAAAATTCTGCAGAACAATTTCTGCGTTTTCCAACCCAACATCAACCAATTACTTCACCTAAAACTCAGAAAAACAGCAATTTGAAGTGTAATAGCATACCACAAACATGTATGAACAATCAACAATGCATTCAACAAGATTTTTACCACAATCAAATTCATTTCTAATCAATTTTTACACAATCTAGGTTTTACTAATATTCTCCAAATCAATCCAAAAACAACAACAAAACACATACATAATCGTATACAATCATAGAATAATCGAGTTTCGCACCCTTACCCGATTAATCGATTCCTAGAAATTGTTCTTGATGATTTTTCCACTCTTTCTCCAATTTTCTCTCTTCTCCTCTTTTCTTCTCTTTTTCCTTCTTCCTTCTTTCTTTCTCTCTATTTTTCTTTCCCTTTTCTTTTCTATTTTCTTTTCTTTCTTACTAACTTAGTAAAAATATCAATGAAATGTCCAAAATACCCCCACACTCAAATATCCCGCAAATGTTCCCAAAACGCGATAAAATATAATCACGACGAAAAATAACATATTTTCACATAAAAGTCGAGAATAAAATTAAATAATAATAAAATAATCCAAAAAGACTCAATAATATAAAATTGGCAAAACGGGGCGTTACAATTCTCCCCCACTTAGAAATTTTCGTCCTCGAAAATCTTACCTGATACAAACAACTCTGGATACGACTCCCGCATCCTACTTTCCAACTCCCATGTCATATTACCATCAGCAGCGCCTCCCCACGCCACTTTCACAAGTGCAATCTCTTTACCCCTCAACCGCTTCAGCTCGCGATCCAAAATACTAACTGGTAAAGTCTCGACCGTAAGGTTATCCCTTACCTCAACCTCGTCCATTGGAATAACATGTGAAGGGTCCGGAACATACTTCCGAAGCTGTGAAACATGAAAAACGTCATGCAAATTCGACAGATTCGGCGGTAACGCCACACGATACGCCACAGCACCAACTCTCGCAGATATCTGGTAAGGACCAATAAATCGAGAAGTAAGCTTCTTAGATTTCAAAGCACGACCAACACCCGTTACCGGCGTAACCCTCAGAAATACGTGATCACCCTCTTGAAACTCAAGATCCTTCCGTCTCCGATCATGATAACTCTTTTGTCTACCCTGAGAAGCCTTCATTTTCTCACGAATAAACTTTACCTTTTCCGTCGTTTGTTGCACCAAATCCGGTCCAACCACCGAACTTTCACCTGTTTCGTGCCAACACAACGGCGTTCTACATCTTCGTCCATATAAAGCCTCAAAAGGTGCCATTCCGATACTAGAATGGAAACTGTTATTATACGTGAACTCAACCAAAGCAAGATAACCGTCCCACGCACCACCTTGTTCCAAAACACACGCTCTCAACAAATCCTCCAAAGACTGAATCGTTCTTTCGGTCTGACCATCCGTCTGCGGATGATAAGCCGAACTCAACCTCAATCTAGAACCCAAAGCCTTTTGTAAACTTCCCAAAATCTAGATGTAAATCTAGGATCTCGATCAGAAACAATACTCAATGGAATCCCATGCAATTTCACCACCACACTGATATAGATCTCAGCTAACCGTTCCAAAGAAAAACTGATGTCAATCGGAATAAAATGCGCCGATTTAGTCAGCCTGTCAACAATCACCCAAATAGCATTATGCCCACGCTGAGTGTTCGGTAATCCCGTCACAAAATCCATCGAAATGCTATCCCACTTCCACTCAGGAATATCCAACGGTTGCAATAAACCACTAGGTCTCAAATGTTCCACTTTCGATTTCTGACAAGTCAAACATGCATACACAAACTGAGCCACGTCTTTTTTCAAACCAGACCACCAGAAAATCTTCTTCAAATCTTGGTACATCTTATTCGCACCCGGATGAATACTTAAATTACTCCGGTGTCCTTCCTCCAAAATCATTCTTTTCAACTCCGCATCATCTGGAATACAAATACGACCACGAAACCTCAAAACACCAAAATTATCCACCTTGAAATCCACATTCTCATTCCTTATCAAACCAACGAATTTCAAATCCAGCTTTTGTTTCTCACTTACCGACAACAAAAATTCATTAGTAACTTTCAACATTCCAAGCCTTACACTAACCGATGTCACTTCACATACCAAACTCAAGTCTCTAAACGACTCCAAAAGTTCCAACTCTTTCACCATCAATGCGGACATATGCAACGATTTCCGGCTCAATGCATCGGCTACCACATTAGCTTTACCAGGATGGTAATTCAAGCCAAAGTCGTAGTCTTTCAAGAATTCCAACCATCTCCGCTGTCTCATGTTCAACTCTTTCTGATCAAATAAATATTTCAAGCTTTTATGATCACTAAAGACTTCGAACCTCGCACCATAGAGATAGTGCCTCCAAATCTTCAACACAAAAACCACAGCCGCTAATTCAAGATCATGAGTAGGATAGTTTTTCTCATGAACTCTTAACTGCCTTGAAGCATAAGCTACAACTTTACCTTCCTGCATCAGAACACCACCCAAACCAATTAAAGAAGCATCGCAATACACAACAAACGGTTCATTAGGATCAGGTAAAATAAGAATCGGAGCTGTCGTCAATCTTCTCTTCAGCTCACAAAAACTTTCTTCACATTGAATATCCCAAATGAATGCTTTGCCCTTACAAGTCAACTGCGTCAAAGGAAGAGCTAGCTTAGAAAAACCTTCAATGAACCTCCGGTAATAACCAACCAAACCCAAAAAGCTTCGAATTTCAGTAACGGATCTAGGAGCCTCCCATTGTAGAACTGCTACTACTTTAGAGGGATCCACAGCAATACCATTACCTGAAATTACGTGCCCAAGAAAACTCACCTCAGACAACCAGAATTCACACTTGGACAATTTGGCAAAAAGCTTCCTTTCCTTCAACACCTGCAAAACAATACGCAAATGCTCTGCATGTTCCTCACGAGACTTAGAATAGATTAAAATATCATCAATAAACACCACCACAAAATGATCCAAATGCTCGTGGAAAATCCGATTCATGTATTCCATAAACACACCAGGCGCATTAGAAACCCCGAACGGCATCACCGAATATTCATAATGACCGTACCGTGTTCTAAAGGCCGTCTTCTGAATATCCTCTTCCTTCACCCTTATCTGATGGTACCCCCGATCTCAAATCAATCTTACTAAATACACAAGCATCAACCAACTGATCCATCAGATCATCAATCCTCGGAAGCGGATACTTATTCTTAATCGTCACTTTGTTCAACTGGCGATAATCAATACATAATCGCATACTCCCATCTTTCTTTTTCACTAACAAAACTGGAGCACCCCAAGGAGAAACACTTGGTCTCACGAACCTCTTCTCCAATAAGTCACTTAACTGCTTTTTCAACTCCACCAATTCAGATGCCGACATTCTATAAGGTGCCATAGAAACAGGTCTAGTACCAGGAACTAGATCTATAGAAAATTCAACTTCTCTCTCTGGCGGTACATCTGAAATATCATCAGGAAACACCTCAGGAAATTCGCACACAACAGGAAACACCTCCAATGAAACTTGACTATCCACAGTCAAAGATGCAAACAAACCAAACAACTGAGCTTCATCCGCCAGAAGTTTCTTCAACTCTTTGGTAGATAAGAAACTCGAGTCTTCGTCTTCCTCAAGAGAAGGAAACCTTACAAGCTTATGATAACAATCAATGTGTACCCGATTGAATTGCAACCAATTCATTCCCAACACCACATCTAAACCTTCCAACGGTAAACACACCAAATCCATCGCAAAGTCCTTGCCATAAATGGTCAAAGGACAACTCAAACACACTAAAGAAGTAGTTACTGACCCCATCGCTGGAGTATCAATAACCATCTCACCACCCATCGAAGACAACCCAAGATTCAAATGTTCTGCGCACTCAGACGAAATAAATGAATTAGTCGCTCCAGTATCAATAATAGCAATTAAAGGCGTATTATTAATAAAGCAAGTACCTCTTATCAGACGATCTGCACTTGAGGTATGAGTTCCCGCCAATGAAAACACTTTCCCACTAGTCGGAGCTTTCTTCTGATTCGAACACTTCGAGCTAATGTGACCAGGTTCCCCACAGTTATAACACTTCACTACATTCTTCCTTTTACAATCAGCTAAAACATATCCGATACCACCACAATTAGAACACTTATCCACTTTCTTCCTACATTCCATCTGGCGATGACCCAATTCACCACATTTAAAACACCTAGGAGCATTAGACATACCTCCTCCACTTGACCTTCGATCAAAATTACCCCTTTGTTTACCTTTATCAGCCGGTGACACATACGGACCACCACGGAACTGTTGTTTCCCTTTCCTGTCACTTACACTTTTATAGTGAGCAGAACGGGCCTTACTATCTTCATCATAAATCCTACAGCATTCCACCAAATCAGCAAACCTTCGGATCCTCTGATAACCAATAGCCTATATTATCTCAAGACGCAAGCCACTTTCATACTTCACACACTTTGAAAATTCAGCAGTCGCTTCCAAATAATGAGGATAAAACTGCACAAGTTCCACAAACTTAGCAGTATAGTCAATAACCGACATATTACCTTGTTTTAGCTCTAAAAACTCAATCTCTTTCTTTCCTCGGACATCCTCCGGAAAATACTTCCTTAGAAACTCTCGGCTAAACACTTCCCAAGTAATCTCTTCTTCCTCCTCCTCAGCTTCCAACACCTGACGAGTACTGACCCACCAGTCATCAGCCTCTTCGTGCAGCATATGAGTACCCAGCCTCACTTTATCATCATCGTCATCACATTCCATTACCCTAAAAATCCTCTCAATCTCTTTCAACCACAACTGCGCACCATCCGCATCATGTTTCCCTTTAAAGACCGGCGGCTTATTCTTTCTAAACTCATCATTACCTGCAGCATTCGGTGCACCCTGCACAGCTCGTGCCATAGACTCCATCGCAGCAGCCAAAGCAGCATCATTACGACCAGCCATATTCTGTTCGTCCAAATACAGAAACTATGGTTAAACAACAACTCGTCCAACTCAACTCGCCCAATATGCCAGACACAACAGACACAACTGACACGGACTGCTCTGATACCACTTAATGTGGCGCCCCCAATCTATACCCCCAATTAACAGTCAATTAAAGCACTAAAAGAAAATTCGAAATTTCGTCAGAGTACATTTGAATTCGCGGCATAGAAAGGGAGGAATCACATCAACTGTACCCAAACATAGCATAACATGCAACACCTGCCCATAATGATATGCAACTGTGGGGTAGCAATCAAACAGAGGAAACTTTGTTCCTTACACCCACTTTTCAGAAATTAGAATTAAAGCGGAAGATCTAAAATCTGATCAACATATATACATATATACATATAAACATATAAATGTGTCCATCATACATCCAGTTATACATATACAACCACAATATATCATCGGATATACAAAATAATCGCAAACGGCCACCCTAGCTACCCAGAGTCACATATCAGAGCCGACCGACAAAAGAATGAAGACGCAAAGCTTCACAAAAAGAATACCTCCAGCTACTCTAATCTGCAACGCCTCATAGAGCGTTATAAAACAGCAGAAGGGTGAGAAAAACAACCATAATATAATTGAATAAAATTATATATAATAACACAGAATTGTACAAGTAACACATTCTCACCACAACCACATATAACATAATACCGCACAATTCTCAAGCATCAAATACCATTACACACCACACATATACCATACAATCATCAATCACAGTCACAAATTCACACACAATTAATTCATGATTTATGCAATGCACATAGACCGACACGACGACTCTATGCACATGCCATGCGGTACCGACTTCCAATGTCTCTTGTCTCATCATCAGTTCACTCAGGAACTATTGGAACCATCGCTCGTTACTGAGAATCTCAAGTAACTCCCCGTCGGGCCTACGATGTTCACCTGTCGCTTTAGGTCCTCAGGCATCGCCTCATATTTTCGAGGCACATGACGTTAAGGATTGCTTTAAGTCTCCAAAGGAGCCCACAATCGTCTATACCCATCGCTTTAAGTCCTCAGGCAGCGCCTCATATTTTCGAGGCACACGATGGTATAGCATATTCCCCTCGGGAATCAAACCGTCTCTCAGGACGTTTCCACAATGCACATTATGATGCTTGGCATACAATGACTCATGACACTCACATTGCATCCATGCACATATTCATAATCATGCACATTTATCAAATACCACACTTAGCATTTTCTTGCCTTTCGGCCACAAAGCATCATCACAACAGCACATAAGTCATCTCACGTACAAAACAACAACATACGGCATAATACACGTCAATTCCACGCCATTAAAATGACAAAAATCGATAACCGACACTATTCACATTTCCCGACAAAATTTAATTAGCTAACAATTCTCAAAACCTCATAATCATAAAGTACAACTCGATACCTTTCTAACGACACCAAGAATTCAAAAATCGGATAATCGGAACCAAAGTTACGGACAAAACCGAAAACAACATTTTGAAAAATCACATTTTTGACATTCTCCTGTCCATACGCGTATCACTCATGTCCATACGCGTACGGACAGAACCCATTTCCTTCACAAAATCCTCGTTCCAAAACCCATACGCGTATTGGCCCATGGCTCGCCCATGTTACGCGTAATGCCAAGATTCATATGCGTATTGGCCCAAAAACAAGCCAATGATACGCGTATCGCCTTGGCTCATACGCGTATGGACATGCCCCTTACGCGTATGGCCAGAGCATACCCAGAAAAATTCTGCAGAACAATTTCTGCATTTTCCAACCCAACATCAACCAATTTCTTCACCTAAAACTCAGAAAAACAGCAATTTGAAGTGTAATAGCATACCACAAACATGTATGAACAATCAACAATGCATTCAACAAGATTTTTACCACAATCAAATTCATTTCTAATCAAGTTTTACACAATATAGGTTTTACTAATATTCTCCAAATCAATCCAAAAACAACAACAAAACACATACATAATCGTATACAATCATAGAATAATCGAGTTTCGTACCCTTACCCGATTAATCGATTCCTAGAAATTGTTCTTGATGATTTTTCCACTCTTTCTCCAATTTTCTCTCTTCTCCTCTTTTCTTCTCTTTTTCCTTCTTCCTTCTTTCTTTCTCTCTATTTTTCTTTCCCTTTTCTTTTCTATTTTCTTTTCTTTCTTACTAACTTAGTAAAAATATCTATGAAATGTCCAAAATACCCCCACACTCAAATATCCCGCAAATGTTCCCAAAACGCGATAAAATATAATCACGACGAAAAATAACATATTTTCACATAAAAGTCGAGAATAAAATTAAATAATAATAAAATAATCCAAAAAGACTCAATAATATAAAATTGGCAAAACGGGGCGTTACAAAAGCAGTATCTCAACAAACGAGATTATTCGGGTGGTTGAAGCAACACCTTATCGACTAAGGCTCTCCGATGATAACAAATCAGTATTTTTGAACAAACGAGATTCTTCGGTTGGTCAAAGTAGCACCTTATCAACAAAGGATCTTCGATGATACCAAAGCAATATCTCAACAAACGACATTCTTCGGGTGGTCGAAGCAGCACCTTATAAACTAAGGCTCTCCGATGATACCAAAGCAGTATCTCAACAAACGAGATTCTTCAGGTGGTCGAAGCACCACCTTATTAACTAAGCCTCTCCGATGATACCAAAGTATTATCTCATCAAACGAGATTCTTTATGTGATCGAAGCAGCACTTTATAAACTAAGGCTCTCCGATGATACGAAAATTGTATCTCAACAAACGCTATTCTTCCTGAGGTCGAAGCAGCACCTTATTAACTAAGGCTCTCTGATGATACCAAAGCAGTATCTCAACAAACTAGATTCTTCGGGTGGTCGAAGCAGTACCTTATAAACAAAGGCTCTCATATGATACCAAAGCAGTATCTCATCAAACAATATTCTTCGGGTGGTCGAAGCAGCACCTTATCAACTAAGTCTCTCCGATGATACCAAAGCAGTATTTCAACAAACGAGATTCTTCAGGTGGTCGAAGCAGCAACTTATCAACTAAGGCTCTTCGTGATACCAAAGTAGCATCTCTTGCCGAAACATGGGATTCTTTGGGTAGTCAAAGCAGCACCTTATCAATTAAGGCTCTCCGATGATACCTTAGCAGTATCTCAACAAACAAGACTCTTCAGGTGGTCGAAGCAACACCTTAACAACTAAGGCTCTCCGTGACCCCAAAGTAGTATCTTTGCCAAAACATGAGATTCTTCGGGTAGTCGAAACAACACCTTATAAACTAAGGCTCTCCGATGATACCAAAGTAGTATCTCATCAAACGTGATTCTTCGGGTGATCGAAGCAGTACGTTATAAACTAAGGCTCTTCGATGATACCAAAATTGTATTTCAACAAACGATTATCTTCGGGTGGTCGAAGTAGCACCTTATAAACTAAGGATCTCAGATGATACCAAAGCAGTATCTCAACAAATGAGATTCTTCGGGTGGTCGAAGCAGCACCTTATAAACTAAGGCTCTCCGATAATACCAAAGCAGTATCTCAACAAACGAGGTTCTTCGGGTCGTCGAAGTAGCACCTTATAAACTAAGGCTCTCATATGATACCAAAGTAGTATCTCAACAAACGGGATTCTTCGGGTGGTTGAAGCAACACCTTATAAACTAAGGCTCTCTGATGATATTAAAGCAGTATCTCAATAAACGAGATTCTCCGGGTGGTCAAAGTAGAACCTTATAAACAAAGGCTTTCTGATGATACCAAAGCAGTATCTCAACAAACGAGATTCTTCGGGTGGTCGAAGCAGCACCTTATATACTAAAGCTCTTCGATGATATCAAACCAGTATCTCAACAAAAGAGATTCTTCGGGTAGTCGAAGCAGCACATTATCAACTAAGGTTCTCCGCTGATACCAAAGCAGTATCTCAAAAAACGAGAATCTTTGAGTGGTCAAAGCAGCACCTTATCAACTAAGGCTCTCCGATGATACCAAAGCAGTATCTCAACAAACGAGATTCTTCGGGTGGTTGAAGCAACACCTTATCAACTAAGGCTCTCCGATGATACCAAATCAGTATTTTTGAACAAACGAGATTCTTCGGTTGGTCGAAGCAGCACCTTATCAACAAAGGATCTTCGATGATACCAAAGGAGTATCTCAACAAACGAGATTCTTCGGGTGGTCGAAGCAGCACCTTATAAACTAAGGCTCTCCGATGATACCAAAGAAGTATCTCAACAAACGAGATTCTTCAGGTGGTCGAAGCACCACCTTATTAACTAAGGCTCTCCGATGATACCAAAGTATTATCTCATAAAACGAGATTCTTTATGTGATCGAAGCAACACGTTATAAACTAAGACTCTCCGATGATAGGAAAATTGTATCTCAACAAACGATATTCTTCCTGAGGTCGAAGCAGCACCTTATAAACTAAGGCTCTCCGATGATACCAAACCAGTATCTCAACAAACTAGATTCTTCGGGTGGTCGAAGCAGTACCTTATAAACTAAGGCTCTCATATGATACTAAAGCAGTATCTCATCAAACGGTATTCTTCGGGTGGCTGAAGCAGCACCTTATAAACTAAGACTCTCTGATGATACCAAAGCAGTATCTCAAAAAACTAGATTCTTTGGGTGGTCAAAGCAGCACCTTATAAACTAAGGCTCTCTGATGATACCAAAGCAGTATCTCAACAAACGAGATTCTTCGGGTCATCAAAGCGACACCTTATCAACTAAGTCTCTCCGATGATACCAAAGCTGTATCTCAACAAACGAGATTCTTCAGGTGGTCAAAGCAGCACCTTATCAACTAAGGCTCTCCGTGATACCAAAGTAGTATCTTTGCCGAAACATGAGATTCTTTGGGTGGTTAAAGCAGCACCTTATCAATTAAGGCTCTCCGATGATACCTTAGCAGTATCTCAACAAACAAGATTCTTCGGGTGGTCGAAGCAACACCTTATCAACTAAGGCTCTCCGTGACCCCAAAGTAGTATCCTTGCCAAAAATGAGATTCTTCGGGTGCTAAAAACAACACCTTATAAACTAAGGCTCTCCGATGATACCAAAGTAGTATCTCATCAAACGTGATTCTTCAGGTGATCGAAGCAGCACGTTATAAACTAAGGCTCTTCGATGATACCAAAATTGTGTCTCAACAAATGATTATCTTCGGGTGGTCGAAGCAGCACCTTATAAACTAAGGATCTCAGATGATACCAAAGCAGTATCTCAACAAACGAGATTCTTCGGGCGGTCGAAGCAGCACCTTATAAACTAAGGCTCTCTGATGATACCAAAGCAGTATCTCAACAAACAAGATACTTCGGGTCGTCGAAGCAGTACCTTATAAACTAAGGCTCTTCGATGATATCAAAGCAGTATCTCAACAAACAAGATTCTTCCGGTGGTCGAAGCAGCACATTATCAACTAAGGCTCTCCGATGATTCCAAATAAGTATCTCAATAAACAAGATAATTTGGGTCTTCGAAGCAGCACCTTATCAACTAAGGCTCTCCGATGATACCAAAGTAGTATCTCAACAAACGAGATTCTTCGGGTGGTCAAAGCAGAACCTTATCAACTAAGATTCTCCGCTGATACCAAAACAGTATCTCAAAAAACGATATTCTTCGTGTGGCCGAAGCAGCACCTTATCAACTAAGGCTCTTCGATGAAATCAACCAGTATCTCAATAAACGAGATTCTTCGGGTAGTCGAAGTAGCACATTATCAACTAAGGCTCTCCGATGATACCAAAGCAGTATGTCAATAAACGAGACTATTCGGGTGGTCGAAGCAGTACCTTATTAACTAAGGCTCTCCAATGATACCAAACCAATATCTCAACAAACGATATAATTCAGGTGGTCGAAGCAACACCTTATCAACTAAGGCTCTCTGACGTTACCAAACTATTATCTCAACAAACGAGATTCTTCGGGTTCTCATAGAAGCACCTTATCAACTAAGGTTCTCCGCTGATTCCAAAGCAATATGTCAACAAACGAGATTATTCGGGTGGTCGAAGCAGCACCTTAACAACTAAGGCTCTCCGAGGATACCAAAGCAGTATCTCAAGAAACAAGATTCTTCAGGTGGTTGAAGCAACACCTTACAACTAAGGCTCTCCGATGATACCAAATTAGTATTTTTGAATAAACGAGATTCTTCGGTTGGTCGAAGCAGCACCTTATCAACAAAGGATCTTATATGATACCAAAGTAGTATCTCAACAAACGAGATTCTTCGGGTGGTCGAAGCAACACCTTATAAACTAAGGCTCTCCGATGATACCAAAGCAGTATCTCAACAAACGACATTCTTCAGGTGGTCGAAGCAGCACCTTATTAACTAAGGCTCTCCAATGATACCAAAGTAGTATCTCATCAACCGAGATTCTTTATGTGATCGAAGCAGCACGTTATAAACTAAGGCTCTCCGATGATACAAAAATTGTATCTCAACAAACGATATTCTTTGGGAGGTCGAAGCAGCACCTTATAAACTAAGGCTCTCCGATGATACCAAAGCAGTATCTCAACAAACTAGATTCTTCGGGTGGTCGAAGCAGCACCTTATAAACTAAGGCTCTCATATGATACCAAAGTAGTATCTCATCAAACGGGATTCTTCGGGTGGTCGAAGAAGCACCTTATAAACTAAGGCTCTCTGATGATACCAAAGCAGTATCTCAACAAAAGAGATTCTTCAGGTGGTCGAAGCAGCACCTTATTAACTAAGGCTTTCCGATGATACCAAAGCAGTATCTCAACAAACGAGATTCTTCGAGTGGCCGAAGCAGTAACTTATCAACCAAGGCTCTCCGTGATACCAAAGTAGTATCTTTTCCAAAACATGAGATTCTTTGGGTGGTCAAAGTAGCACCTTATCAATTAAGGCTCTCCGATTATACCTTAGCAGTATCTCAACAAACTAGATTCTTTGGGTGGTCGAAGCAGGACCTTATTAACTAAGGCTCTCCGTGACCCCAAACTAGTATCTATGCCAAAACATGATTTTCTTCGGGTGGTCGAAACAACACCTTATAAACTAAGGCTCTCCGATGATGCCAAAGTAGTATCTCATCAAACGTGATTCTTCAGGTGATCGAAGCAGCACGTTATAAACTAAGGCTCTTCGAAGATACCAAAATTGTATCTCAACAAACGATTATCTTCGGGTGGTCGAAGCAACACCTTATAAACTAAGGATCTCAGATTATACCAAAGCAGTATCTCAACAAACGAGATTCTTCGGGTGGTCGAAGCAGCACCTTATAAACTAAGGCTCTCTGATGATACCAAAGCAGTATCTCAACAAACGAGATTCTTCTGGTCGTCGAAGCAGCAGCTTATAAACTAAGGCTCTTCGATGATATCAAAGCATTATCTCAACAAAGAAGATTCTTCAGGTGATCGAAGCAGCACATTATCAACTAAGGCTCTCCGATGATACCAAAGAAGTGTCTTAATAAAAGAGATAATTTGGGTGTTCGAAGCAGCACCTTATAAACTAAGGCTCTCCGATGATACCAAAGTAGTATCTCAACAAACGAGATTATTCAAGTAGTCGAAGCAACACCTTATCAACTAAGGCACTCGGACGATACCAAAGTATTATCTCAACAATAGAGATTCTTCGGGTGGTCAAAGAAGCACCTTATCAACTAAGGTTCTCCGCTGATACGAAAGCAATATCTCAACAAATGAGATTCTTCGGGTGGTCGAAGCAGCACCTTATCAACTAAGGCTCTCCGATGATACCAATTCAGTATCTCAAGAAACGAGATTTTTCGGGTGGTTGAAGCAGTACCTTATCAACTAAGGCTCTTCGATGATACCAAATTGAAATTTCTGAACAACCGAGATTCTTCGGTTGGTTGAAGCAGAACCTTATCAACAAAGGATCTTCGATATTTCCAAAGCAGTATCTCAATAAATGAGATTCTTCGGGTTGTCGAAGCAGCACCTTATCAACTAAGGCTCTCCGATGATACCAAAACAGTATCTCAACAAACGATATTCTTCGGGTGGCCGAAGCAGTACCTTATCAACTAAGGCTCTTCGATGATACCAAAGCAGTATCTCAATAAACGAGATTATTCGGGTGGTCGAAGCAGCACCTTATTAACTAAGGCTCTCCGATGATACCAAAGCAGTATCTCAGCAAACGAGATTATTCAGGTCATTGAAGCAACACCTTATCAACTAAGGCTCTTAGACAATACCAAAGTATTATCTCAACAAACGAGATTCTTCGGGTGGTCAAAGAATCATCTTATAAACTAAGGTTCTCCGCTGATACCAAAGCAATATCTCAACAAACGAGATTCTTCGGGTGGTCGAAGCAGCACCTTATCAACTAAGGCTTTCCGATGATACCAAATCAGTATCTCAAGAAATGAGATTTTTCGGGTGGTTGAAGCAACACCTTATCAACTAAGGCTCTCCGATGATACCTAATCGGTATTTCTGAACAACCGAGATTCTTCGGTTGGTCGAAGCATCACCTTATCAACAAAGGATCTCGATAATACAAAAGCAGTATCTCAACAAACGAGATTGTTCGGGTGGTCGAAGTAACGTCTTATAAACTAAGGCTCTTCGATGATACCAAAGCAGTATCTCAACAAACGAGATTCTTCAGGTGGTCGAAGCAACACCTTATTAACTAAGGCTCTCCGATGATGCCAAACTAGTATTTCATCAAACGAGATTCTTTATGTGATCGAAGCAGTATGTTATAAACTAAGGCTCTTCGACGATACGAAAATTGTATCTCAACAAACGATATTCTTTGGGAGGTTGAAGCAGTACCTGATAAACTAAGGTTCTCCGATGATACCAAAGCAGTATCTCAACGAACTAGATTCTTCGGGTGGTCGAAGCAGCACCTTATAAACTAAGGCTCTCATATGATACCAAAGCAGTATCTCATGAAACGGGATTCTTCGGGTGGTCGAAGTAGCACCTTATAAACTAAGGCTCTCTGATGATACCAAAGTAGTACCTCAAAAAACGAGATTCTTTGGGTGGTCAAAGCAGCACCTTATCAATTAAGGCTCTCCGATGATACCTTAGCAGTATCTCAACAAACGAGATTCTTTGGGTGGTCGAAGCAGTACCTTATAAACTAAGGCTCTCCGATGATACCAAAGCAGTATCTCAACATACGAGATTCTTTGAATGATCGAAGTAACACCTTATCAACTAAGGCTCTCCGTGACCCCAAAGTAGTATCTTTTCCAAAACAAGAGATTCTTCGGGTGGTCGAAACAACACCTTATAAACTATGGCTCTCCGATGATGCCAAAGTAGTATCTCATCAAACGTGATTCTTCTGGTGATCGAAGTAGCACGTTATAAACTAAGGCTCTTCGATGATACCAAAATTGTATCTCAACAAACGATTATCTTCGGGTGGTCGAAGCAGCACCTTATAAACTAAGGATCTCTGACGATAGCAAAGCAGTATCTCAACAAACGAGATTCTTCGGGTGGTCGAAGCAGTTCCTTATATACTAAGGCTCTATGATGATACCAAAGCAGTATCTCAACAAACGAGATTCTTCGGATCTTTGAAGCAGCACCTTATAAACGAAGGCTCTTCGATGATATCAAAGCAGTATCTCAACAAACAAGATTCTTCGGGTGGTCGAAGCAGCACATTATAAACTAAGGCTCTCCAATGATACCAAAGAAGTATCTCAATAAACGAGATAATTCAGGTCTTCGAAGCAGCACCTTATCAACTAAGGCTCTCCGATGATACCAAAGTAGTATCTCAACAAACGAGATTATTCAGGTAGTCGAAGCAACACCTTATCAACTAAGCCTCTCCGACGATACCAAAGTATTATCTAAACAAACAAGATTCTTCGGGTGGTTAAAGCAGCACCTTATCAACTAAGGTTCTCCACTAATACCAAAGAAGTATCTCAATAAATGAGATTCTTCGGGTGGTCGAAGCAGCACCTTATGACTAAGGCTCTACGATGATACCAAAATAGTATCTGAAGAAACTATATTCTTTGGGTGGCCGAAGCAGCACCTTATCAACAAAGGCTCTCCGAAATACTAAAGTAGTATCTTTGCCAAAACATGACATTCTTCGGGTGGTCGAAGCACCACCTTAAAAACTAAGGCTCTCTGATGATACGAAAGTAGTATCTCATCAAACGACATTCTTCGGGTGATCGAAGTAGCACGTTATAAACTAAGGCTATTCAATGATACCAAAATTGTATCTCATCAAACGATATTCTTCGGGGGGTCGAAGCAGCACCTTATAAACTAAGGCTCTCTGATGTTACCAAAGCAGTATCTCAACAAACGAGATTCTTCGGGTGGCGAAACAGTACCTTATAAACCATGGCTCTCAGATGATACCAAAGCAGTATCTCAACAAACGAGATTCTTCGGGTGGTCGAAGCAGCACCTTATAAACTAAGGCTCTTCAATGATATCAAAGAAGTATCTCAATAAACGAGATTCTTCGGGTGATCGAAGCAGCATATTATCAACTAAGGCTCTCCGATGATACCAAAGCAGTATCTCAATAAACGAGATTATTCGGGTGGTAAAAGCAGCACCTTATCTTCTATCGCTCTTCGATGATAGCAAAGAAGTATCTCAACAAACGAGATTATTCAGGTAGTCAAAGCAACACCTTATCAACTAAGGCTCTCCGATTAGACTAAAGCAGTATCTCAACAAACGATATTCTATGGGTGGTCGAAGCAGCACCTTATCAACTAAGGCTCTCCGATGATACCAAAGTAGAACCTTTGCCAAAACATGACATTCTTCGGGTGGTCGAAGCACCACCTTAAAAACTAAGGCTCTCTGATGATACGAAAGTAGTATCTCATCAAACGCCATTCTTCGGGTGATCGAAGTAGCACGTTATAAACTAAGGCTATTCAATGATACCTAAATTGTATCTCATTAAACGATATTCTTCGGGGGGTCAAAGCAACACCTTATAAACTAAGGCTCTCTGATGTTACCAAAGCAGTATCTCAACAAACGAGATTCTTCGGGTGGTCAAAGAATCATCTTATAAACTAAGGTTCTCCGCTGATACCAAAGCAATATCTCAACAAACGAGATTCTTCGGGTGGTCGAAGCAGCACCTTATCAACTAAGGCTTTCCGATGATACCAAATCAGTATCTCAAGAAATGAGATTTTTCGGGTGGTTGAAGCAACACATTATCAACTAAGGCTCTCCGATGATACCAAATCGGTATTTCTGAACAACCGAGATTCTTCGGTTGGTCGAAGCATCACCTTATCAACAAAGGATCTCGATAATACAAAAGCTGTATCTCAACAAACGAGATTGTTCGGGTGGTCGAAGTAACGTCTTATAAACTAAGGCTCTTCGATGATACCAAAGCAGTATCTCAACAAACGAGATTCTTCAGGTGGTCGAAGCAACACCTTATTAACTAAGGCTCTCCAATGATGCCAAACTAGTATTTCATCAAACGAGATTCTTTATGTGATCGAAGCAGTATGTTATAAACTAAGGCTCTTCGACGATACGAAAATTGTATCTCAACAAACGATATTCTTTGGGAGGTTGAAGCAGTACCTGATAAACTAAGGCTCTCCGATGATACCAAAGCAGTATCTCAACGAACTACATTCTTCGGGTGGTCGAAGCAGCACCTTATAAACTAAGGCTCTCATATGATACCAAAGCAGTATCTCATGAAACGGGATTCTTCGGGTGGTCGAAGTAGCACCTTATAAACTAAGGCTCTCTGATGATACCAAAGTAGTACCTCAAAAAACGAGATTCTTTGGGTAGTCAAAGCAGCACCTTATCAATTAAGGCTCTCCGATGATACCTTAGCAGTATCTCAACAAACGAGATTCTTTGGGTGGTCGAAGCAGTACCTTATAAACTAAGGCTCTCCGATGATACCAAAGCAGTATCTCAACATACGAGATTCTTTGAATGATCGAAGTAACACCTTATCAACTAAGGCTCTCCGTGACCCCAAAGTAGTATCTTTTCCAAAACAAGAGATTCTTCGGGTGGTCGAAACAACACCTTATAAACTATGGCTCTCCGATGATGCCAAAGTAGTATCTCATCAAACGTGATTCTTCTGGTGATCGAAGTAGCACGTTATAAACTAAGGCTCTTCGATGATACCAAAATTGTATCTCAACAAACGATTATCTTCGGGTGGTCGAAGCAGCACCTTATAAACTAAGGATCTCTGACGATAGCAAAGCAGTATCTCAACAAACGAGATTCTTCGGGTGGTCGAAGCAGTTCCTTATATACTAAGGCTCTATGATGATACCAAAGTAGTATCTCAACAAACGAGATTCTTCGGATCTTTGAAGCAGCACCTTATAAACGAAGGCTCTTCGATGATATCAAAGCAGTATCTCAACAAACAAGATTCTTCGGGTGGTCGAAGCAGCACATTATAAACTAAGGCTCTCCAATGATACCAAAGAAGTATCTCAATAAACGAGATAATTAAGGTCTTCGAAGCAGCACCTTATCAACTAAGGCTCTCCGATGATACCAAAGTAGTATCTCAACAAACGAGATTATTCAGGTAGTCGAAGCAACACCTTATCAACTAAGCCTCTCCGACGATACCAAAGTATTATCTAAACAAACAAGATTCTTCGGGTGGTTAAAGCAGCACCTTATCAACTAAGGTTCTCCACTAATACCAAAGAAGTATCTCAATAAATGAGATTCTTCGGGTGGTCGAAGCAGCACCTTATGACTATGGCTCTACGATGATACCAAAATAGTATCTGAAGAAACTATATTCTTTGGGTGGCCGAAGCAGCACCTTATCAACAAAGGCTCTCCGAAATACTAAAGTAGTATCTTTGCCAAAACATGACATTCTTCGGGTGGTCGAAGCACCACCTTAAAAACTAAGGCTCTCTGATGATACGAAAGTAGTATCTCATCAAACGACATTCTTCGGGTGATCGAAGTAGCACGTTATAAACTAAGGCTATTCAATGATACCAAAATTGTATCTCATCAAACGATATTCTTCGGGGGGTCGAAGCAGCACCTTATAAACTAAGGCTCTCTGATGTTACCAAAGCAGTATCTCAACAAACGAGATTCTTCGGGTGGCGAAACAGTACCTTATAAACCATGGCTCTCAGATGATACCAAAGCAGTATCTCAACAAACGAGATTCTTCGGGTGGTCGAAGCAGCACCTTATAAACTAAGGCTCTTCGATGATATCAAAGAAGTATCTCAATAAACGAGATTCTTCGGGTGATCGAAGCAGCATATTATCAACTAAGGCTCTCCGATGATACCAAAGCAGTATCTCAATAAACGAGATTATTCGGGTGGTAAAAGCAGCACCTTATCTACTATCGCTCTTCGATGATATCAAAGAAGTATCTCAACAAACGAGATTATTCAGGTAGTCAAAGCAACACCTTATCAACTAAGGCTCTCCGATTAGACTAAAGCAGTATCTCAACAAACGATATTCTTCGGGTGGTCGAAGCAGCACCTTATCAACTAAGGCTCTCCGATGATACCAAAGTAGTACCTTTGCCAAAACATGACATTCTTCGGGTGGTCGAAGCACCACCTTAAAAACTAAGGCTCTCTGATGATACGAAAGTAGTATCTCATCAAACGCCATTCTTCGGTTGATCGAAGTAGCACGTTATAAACTAAGGCTATTCAATGATACCAAAATTGTATCTCATTAAACGATATTCTTCGGGGGGTCAAAGCAACACCTTATAAACTAAGGCTCTCTGATGTTACCAAAGCAGTATCTCAACAAACGAGATTCTTCGGGTGGCGAAACAGCACCTTATAAACCATGGCTCTCAGATGATACCAAAGCAGTATCTCAACAAACGAGATTCTTCGGGTGGTCGAAGCAGCACCTTAAAAACTAAGGCTCTTCGATGATATCAAAGAAGTATCTCAATAAACGAGAATCTTCGGGTGATCGAAGCAGCATATTATCAACTAAGGCTCTCCGATGATACCAAAGCAGTATCTCAATAAACGAGATTATTCGGGTGGTCAAAGCAGCACCTTATCTACTATGGCTCTTCGATGATATCAAAGAAGTATCTCAACAAACGAGATTATTCAGGTAGTCAAAGCAACACCTTATCAACTAAGGCTCTCCGATTATACTAAAGCAGTATCTCAACAAACGATATTCTTCGGGTGGTCGAAGCAGCACCTTATCAACTAAGGCTCTCCGATGATACCAAAGTAGTACCTTTGCCAAAACATGACATTCTTCGGGTGGTCGAAGCACCACCTTAAAAACTTAGGCTCTCCAAAAATACCTAAGTAATATCTCATCAAACGAGATTCTTCGGGTTGTCGAAGCAATACCTTATAAACTAAGGCTCTCCGATGATGCCAAAGCAGCATCTCAACAAACGAGATTCTTCGGGTGGACGAAGCACCAACATATAAACTCTGGCTCTCTGATGATACCAAAGTAATATCTCAACAAATGAGATTCTTTGGGTGGTCGAAGTAACACCTTATAAACTAAGGCTCTTCGATGATACCAAAGCAATATCTCAACAAACGAGATTCTTCGGGCGGTAGAAGTAGCACCTTATAAACTAAGGCTCTCTGATGATACCAAAACAGTATCTCAAAAAAGAGATTCTTCGGGTGGTCGAAACTGTACCTT
Organism: Lathyrus tuberosus; assembly: GCA_022829125.1. NCBI lineage: Eukaryota > Viridiplantae > Streptophyta > Magnoliopsida > Fabales > Fabaceae > Lathyrus > Lathyrus tuberosus. The sequence goes on from JALAZF010000183.1 coordinate 4,048,825, forward strand.
ATAAACTAAGGCTATTCGATGATTCCAAAGCAGTATCTCAACAAACGAGATTCTTCGTGTGGTCAAAGAAGCACCTTATCAACTAAGGCTCTCCGATGATACCAAAGCAGTATCTCAACAAAAGGGATTCTTCGGGTGGTCGAAGCAGCACCTTATCAACTAAGGCTCTCTGATGATACCAAAGCAGTATCTCAACAAAATAGATTCTTCGGGTGGTCGAAGCAGCACCTTATCAACTAAGGCTGTCCGTGATACCAAAGTAGTAACTTTGCCAAAACATGAGATTTTTGGGTGGTCAAAGCAGCACCTTATAAACTAAGGCTCTTTGCTGATACCAAAGAAGTATCTCAACAAACAAGATTCTTCGGGTGGTCGAAGCAGCACATTATCAACTAAGGCTCTCTGATGATACCAAAGCAGTATCTCAATAAACAAGATTATTCGGGTGGTTGAAGCAATACCTTATCAACTAACGCTCTCCGATGTTACCAAAGCAGTATTTCTTAACAAACGAGATTCTTCGGTTGGTCGAAGCAGCACCTTATAAACAAAGGCTCTTCGATGATACCAAAGTTGTGTCTCAACAAATGAGACTCTTCGGGTGGTCGAAGCAGCACATTATCTACTAAGGCTCCCCAATCATACCAAAACAGTATCTCAATAAACGAGATAATTCGGGTGGTCGAAGCCGCACCTTATCAACTAAAGCTTTCCGATGATTCCAAAACAGTACCTCAACAAACGAGATTCTTCAGGTGGTCGAAGCAATCCCTTATCAACTAAGGCACTCCGACGATACCAAAGTATTATCTCAACAAACGGGATTCTTCGGGTGGTCAAAGCAGCACCTTATCAACTAAGGTTCTCCGCTGATACCCAAGAAGTATCTCAACAAACGAGATTCTTCGGGTAGTCGAAGCAGCACCTTATAAATTAAGGTTCTCTGATGATACCAAAGCAGTATCTCTACAAATGAGATTCTTCAGGTGTTCGAAGCGGTACCATATAAACTAAGGCTCTCTGATGATACCAAAGCAGTATCTCAACAAACGAGATTCTTCGGGTGGTCGCAGCAGCAACTTATCAACTAAGGCTATCTGATGATACCTAAACAAAATCTCAACAAACGAGATTCTTCGGGTGGTCGAAGCTGCACCTTATCAACTAAGGCTCTCTGATGATACCAAAGTACTATGTTAACAAAAGAGATTCTTCGGGTGGTCGAAGCAGCATATTATCAACTAAGGCTCTCTGATGATACCAATGCAGTATCTCAACAAAAGAGATTCCTCGGGTGGTCGAAGCAGCACCTTATCAACTAAGGCTGTCCGTGATACCAAAGTAGTAACTTTGCCAAAACATGAGATTCTTTGGGTGGTCAAAGCCGCACCTTATCAATTAAGGCTCTCCGATGATACCTTAGCAGTATCTCAACAAACGAGATTCTTTGGGTGGTCGAAGCAGCACCTTATAAACTAAGGCTCTCCGATGATACCAAAGTAGTATCTCAACATACGAGATTCTTCGAATGGTCGATGCAACACCTTATTAACTAAGGCTCTCCGTGACCCCAAAGTAGTATCTTTGCCAAAATAAGAGATTCTTCGGGTGGTCGAAACAGCACCTTATAAACTATGGCTCTCCGATGATACCAAAGTAGTATCTCATCAAACGTGATTCTTCTGGTGATCGAAGCAGCACGTTATAAACTAAGGCTCTTGGATGATACCAAAATTGTATCTCAATAAACGATTATCTTCGGGTGGTCGAAGCAGCACCTTATAAACTAAGGATCTATGATGATACCAAAGTAGTATCTCAACAGACGAGATTCTTCGGGTGGTCGAAGAAGCAACTTATATACTAAGGCTCTCTGATGATACCAAAGCAGTATCTCAACAAACGAGATTCTTTGGGTTGTCGAAGCAACACCTTATAAACTAAGGCTCTTCGATGATATCAAAGCAGTATCTCAAAAACAAGACTCTTCGGGTGGTCGAAGCAGCACATTATCAACTAAGGCTCTCCAATGATACCAAAGAAGTATCTCAATAAACGAGATAATTCAGGTCTTCGAAGCAGCACCTTATCAACTAAAGCTCTCCGATGATACCAAAGTAGTATCTCAACAAACGAGATTATTCAGGGAGTCGAAGCAAAACCTTATCAACTAAGGCTCTCCGACGATACCAAAGTATTATCTAAACAAACGAGATTTTTTGGGTGGTCAAAGCAGCACCTTATCAACTAAGGTTCTCCACTGATACCAAAGCAGTATCTCAATAAACGAGATTCTTCCGGTGTTCGAAGCAGCACCTTATCAGTTAAGGCTCTCAGATGATACCAAAAAAGTATCTCAACAAACGATATTCTTCGGGTGGCCGAAGCAGCACCTTATCAACTAATGCTCTCCGAAATACCAAAGTAGTACCTTTGCCAAAACATGAGATTCTTCGGGTGGTCGAAACACCACATTATAAACTAAGGCTCTCTGATGATACCAAAGTAGTATCTCATCAAACGACATTCTTCGGGTGATCGAAGCAGCACGTTATAAACTAAAGCTCTTCGATGATACCAAAATTATATCTAATCAAACGTTATTCTTCGGGTAGTCGAAGCTGCACCTTATAAACTAAGGCTCTATGATGTTACCAAAGCAGTATCTCAACTAACGAGATTCTTCGGGTGGCGAAACAAAACCTTATAAACTAAGGCTCTCTGATGATACCAAAGCAGTATCTCAACAAACGAGATTCTCCGGGTGGTCGAAGCAGCACCTTATAAACTAAGGCTCTTTGATGAATTAAAAGAAGTATCTCAATAAACGAGATTCTTCGGGTGGTCGAAGCAGCATATTATCAACTAAGTCTTTCCGATGATACCAAAGCAGTATCTCAATAAACGAGATTATTCGGGGGGTCAAGGCAGCACCTTATCTTCTAAGGCTCTTCGATGATATCAAAGAAGTATCTCAACAAACGAGATTATTTAGGTAGTCAAAGCAATACCTTATCAACTAAGGCTCTCCGATGATACTAAAGCAGTATCTCAACAAACGATATTCTTCGGGTGGTCGAAGCAGCACCTTATCAACTAAGGCTCTCCGATGATACCAAAGTAGTACCTTTGCGAAAACATGAGATTTTTCGGGTGGTCGAAGCACCACCTTAAAAACTAAGGCTCTCCGAAAATACCAAAGTAATATCTCATCAAACGAGATTCTTTGGGTGGTCGAAGCAATACCTTATAAACTAAGGCGCTCCGATGATACCAAAGAAGCATCTCAACAAATGAGAATCTTCGGGTGGTCGAAGCACCAACTTATAAATTATGGCTCTCTGATGATACCAAAGCAGTATCTCAACAAACGATATTCTTTGGGTGGTCGAAGCAACACCTTATAAATTAAGGCTCTCCGATGATACCAAAGCAGTATCTCAACAAACAAGATTCTTCAGGTGGTAGAAGCAGCACCTTATAAACTATGGCTCTCTGATGATACCAAAACAGTATGTCAAAAAAGAGATTCTTCGAGTGGTTGAAGCAGTACCTTATAAACTAAGGCTATTCGATGATTCCAAAGCAGTATCTCAACAAACGAGATTCTTCGTGTGGTCAAAGAAGCACCTTATCAACTAAGGCTCTCCGATGATACCAAAGAAGTATCTCAACAAAAGAGATTCTTCGGGTGGTCGAAGCAGCACCTTATCAACTAAGGCTCTCTGATGATACCAAAGCAGTATCTCAACAAATTAGATTCTTCGGGTGGTCGAAGCAGCACCTTATCAACTAAGGCTGTACGTGATACCAAAGTACTAACTTTGCCAAAACATGAGATTTTTGGGTGATCAAAGCAGCACCTTATAAACTAAGGCTCTTTGATGATACCAAAGCAGTATCTCAACAAACGAGATTCTTCGGGTGGTTGAAGCAGCACATTATCAACTAAGGGTCTCCGATGATACCAAAGCAGTGTCTCAATAAACAAGATTATTCGGGTGGTTGAAGCAACACCTTATCAACTAACGCTCTCCGATGTTACCAAAGCAGTATTTCTTAACAAACGAGATTCTTCGGTTGGTCGAAGTAGCACCTTATAAACTAAGGCTCTTAGATGATACCAAAGTTGTATCTCAGTAAATGAGACTCTTAGGGTGGTCGAAGCAGCACATTATCAACTAAGGCTCCCCAATGATACCAAAGCAGTATCTCAATAAACAAGATAATTCGGGTGGTCGAAGCAACACCTTATCAACTAAGGCTCTCCGATGAAACCAAAACTGTATCTCAACAAATGGGATTCTTCGGGTGGTCGAAGCAGCACCTTATAAACTAAGGCTCTCGGATGATACCAAAGCAGTATCTCAACAAATGAGATTCTTCAGATGGTCGAAGCAGTACCTTATAAACTAAGGCTATTCGATGATACCAAAGGAGTATCTCAACAAACGAGATTCTTCGGGTGGTTGAAGAAGCACCTTATCAACTAAGGCTCTCCGATGATAGCGAAGCAGTATCTCAACAAACGAGACTATTCAGGTGGTCGAAGCAACACCTTATCAACTAAGACTCTCCGACGATACCAAAGCATTATCTTAACAAGCAAGATGCTTCTGGTGGTCAAAGCAGCACCTTATCACCTAAGGTTCTCTGCTGATACCCAAGCAGTATCTCAACAAATGAGACTATTCAGGTGGTCGAAGCAACACCTTATCAACTAAGGCTCTCTGACGATACCAAAGCATTATCTCAACAAGCGAGATTCTTTCGGTGGTCGAAGCAGCACCTTATCAACTAAGGTTTTCCGATGATACCCAAGCAGTATCTCAACAAACGAGATTCTTCGGGTGGTCGAAATAGCAACTTATAAACTAAGGCTCTTCATTGATATCAAAGCAGTATCTCAACAAACAAGATTCTTTCAGTGGTCGAAGCAGCACCTTTAAAATTAAGGTTCTCCGATGATACCAAAGCAGTATATCAACAAACGAGATTCTTCGGGTGGTTGAAGCAGCACCTTATAAACTAAGGCTTTCCGATGATACCAAAACAATATCTCAACAAACGAGATTCTTCAGGTGGTTGAAGTAAAACCTTTATAAACTAAGGCTCTCCGATGATTCCAAAGCAGTATCTCAACAAACGAGATTCTTCGGGTGGTCGCAGCAACACCTTATCAACTAAGGCTCTCTGATGATACTTAAGTAAAATCTCAACGAACGAGATTCTTCGGGTGGTCAAAGCTGGACCTTATCAACTAAGGTTCTCCACTGATACCAAAGCAATATCTCAACAAGCGAGACTTTTCAGGTGGTCGAAGCAGCACCATATAAACTAATTCTCTCGGATGATACCAAAGCAGTATCTCAACAAACGAGATTCTTCGGGTGGTCAAAGCAGCACTTTATAAACTAAGGCTCTCGGATGATACCAAAGTAGTATCTCAACAAACGAGATTCTTTGGGTGGTCAAAGCAGTACCTTATAAACTAAGGCTATTCGATGATACCAAAGGAGTATCTCAACAAACGAGATTCTTCGGGTGGTCGAAGAAGCACCTTATCAACTAAGGCTCTCCGATGATACCGAAGCAGTGTCTCAACAAACGAGGCTATTCAGGTGGTCGAAGGAGTACCTTATCAACTAAGGCTCTCCGACGATACCAAAGCATTATCTCAACAAGCAAGATTCTTCCGGTGGTCAAAGCAGCACCTTATCACCTAAGGTTCTCCGCTGATACCCAAGCAGTATCTCAACAAACGAGACTATTCAGGTGGCCGAAGCAACACCTTATCAATTAAAGCTCTATGACGATACCAAAGCATTATCTCAACAAGCGAGATTCTTTCGGTGGTCGAAGTAGCACCTTATCAACTAAGGTTCTCCGAGGACACCCAAGCAGTATCTCAACAAACGAGATTCTTCGGGTGGTCGAAACATCACCTTATAAACTAAGACTCTCCGTTGATACCAAAGCAGTATCTCAAAAAACAAGATTCTTTCAGTGGTCGAAGCAACACCTTCTAAATTAAGGTTCTCCGATGATACCAAAGCAGTAACTCAACAACTGAGATTCTTTGGGAGGTTGAAGAAACACCTAATAAACTAAGGCTTTCCGATGATACCAAAACAATATTTCAACATACGAGATTCTTCAGGTGGTTGAAGCAAGACCTTATAAACTAAGGCCCTCCGATGATTCCAAAGCAGTATCTCTACAAACGAGATTTTTTGGGTGGTCGCAGCAACACCTTTTCAACTAAGGCTCTCTGACGATACCTAAGCAAAATCTCAACAAACGAGATTCTTCGGGTGGTCAAAGCTGCACCTTATCAACTAAGGTTCTCCGCTGATACCAAAACAATATCTCAACAAACGAGATTCTTCGGGTGGTCGAAGCAGCACCTTATCAACTAAGGCTCTCTGATGATACCAAAGCAGTATCTCAATAAACGATATTCTTTGGGTGGTCGAAGCAGCACCTTATCAACTAAGGCTCTCCGATGATATCAAAGTAATATCTCATCAAACGAGATTCTTCGGGTGGTCGATGCAATACCTTATAAACTAAGGCTCTCCTATGATGCCAAAGCAGCATCTCAACAAACGAGATTCTTCGGGTGGATGAAGCACCAACTTATAAACTCAGGCTCTCTGATGATACTGAAGCAGTATCACAACAAACGAGATTCTTTGGGTGGTCAAAGCAACACCTTATAAACTAAGACTCTATGACGATACCAAAGCAGTATTTCAACAAACGAGATTCTTCGGGTGGTAGAAGCAGCACCTTATAAACTAAGGCTCTCTGATGATACCAAAGTAGTATCTCAAAAAAGAGATTCTTCGGGTGGTCGAGGAAGTACCTTATAAACTAAGGCAATTCGATTATACCTAAGCAAAATCTCAACAAACGAGATTCTTCAGGTGGTCGAAGCTGCACCTTATCTACTAAGGCTCTCCGATGATAGCAAAGCTGTATCTCAACAAAAGAGATTCTTCGGGTGGTCGAAGCAGCACCTTATCAACTAAGGCTCTCAGATGATACCAATGCAGTATCTCAACAAAAGAGATTCTTCGAGTGGTCGAAGCAGTACCTTATCAACTAAGGCTGTCCGTGATACCAAAGTAGTAACTTTACCAAATCATGGGATTTTTGGGTGGTCGAAGCAGCACCTTATAAACTAAGGCTCTTTGATGATACAAAAGCAGTATCTCAACAAACGAGATATTGCGGGTCGTCGAAGCAGCACTTAATCAACTAAGGCTCTCCGATGATACCAAAACAGTATCTCAAAAAACGAGATTATTCGGGTGGTTGAAGCATTACCTTATCACCTAAGGCTCTCCGATGATACCAAAGCAGTATTTCTTAACAAACGAGATTCTTCGGTTCGTCGAAGCAGCACCTTATAAACTAAGGCTCTTCGATGATACCAAAGCAGTATCTCAACAAACGAGATTCTTCGGGTGGTCGAAGCAGCACATTATCAACTAAGGCTCCCCAATGATACCAAATCATTATCTCAATAAACGAGATAATCCGGGTGGTCGAAGCAGCACCTTATCAACTAAGCCTCTCTGATGATACCAAATTATTATCTAAACAAATGATATTCTTCGGGTGGTCAAAGCAGCACCTTATCAACTAAGGTTCCCCACTAATACCAAAGCAGTATCTCAACAAACGAGATTCTTCGGGTGGTCGAATGAGCACCTTATAAACTAAGGCTCTCTTATGATACCAAAGAAGTATCTCAACAAACGAGATTCTTCGGGTGGTCAAAGCTGCACCTTATCAACTAAGGTTCTCCGCTGATACCAAAGCAATATCTCAACAAACGAGATTTTTCAGGTGGTTGAAGCAGCACCTTATCGACTAAGGCTCTCCATTGATACCAAAGTGGTATCTCAATAAACGATATTCTTCGGGTGGTCGAAGCAGCACCTTATCAACTAAGGCTCTCCGATGATATCAAAGTAATATCTCATCAAACGAGATTCTTCGGGTGGTCGAAGCAATACCTTATAAACTAAGGCTCTCCTATGATACCAAAGCATCATCTCAACAAACGAGATTCTTCGGGTGGATGAAGCAACAACTTATAAACTATGGCTCTCTGATGATACCGAAGCAGTATCACAACAAACAAGATTCTTTGGGTGGTCGAAGCAACACCTTATAAACTAAGGCTCTCCGATGATACCAAAGCAGTATCTCAACAAACGAGATTCTTCGGGTGGTAGAAGCAGCACCTTATAAACTAAGGCTCTACGATGACACCAAAGTAGTATCTCAAAAAAGAGATTCTTCGGGTGGTCGAGGAAGTACCTTATAAACTAAGGTAATTCGATGATACCTAAGCAAAATCTCAACAAACGAGATTCTTCGGATGGTCGAAGCTGCACCTTATCAACTAAGGCTCTCCGATGATACCAAAGCTGTATCTCAACAAAAGAGATTCTTCGGGTGGTCGAAGCAACACCTTATCAACCAAGGCTCTCTGATGATACCAATGCAGTATCTCATCAAAATAGATTCTTCGAGTGGTCGAAGCAGCACCTTATCAACTAAGGCTGTCTGTGATACCAAAGTAGTAACTTTGCCAAAACATGAGATTTTTGGGTGGTCGAAGCAGCACGTTATAAACTAAGGCTCTTTGATGATACCAAAGCAGTATCTCAACAAACGAGATTCTGCGGGTCGTCGAAGCAGCACATTATCAACTAAGGATCTCTGATGATACCAAAGCAGTATCTCAATAAACGAGATTATTCGGGAGGTTGAAGCAATACCTTATCACCTAAGGCTCTCCGATGATATCAAAGCAGTATTTCTTAACAAACGAGATTCTTCGGTTCGTCGAAGCAGCACCTTATAAACTAAGGCTCTTCGATGATACCAAATTAGTATCTCAACAAACGAGATTCTTCGGGTGGTCGAAGCAGCACATTATCAACTAAGGCTCCCCAATGATACCAAATTATTATCTCAATAAACGAGATAATTCGGGTGGTCGAAGCAGCACCTTATCAACTATGGCTCTCTGATGATACCAAACCAGTATCTGAACAAATGAGATTCTCCAGGTTGTCGAAGCAGCACCTTATCAAGTAAGGCACTCCGACGATACCAAATTATTATCTAAACAAATGACATTCTTCGGGTGGTCGAAGCAGCACCTTATAAACCAAGGCTCTCTTATGATACAAAAGCAGTATCTCAACAAATGAGATTCTTCGGGTGGTCGAAGCAGTACCTTATAAACTAAGGCTATTAAATGATACCAAAGAGTATCTCAACAAACGAGATTCTTCGGGTGGTCGAAGAAGCACCTTATCAACTAAGGCTCTTCGATGATACCAAAGCAGTATCTTAACAAGCGAGACTATTCAGGTGGTTGAAGCAGTACCTTATCAACTAAGGCTCTCCGATGATACCAAAGCATTATCTCAACAAGCAAGATTCTTCCGGTGGTCAAAGTTGCACCTTATCACCTAAGGTTCTCCGCTAATACCCAAGCAGTATCTCAACAAACGAGACTATTCCGGTGGTCGAAGCAACACCTTATCAACTAAGGCTCTCTGACGATACCAAAGCATTATCTCAACAAGCGAGATTCTTTCGGTGGTCGAAGCAGCACCTTATCAACTAAGGTTCTCCGATGATACCCAAGCAGTATCTCAACAAACGAGATTCTTCGGGTGGTCGAAGCAGCACCTTATAAACTAAGGCTCTCCGTTGATACCAAAGCAGTATCTCAACATACAAGATTCTTTCGGTGGTCGAAGCAGCACCTTCTAAATTAAGGTTCTCCGAAGATACCAAAGCAGTATCTCAACAAACGAGATTCTTCGGGTGGTTGAAACAACACCTTATAAACTAATGCTTTTCGATGATACCAAAAGAATATATCAAAAAACGAGATTCTTCAGGTGGTTGAAGCAAGACCTTATAAACTAAGGCTCTCCGATGATTCCAAAGCAGTATCTTAACAAACGAGATTATTCGGGTGGTCGCAGAAGCACCTTATCAACTAAGGCTTTCTGATGATACCTAAGTAAAATCTCAACAAATGAGATTCTTCTGGTGGTCAAAGCTTCACCTTATCAACTAAGGTTCTTCACTGATACCAAAACAGTATCTCAACAAACGAGATTTTTCGGGTGTTTAAAGCAGCACCATATCAACTAAGGCTCTCCGATGATACCAAAGTAGTATCTCAACAAACGATATTCTTCGGGTGGTCGAAGCAGCACCTTATAAACTAAGGCTCTCCGATGATACAAAAGTAATATCTCATCAAACGAGATTCTTCGGGTGGTCGAAGCAATACCTTATAAACTAAGGCTTTCCTATGATACCAAAGCAGCATCTCAACAAACGAGATTCTTCGGGTGGACGAAGCAGCAACTTATAAATTATGACTCTCTGATGATACCAAAGCAGTATCACAATAAACGAGATTCTTTGGGTGGTCGAAGTAACACCTTATAAACTAAGGCTCTCCGATGATACCAAAGCAGTATCTCAACAAACGAGATTCTTCGGGTGGTAGAAGCAGCACCTTATAAACTAAGGCTCTCTAATGATACCAAAGCAGTATCTCGAAAAAGAGATTCTTCGGGTGGTCGAAGCAGTACCTTATAAACTAAGGCTATTCGATGATACTAAAGCAGTATCTCAACAAACGAGATTCTTCAGGTGGTCGAAGAAGCACCTTATCAACTAAGGCTCTCCGATGATACCAAAGCAGTATCTCAACAAAAGAGATTCTTCGGGTGGTCGAAGCAGTACCTTATCAAATTAAGCTCTCTGATGATACCAAAGCAGTATCTTAACTAAAGAGATTCCTCGGGCGGCAGAAGCAGCACCGTATCAACTAAGGCTGTCCGTGATACCAAAGTAGTAACTTCGCCAAAACATGAGATTTTTGGGTGGTCGAAGCAGCACCTTATAAATTAAGGCTCTTTGATGATACCAAAGCAGTATCTCAACAAACGAGATTCTTCGGGTGGTCGAAGTAGCACACTATTAACTAAGGCTCTCCGATGGTACCAAAGCAGTATCCCAATAAACGAGATTATTCGGGTGGTTGAAACAACACCTTATCAACTAACGCTCTCCGTTGATTCCAAAGCAGTATTTCTTAACAAACGATATTCTTAGGTTGGTCGAAGCAGCACCTTATAAACTAAGGTTCTTCAATGATACCAAAGTTGTATCTCAACAAATGAGATAATCCGGGTGGTCGAAGCAGCTCCTTATCAACTAAGGCTCTCCGATGATACCAAATCAGTATCTCAAGAAATGAGATTCTTTAGGTGGTCGAAGCAGCACCTTATCAACTAAGGCACTCCGAAGATACCAAATTATTATCTAAACAAACGAGATTCTTTGGGTGGACAAAGAAGCACCTTATCAATTAAGGTTCTCCGCTGATACCAAAGCAGTATCTCAACAAACGAGATTCTTCGGGTGGTCGAAGCAACACATTATCAACTAAGGTTCCCCAATGATACCAAAGCAGTATCTCATTAAATGATATAATTCGGGTGGTTGAAGCAGCACCTTCTAAATTAAGGTTCTCCGATGATACCAAAGTAGTATCTCAACAAACGAGATTCTTCGGGTGGTTGAAGCAGCACCTTATAAACTAAGGCTTTCCGATGATACCAAAACAATATCTCTACAAACGAGATTCTTTAGGTGGTTGAAGCAAGACCTTATAAACTAAGGCTCTCCGATGATTCCAAAGTAGTATCTCTACAAACGAGATTCTTCGGGAGGTCAAAGCAGCACCTTATCAAATAAGGCTCTCTGATGATTCCAAAGCAGTATCTTAACAAAAGAGATTCTTTATGTTGTAGAAGTAGCACCTTATCAACTAAGGCTGTCCGTGATACCAAAGTAGTAACTTTGCCAAAACATGATATTTTTGGGTGGTCGACGCAGCACCTTATAAACTAAGGCTCTTTGATGACACCAAAGCAGTATCTCAACAAACGAGATTCTTGGGTGGTCGAAGCAGCACATTATCAACTAAGGCACTCCGATGGTACCAAAGCAGTAACTCAATAAACGAGATTATTTGGGTGGTTGAAGCAACACCTTATCAACTAACGCTCTCCGATGATACCAAAGCAGAATTTCTTAACAAACGAGATTCTTACGTTGGTCGAAGCAGCACCTTATAAACTAAGGCTCTTCGATGATACCAAAGCCGTATCTCAACAAATGAGATTCTTCGGGTGGCCGAACAAGCACATTATCAACTAAGGATCCCCAATGATACCAAAGCGGTATCTCAATAAACGAGATAATCCGGGTGGTTGAAGCAGTACGTTATCAACTAAGGCTCTCCGATGATACCAAAGCATTATCTCAACAAACGAGATTCTTCAGGTGGTCGAAGCAGCACCTTATCAACTAAGGCACTCCGACGATACCAAGTATTATCTCAACAAACGAGATTCTTCGGGTGGTCAAAGCAGCGCCTTATCAACTAATGTTCTCCGTTGATAACCAAGCAGTATCTCAACAAACGAGATTCTTCGGGTGGTGGAAGCAGAACCTTATCAACTAAGGCTCTCTGATGATACCTGACCAAAATCTCAACAAACGAGATTCTTCGGGTGGTCAAAGCTGCACCTTATCAACTAAGGTTCTCCACTGATACCAAAGCAGTATCTCATCAAACGATATTCTTCGGGTGGTCGAAGCTGCACCTTATCAACTAAGGCTCTCCGACGATACCAAAGCAGTATCTCAACAAACGCGATTCTTCGTGTGGTAGAAGCAGCACCTTATAAACTAAGGCTCTCTGATGATACCAAAGTAGTATCTCAAAAAAGAGATTCTTCGGGTGGTCAAAGCAGTACCTTATAAACTAAGGCTATTTGATGATACCAAAGTAGTATCTCTACAAACGAGATTCTTCGGGTGGTCGCAGTAGTACCTTATCAACTAAGGCTCTACGATGATACCGAAGCAGTATCTCAACAAACGAGACTATTCAGGTGGTCGAAGCAGCACCTTATCAAATAAGGCTCTCTCATGATACCAAAGCAGTATCTTAACAAAAGAGATAATTCGGGTTGTAGAAGCACCTTATCAACTAAGGTTGTCCGTGATACCAAAGTAGTATATCGATAAACGAGATACCAAAGCAGCACCTTGCCAAAACATGATATTTTTGGGTGGTTGAAGCAGCACCTTATAAACTAAGGCTCTTTGATGATACCAAAGCAGTATCTCAACAAGCGAGATTCTTCGGGTGGTCGAAGCAGCACATTATCAACAAAGGCTCTCCGATGGTACCAAAGCAGTATCTCAATAAACGAGATTATTCGGGTGGTTGAAGCAACACCTTATCAACTAATCCTCTCCGATGATACCAAAGTAGTATTTCTTAATAAACGAGATTCTTAGGTTGGTCTAAGCGGCACCTTATAAACTAAGGCTCTTCGATAATACCAAAGTCGTATCTCAACAAATGAGATTCTTCGGGTGGTCGAACCAGCACATTATCAACTAAGGATCACCAATGATACCAAAGCGGTATCTCAATAAACGAGATAATCCGGGTGGTCGATGTAGCAGCTTATCAACTAAGGCTCTCCGATGATACCAAAGCAGTATCTCAACAAACGAGATTCTGCAGGTGGTCGAAGCAGAACCTTATCAACTCAGGCACTCCGACGATACCAAAGTATTATCTCAACAAACGAGATTCTTCGGGTGGTCAAAGCAGCTCCTCATCAACTAAGGTTCTCCGCTGATACCCAAGCAGTATCTCAACAAATGAGATTCTTCGGGTGGTCGAAGCAGTACCTTATAAACTAAGGCTATCCGTTGATACCAAAGCAGTATACCAATAAACGAGATTCTTTCGGTGGTCGAAGAAGCACCTTATAAATTAAGGTTCTCCGATGATACCAAAGAAGTATCTCAACAAACGAGATTCTTCGGGTGGTCGCAGCAGCACCTTATCAACTAAGGTTCTCTGATGATACCTAAGCGAATTCTAAAAAAACGAGATTCTTCGAGTGGTCGAAGCTGCACCTTATCAACTAAGGCTCTCCGATGATACCAAAGCAGCATCTCATTAAAAGAGATTCTTTGGGTGGTCGAAGCAGCACCTTATCAACTAAGGCTCTCTGATGATGCCAAAGGAGTATCTCAACAAAAGAGATTCTTCAGGTGGTCGAAGCAGCACCTTATCAACTAAGGCTGTCCGGGATACCAAAGTAGTAACTTTGGCAAAACATGAAATTTTTGGGTGGTCAAAGCAGCACCTTATAAACTAAGGCTCTTTGATGATACCAAAGCAGTATCTCAACAAACGAGATTCTTTGGGTGGTCGAAGCAACACATTATCAACTAAGGCTCCCCAATGATACCAAAGCATTATCTCAATAAACGAGATAATCCGGGTGGTCGAAGCAGCACCTTATCAACTAAGGCTCTCCGATGATACCAAAGCCGTATCTCAACAAACGAGATTCTTCAGGTGGTCGAAGGAGCACCTTATCAAATAAGACACTCCGACGATACCAAATTATTATCTAAACAAACGAGATTCTTCGGGTGGTCAAAGCAGCACCTTATCAACTAAGGTTCTCGCTAATACCAAAGCAGTATCTCAACAAACTAGATTCTTCGGGTGGTCGAAGCAGTACCTTATAAACTAAGGCTATTCGATGATACCAAAGCAGTATCTCAACAAACGAGACTATTCAGGTGGTCGATGAAGCACCTTATCAACTAAGGCTCTCCGATGATACCAAAGCATTATCTCAACAAGCGAGATTCTTTCGGTGGTCGAAGCAGCACCTTATCAACTAAGGTTCTCCGATGATACCCAAGAAGTATCTCAACAAATGAGATTCTTCGGTTGGTCGAAGCAGCACCTTATAAACTAAGGCTCTCCATTGATACCAAAGCAGTATCTCAACAAACAAGATTCTTTCAGTGGTCGAAGCATCACCTTCTAAATTAAGGTTCTCCAATGATACCAAAGCAGTCTCTTAACAAACGAGATTCTTCGGGTCGTTGAAGCAGCACACTATAAACTAAGGGTTTCTGATGATACCAAAACAATATCTCAACTAACGAGATTCTTCAGGTGGTTGAAGCAGTACCTTATAAACTAAGGCTCTCCGATGATTCCAAAGCAGTATCTCAACAAATGAGATTCTTCGTGTGATCGCAGCAGCACCTTATCAACTAAGGCTCTTTGATGATACCTAAGCAAAATCTCAACAAACGAGATTCTTCGGGTGGTCGAAGCTGCACCTTATCAACTAAAGCTCTCTGTTGATACAAAAGCAGTATCTCAACAAAAGAGATTCTTCAGGAGCTCGAAGCAGCACCTTATCAACTAAGGTTGTCCGTGATACCAAAGTAGTATCTTTGCCAAAACATGATATTTTTGGGTGGTCGAAGCTGCACCTTATAGACTAAGGCTCTTCGATGATAACAAAGTAGTTTCTCTACAAACAAGATTCTTCGGGTGGTCGAAGCAGCACATTATCAGCTAAGGCTCTCCGATGATACCAAAACAGTATCTCAATAAACTAGATTATTTGGGTGGTTGAAGCAACACCTTATCAACTAAGGCTCTCCGATGATACCAAAGCAGTATTTCTTAACAAACGAGATTCTTCGGTTGGTCGAAGCAGCATCTTATAAACTAAGACTCTTCGATGATACCAAAGCAGTATCTCAACAAACGAGATTCTTCGGGTGGTCGAAGCAGCACATTATCAACTAAGGCTCCCCAATGATACCAAAGCAGTATCTCATTAAACGATATAATTCGGGTTGTTGAAGCAGCATCTTATCAACTAAGGAACTTCGATGATACCAAAGCAGTATCTCAACAAACGAGATTCTTCAGGTGGTCGAACCAGCACCTTACCGACTAAGGCACTCCGACGATACCAATTTACTATCTTAACAAACGAGATTCTCCGGGTGGTCAAAGCAACACATTATCAACTAAGGTTCTCCGCTGATACCAAAGCAGAATCTCAACAAGCGAGATTCTTCGGGTGGTCCAAGCAGCACCTTATAAATTAAGGTTCTCCGATGATACCAAAGCAGTATCTCAACAAACGAGATTCTTCAGGTGGTCGATGCAGCATCTTATAAACTAAGGCTCTCCGATGATACCAAAGCAGCATCTCAACAAACGTGATTCTTCGGTGGGTTAAAGCAGCACCTTATCAACTAAGGCTCTCCGATGATACTTAAGCAGTATCTCAACAAACGAGATTCTCGGGTGATAGAAGCTGCACCTTATCAACTAAGCCTCTCCGATGATAGCAAAGCAGTATCTAAACAAACGAGATTCTTCAGATGGTCGAAGGAGCACTTCATCAACTAAGGCTCTGTGATACCAAATTAGTATCTTTGCCAAAACATGAGATTCTTTGGGTGGTCAAGCAGCACCTTATCAACTATGGGTTTCCAATGATACTAACGCAGTATCCCAACAAACTAGATTCTTCGGGTGGTTGAAGCAGCACCTTATCAACTAAGGCTCTATGATGATACCAAAGCAGTATCTCAACAAATGAGATTCTTCAGGTGGTTGAAGCAACACCTTATCAACTAAGTATCTCTGATGATACCAAAGCAGTATTTCTTAACAAACGAGATTCTTCGGTTGGTCGAAGAAGCACCTTATCAACTAAGGCTCTTGATGATACCAAAGCAAGATCTCAATAAATAATATTCTTCGAGTGGTCGAAGCACAACCTTATAAACTAAGGATCTCCAATGATACCAAATCAGTATCTCAACAAACGAGATTCTTCGGGTGGTCAAAGCAGTACCTTATAAACTAAGGCTCTCCGATGATACCAAAGCAGCATCTCAACATACGAGATTCTTCGGGTGGTCAAAGCAGCACCTTATCCACTAAGGCTCTCCGAAGATACCTATGCAATAACTCAATAAATGAGATTCTTCGGGTGGTCGAAGCAGCACCATATCAACTAAGGTTCTCCAATGATACCAAAGCAGTATCTCAACAAACGAGATTCTTCGGGTGGTCGAAGCAGTACCTTATAAACTAAGGTTCTCTGCTGATACCAAAGCAATATCTCACCAAACGAGATTCGTAGGGTGGTCGAAGCAGTACCTTATAAACTAAGGCTATTCGATGACACCAAAGCAGTATCTCAACAAACGACATTCTTCGGGTGGTCGAAGCAGCACCTTATAAACTAAGGCTCTCCGTTGATACAATAGCAGTATCTCAACAAACAAGATTCTTTCGGTGGTCGAAGCAGCACCTTATAAATTAAGGTTCTTCGATGATACCAAAGCAGGTTCTCATCAAAAGAGATTCTTCGTGTGGTTGAAGCTGCACCTTATAAACTAAGGCTCTCCGATGATACCAAAACAATATTTCAACAAACGAGATTCTTTAGGTGGTCGAAGCAGTACCTTATTAACTAATGCTCTCCTATGATACCAAAGCAGTATCTCAGCAAACGAGATTCTTCGGGTGGTCGCAGTAGCACCTTATCAATTAAGGCTCTCTGATGAAACCTAAGCAAAATCTCAACAAACGAGATTCTTCGGGTGGTCGAAGCTGCACCTTATCAACTAAGGCTCTCCGATGATACAAAAGCAGTAACCCAACAAAAGAGATTCTTCGGGAGGTCGAAGCAGTACCTTATCAACTAAGGCTGTGCGTGATACCAAAGTAGTATCTTTGCTAAAACATGAGATTTTCGGGTGGTCAAAGCAGCACCTTATCAAATAAGGCTCTCCGATGTTACCAAAGCAGTATATCAACAAACGATATTCTTCGGGTGGTCGAAGAAGCAACTTAAAAACTATGGCTCTCTGATGATACCAAAGCAGTATCTCAACAAACAAAATTCTTTGGGTGGTCGAAGCAACACCTTATAAACTAAGGCTCTCCAATGATACCAAAGCAATATCTCAACAAACGAGATTCTTCGGGTGGTAGAAGCAGCACCTTATAAACTAAGGCTCTCTGATGATACCAAAGCAGTATCTCAAAAAAGAGATTCTTCGGGTGGTCGAAGCAGTACCTTATAAACTAAGGCTATTCGATGATAACAAAGCAGTATCTCAACAAACGAGATTCTTCGGGTGGTCGAAGAAGCACCTTATCAACTAAGGCTCTCCGATGATACCAAAGCAGTATCTCAACAAAAGAGATTCTTTGGGTGGTCGAGACAACACCTTATCAACTAAGGCTCTCTGATGATACCAAAGCAGTATCTCAACAAAAGAGATTCTCCGGGTGGTCGAAGCAGCACCTTATCAACTAAGGCTGTCCGTGATACCAAAGTAGTAACTTTGCCAAATCATGAGATTTTTGAGTGGTCGAAGCAGCACCTTATAAACTAAGGCTCTTTGATGATACCAAAGCAGTATCTCAATAAACGAGATTCTTCGGGTTGCCGAAGCAGCACATTATCAACTATGGCTCTCCGATGATACCAAAGCAGTATCTCGATAAACGAGATAATTCGGGTGGTTGAAGCAACACCTTATCAACTAACGCTCTCCGATGATACCAAATCAATATTTCTTAACAAACGAGATTCTTCGGTTGGTCGAAGCAGCACCTTATAAACTAAGGCTCTTCGATGATACCAAAGCTGTATCTCAACAAATGAGATTCTTCGGGTGGTCAAAGCAGCACATTATTAACTAAGGCTCCTCAATGATACCAAAGCAGTATCTCAATAAACGAGATAATTTGGGTGGTTGAAGCAGCACCTTATCATTTAAGGCTCTTCGATGATACCAAAGCAATATCTCAACAAACGAGATTCTTCAGGTGGTCGAAGCATTACCTTATCAACTAAGGCACTCTGGCGATACCAAAGTATTATCTCAACAAACGAGATTCTTCAGGTGGTCAAAGCAGCACCTTATCAACTAAGGCTCTCTGCTGATACCCAAGCAGTATCTCAACAAACGAGATTCTTCGGGTGGTCAAAGCAGCACCTTATCAACTAAGGTTCTCGCTAATACCAAAGCAGTATCTCAACAAACTAGATTCTTCGGGTGGTCGAAGCAGTACCTTATAAACTAAGGCTATTCGATGATACCAAAGCAGTATCTCAACAAACGAGACTATTCAGGTGGTCGACGAAGCACCTTATCAACTAAGGCTCTCCGATGATACCAAAGCATTATCTCAACAAGCGAGATTCTTTCGGTGGTCGAAGCAGCACCTTATCAACTAAGGTTCTCCGATGATACCCAAGAAGTATCTCAACAAATGAGATTCTTCGGTTGGTCGAAGCAGCACCTTATAAACTAAGGCTCTCCATTGATACCAATGCAGTATCTCAACAAACAAGATTCTTTCAGTGGTCGAAGCATCACCTTCTAAATTAAGGTTCTCCAATGATACCAAAGCAGTCTCTTAACAAACGAGATTCTTCGGGTCGTTGAAGCAGCACACTATAAACTAAGGGTTTCTGATGATACCAAAACAATATCTCAACTAACGAGATTCTTCAGGTGGTTGAAGCAGTACCTTATAAACTAAGGCTCTCCGATGATTCCAAAGCAGTATCTCAACAAATGAGATTCTTCGTGTGATCGCAGCAGCACCTTATCAACTAAGGCTCTTTGATGATACCTAAGCAAAATCTCAACAAACGAGATTCTTCGGGTGGTCGAAGCTGCACCTTATCAACTAAAGCTCTCTGTTGATACAAAAGCAGTATCTCAACAAAAGAGATTCTTCGGGAGCTCGAAGCAGCACCTTATCAACTAAGGCTGTCCGTGATACCAAAGTAGTATCTTTGCTAAAACATGAGATTTTTGGGTGGTCAAAGCAGCACCTTATCAAATAAGGTTCCCCCTTGACACCAAAGCAATATCTCAACAAACGAGATTTTTCAGGTGGTCGAAGCAGCACCTTATCAACTAAGGCTCTCCGATGTTACCAAAGCAGTATATCAACAAACGATATTCTTCGGGTGGTCGAAGCAGCAACTTAAAAACTATGGCTCTCTGATGATACCAAAGCAGTATCTCAACAAACAAAATTCTTTGGGTGGTCGAAGCAACACCTTATAAACTAAGGCTCTCCGATGATACCAAAGCAATATCTCAACAAACGAGATTCTTCGGGTGGTAGAAGCAGCACCTTATAAACTAAGGCTCTCTGATGATACCAAAGCAGTATCTCAAAAAAGAGATTCTTCGGGTGGTCGAAGCAGTACCTTATAAACTAAGGCTATTCGATGATAACAAAGCAGTATCTCAACAAACGAGATTCTTCGGGTGGTCGAAGAAGCACCTTATCAACTAAGGCTCTCCGATGATACCAAAGCAGTATCTCAACAAAAGAGATTCTTTGGGTGGTCGAGACAACACCTTATCAACTAAGGCTCTCTGATGATACCAAAGCAGTATCTCAACAAAAGAGATTCTCCGGGTGGTCGAAGCAGCACCTTATCAAATAAGGCTGTCCGTGATACCAAAGTAGTAACTTTGCCAAATCATGAGATTTTTGAGTGGTCGAAGCAGCACCTTATAAACTAAGGCTCTTTGATGATACCAAAGCAGTATCTCAATAAACGAGATTCTTCGGGTTGCCGAAGCAGCACATTATCAACTATGGCTCTCCGATGATACCAAAGCAGTATCTCGATAAACGAGATAATTCGGGTGGTTGAAGCAACACCTTATCAACTAACGCTCTCCGATGATACCAAAGCAATATTTCTTAACAAACGAGATTCTTCGGTTGGTCGAAGCAGCACCTTATAAACTAAGGCTCTTCGATGATACCAAAGCTGTATCTCAACAAATGAGATTCTTCGGGTGGTCAAAGCAGCACATTATTAACTAAGGCTCCTCAATGATACCAAAGCAGTATCTCAATAAACGAGATAATTTGGGTGGTTGAAGCAGCACCTTATCATTTAAGGCTCTTCGATGATACCAAAGCAATATCTCAACAAACGAGATTCTTCAGGTGGTCGAAGCATTACCTTATCAACTAAGGCACTCTGGCGATACCAAAGTATTATCTCAACAAACGAGATTCTTCAGGTGGTCAAAGCAGCACCTTATCAACTAAGGCTCTCTGCTGATACCCAAGCAGTATCTCAACAAACGAGATTCTTCGGGTGGTCAAAGCAGCACCTTATCAACTAAGGTTCTCGCTAATACCAAAGCAGTATCTCAACAAACTAGATTCTTCGGGTGGTCGAAGCAGTACCTTATAAACTAAGGCTATTCGATGATACCAAAGCAGTATCTCAACAAACGAGACTATTCAGGTGGTCGACGAAGCACCTTATCAACTAAGGCTCTCCGATGATACCAAAGCATTATCTCAACAAGCGAGATTCTTTCGGTGGTCGAAGCAGCACCTTATCAACTAAGGTTCTCCGATGATACCCAAGAAGTATCTCAACAAATGAGATTCTTCGGTTGGTCGAAGCAGCACCTTATAAACTAAGGCTCTCCATTGATACCAATGCAGTATCTCAACAAACAAGATTCTTTCAGTGGTCGAAGCATCACCTTCTAAATTAAGGTTCTCCAATGATACCAAAGCAGTCTCTTAACAAACGAGATTCTTCGGGTCGTTGAAGCAGCACACTATAAACTAAGGGTTTCTGATGATACCAAAACAATATCTCAACTAACGAGATTCTTCAGGTGGTTGAAGCAGTACCTTATAAACTAAGGCTCTCCGATGATTCCAAAGCAGTATCTCAACAAATGAGATTCTTCGTGTGATCGCAGCAGCACCTTATCAACTAAGGCTCTTTGATGATACCTAAGCAAAATCTCAACAAACGAGATTCTTCGGGTGGTCGAAGCTGCACCTTATCAACTAAAGCTCTCTGTTGATACAAAAGCAGTATCTCAACAAAAGAGATTCTTCGGGAGCTCGAAGCAGCACCTTATCAACTAAGGCTGTCCGTGATACCAAAGTAGTATCTTTGCTAAAACATGAGATTTTTGGGTGGTCAAAGCAGCACCTTATCAAATAAGGTTCCCCCTTGACACCAAAGCAATATCTCAACAAACGAGATTTTTCAGGTGGTCGAAGCAGCACCTTATCAACTAAGGCTCTCCGATGTTACCAAAGCAGTATATCAACAAACGATATTCTTCGGGTGGTCGAAGCAGCAACTTAAAAACTATGGCTCTCTGATGATACCAAAGCAGTATCTCAACAAACAAAATTCTTTGGGTGGTCGAAGCAACACCTTATAAACTAAGGCTCTCCGATGATACCAAAGCAATATCTCAACAAACGAGATTCTTCGGGTGGTAGAAGCAGCACCTTATAAACTAAGGCTCTCTGATGATACCAAAGCAGTATCTCAAAAAAGAGATTCTTCGGGTGGTCGAAGCAGTACCTTATAAACTAAGGCTATTCGATGATAACAAAGCAGTATCTCAACAAACGAGATTCTTCGGGTGGTCGAAGAAGCACCTTATCAACTAAGGCTCTCCGATGATACCAAAGCAGTATCTCAACAAAAGAGATTCTTTGGGTGGTCGAGACAACACCTTATCAACTAAGGCTCTCTGATGATACCAAAGCAGTATCTCAACAAAAGAGATTCTCCGGGTGGTCGAAGCAGCACCTTATCAAATAAGGCTGTCCGTGATACCAAAGTAGTAACTTTGCCAAATCATGAGATTTTTGAGTGGTCGAAGCAGCACCTTATAAACTAAGGCTCTTTGATGATACCAAAGCAGTATCTCAATAAACGAGATTCTTCGGGTTGCCGAAGCAGCACATTATCAACTATGGCTCTCCGATGATACCAAAGCAGTATCTCGATAAACGAGATAATTCGGGTGGTTGAAGCAACACCTTATCAACTAACGCTCTCCGATGATACCAAAGCAATATTTCTTAACAAACGAGATTCTTCGGTTGGTCGAAGCAGCACCTTATAAACTAAGGCTCTTCGATGATACCAAAGCTGTATCTCAACAAATGAGATTCTTCGGGTGGTCAAAGCAGCACATTATTAACTAAGGCTCCTCAATGATACCAAAGCAGTATCTCAATAAACGAGATAATTTGGGTGGTTGAAGCAGCACCTTATCATTTAAGGCTCTTCGATGATACCAAAGCAATATCTCAACAAACGAGATTCTTCAGGTGGTCGAAGCATTACCTTATCAACTAAGGCACTCTGGCGATACCAAAGTATTATCTCAACAAACGAGATTCTTCAGGTGGTCAAAGCAGCACCTTATCAACTAAGGCTCTCTGCTGATACCCAAGCAGTATCTCAACAAACGAGATTCTTCGGGTGGTCAAAGCAGCACCTTATCAACTAAGGTTCTCGCTAATACCAAAGCAGTATCTCAACAAACTAGATTCTTCGGGTGGTCGAAGCAGTACCTTATAAACTAAGGCTATTCGATGATACCAAAGCAGTATCTCAACAAACGAGACTATTCAGGTGGTCGATGAAGCACCTTATCAACTAAGGCTCTCCGATGATACCAAAGCATTATCTCAACAAGCGAGATTCTTTCGGTGGTCGAAGCAGCACCTTATCAACTAAGGTTCTCCGATGATACCCAAGAAGTATCTCAACAAATGAGATTCTTCGGTTGGTCGAAGCAGCACCTTATAAACTAAGGCTCTCCATTGATACCAAAGCAGTATCTCAACAAACAAGATTCTTTCAGTGGTCGAAGCATCACCTTCTAAATTAAGGTTCTCCAATGATACCAAAGCAGTCTCTTAACAAACGAGATTCTTCGGGTCGTTGAAGCAGCACACTATAAACTAAGGGTTTCTGATGATACCAAAACAATATCTCAACTAACGAGATTCTTCAGGTGGTTGAAGCAGTACCTTATAAACTAAGGCTCTCCGATGATTCCAAAGCAGTATCTCAACAAATGAGATTCTTCGTGTGATCGCAGCAGCACCTTATCAACTAAGGCTCTTTGATGATACCTAAGCAAAATCTCAACAAACGAGATTCTTCGGGTGGTCGAAGCTGCACCTTATCAACTAAAGCTCTCTGTTGATACAAAAGCAGTATCTCAACAAAAGAGATTCTTCGGGAGCTCGAAGCAGCACCTTATCAACTAAGGCTGTCCGTGATACCAAAGTAGTATCTTTGCCAAAACATGATATTTTTGGGTGGTCGAAGCTGCACCTTATAGACTAAGGCTCTTCGATGATAACAAAGTAGTTTCTCTACAAACAAGATTCTTCGGGTGGTCGAAGCAGCACATTATCAGCTAAGGCTCTCCGATGATACCAAAACAGTATCTCAATAAACTAGATTATTTGGGTGGTTGAAGCAACACCTTATCAACTAAGGCTCTCCGATGATACCAAAGCAGTATTTCTTAACAAACGAGATTCTTCGGTTGGTCGAAGCAGCATCTTATAAACTAAGACTCTTCGATGATACCAAAGCAGTATCTCAACAAACGAGATTCTTCGGGTGGTCGAAGCAGCACATTATCAACTAAGGCTCCCCAATGATACCAAAGCAGTATCTCATTAAACGATATAATTCGGGTTGTTGAAGCAGCATCTTATCAACTAAGGAACTTCGATGATACCAAAGCAGTATCTCAACAAACGAGATTCTTCAGGTGGTCGAACCAGTACCTTACCGACTAAGGCACTCCGACGATACCAAATTACTATCTTAACAAACGAGATTCTCCGGGTGGTCAAAGCAACACATTATCAACTAAGGTTCTCCGCTGATACCAAAGCAGAATCTCAACAAGCGAGATTCTTCGGGTGGTCCAAGCAGCACCTTATAAATTAAGGTTCTCCGATGATACCAAAGCAATATCTCAACAAACGAGATTCTTCGGGTGGTCGATGCAGCATCTTATAAACTAAGGCTCTCCGATGATACCAAAGCAGCATCTCAACAAACGTGATTCTTCGGGGGGTCAAAGCAGCACCTTATCAACTAAGGCTCTCCGATGATACTTAAGCAGTATCTCAACAAACGAGATTCTCGAGTGATAGAAGCTGCACCTTATCAACTAAGCCTCTCCGATGATAGCAAAGCAGTATCTAAACAAACGAGATTCTTCGGATGGTCGAAGGAGCACTTCATCAACTAAGGCTCTGTGATACCAAATTAGTATCTTTGCCAAAACATGAGATTCTTTGGGTGGTCAAGCAGCACCTTATCAACTATGGGTTTCCAATGATACTAACGCAGTATCCCAACAAACTAGATTCTTCGGGTGGTAGAAGCAGCACCTTATCAACTAAGGCTCTATGATGATACCAAAGCAGTATCTCAACAAATGAGATTCTTCAGGTGGTTGAAGCAACACCTTATCAACTAAGTCTCTCTGATGATACCAAAGCAGTATTTCTTAACAAACGAGATTCTTCGGTTGGTCGAAGAAGCACCTTATCAACTAAGGCTCTTGATGATACCAAAGCAAGATCTCAATAAATAATATTCTTCGAGTGGTCGAAGCACAACCTTATAAACTAAGGATCTCCAATGATACCAAATCAGTTTCTCAACAAACGAGATTCTTCGGGTGGTCAAAGCAGTACCTTATAAACTAAGGCTCTCCGATGATACCAAAGCAGCATCTCAACATACGAGATTCTTCGGGTGGTCAAAGCAGCACCTTATCCACTAAGGCTCTCCGAAGATACCTATGCAATAACTCAATAAATGAGATTCTTCGGGTGGTCGAAGCAGCACCATATCAACTAAGGTTCTCCAATGATACCAAAGCAGTATCTCAACAAACGAGATTCTTCGGGTGGTCGAAGCAGTACCTTATAAACTAAGGTTCTCTGCTGATACCAAAGCAATATCTCACCAAACGAGATTCATAGGGTGGTCGAAGCAGTACCTTATAAACTAAGGCTATTCGATGACACCAAAGCAGTATCTCAACAAACGACATTCTTCGGGTGGTCGAAGCAGCACCTTATAAACTAAGGCTCTCCGTTGATACAATAGCAGTATCTCAACAAACAAGATTCTTTCGGTGGTCGAAGCAGCACCTTATAAATTAAGGTTCTTCGATGATACCAAAGCAGGTTCTCATCAAAAGAGATTCTTCGTGTGGTTGAAGCTGCACCATATAAACTAAGGCTCTCCGATGATACCAAAACAATATTTCAACAAACGAGATTCTTCAGGTGGTCGAAGCAGTACCTTATTAACTAATGCTCTCCTATGATACCAAAGCAGTATCTCAGCAAACGAGATTCTTCGGGTGGTCGCAGTAGCACCTTATCAATTAAGGCTCTCTGATGAAACCTAAGCAAAATCTCAACAAACGAGATTCTTCGGGTGGTCGAAGCTGCACCTTATCAACTAAGGCTCTCCGATGATACAAAAGCAGTAACCCAACAAAAGAGATTCTTCGGGAGGTCGAAGCAGTACCTTATCAACTAAGGCTGTGCGTGATACCAAAGTAGTATCTTTGCTAAAACATGAGATTTTTGGGTGGTCAAAGCAACACCTTATCAAATAAGGTTCCCCCTTGACACCAAATCAATATCTCAACAAACGAGATTTTTCAGGTGGTCGAAGCAGCACCTTATCAACTAAGGCTCTCCGATGTTACCAAAGCAGTATATCAACAAACGATATTCTTCGGGTGGTCGAAGCAGCAACTTAAAAACTATGGCTCTCTGATGATACCAAAGCAGTATCTCAACAAACAAAATTCTTTGGGTGGTCGAAGCAACACCTTATAAACTAAGGCTCTCCGATGATACCAAAGCAATATCTCAACAAACGAGATTCTTCGGGTGGTAGAAGCAGCACCTTATAAACTAAGGCTCTCTGATGATACCAAAGCAGTATCTCAAAAAAGAGATTCTTTGGGTGGTCGAAGCAGTACCTTATAAACTAAGGCTATTCGATGATAACAAAGCAGTATCTCAACAAACGAGATTCTTCGGGTGGTCAAAGAAGCACCTTATCAACTAAGGCTCTCCGATGATACCAAAGCAGTATCTCAACAAAAGAGATTCTTCGGGTGGTCGAGACAGCACCTTATCAACTAAGGCTCTCTGATGATACCAAAGCAGTATCTCAACAAAAGAGATTCTCCGGGTGGTCGAAGCAGCACCTTATCAACTAAGGCTGTCCGTGATACCAAAGTAGTAACTTTGCCAAATCATGAGATTTTGAGTGGTCGAAGCAGCACCTTATAAACTAAGGCTCTTTGATGATACCAAAGCAGTATCTCAATAAACGAGATTCTTCGGGTTGCCGAAGCAGCACATTATCAACTATGGCTCTCCGATGATACCAAAGCAGTATCTCGATAAACGAGATAATTCGGGTGGTTGAAGCAACACCTTATCAACTAACGCTCTCCGATGATACCAAAGCAATATTTCTTAACAAACGAGATTCTTCGGTTGGTCGAAGCAGCACCTTATAAACTAAGGCTCTTCGATGATACCAAAGCTGTATCTCAACAAATGAGATTCTTCGGGTGGTCAAAGCAGCACATTATTAACTAAGGCTCCTCAATGATACCAAAGCAGTATCTCAATAAACGAGATAATTTGGGTGGTTGAAGCAGCACCTTATCATTTAAGGCTCTTCGATGATACCAAAGCAATTTCTCAACAAACGAGATTCTTCAGGTGGTCGAAGCATTACCTTATCAACTAAGGCACTCTGGCGATACCAAAGTATTATCTCAACAAACGAGATTCTTCAGGTGGTCAAAGCAGCACCTTATCAACTAAGGCTCTCTGCTGATACCCAAGCAGTATCTCAACAAACGAGATTCTTCGGGTGGTCAAAGAAGCACCTTATGAACCAATGCTATCCGTTGATTCCAAAGCAGTATCTCAACAAAAGAGATTCTTTCGGTGGTAGTAGCAGCACCTTTTAAATTGTGGTTCTCCGATGATACCAAAGTAGTATCTCTACAAACGAGATTCTTCAAGTTGTCAAAGCGGTATCATATAAACTAAAGCTCTCTGATGATACCAAAGCATTATCTCAACAAACGAGATTCTTCGGGTGGTCGCAGCAGCACCTTATCAACTAAGGCTCTCTGATGATACCTGAGAAAAATCTCAACAAACGAGATTCTTCGGGTGAATGAAACTGCACCTTATCAGCTAAGGCTCTCCGATGATACCAAAGCAGTATCTCAACAAACGAGATTCTTTAGGTGGTCGAAGCAGCACCTTATCAACTAAGGAACTCCGACGATACCAAATTATTATCTAAATAAACGAGATTTTCGGGTGGTCGAAGCAGCACCTTATCAACTAAGGTTCTCCACTGATACCAAAGCAGTATCTAAACAAACGAGATTCTTTGGGTGGTCGAAGTAGCACCTTATAAACTAAGGCTCTCTAATGATACCAAAGGAGTATCTCAAGAAACGAGATTCTTCGGGTGGTCGAAGCAGTACCTTATAAACTAAGGCTATTCGATGATACCAAAGCTGTATCTCAATAAACGAGATTCTTCGGGTGGTCAAAGCAGCACCTTATCAGCTAAAGTTCTCTGCTGATACCCAAGCAGTATCTCAACAAATGAGACTATTCCGTTGATCGAACCAACACCTTATCAACTAAGGCTCTCCGACGATACCAAAGCATTATCCCAACAAGCGAGATTCTTTCAGTGGTCTAAGCAGCACCTTATCAACCAAGGTTCTCCGATGATACCCAAGCAGTATTTCAACAAACAGATTCTTCGAGTGGTCAAAGCAGCACCTTCTAAATTAAGGTTCTCCGATGATACCAAAGCAGTATCTCAACAAACGAGATTCTTCGGCCGGTTGAAGCAGCACCTATAAATTAAGGCTTTCCGATGATACCAAAATAATATCTCAATAAACGAGATTCTTCAGGTGGTTGAAGCAGTACCTTATAAACTAAGGCTCTCCGATGATTCCAAAGCAGTATCTCAACAAACGAGTTTCTTCGGGTGGTCGCAGCAGCACTTTATCAACTAAGGCTCTCTAATGATATCTAAGCAAAATCTCAACAAACGAGATTCTTCGGGCGGTCGAAGCGATTCCTTATCAACTAAGGCTCTCTGATGATACAAAAGTAGTATCTCAACAAAAGAGATTCTTCGGGTGGTCGAAGCAGCACCTTATCATCTAAGGCTGTCCGTGATACCAAAGTAGTATCTTTGCCAAAACATGATATTTTTTGGGTTGTCGAAGCAGCACCTTATAGACTAAGGCTCTTCGATGATACCAAAGCAGTTTCTCAACAAACGAGATTTTTCGGGTGGTCGAAGAAGTACATTATTAACTAAGGCTCTCCGATGATACCAAAGCAGTATCTCAATAAACGAGATTATTCGGCTGGTTGAAGCAACACCTTATCAACTAAGGCTCTCCAATGATACCAAAGCAGTATTTCTTAACAAATGAGATTCTTCGGTTGGTCGAAGCAGTACCTTATAAACTAAGACTCTTCGATGATACCAAAGCAGTAACTCAATAAACGAGATTCTTCGGGTGGTTGAAGCAGCACATTATCAACTAAGGCTCCCGAATGATACCAAAGCAGTATCTAATTAAACGAGATAATTTGGGTGGTTAAAGCAGCACCTTATCAACTAAGGCACTCTGATGATACCAAAGGAGTATCTCAACAAACGAGATTCTTCAGGTGGTCGAAGCAGCACCTTATCTGTAACACCCCCTTCTACACCCCCAACATATATAAGCAATAAATAAAGTTCAGAATTTCATCAGAGTATATTTAAAAATTCACGGCATAGACCGGGGGGTCACATTAATTTGAAACAAACATACAACAACCTGCTCATATAGATATGCAACAATTCAGGTAGCAGAAAACAAAGGAACTGATTTGCTACAACTTACAATTCAATTACAGAATAAAAGCGGAAAATTCGTAACTGAATATCATATATATATATATATATCATAAAAAGTTTGTCTGTCATATACAACATCATACATGTACAATCCAAAAGATACATGTACATAATACAAAATAATCACACTCGATCACCCCGACTACCCGGTGCTACATATCAGAGCCGACCGACAAAAGAATGAAGACCTAAGCTTCACAAAAAGACCTCCAGCAACTAATCTGCAATGCCTCATAGAGCATTAAAAATAGCAGAAGGGTGAGAAACACAATCATAATACAATTGCATATAATTATATAATAACACACAATTACGCAAACATAATATTCTCACCACACTATACGCCATAAATCAGGTACAAACCAACACCATGAATTTTCTCACATATCGGTCACAAAAGCATATCAATCATACACAATACAATTATCACCAACACGTATATTCATATATCTACTCATCAATTTCATTCACAATTTCACACATAATCAAACCATTCCTGATTTATGCAAATGCAAGAGACTGACACAACGACTCTATGCATATGCACATGCGGTACCGACTTCCATCAATTCTCAACACCAGTTCACTCAAGAACTATTGGAACCATCGCTCGTTACTTAATGTAACTCCCCGTCGGGCATACGATGTTCCCCGTAGCTTTCGGTCCTCTTTGTATAAGGCTCACGACGTTTATGGATCGCTTTCCGTCCTCTTTGTATAAGGCTCACGATCCCATCGCTTTCGGTCCTCTTTGTATAAGGCTCATGTTGCATAATAATACATCAAATGCACACCATTAAAACAGTAAAAGTCAACAAACGACACATTCCAAATTCCTGACATAATTAAATCGGCCAACAACCTCAAAAATAATTTTATAAGAAAGAACATTTCAGTAGCTCTCTAACGGCACCAAGAACACCTCGATCCGAGTTACGGATCAAAAGTTATGAATTTTCAAAGAAAATAATTTATTGAGAAACAGCCAGATTCGCCTGGCGACTTAGGATTTCGCCTGGCGGATCCCCATTCGCCAGCACTTCGCCTGGCGAACTAGTGGCGAACCACAAAATTAGAAAACCCCAAAAGATACAGAAGCTACCCCATTTATGTCTTTCCGATTTCTCCTGGTGACTTACGATTTCGCCTGGCGAATCCCCCTTCGCCAGCACTTCGCCTGGCGAACGAGTGGCGAGACTTAATTCGCCTGGCGAATCCCAAATTCGCCTGGCGAATCACACCAGACCCAGAAAAATTCTGTTACGGGTTACATTGATCCAAAACCCTAAAAATCTCATTTTTCATTCCAAATCAATTCCAACAACAAAACAATTATCAGCAATGACTCATAAACACATTGTGATCATACAACGCAAATTATATCGATTTCCGACCGCGAAAACACCGATTTCTACTCGTTTACTCGTTTTCGACCTAAAACCGAAAACTATGGAAAAGCAAGACAACATGCACACACACATACATAATCATACACAATGATAAGATAATCTAGTTTCACACCCTTACCCGATTAAATCGCGTTTAGAAAAGTCGGTTGATCGATTTCTAGATTTTACAAGTTTTCTCTCTATCTCCTTTTCTTTCTCCTTTCTTTCTTCCTCTTTTTCTTCTCTTCTTTTTCTTTCCTTTCTATTCTCTCTTTTCTTTCTATTTATGATTCTAACTTAGGGAAAATTAAAGTGAAATGACCAAAATACCCCTACTCTCAAATATCTCGCAAACGTTCCCAAAACCCGATAAAACATAATCACGATGAAAAATAACATATTTTCAAATAAAAGTCAGAAATAAAATAATATAATAATAAAATAATCAAAACGACTCAATTAAATAAAAATAACTAAAACTGGGACGTTACAACTCTCCCCCACTTAGAAATTTTCGTCCTCGAAAATATACCTGAGACGAACAACTCTGGATACGACTCCCGCATCCGACTCTCCAACTCCCAAGTCAAATTGCCCTCAGCAGCGCCTCCCCACGCTACCTTCACAAGTCCAATATCCTTGCCTCTCAACCGTTTCACCTCGCGATCCAAAATCATAACAGGTAATGCCTCAACCGTAAGGTCCTCCCTTACCTCAACTTCATCCATCGGAATCACATGCGACGGATCCGGAACATACTTCCAAAGCTGTGAAACATGGAATACATCATGCAAATTCGACAGACTCGGCGGCAACGCCACCCTATAAGCCACAACACCAACTCTCGCAGATATTTGGTAAGGACCAATAAACCGAGAAGAAAGCTTCTTCGATTTCAATGCACGACCAACACCCGTTACCGGCGTAACTCTAAAAAATACATGATCGCCCTCTTGAAACTCGAGATCTTTCCTCCTTCGACCATGGTAACTCTTTTGCCTACTCTGAGAATCCTTCATTTTCTCGCGAATAAGCTTCACCTTTTCCGTAGTCTGTTGCACCAACTCCGGTCCAACCACCGCACTCTCACCAGATTCGTGCCAACACAACGGTGTTTGACATCTTCGTCCATACAACGCTTCAAACGGTGCCATTTCAATACTCGAATGGAAACTATTATTATACGTGAATTCAATCAATGCAAGATAACTATCCCACGCACCACCTTGTTCAAGAACACAAGCCCGCAACAAATCTTCCAATGACTGAATCTTTCTCTCGGTCTGACCATCAATCTGCGGATGATAAGCCGAACTCAATCTCAATTTAGAACCCAAAGCCTTTTGCAAACTTTCCCAAAATCTCGAAGTAAACCGCGAATCTCGATCAGAAACAATACTTAACGGAACCCCATGCAACTTCACAATCACACTAATGTAAATCTCAGCCAACCTCTCCAAAGAAAAACTGATGTCAATCGGAATGAAATGAGCCGATTTAGTCAGCCTATCAACAACCACCCAAATAGCATTATGCCCTCGCTGAGTATTCGGCAACCCTGTCACAAAATCCATAGAAATGCTGTCCCATTTCCACTCAGGAATATCCAACGGTTGCAACAAACCACTAGGCCTCAGATGTTCCACCTTCGATTTCTGACAAGTCAAACATGCATACACAAATTGAGCCACATCTCTTTTCAATCCAGACCACCATAAAATCTTCTTCAAATCTTGGTACATCTTTTTCGCTCCCGGATGTATACTCAAATTACTCCGGTGTCCTTCCTCCAAAATCATCCTTTTCAACTCCGAATCGTCTGGAATACAAATTCTACCTCGGAACCTCAAAACACCTTTATCGTCCACTTTAAAATCCTCATTTTCACTTTTATTACCAACCATCATCAAATCCACGAATTTCACATCCATCTTCTGTTTCTCGCTAACCGTCAACAGAAAATCATTAGTAACCTTTAACATTCCAGGTCTTACACTGTCCGACGTCACTTCACATACCAAACTCAAATCTCTAAACGATTCCAAAAGTTCCCACTCTTTAACCATTAAAGCGGACATATACAACGATTTCCGACTCAATGCATCAGCTACCACATTAGCTTTACCCGGATGGTAATTCAAGCCAAAGTCGTAGTCCTTCAAAAATTCCAACCATCTACGTTGCCTCATATTCAATTCTTTCTGATCAAACAAATATTTCAAACTTTTATGATCACTAAAGACTTCGAATCTTACACCGTAGAGATAATGCCTCCAAATCTTCAACACAAAAACTACAGCCGCTAATTAAAGATCATGAGTAGGATAATTTTTCTCATGCACTCTCAATTGCCTTGAAGCATAAGCCACCACCTTACCTTCTTGCATCAGAACACCACCTAGACCAATCAAAGACGCATCACAATACACCACAAACGGTTCATTAGGATCCGGTAAAATCAAAATCGGAGCTGTCATTAATCTTCTCTTCAGCTCATTAAAACTTTCCTCACAATGAATATCCCAAATGAACGCTTTGCCTTTACAAGTCAACTGGGTCAAAGGAAGTGCTAGATTAGAAAAACCTTCAATAAACCTTTGATAATATCCGGCTAATCCCAAAAAGCTTCGAATTTCAGTAATGGATCTAGGAGCCTCCCATTGTAGCACTGCATCTACTTTAGATGGATCCACAGAAATACCATTACCTGAAATTACGTGTCCAAGAAAACTCACTTCCGACAACCAGAATTCACACTTGGACAGTTTGGCAAAAAGTTTCCTCTCCTTCAAAACCTGCAAAACAATACGCAAATGCTCCGCGTGCTCCTCCCGAGACTAAGAATAAATCAAGATATCATCAATAAACACAACAACAAAACGATCCAAATGCTCGTGAAAAATACGATTCATGTACTCCATAAACACACCTGGCGCATTAGAAACCCCGAACGGCATCACAGAATATTCATAATGACCGTATCGTGTCCTAAAAACTGTCTTCTAAATATCTTCCTCTTTCACCCTTATCTGATGATACCCTGACCTCAAGTCAATCTTACTAAACACACACGCACCTACCAACTGATCCATCAGATCATCAATCCTTGGAAGAGGATACTTATTCGTAATCGTCACCTTATTCAACTGGCGATAATCAATACACAATCGCATACTTCCATCTTTCTTTTTCACCAATAAAACTGGAGCACCCCAAGGTGACACACTTGGTCTCACAAACCTCTTCTCCAACAATTCATTCAATTGCTTCTTTAACTCAACCAACTCAGATGCCGACATTCGATATGGTGCCATCGATACAGGTCTAGTACCAGGAACTAGATTTATAAAAAACTCCACCTCTCTCTCTGGCGGCACATCTGAAATATCCTCAGGAAACACTTCCGAAAAATCACACACAACAGGAACCACATCAAGTGAAACTTGACTATCCACAGTCAACGATGTAAACAACCCAAACAACTGAGCTTCATCCGCCAAAAGTTTCTTCAACTCTTTGGTAG
The DNA here is from genome assembly GCA_022829125.1 of Lathyrus tuberosus. NCBI lineage: Eukaryota > Viridiplantae > Streptophyta > Magnoliopsida > Fabales > Fabaceae > Lathyrus > Lathyrus tuberosus. Next base: position 4,083,600 of record JALAZF010000183.1, read on the forward strand.
ATAAGAAACTCGAGTCTTCGTCTTCCTCAAGAGAAGGAAACCTTACTAGCTTATGATAACAATCAATATTAACCTTATTGAACTGCAACCAATTCATTCCCAAAACCACATCTAAACCTTCCAACGGCAAACACACCAAATCCATCTCAAAGTCTTTACCATAAATGGTCAAAGGACAACTTAAACAAACCAACGAAGTAGTTACTGACCCCATTGTTGGAGTATCAATAACCATCTCACCACCCATTAAAGACAACACAAGATTCAAACGCTTCGCGCACTTAGAAGAAATAAATGAATGAGTCGCTCCGGTATCAATAATAGCAACTAAAGGCGTACTATTAATAAAACAAGTACCTCTGATCAGACGGTCTGCACTTGAAGTCTGAGTTCCCGCCAAGGCAAAAACTTTCCCACCAGCTGGAGCTTGCTTCGGTTTCGGACATTTTGTACTAATATGACCAGGTTCACCACAGTTGAAACACTTCACCACATTCTTCCTTGCACAATCAGCTGTGACATGTCCTAAACCTCCACAATTAGAACACTTCCTCATATCCTTCCTACATTCGGACTGACGATGTCCCACATCACCACATCTATAACATCTCAGAGGGCTAGACATACCTCCTCCACTTGGCCTTCGCTCAAAATTTCCCCTTTGTTTACCCTTATCAGCTGGTGTTACATACGGACCACCACGGAACTGTTGCTTCCCTTTCCTCTCGCTTACACTCTTATAGTGAGTAGAACGAGCTTTACTATCCTCCTCATAAATCCTACAACAATCCACCAAGTCTGAAAACCTTCGAATCCTTTGATAACCAATTGCCTGCTTTATCTCAGGATGCAACCCGCTCTCATACTTCACACACTTAGAAAATTCCGCAGTCGCTTCAGCATAATGTGGATAAAACTGCACAAGCTCCACAAACTTAGCAGTATAATCAACAACAGACATACTACCTTGTTTCAATTCCAAGAACTCAATTTCCTTCTTTCCTCTTACATCTTCAGGAAAATACTTCCTCAGAAACTCAATGCTAAACACATCCCAAGTGATCTTCTCCTCTGCAGCTTCCAACATATGACGTGTACTAACCCACCAATCATTAGCTTCTTCCAGTAACATGTGAGTACCCAGTCTCACCTTATGATCCTCATCACAATCCATCACTCGGAAGATCCTTTTAATCTCTTTCAGCCAAATCTGGGCACCATCAGGATCATATCTTCCTTTGAAGATAGGTGGTTTGTTCTTCCTGAACTCGTCATTTCCAGCAGCATTAGGTGCACCCTGCACAGCCCGAGCCATAGCTTGCATCGCAGCAGCTAAAGCAGCGTCATTCCTACCAGCCATACTCTGTTCATTTCCAATAACAGCAACTATGGTTAAACAAACAGCTCACCGAACCACAAAGACTAACAAGGACTGACACAACTGACACGGACTGGCTCTGATACCACTTAATGTAACACCCCCTTCTACACCTCAACATATATAAGCGATAAATAAAGTTTAGAATTTCATCAGAGTATATTTAAAAATTCACGGCATAGACCGGGGGGTCACATTAATTTGAAACAAACATATAACAACCTGCTCATATAGATATGCAACAATTCAGGTAGCACAAAACAAAGGAACGGAGTTCCTACAACCCACAATTCAATTACAGAATAAAAGCGAAAAATCCGTAACTGAATATCATATATATATATATATATATATATATATATATATATATATATATATATATATATATATATATATATATATCATAAAAAGTTTGTCTGTCATATACAACATCATATATGTACAATCCAAAAGATACATGTACATAATACAAAATAATCACACTCGATCACCCCGACTACCCGGTGCTACATATCAGAGCCGACCGACAAAAGAATGAAGACCTAAGCTTCACAAAAAGACCTCCAGCAACTAATCTGCAATGCCTCATAGAGCATTAAAAACAGCAGAAGGGTGAGAAACACAATCATAATACAATTGTATATAATTATATAATAACACACAATTACGCAAACATAATATTCTCACCACACTATACGGCATAAATCAGGTACAAACCAACACCATGAATTTTCTCACATATCGGTCACAAAAGCATATCAATCATACATAATACAATTATCACCAACACGTATATTCATATATCAACTCATCAATTTCATTCACAATTTCACACATAATCAAACCATTCATGATTTATGCAAATGCAAGAGACCGACACAACGACTCTATGCATATGCACATGCGGTACTGACTTCCATCAAATCTCAACACCAGTTCACTTAGGAACTATTGGAACCATCGCTCGTTACTTAATGTAACTCCCCGTCGGGCATACGATGTTCCCCATCGCTTTCGGTCCTCTTTGTATAAGGCTCACGACGTTTATGGATCGCTTTCGATCCTCTTTGTATAAGGCTCACGATCCGATCACTTCGGTCCTCTTTGTATAAGGCTCACGATCATCTATAATCATCGCTTTCAGTCCTCTTATTTTTTTAAGGCTCACAATGTTATAGCGGATTCCCTCTGGAACCGTTTCGTCGCTCACACCCACTAGGGCACACGACATCACAAGAATGCACATCATGATGCTCAACATACAATGACTCATGACATTCAAATGCACACATATACACATTCCATAATCATGCATATATCATCAAATACCACACATTGCATTTTCTTGCCCTTAGGCATGCACATCATGATCACAACATATATCATGTGCATTTTCATTTCACAACAGCACACAAGTCATACAATTCATATCACAAGCATGTTGCATAATAACACGTCAAATGCACACCATTAAAACGGTAAAAGTCAACAAACGACACATTCCAAATTCCCGACATAATTAAATCGGCCAACAACCTCAAAAATCATTTTATAAGAAAGAACATTTCAGTAGCTCTCTAATGGCACCAAGATCACCTCGATCCGAGTTACGGATCAAAAGTTATGAATTTTCAAAGAAAATAATTTATTGAGAAACAGCCAGATTCGCCTGGCGACTTAGGATTTCGCCTGGCGGATCCCCATTCGCCAGCACTTCGCCTGGCGAACTAGTGGCGAACCACAAAATTAGAAAACTCCAAAAGTTATAGAAGCTACCCTATTTCTATCTTTCCAATTTCGCCTGGCGACTTACGATTTCGCCTGGCGAATCCCCCTTCGCCAGCACTTCGCCTGGTGAACTAGTGGCGAGACTTAATTCGCCCGGCGAATCCCAAATTCGCCTGGCGAATCACACCAGACCCAGAAAAATTCTGTTACGGGTTACATTGATCCAAAACCCCCAAAATCTCATTTTTCATTCCAAATCAATTCCAACAACAAAACAATTATCAGCAATGACTCATAAACACATTGTGATCATACAACGCAAATTATATCGATTTTCCACCGCGAAAACATCGATTTCTACTCGTTTACTCGTTTTCGACCTAAAACCGAAAACTATGGAAAAGCAAGACAACATGCACACACACACATACATAATCATACACAATGATAAGATAATCGAGTTTCAGACCCTTACCCGATTAAATCGCGTTTAGAAAAATCGGTTGATCGATTTCTAGATTTTCCAACTTTTCTCTCTATCTCCTTTTCTTTCTCTTTTCTTTCTTCCTCTTTTTCTTCTCTTCTTTTTCTTTCCTTTCTATTCTCTCTTTTCTTTCTATTTATAATTCTAACTTAGGGAAAATTAAAGTGAAATGACCAAAATACCCCTACTCTCAAATATCTCGCAAACGTTCCCAAAACCCGATAAAACATAATCATGATGAAAAATAACATATTTTCAAATAAAACTCAGAAATAAAATAATATAATAATAAAATAATCAAAATGACTCAATTAAATAAAAATAATTAAAACTGGGACGTTACAACTCTCCCCCACTTAGAAATTTTCGTCCTCGAAAATATACCTGAGACGAACAACTCTGGATACGACTCCCGCATCCGACTCTCCAACTCCCAAGTCAAATTGCCCTCAGCAGCGCCTCCCCACGCTACCTTCACAAGTCCAATATCCTTGCCTCTCAACCGTTTCACCTCGCGATCCAAAATCATAACAGGTAATGCCTCAACCGTAAGGTCCTCCCTTACCTCAACTTCATCCATCGGAATCACATGCGACGGATCCGGAACATACTTCCAAAGCTGTGAAACATGGAATACATCATGCAAATTCGACAGACTCGGCGGCAACGCCACCCTATAAGCCACAACACCAACTCTCGCAGATATTTGGTAAGGACCAATAAACCGAGAAGAAAGCTTCTTCGATTTCAATGCACGACCAACACCCGTTACCGGCGTAACTCTAAAAAATACATGATCGCCCTCTTGAAACTCGAGATCTTTCCTCCTTCGACCATGGTAACTCTTTTGCCTACTCTGAGAATCCTTCATTTTCTCGCGAATAAGCTTCACCTTTTCCGTAGTCTGTTGCACCAACTCCGGTCCAACCACCGCACTCTCACCAGATTCGTGCCAACACAACGGTGTTTGACATCTTCGTCCATACAACGCTTCAAACGGTGCCATTTCAATACTCGAATGGAAACTATTATTATACGTGAATTCAATCAATGCAAGATAACTATCCCACGCACCACCTTGTTCAAGAACACAAGCCCGCAACAAATCTTCCAATGACTGAATCTTTCTCTCGGTCTGACCATCAATCTGCGGATGATAAGCCGAACTCAATCTCAATTTAGAACCCAAAGCCTTTTGCAAACTTTCCCAAAATCTCGAAGTAAACCGCGAATCTCGATCAGAAACAATACTTAACGGAACCCCATGCAACTTCACAATCACACTAATGTAAATCTCAGCCAACCTCTCCAAAGAAAAACTGATGTCAATCGGAATGAAATGAGCCGATTTAGTCAGCCTATCAACAACCACCCAAATAGCATTATGCCCTCGCTGAGTATTCGGCAACCCTGTCACAAAATCCATAGAAATGCTGTCCCATTTCCACTCAGGAATATCCAACGGTTGCAACAAACCACTAGGCCTCAGATGTTCCACCTTCGATTTCTGACAAGTCAAACATGCATACACAAATTGAGCCACATCTCTTTTCAATCCAGACCACCATAAAATCTTCTTCAAATCTTGGTACATCTTTTTCGCTCCCGGATGTATACTCAAATTACTCCGGTGTCCTTCCTCCAAAATCATCCTTTTCAACTCCGAATCGTCTGGAATACAAATTCTACCTCGGAACCTCAAAACACCTTTATCGTCCACTTTAAAATCCTCATTTTCACTTTTATTACCAACCATCATCAAATCCACGAATTTCACATCCATCTTCTGTTTCTCGCTAACCGTCAACAGAAAATCATTAGTAACCTTTAACATTCCAGGTCTTACACTGTCCGACGTCACTTCACATACCAAACTCAAATCTCTAAACGATTCCAAAAGTTCCCACTCTTTAACCATTAAAGCGGACATATACAACGATTTCCGACTCAATGCATCAGCTACCACATTAGCTTTACCCGGATGGTAATTCAAGCCAAAGTCGTAGTCCTTCAAAAATTCCAACCATCTACGTTGCCTCATATTCAATTCTTTCTGATCAAACAAATATTTCAAACTTTTATGATCACTAAAGACTTCGAATCTTACACCGTAGAGATAATGCCTCCAAATCTTCAACACAAAAACTACAGCCGCTAATTAAAGATCATGAGTAGGATAATTTTTCTCATGCACTCTCAATTGCCTTGAAGCATAAGCCACCACCTTACCTTCTTGCATCAGAACACCACCTAGACCAATCAAAGACGCATCACAATACACCACAAACGGTTCATTAGGATCCGGTAAAATCAAAATCGGAGCTGTCATTAATCTTCTCTTCAGCTCATTAAAACTTTCCTCACAATGAATATCCCAAATGAACGCTTTGCCTTTACAAGTCAACTGGGTCAAAGGAAGTGCTAGATTAGAAAAACCTTCAATAAACCTTTGATAATATCCGGCTAATCCCAAAAAGCTTCGAATTTCAGTAATGGATCTAGGAGCCTCCCATTGTAGCACTGCATCTACTTTAGATGGATCCACAGAAATACCATTACCTGAAATTACGTGTCCAAGAAAACTCACTTCCGACAACCAGAATTCACACTTGGACAGTTTGGCAAAAAGTTTCCTCTCCTTCAAAACCTGCAAAACAATACGCAAATGCTCCGCGTGCTCCTCCCGAGACTAAGAATAAATCAAGATATCATCAATAAACACAACAACAAAACGATCCAAATGCTCGTGAAAAATACGATTCATGTACTCCATAAACACACCTGGCGCATTAGAAACCCCGAACGGCATCACAGAATATTCATAATGACCGTATCGTGTCCTAAAAACTGTCTTCTAAATATCTTCCTCTTTCACCCTTATCTGATGATACCCTGACCTCAAGTCAATCTTACTAAACACACACGCACCTACCAACTGATCCATCAGATCATCAATCCTTGGAAGAGGATACTTATTCGTAATCGTCACCTTATTCAACTGGCGATAATCAATACACAATCGCATACTTCCATCTTTCTTTTTCACCAATAAAACTGGAGCACCCCAAGGTGACACACTTGGTCTCACAAACCTCTTCTCCAACAATTCATTCAATTGCTTCTTTAACTCAACCAACTCAGATGCCGACATTCGATATGGTGCCATCGATACAGGTCTAGTACCAGGAACTAGATTTATAAAAAACTCCACCTCTCTCTCTGGCGGCACATCTGAAATATCCTCAGGAAACACTTCCGAAAAATCACACACAACAGGAACCACATCAAGTGAAACTTGACTATCCACAGTCAACGATGTAAACAACCCAAACAACTGAGCTTCATCCGCCAAAAGTTTCTTCAACTCTTTGGTAGATAAGAAACTCGAGTCTTCGTCTTCCTCAAGAGAAGGAAACCTTACTAGCTTATGATAACAATCAATATTAACCTTATTGAACTGCAACCAATTCATTCCCAAAACCACATCTAAACCTTCCAACGGCAAACACACCAAATCCATCTCAAAGTCTTTACCATAAATGGTCAAAGGACAACTTAAACAAACCAACGAAGTAGTTACTGACCCCATTGTTGGAGTATCAATAACCATCTCACCACCCATTAAAGACAACACAAGATTCAAACGCTTCGCGCACTTAGAAGAAATAAATGAATGAGTCGCTCCGGTATCAATAATAGCAACTAAAGGCGTACTATTAATAAAACAAGTACCTCTGATCAGACGGTCTGCACTTGAAGTCTGAGTTCCCGCCAAGGCAAAAACTTTCCCACCAGCTGGAGCTTGCTTCGGTTTCGGACATTTTGTACTAATATGACCAGGTTCACCACAGTTGAAACACTTCACCACATTCTTCCTTGCACAATCAGCTGTGACATGTCCTAAACCTCCACAATTAGAACACTTCCTCATATCCTTCCTACATTCGGACTGACGATGTCCCACATCACCACATCTATAACATCTCAGAGGGCTAGACATACCTCCTCCACTTGGCCTTCGCTCAAAATTTCCCCTTTGTTTACCCTTATCAGCTGGTGTTACATACGGACCACCACGGAACTGTTGCTTCCCTTTCCTCTCGCTTACACTCTTATAGTGAGTAGAACGAGCTTTACTATCCTCCTCATAAATCCTACAACAATCCACCAAGTCTGAAAACCTTCGAATCCTTTGATAACCAATTGCCTGCTTTATCTCAGGATGCAACCCGCTCTCATACTTCACACACTTAGAAAATTCCGCAGTCGCTTCAGCATAATGTGGATAAAACTGCACAAGCTCCACAAACTTAGCAGTATAATCAACAACAGACATACTACCTTGTTTCAATTCCAAGAACTCAATTTCCTTCTTTCCTCTTACATCTTCAGGAAAATACTTCCTCAGAAACTCAATGCTAAACACATCCCAAGTGATCTTCTCCTCTGCAGCTTCCAACATATGACGTGTACTAACCCACCAATCATTAGCTTCTTCCAGTAACATGTGAGTACCCAGTCTCACCTTATGATCCTCATCACAATCCATCACTCGGAAGATCCTTTTAATCTCTTTCAGCCAAATCTGGGCACCATCAGGATCATATCTTCCTTTGAAGATAGGTGGTTTGTTCTTCCTGAACTCGTCATTTCCAGCAGCATTAGGTGCACCCTGCACAGCCCGAGCCATAGCTTGCATCGCAGCAGCTAAAGCAGCGTCATTCCTACCAGCCATACTCTGTTCATTTCCAATAACAGCAACTATGGTTAAACAAACAGCTCACCGAACCACAAAGACTAACAAGGACTGACACAACTGACACGGACTGGCTCTGATACCACTTAATGTAACACCCCCTTCTACACCTCAACATATATAAGCGATAAATAAAGTTTAGAATTTCATCAGAGTATATTTAAAAATTCACGGCATAGACCGGGGGGTCACATTAATTTGAAACAAACATATAACAACCTGCTCATATAGATATGCAACAATTCAGGTAGCACAAAACAAAGGAACGGAGTTCCTACAACCCACAATTCAATTACAGAATAAAAGCGAAAAATCCGTAACTGAATATCATATATATATATATATATATATATATATATATATATATATATATATATATATATATATATATATATATCATAAAAAGTTTGTCTGTCATATACAACATCATATATGTACAATCCAAAAGATACATGTACATAATACAAAATAATCACACTCGATCACCCCGACTACCCGGTGCTACATATCAGAGCCGACCGACAAAAGAATGAAGACCTAAGCTTCACAAAAAGACCTCCAGCAACTAATCTGCAATGCCTCATAGAGCATTAAAAACAGCAGAAGGGTGAGAAACACAATCATAATACAATTGTATATAATTATATAATAACACACAATTACGCAAACATAATATTCTCACCACACTATACGGCATAAATCAGGTACAAACCAACACCATGAATTTTCTCACATATCGGTCACAAAAGCATATCAATCATACATAATACAATTATCACCAACACGTATATTCATATATCAACTCATCAATTTCATTCACAATTTCACACATAATCAAACCATTCATGATTTATGCAAATGCAAGAGACCGACACAACGACTCTATGCATATGCACATGCGGTACTGACTTCCATCAAATCTCAACACCAGTTCACTTAGGAACTATTGGAACCATCGCTCGTTACTTAATGTAACTCCCCGTCGGGCATACGATGTTCCCCATCGCTTTCGGTCCTCTTTGTATAAGGCTCACGACGTTTATGGATCGCTTTCGATCCTCTTTGTATAAGGCTCACGATCCGATCACTTCGGTCCTCTTTGTATAAGGCTCACGATCATCTATAATCATCGCTTTCAGTCCTCTTATTTTTTTAAGGCTCACAATGTTATAGCGGATTCCCTCTGGAACCGTTTCGTCGCTCACACCCACTAGGGCACACGACATCACAAGAATGCACATCATGATGCTCAACATACAATGACTCATGACATTCAAATGCACACATATACACATTCCATAATCATGCATATATCATCAAATACCACACATTGCATTTTCTTGCCCTTAGGCATGCACATCATGATCACAACATATATCATGTGCATTTTCATTTCACAACAGCACACAAGTCATACAATTCATATCACAAGCATGTTGCATAATAACACGTCAAATGCACACCATTAAAACGGTAAAAGTCAACAAACGACACATTCCAAATTCCCGACATAATTAAATCGGCCAACAACCTCAAAAATCATTTTATAAGAAAGAACATTTCAGTAGCTCTCTAATGGCACCAAGATCACCTCGATCCGAGTTACGGATCAAAAGTTATGAATTTTCAAAGAAAATAATTTATTGAGAAACAGCCAGATTCGCCTGGCGACTTAGGATTTCGCCTGGCGGATCCCCATTCGCCAGCACTTCGCCTGGCGAACTAGTGGCGAACCACAAAATTAGAAAACTCCAAAAGTTATAGAAGCTACCCTATTTCTATCTTTCCAATTTCGCCTGGCGACTTACGATTTCGCCTGGCGAATCCCCCTTCGCCAGCACTTCGCCTGGTGAACTAGTGGCGAGACTTAATTCGCCCGGCGAATCCCAAATTCGCCTGGCGAATCACACCAGACCCAGAAAAATTCTGTTACGGGTTACATTGATCCAAAACCCCCAAAATCTCATTTTTCATTCCAAATCAATTCCAACAACAAAACAATTATCAGCAATGACTCATAAACACATTGTGATCATACAACGCAAATTATATCGATTTTCCACCGCGAAAACATCGATTTCTACTCGTTTACTCGTTTTCGACCTAAAACCGAAAACTATGGAAAAGCAAGACAACATGCACACACACACATACATAATCATACACAATGATAAGATAATCGAGTTTCAGACCCTTACCCGATTAAATCGCGTTTAGAAAAATCGGTTGATCGATTTCTAGATTTTCCAACTTTTCTCTCTATCTCCTTTTCTTTCTCTTTTCTTTCTTCCTCTTTTTCTTCTCTTCTTTTTCTTTCCTTTCTATTCTCTCTTTTCTTTCTATTTATAATTCTAACTTAGGGAAAATTAAAGTGAAATGACCAAAATACCCCTACTCTCAAATATCTCGCAAACGTTCCCAAAACCCGATAAAACATAATCATGATGAAAAATAACATATTTTCAAATAAAACTCAGAAATAAAATAATATAATAATAAAATAATCAAAATGACTCAATTAAATAAAAATAATTAAAACTGGGGCGTTACATTATCAACTAAGGCACTCTGACGATACCAAAGTATTATCTTAACAAACTAGATTCTTCGGGAGGTCAAAGCAACACATTATCAACTAAGGTTCTCCGCTAATACCAAAGCATTATCTCAACAAACGAGATTATTCGGGTGGTCGAAGCAGCACCATATAAATTAAGGTTCTCCAAAGATACCAAAGCAGTATCTCAACAAACGAGATTCTTCGGGTGGTTTAAGCAGCACCTTATAAACTAAGGCTCTCCGATGATACCAAAGCAGTATCTCAACAAATGAGATTCTTCGGGTGGTCGAAGCAGTACCTTATAAACTAAGGCTCTCCGATGATACCAAAGAAGCATCTCAACAAACGTGATTCTTCGGGTGGTCAAAGCAGTACCTTATCAACTAAGGCTCTCCGATGATACTTTAGCAGTATCTCAACAAGTGAGATTCTTCGGGTGGTCGAAGCTGCACCTTATCAACTAAGCCTCTCTGATGATACCAAAGTAGTATCTAAACAAACGAGATTCTTCATATGGCCGATGGAGCACTTTATCAACTAAGGCTCTATGTGATACCAAAGTAGTATCTTTGCCAAAACATGAGATTCTTTGGGTGGTCAAGCAGCACCTTATCAACTATGGGTCTCCAATGATACTAAAGCAGTATCCCAACATACGAGATTCTACGGGTGGTTGAAGTAGCACCTTATCAACTAAGGCTCTCCGATTATACCAAAGCAGTATCTCAACAAACGAGATTCTTAAGGTGGTTGAAGCAACACCTTATCAACTAAGGCTCTCCGAAGATACCAAAGCAGTATTTCTTAACAAACGAGATTCTTCGGTTGGTCGAAGAAGCACCTTATCAACTAAGGCTCTTGATGATACCAAAGCAGTATCTCAATAAATGAGATTCTTCGGGTGGTCGAAGCACAACCTTATAAACTAAGGCTCTCCGATGATACCAAAGCAGTATCTCAACAAACGAGATTCTTTGGGTGGTCGAAGCAGTACCTTATAAACTAAGGCTCTCCGATGATACCAAAGCAGCATCTCAACATACGAGATTCTTCGGGTGGTCAAAGCAGCACCTTATCCACTAAGGCTCTCCGATGAAACCTAAGCAGTAACTCAAGAAACGAGATTATTCGGGTGGTCGAAGCGGCACCTTATCAACTAAGGCTCTCCGATGATACCAAAGCAGTATCTCAACAAATGAGATTCTTCGGGTGGTCGAAGCAGCACCTCATAAACTAAGGCTCTCTGATGATACCAAAGCAATATCTCAACAAACGAGATTCTTCGGGTGGTAGAAGCAGTACCTTATAAACTAAGGCTATTCGATGACACCAAAGCAGTATCTCATCAAACGAGATTCTTCAGTTGGTCGAAGCCGCATCTTATAAACTATGGCTCTCCGTTGATACGAAAGCAGTATCTCAACAAACAAGATTCCTTCGGTGGTCGAAGCAGCACCTTATAAATTAAGGTTCTCCAATAATACCAAAGCAGTATCTGAACAAACGAGATTCTTCGGGTGGTTGAAGCAGCACCTTATAAACTAAGTCTCTCCGATGATACCAAAACAGTATCTCAACAAACGAGATTCTTCAGGTGGTCGAAGCAGCACCTTATCAACTAAGGCTCTCAGATGATACCTAAGAAAAATCTTAACAAACGAGATTCTTCGGGTGGTCGAAGCTGCACCTTATCAACTAAGGCTCTCCGATGATACAAAAGCAGTATCTCAACAAAAGAGATTCTTCGGGTGCTCGAAGCAGCAATTTATCAACTAAGGTTGTTCGAGATACAAAAGTAATATCTTTTCTAAAACATGATATTTTTGGGTGGTCGAAGCAGCACCTTATAAACTAAGGCTCTTCGATGATACCAAAGAAGTATCTCAACAAACGAGATTCTTCGGGTGGTCAAACCAGCACATTATCAACTAAGGCTCTCCGATGATACCAAAGCAGTATCTCAATAAAAGAGATTATTCGGGTGGTTGAAGCAACACCTTATCGACTAAGGCTCTCCGATGATACCAAAGCAGTATTTCTTAACAAACAAGATTCTTCCTTTGGTCGAAGCAGCTCCTTATAAACTAAGGCTCTTCGATGTTACCAAAGCAGTATCTCAACAAACGAGATTCTTTGGGTGGTCATAGCAGCAAATTATCAACTATGGCTCCCCAATGATTCCAAAGCAGGATATCAATAAACGAGATAATCCATGTGGTCGAAGCAGCACCTTATCACCTTAGGCTCTTTGATGGAACCAAAGCAATATCTCAACAAACGAGATTCTTCAAGTGGTCGAAGTAGCACCTTATCAACTAAGGCACTTCGACGATACCCAAGTATTATCTCAACAAACGAGATTCTTCGGGTGGTCAATGCAGCACCTTATCAACTACGGTTCTCCGCTGATACCGAAGTAGTAACTCACCAAACGAGATTCTTCGGGTGGTCGAAGCCGCACCTTATAAACTAAGGCTCTCTGATGATACCAAAGCAGTATCTCAATAAACAAGATTCTTTGGGTGGTCGAAGCAGTACCTTATAAACTAAGGCTATTCGATGATACCAAAGCAGTATCTCAACAAATGAGATTCTTCGGGTGGTCGATTAAGCACCTTGTCAACTAAGGCTCTCCGATGATACCAAACCAGTATCTCAACAAATGAGACTATTCAGGTGGTCGAAGCAGCACCTTATCAACTAAGGCTCTTCGACGATACGAAAGCATTACCTCAACAAGTGAGATTTTTTGGGTGGTCAAAGCAGCACCTTATAACTATGGTTCTCCACTGATACCCAAGTAGTATCTCAACAAACGAGATTCTTCGGGTGGTCAATGCAGCACCTTATAAACTAAGGCTCTCCGTTGATACCAAGGCAATATCTCAACAAACAAGATTCTTTCGGTGGTCGAAGCAGCACCGTATAAATTAAGATTCACCGAGGATACCAAAGCAGTATTGCAACAAACAAGATTCTTTAGGTGGTTGAAGCAGCACCTTATAAACTAAGGCTCTCCGATGATACCAAAACAGTATCTCAACAAACGAGATTCTTCAGGTGGTCGAAGCAGTACCTTATAAACTAAGGTTCTTCGATGATACCAAAGCAGTATCTCAACAAACGAGATTCTTCGGGTGGTCGCAGCAGCACCTAATCAACTAAGGCTCACTGATGATACCTAAGTAATATTTCAACAAACGAGATTCTTCGGGTGGTCGAAGCTGCACCTTATCAACTAAAGCTCTCCGAAGATACAAAAGCAGTATCTCAACAAAAGAGATCCTTCGGGTAGTCGAAGCAGCACCTTATCAACTAAGGTTGTTCGTGATACCAAACTAGTATCTTTGCCAAAACATGAGATTTTTTGGGGGTCGAAGCAGTACCTTATAAACTAAGGCTCTTCGATGATACCAAAGCAGTATCTCAACAAACGAGATTCTTCGGGTGGTCGAAATAGCACATTATCATCTAAGGCTCTCCAGTTATGCCAAAGCAGTATCTCAATAAACGAGATTATTCGGGTGGTTGGAGCAACACCTTATCAACTAAGGATCTATGATGATACCAAAGCAATATTTCTTAATAAACGAGATTCTTTGGTTGGTCGAAGCCGCAACTCATAAACTAAGGCTCTTCGATGATACCAAAGCAGTATCTCAACAAACGAGATTCTTCGGGTGATCGAAGCAGCACATTATCAACTAAGGCTCCCCAATGATACCAAAGCAGTATCTCATTAAACGAGATCATTCGGGTGGTCGAAGCAGCACCTTATCAACTAAGGCTCTCCGAAAATACCAAAGCAATATCTCATTAAACGAGATTCTTCAGGTGGTCGAAGCAGCACCTTATCAACTAAGGAACTCCGACGATACCAAAGTAATATCTCAACAAATGAGATTCTTCGGGTGGTCAAAGCAGCACCTTATCAACTAAGGTTCTCCACTGATACCAAAGCAGTATCTCAACAAACGAGAGTCTTCGGTTGGTCGAAGAAGCACCTTATCAACTAAGGCTCTCCGATGATACCAAAGCAGTATCTCAATAAACGAGATTCTTCGGGGGTGGTCGAAGCAGTACCTTATAAACTAAGGCTCTCCGATGATACCAAAGCAGCATTTCAACATACGAGATTCTTCGGGGGGTCAAAACAACACCTTATCAACTAAGGCTCTCCGATGATCCCTAAGCAGTAACTCAATAAACTAGATTCTTTGGGTCGTCGAAGCTGCACCATATCAACTAAGGTTCTCCGATGATACCAAAGCAGTAACTCAACAAACGAGATTCTTCGGGTGGTCGATGTAGTACCTTATAAACTAAGGCTCTCTGATGATACCAAAGCAGTATCTCAACAAACGATATTCTTCGGGTGGTCGAAGCAGTACCTTATAAACTAAGGCTATTCGATAACACCAAAGTAGTATCTCAACAAATGAGATTCTTCGGGTGGTCGAAGAAGCACCTTATCAACTAAGGCTCTCCGACGATACCCAAAGATTATCTCAATAAGCGAGATTCTTCAGATGGTCAAAGCAGCACCTTATCAACTAAGGTTCTCTGCTGGTACCAAAACAGTATCTCAACAACCGAGATTCTTCGGGTGGTCGAAGCAGCACCTTATAAACTAAGGCTATCCGTTGATACCAAAGCAGTATCTCATTAAACGAGATTCTTTCGGTGGTCGAAGCAGCACCTTATAAATTATGGTTCTCCGATGATACAAAAGCAGTATCTCAACAAACGAGATTCTTTGGGTGGTTGAAGCAGTACCTTATAAACTAAGGCATTCCTATGATACCAAAGCAGTATCCCAACAAACAAGATTCTTCACGTGGTCAAAGCAGCACCTTATCAACTAAGGCTCTACGGTGATACCAAAGCAGTATCTCAACAAACGAGATTCTTCGGGTGGTTGAAGCAACACCTTATCAACTAAGGCTCTCCGATGATACCAAAGCAGTATCTCTAAACAAACGAGATTATTCGGTTGGTCGAAGCCGCACCTTATCGACTAAGGCTCTCTGATGATACCAAAGCAGTATCTCAGCAAACGAGATTCTTCGGGTTGTCGAAGCAGCACCTTTAAAACTAAGGCTCTCCGATGATACCAAAATAGTATCTCAACAAACGAGATTCTTCTGGTGGTCGAAGCCGAACCTTATAAACTAAGGCTCTCAAATGATACCAAAGTTGTATCTCATCAAACGAGATTCTTCGGGTGATCGAAGCTGCACGTTATAAACTAAGGCTCTCCAATTATACCAAAGTAGTATCTCAAGAAACGATATTCTTCGTGTGGTCGAAGCAGCACCTTATAAACCTAGGCTCTCTGATGATAATAAAGCAGTATCTCAACAAAGGAGATTCTTCGGGTGGTGGAAGCAGCACCTTATAAACTAAGCCTCTATAATGATACCAAAGCAGTATCTCAACAAACGAGAATCTTCGGGTAGTCGAAGCAGTACCTTATAAACTAAGGCTCTCCATTGATACCAAAGCAGTATCTCAAGAAACGAGATTCTTGGGGTGGTTAAAGCAGCACCTTATAAACTAAGGCAATCCCATGATACCAAAGTAGTATCTCAACAAACGAGATTCTTCGGGTGGTCGAAGCAGCACCTATCAACTAAGGCTCTATAATGTTACCTAAATAGTATCTCAACAAACGAGATTCTTCAGGTGGTCAAAGCAGTACCTTATCATCAAAGGCACTCCGACGATACCAAACCTGTATCTCAACAAACGAGATTCTTCGGGTGGTCGAAGCAGCACCTTATACACTAAGGCTCTTCTATGATACCAAAGAAGTATCTCAACAAACGAGATTCGTCGGGTGGTCGAAGCAGCACCTTATAAATTATGGTTCTTCAATGATACCAAAGCAGTATCTCAACAAACGAGATTCTTCGGGTGGTTGAAGCAGCACCTTATCAACTAAGGCTCTCCGATGATACCAAAGCAGTATCCCAACAAATGAGATTCTTTGGGTGGTCGAAGCAGCACCTTATCAATTAAGGCCCTCCGTGATACCAAAGTAGTATCTTTGCCAATACATGAGACTTTTGGGTGGTCGACGCAGTACCTTATAAACTAAGTCTCTTCGATGATACCAAAGCAGTATCCCAACAAATAAGATTCTTCGGGTGGTCGAAGTAGCACCTTATCAACAAAGTCTCTCTGATGATACTATAAGAGTATCTCAACAAACGAGATTCTTCAAATGGTTGAAGCAACACCTTATCAAGTAAGGCTCTTCGATGATACCAAAGCAGAATCACTTAATAAACGAGATTCTTCGGTTGGTCGAAGCAGCACCATATCAACTACGGCTCTTCGATGATACCAAAACATTACCCCAACAAACGAGATTCTTCGAGTGGACGAAGCAACACCTTATAAACTAAGGCTCTCCGATGATACCAAAGCAGTATCTCAACAAACGGGATTCTTCGGGTGGTCGACCAGAACCTTATAAACTAAGGCTCTAAGATGATACCAAAGTCGTATCTCATCAAACGAGATTCTTCGGGTGATCGACACAACATGTTATAAACTAAGGCTCTCCGATGATACCAAAATAGTATCTCAACAAACGATATTCTCCGGGTGGTCGAAGCAGCACCTTATAAAATAAGGCTCTCTGATGATACCAAAGCAGTATCTCAACAAACGAGATTCTTCGGGTGGTCGAAGCAGCACCTTATAAACTAAGGCTCTCAGATGATACCAAAGCAATATCTCAACAAACGAGACTCTTCGGGTGGTCGAAGCATTACCTTATAAACTAAGGCTCTTCGATTATACCAAAGGAGTATATCAACAAACGAGATTCTTAGGGTGGTCGAAGCAGCACCTGATCAACTAATGCTCTCCGGCGATACCAAGGCATTATCTCAACAAACAAGATTCTTTGGGTGGTTGAAGAAGCACCTTATTAACTAAGGCTCTCCGATGATACCAAAGCAGTATACCAACAAACGAGATTCTTCAGGTGGTCGAAGCAGCACCTTATACACTAAGGCTCTTCGATGATACCAAAGAAGTATCTCAACAAACGAGATTCGTCGGGTGGTCGAAGCAGCACCTTATAAATTATGGTTCTTCAATGATACCAAAGCAGTATCTCAACAAACGAGATTCTTCGGGTGGTTGAAGCAGCACCTTATCAACTAAGGCTCTCCGATGATACCAAAGCAGTATCCCAACAAATGAGATTCTTTGGGTGGTCGAAGCAGCACCTTATCAATTAAGGCCCTCCGTGATACCAAAGTAGTATCTTTGCCAATACATGAGACTTTTGGGTGGTCGACGCAGTACCTTATAAACTAAGTCTCTTCGATGATACCAAAGCAGTATCCCAACAAATAAGATTCTTCGGGTGGTCGAAGTAGCACCTTATCAACTAAGTCTCTCTGATGATACTATAAGAGTATCTCAACAAACGAGATTCTTCAAATGGTTGAAGCAACACCTTATCAAGTAAGGCTCTTCGATGATACCAAAGCAGAATCACTTAATAAACGAGATTCTTCGGTTGGTCGAAGCAGCACCATATCAACTACGGCTCTTCGATGATACCAAAACATTACCCCAACAAACGAGATTCTTCGAGTGGACGAAGCAACACCTTATAAACTAAGGCTCTCCGATGATACCAAAGCAGTATCTCAACAAACGGGATTCTTCGGGTGGTCGACCAGAACCTTATAAACTAAGGCTCTAAGATGATACCAAAGTCGTATCTCATCAAACGAGATTCTTCGGGTGATCGACACAACATGTTATAAACTAAGGCTCTCCGATGATACCAAAATAGTATTTCAACAAACGATATTCTCCGGGTGGTCGAAGCAGCACCTTATAAAATAAGGCTCTCTGATGATACCAAAGCAGTATCTCAACAAACGAGATTCTTCGGGTGGTCGAAGCAGCACCTTATAAACTAAGGCTCTCAGATGATACCAAAGCAATATCTCAACAAACGAGACTCTTCGGGTGGTCGAAGCATTACCTTATAAACTAAGGCTCTTCGATTATACCAAAGGAGTATATCAACAAACGAGATTCTTAGGGTGGTCGAAGCAGCACCTGATCAACTAATGCTCTCCGGCGATACCAAGGCATTATCTCAACAAACAAGATTCTTTGGGTGGTTGAAGAAGCACCTTATAAACTAAGGCTCTCCGATGATACCAAAGCAGTATACCAACAAACGAGATTCTTCAGGTGGTCGAAGCAGCACCTTATCAACTAAGGGTCTCCGATGATTCCAAAGCAGTATCTCAAAAAATGAGATTCTTCGAGTGTTCGAAGCAATACCTTATCAACTAAGGCTCTCTGATGATACCAAAGCAGTATCTTTGAATAAACGAGATTCTTCGGTTGGTCGAAGCAGCAACTTATCAATTAAGGCTATCCGATGATACCAAAGCAGTATCTCGACAAACGAGATTCTTCAAGTGGTCGAAGCAGCACCTTATAAACTAAGGTTCTACGATGATACAAAAGTTGTATCTTAACAAACGCGAATCTTCTAGTGGTCGAAGCAGCACCTTTTAAACAAAGGCTCTCTGATGATACCAAAGCATTATCTCATCAAACGAGATTCTTCGGGTGGTCGAAGCAGTACGTTATAAACTAAGGCTCTTCGATGATACCAAAGCAGTATCCCTACAACTGAGATTCATCGGGTGGTCGAAGCAGCACCTTATCAACTAAGGCTCTCCGATGATATCTCAACAAACCAGATTCTTCAGATGGTCGAAGCAGCACCTTATCAACTAAGGCTCTCCGACGATACCAAATCATTATCTCAACAAATGAGATTCTTCGGGTGATCAGCGCAACTCCCTATCTAATAAGGTTCTCTGTTGATAACAAAGCAGTATCTCAACAAACGATAACAACACCTTATCAACTAAGGCTCTCCGATGATACCTAAGCAGTATCTCAAAAAACGATATTCCTCGGGTGGTCAAAGCAGCACCTTATCAACTAAGGCTCTCGATGATACCAAAGTAGTATCTCAACAAACGAGATTCTTCGGGTGTTTGAAGCAGCACCTTTTCAACTAAGGCTCTCCGTGATACCAATGTAGTGTCTTAGCCAAAAGATGAGGTTTTTGGGTGGTCGAAGCAGCACCTTATCAACTAAGGTTCTCCGATGATACCAAAGTTGTATCCCAACAAACGAGATTCTTTGGGTGGTCGAAGCAGCACCTTATCTACTAAGGCTCTCCGATGACACCAAAGCAGTATCTCAACAAACGAGATTCTTCGGGTGGTCGAAGCAACACCTTGTCAACTAAAGCTCTCCGATGATACCAAAGCAGTATCTCTGAACAAACGAAATTCTTCGATTGGTCGAAGCAGTACCTTATCAACTAAGGCTCTCCGATGATACCAAAGCATAATCTCCACAAACGAGATTTTTCAGGTGCTCGAAGCAGCACCTTATAAACTAAGGCTCTCCGATGATACCAAAGCAGTATCTCAACAAACGAGATTCTTCGGGTGGTCGAAGCAGCACCTTATAAACTAAGGCAATCCCATGATACCAAAGTAGTATCTCAACAAACAAGATTCTTCGGGTGGTCGAAGCAGCACCTATCAACTAAGGCTCTATAATTTTACCTAAATAGTATCTCAACAAACGAGATTCTTCAGGTGGTCGAAGCAGTACCTTATCATCAAAGGCTCTCCGACGATACCAAACCTGTATCTCAACAAACGAGATTCTTCGGGTGGTCGAAGCAGCACCTTATACACTAAGTCTCTTCGATGATACCAAAGAAGTATCTCAACAAACGAGATTCGTCGGGTGGTCGAAGCAGCACCTTATAAATTATGGTTCTTCAATGATACCAAAGCAGTATCTCAACAAACGAGATTCTTCGGGTGGTTGAAGCAGCACCTTATCAACTAAGGCTCTCCGATGATACCAAAGCAGTATCCCAACAAATGAGATTCTTTGGGTGGTCGAAGCAGCACCTTATCAATTAAGGCCCTCCGTGATACCAAAGTAGTATCTTTGCTAATACATGAGACTTTTGGGTGGTCGACGCAGTACCTTATAAACTAAGTCTCTTCGATGATACCAAAGCAGTATCCCAACAAATAAGATTCTTCGGGTGGTCGAAGTAGCACCTTATCAACTAAGTCTCTCTGATGATACTATAAGAGTATCTCAACAAACGAGATTCTTCAGATGGTTGAAGCAACACCTTATCAAGTAAGGCTCTTCGATGATACCAAAGCAGAATCACTTAATAAACGAGATTCTTCGGTTGGTCGAAGCAGCACCATATCAACTACGGCTCTTCGATGATACCAAAACATTACCCCAACAAACGAGATTCTTCGAGTGGACGAAGCAACACCTTATAAACTAAGGCTCTCCGATGATACCAAAGCAGTATCTCAACAAACGGGATTCTACGGGTGGTCGACCAGAACCTTATAAACTAAGGCTCTAAGATGATACCAAAGTCGTATCTCATCAAACGAGATTCTTCGGGTGATCGACACAACATGTTATAAACTAAGGCTCTCCGATGATACCAAAATAGTATCTCAACAAACGATATTCTCCGGGTGGTCGAAGCAGCACCTTATAAAATAATGCTCTCAGATGATACCAAGCAGTATCTCAACAAACGAGATTCTTCGGGTGGTCGAAGCAGCACCTTATAAACTAAGGCTCTCAGATGATACCAAAGCAATATCTCAACAAACGAGACTCTTCGGGTGGTCGAAGCATTACCTTATAAACTAAGGCTCTTCGATTATACCAAAGGAGTATATCAACAAACGAGATTCTTAGGGTGGTCGAAGCAGCACCTGATCAACTAATGCTCTCCGGTGATACCAAGGCATTATCTCAACAAACAAGATTCTTTGGGTGGTTGAAGAAGCACCTTATTAACTAAGGCTCTCCGATGATACCAAAGCAGTATACCAACAAACGAGATTCTTCAGGTGGTCGAAGCAGCACCTTATCAACTAAGGGTCTCCGATGATTCCAAAGCAGTATCTCAAAAAATGAGATTCCTCGAGTGTTCGAAGCAATACCTTATCAACTAAGGCTCTCTGATGATACCAAAGCAGTATCTTTGAATAAACGAGATTCTTCGGTTGGTCGAGGCAGCAACTTATCAACTAAGGCTCTCCGATGATACCAAAGCAGTATCTCGACAAACGAGATTCTTCAAGTGGTCGAAGCAGCACCTTATAAACTAAGGTTCTACGATGATACAAAAGTTGTATCTTAACAAACGCGAATCTTCTAGTGGTCGAAGCAGCACCTTTTAAACAAAGGCTCTCTGATGATACCAAAGCATTATCTCATCAAACGAGATTCTTCGGGTGGTCGAAGCAGTACGTTATAAACTAAGGCTCTTCGATGATACCAAAGCAGTATCCCTACAACTGAGATTCATCGGGTGGTCGAAGCAGCACCTTATCAACTAAGGCTCTCCGATGATATCTCAACAAACCAGATTCTTCAGATGGTCGAAGCAGCACCTTATCAACTAAGGCTCTCTGACGATACCAAAGCATTATCTCAACAAATGAGATTCTTCGGGTGATCAGCGCAACTCCCTATCTAATAAGGTTCTCTGTTGATAACAAAGCAGTATCTCAACAAACGATAACAACACCTTATCAACTAAGGCTCTCCGATGATACCTAAGCAGCATCTCAAAAAACGATATTCCTCGGGTGGTCAAAGCTGCACCTTATCAACTAAGGCTCTCGATGATACCAAAGTAGTATCTCAACAAACGAGATTCTTCGGGTGTTTGAAGCAGCACCTTTTCAACTAAGGCTCTCCGTGATACCAATGTAGTGTCTTAGCCAAAAGATGAGGTTTTTGGGTGGTCGAAGCAGCACCTTATCAACTAAGGTTCTCCGATGATACCAAAGATGTATCCCAACAAACGAGATTCTTCGGGTGGTCGAAGCAGCACCTTATCTACTAAGGCTCTCCGATGACACCAAAGCAGTATCTCAACAAACGAGATTCTTCGGGTGGTCGAAGCAACACCTTGTCAACTAAAGCTCTCCGATGATACCAAAGCAGTATCTCTGAACAAACGAAATTCTTCGATTGGTCGAAGCAGTACCTTATCAACTAAGGCTCTCCGATGATACCAAAGCATAATCTTAACAAACGAGATTTTCAGGTGCTCGAAGCAGCACCTTATAAACTAAGGCTCTCCGATGATACCAAAGCAGTATCTCAACAAACGAGATTCTTCGGGTGGTCGAAGCAGCACCTTATAAACTAAGGCTCTCTGATGATACAAAAGTAGTCTCTCTTCAAACGAGATTCTTCGGGTGATCAAAGCAGCACGTTATAAACTTAGGCTCTCCTATGATACCAAAATCTTATCTCAACAAACGAGATTCTTCGGGTGGTCGAAGCAGCAACTTATAAACTAAGGCTTTTCGATGATACCAAAGCTGTATCTCAATAAACAATATTCTTCGTGTGGTCAAAGCAGTACCTTATAAACTAAGGATCTTCGATGTTACCAAAGAAGTATCTCAACAAACGAGATTCTTCAGGTGGTCGAAGCAGCACCTTATAAACTAAGACTCACTGATGATACCAAAGCAGTAACTCAATAAATGAGATTATTTGGGTGGTCGAAGTAGCACCTCATTAAGTAAGGCTCTCCGATGATACCAAAGCAGTATCTCAACAAACGAGATTCTTCAGGTGGTCGAAGAAGCACCTTATCAACTGAGCCTCTCCGATGATACCAAAGCAGTATCCCAACAAACGAGATTCTTCAGGTGGTCGAAGCAGCACATTATCAACTAAGGGTCTCCGATGATTCCAAAGCAGTATCTCAAAAAATGAGATTCTTCGAGTGTTCGAAGCAATACTTTATCAACTAAGGCTCTCTGATGATACCAAAGCAGTATCTCTGAATAAACGAGATTCTTCGGTTGGTCGAAGCAGCAACTTATCAACTAAGGCTCTCCGATGATACCAAAGCGGTATCTCGACAAACGAGATTCTTCGAGTGGTCGAAGCAGCACCTTATAAACTAAGGTTCTACGATGATACAAAAGCAGTATCTCAACAAACGCTAATCTTCAAGTGGTCGAAGCAGCACCTTTTAAACTAAGTCTCTCTAATGATACCAAGCACTATCTCAACAAACGAGATTCTTCGGGTGGTCGAAGCAGTACGTTATAAACTAAGGCTCTTCGATGATACCGAAGCAGTATCCCTACAACCGAGATTCATCGGGTGGTCGAAGCAACACCTTATCAACTAAGGCTCTCCGATGATATCTCAACAAACGAGATTTTTCAGATGGTCGAAGCAGCACCTTATCGACTAAGGCTCTCCGACGATACCAAAGCATTATCTCAACAAATGAGATTCTTCGGGTGATCAGCGCAACTCCCTATCAAATAAGGTTCTCTATTGATAACAAAGCAGTATCTCAATAAACGATAGCAACGCCTTATCAACTAAGGCACTCCGATGATACCTAAGCAGTATCTCAAAAAATGATATTCCTCGGGTAGTCAAATATGCACCTTATCAACTAAGGCTCTCGATGATACCAAAGTAGTATCTCAACAAACGAAATTCTTCTGGTGTTTGAAGCAGCACCTTTTCAACTAAGGCTCTCCGTGATACCAATATAGTGTCTTAGCTGAAAGATGAGATTTTTGGGTGGTCGAAGCAGCACCTTATCAACTAAGGTTCTCCGATGATACCAAAGTTGTATCCCAACAAATGAGATTCTTCGGGTGGTTGAAGCAGCACCTTATCTACTAAGGCTCTCCGATGACACCAATGCAGTATCTCAACAAACGAGATTCTTCGGGTGGTCGAAGCAGCACCTTATAAACTAAGGCTCTCCGATGATACAAAAGTAGTCTCTCTTCAAACGAGATTCTTTGGGTGATCAAAGCAGCACGTTATAAACTTAGGCTCTCCTATGATACCAAAATCTTATCTCAACAAACGAGATTCATCGGGTGGTCGAAGCAGCACCTTATCAACTAAGGCTCTCCGATGATATCTCAACAAACCAGATTCTTCAGATGGTCGAAGTAGCACCTTATCAACTAAGGCTCTCCGACGATACCAAAGCATTATCTCAACAAATGAGATTCTTCGGGTGATCAGCGCAACTCCCTATCTAATAAGGTTCTCTGTTGATAACAAAGCAGTATCTCAACAAACGATAACAACACCTTATCAACTAAGGCTCTCCGATGATACCTAAGCAGCATCTCAAAAAACGATATTCCTCGGGTGCTCAAAGCTGCACCTTATCAACTAAGGCTCTTGATGATACCAAAGTAGTATCTCAACAAACGAGATTCTTCGGGTGTTTGAAGCAGCACCTTTTCAACTAAGGCTCTCCGTGATACCAATGTAGTGTCTTAGCCAAAAGATGAGATTTTTGGGTGGTCGAAGCAGCACCTTATCAACTAAGGTTCTCCGATGATACCAAAGCTGTATCCCAACAAACGAGATTCTTCGGGTGGTCGAAGCAGCACCTTATCTACTAAGGCTCTCCGATGACACCAAAGCAGTATCTCAACAAACGAGATTCTTCGGGTGGTCGAAGCAACACCTTGTCAACTAAAGCTCTCCGATGATACCAAAGCAGTATCTCTGAACAAACGAAATTCTTCGATTGGTCGAAGCAGTACCTTATCAACTAAGGCTCTCCGATGATACCAAAGCATAATCTTAACAAACGAGATTTTCAGGTGCTCGAAGCAGCACCTTATAAACTAAGGCTCTCCGATGATACCAAAGCAGTATCTCAACAAACGAGATTCTTCGGGTGGTCGAAGCAGCACCTTATAAACTAAGGCTCTCTGATGATACAAAAGTAGTCTCTCTTCAAACGAGATTCTTCGGGTGATCAAAGCAGCACGTTATAAACTTAGGCTCTCCTATGATACCAAAATCTTATCTCAACAAACGAGATTCTTCGGGTGGTCGAAGCAGCAACTTATAAACTAAGGCTTTTCGATGATACCAAAGCTGTATCTCAATAAACAATATTCTTCGTGTGGTCAAAGCAGTACCTTATAAACTAAGGATCTTCGATGTTACCAAAGAAGTATCTCAACAAACGAGATTCTTCAGGTGGTCGAAGCAGCACCTTATAAACTAAGACTCACTGATGATACCAAAGCAATAACTCAATAAATGAGATTATTTGGGTGGTCGAAGTAGCACCTCATTAAGTAAGGCTCTCCGATGATACCAAAGCAGTATCTCAACAAACGAGATTCTTCAGGTGGTCGAAGAAGCACCTTATCAACTGAGCCTCTCCGATGATACCAAAGCAGTATCCCAACAAACGAGATTCTTCAGGTGGTCGAAGCAGCACATTATCAACTAAGGGTCTCCGATGATTCCAAAGCAGTATCTCAAAAAATGAGATTCTTCGAGTGTTCGAAGCAATACTTTATCAACTAAGGCTCTCTGATGATACCAAAGCAGTATCTCTGAATAAACGAGATTCTTCGGTTGGTCGAAGCAGCAACTTATCAACTAAGGCTCTCCGATGATACCAAAGCGGTATCTCGACAAACGAGATTCTTCGAGTGGTCGAAGCAGCACCTTATAAACTAAGGTTCTACGATGATACAAAAGCAGTATCTCAACAAACGCTAATCTTCAAGTGGTCGAAGCAGCACCTTTTAAACTAAGTCTCTCTAATGATACCAAGCACTATCTCAACAAACGAGATTCTTCGGGTGGTCGAAGCAGTACGTTATAAACTAAGGCTCTTCGATGATACCGAAGCAGTATCCCTACAACCGAGATTCATCGGGTGGTCGAAGCAACACCTTATCAACTAAGGCTCTCCGATGATATCTCAACAAACGAGATTTTTCAGATGGTCGAAGCAGCACCTTATCGACTAAGGCTCTCCGACGATACCAAAGCATTATCTCAACAAATGAGATTCTTCGGGTGATCAGCGCAACTCCCTATCAAATAAGGTTCTCTATTGATAACAAAGCAGTATCTCAATAAACGATAGCAACGCCTTATCAACTAAGGCACTCCGATGATACCTAAGCAGTATCTCAAAAAATGATATTCCTCGGGTAGTCAAATATGCACCTTATCAACTAAGGCTCTCGATGATACCAAAGTAGTATCTCAACAAACGAAATTCTTCTGGTGTTTGAAGCAGCACCTTTTCAACTAAGGCTCTCCGTGATACCAATATAGTGTCTTAGCTGAAAGATGAGATTTTTGGGTGGTCGAAGCAGCACCTTATCAACTAAGGTTCTCCGATGATACCAAAGTTGTATCCCAACAAACGAGATTCTTCGGGTGGTCGAAGCAGCACCTTATCTACTAAGGCTCTCCGATGACACCAATGCAGTATCTCAACAAACGAGATTCTTCGGGTGGTCGAAGCAACACCTTGTCAACTAAAGCTCTCCGATGATACCATAAGAGTATCTCAACGTACGAGATTCTTCGGTTGGTTGAAGCAGCACGTAATAAACTAAGGCTCTCCGATGATACCAAAGCATAATCTCAACAAACGAGATTTTTCGGGTGCTCGCAGCAGCACCTTATAAACTAAGGCTCTCCGATGATACCAAAGCAGTATCTCAATAAACGAGATTCTTCGGGTGGTCGAAGCAGCACCTTATAAACTAAGGTTCTCCGATGATACCAAAGTAGTATATCATCAAACGCGAATCTTCAAGTGGTCGAAGCAGCACCATATAAACTAAGGCTCTTTGATGATACCATATCAGTATCTCAACAAACAAGATTCTTCGTGTGGTCGAAGCAGTAGCTTATAAACTAAGTCTCTTCGATGATACCAAAGCAGTATCTCTACAAATGAGATTCTTTGGGTGGTCGAAGCAGCACCTTATCAACGAAGGCTCTCTGATGAAACCTAAGCAGTATCTCAACAAACGAGATTCTTCAGATGGTCGAAGCAGCACCTTATCAACTAATGCTCTCCGATGATACAAAGGCATTATCTCAACAAACAAGATTCTTTGGGTGGTTGAAGAAGCACCTTATTAACTAAGGCTCTTCGATGATACCAAAGAATTATCCCAACAAACGAGATTCTTCAGGTGGTCGAAGCAGCACCTTATCAACTAAGGGTCTCCGATGATTCCAAAGCAGTATCTCAAAAAGTGAGATTCTTCGAGTGTTCGAAGCAACACCTTATCAACTAAGGCTCTCTGATGATACCAAAGCAGTATCTCTGAATAAACGAGATTCTTCGGTTGGTCAAAACAGCTACTTATCAACTAAGGCTCTCCGATGATACCAAAGCAGTATCTCGACAAACGAGATTCTTCGAGTGGTCGAAGCAGCACCTTATAAACTAAGGTTCTACGATGATACAAAAGTTGTATCTGAACAAATACGAATCTTCTAGTGGTCGAAGCAGCACCTTTTAAACAAAGGTTCTCTGATGATACCAAAGCATTATCTCAACAAACGAGATTCTTCGGGTGGTCGAAGCAGTACGTTATAAACTAAGGCTCTTCGATGATACCAAAGCAGTATCCCTACAACTGAGATTCATCGGGTGGTCGAAGCAGCACCTTATCAACTAAGGCTCTCCGATGATATCTCAACAAACCAGATTCTTCAGATGGTCGAAGCAGCACCTTATCAACTAAGGCTCTCAGACGATACCAAAGCATTATCTCAACAAATGAGATTCTTCGGGTGATCAGCGCAACTCCCTATCAAATAAGGTTCTCTGTTGATAACAAAGCAGTATCTCAATAAACGATAGCAACACCTTATCAACTAAGGCTCTCCGATGATACCTAAGCAGCATCTCAAAAAACGATATTCCTCGGGTGCTCAAAGCTGCACCTTATCAACTAAGGCTCTCGATGATACCAAAGTAGTATCTCAACAAACGAGATTCTTCGGGTGTTTGAAGCAGCACCTTTTCAACTAAGGCTCTCCGTGATACCAATGTAGTGTCTTAGCCAAAAGATGAGATTTTTGGGTGGTCGAAGCAGCACCTTATCAACTAAGGTTCTCCGATGATACCAAAGCTGTATCCCAACAAACGAGATTCTTCGGGTGGTCGAAGCAGCACCTTATCTACTAAGGCTCTCCGATGACACCAAAGCAGTATCTCAACAAACGAGATTCTTCGGGTGGTCGAAGCAACACCTTGTCAACTAAAGCTCTCCGATGATACCAAAGCAGTATCTCTGAACAAACGAAATTCTTCGATTGGTCGAAGCAGTACCTTATCAACTAAGGCTCTCCGATGATACCAAAGCATAATCTTAACAAACGAGATTTTCAGGTGCTCGAAGCAGCACCTTATAAACTAAGGCTCTCCGATGATACCAAAGCAGTATCTCAACAAACGAGATTCTTCGGGTGGTCGAAGCAGTACCTTATAAACTAAGGCTCTCTGATGATACAAAAGTAGTCTCTCTTCAAATGAGATTCTTCGGGTGATCAAAGCAGTACGTTATAAACTTAGGCTCTCCTATGATACCAAAATCTTATCTCAACAAACGAGATTCATCGGGTGGTCGAAGCAGCACCTTATAAACTAAGGCTCTCCGATGATATCTCAACAAACCAGATTCTTCAGATGGTCAAAGCAGCACCTTATCAACTAAGGCTCTCCGACGATACCAAAGCATTATCTCAACAAATGAGATTCTTCGGGTGATCAGCGCAACTCCCTATCAAATAAGGTTCTCTGTTGATAACAAAGCAGTATCTCAACAAACGATAGCAACACCTTATCAACTAAGGCTCTCCGATGATACCTAAGCAGCATCTCAAAAAACGATATTCCTCGGGTGCTCAAAGCTGCACCTTATCAACTAAGGTTCTCGATGATACCAAAGTAGTATCTCAACAAACGAGATTCTTCGGGTGTTTGAAGCAGCACCTTTTCAACTAAGGCTCTCCGTGATACCAATGTAGTGTCTTAGCCAAAAGATGAGATTTTTGGGTGGTCGAAGCAGCACCTTATCAACTAAGGTTCTCCGATGATACCAAAGCTGTATCCCAACAAACGAGATTCTTCGGGTGGTCGAAGCAGCACCTTATCTACTAAGGCTCTCCGATGACACCAAAGCAGTATCTCAACAAACGAGATTCTTCGGGTGGTCGAAGCAACACCTTGTCACTAAAGCTCTCCGATGATACCAAAGCAGTATCTCTGAACAAACGAAATTCTTCGATTGGTCAAAGCAGTACCTTATCAACTAAGGCTCTCCGATGATACCAAAGCATAATCTTAACAAACGCGATTTTCAGGTGCTCGAAGCAGCACCTTATAAACTAAGGCTCTCCGATGATACCAAAGCAGTATCTCAACAAACGAGATTCTTCGGGTGGTCGAAGCAGCACCTTATAAACTAAGGCTCTCTGATGATACAAAAGTAGTCTCTCTTCAAACGAGATTCTTCGGGTGATCAAAGCAGCACGTTATAAACTTAGGCTCTCCTATGATACCAAAATCTTATCTCAACAAACGAGATTCTTCGGGTGGTCGAAGCAGCAACTTATAAACTAAGGCTTTCCGATGATACCAAAGCAGTATCTCAATAAACAATATTCTTCGTGTAGTCAAAGCAGCACCTTATAAACTAAGGCTCTTCGATGTTACCAAAGAAGTATCTCAACAAACAAGATTCTTCGGGTGGTCGAAGCAGCACCTTATAAACTAAGACTCACTGATGATACCAAAGCAGTAACTCAATAAATGAGATTATTTGGGTGGTCGAAGTAGCACCTCATTAAGTAAGGCTCTCCGATGATACCAAAGCAGTATCTCAACAAACGAGATTCTTCAGGTGGTCGAAGAAGTACCTTATCAATTGAGCCTCTCCGATGATACCAAAGCAGTATCCCAACAAACGAGATTCTTCAGGTGGTCGAAGCAGCACCTTATAAACTAAGGGTCTCTGATGATTCCAAAGCAGTATCTCAAAAAATGAGATTCTTCGAGTGTTCGAAGCAATACTTTATCAATTAAGGCTCTCTGATGATACCAAAGGAGTATCTCTGAATAAACGAGATTCTTCGGTTGGTCGAAGCATCAACTTATTAACTAAGGCTCTTCGATGATACCAAAGCAGTATCTCAACAAACGAGATTCTTCGAGTGGTCGAAGCAGCACCTTATAAACTAAGGTTTTACGATGATACAAAAGCAGTATCTCAACAAACGCTAATCTTCAAGTGGTCGAAGCAGCACCTTTTAAACTAAGTCTCTCTGATGATACCAAGCATTATCTCAACAAACGAGATTCTTCGGGTGGTCGAAGCAGTACGTTATAAACTAAGGCTCTTCGATGATACCGAAGCAGTATCCCTACAACCGAGATTCATCGGGTGGTCGAAGCAGCACCTTATCAACTAAGGCTCTCCGATGATATCTCAACAAACGAGATTTTTCAGATGGTCGAAGCAGCACCTTATCGACTAAGGCTCTCCGACGATACCAAAGCATTATCTCAACAAATGAGATTCTTCGGGTGATCAGTGCAACTCCCTATCAAATAAGGTTCTCTGTTGATAACAAAGCAGTATCTCAACAAATGATAGCAACACCTTATCAACTAAGGCTCTCCGATGATACCTAAGCAGTATCTCAAAAAATGATATTCCTCGGGTAGTCAAAGCTGCACCTTATCAACTAAGGCTCTCGATGATACCAAAGTAGTATCTCAACAAACAAAATTCTTCGGGTGTTTGAAGCAGCACCTTTTCAACTAAGGCTCTCCGTGATACCAATATAGTGTCTTAGCTGAAAGATGAGATTTTTGGGTGGTCGAAGCAGCACCTTATCAACTAAGGTTCTCCGATGATACCAAAGTTGTATCCCAACAAATGAGATTCTTCGGGTGGTTGAAGCAGCACCTTATCTACTAAGGCTCTCCGATGACACCAATGCAGTATCTCAACAAACGAGATTCTTCGGGTGGTCGAAGCAACACCTTGTCAACTAAAGCTCTCCGATGATACCATAAGAGTATCTCAACGTACGAGATTCTTCGGTTGGTTGAAGCAGCACGTAATAAACTAAGGCTCTCCGATGATACCAAAGCATAATCTCAACAAACGAGATTTTTCGGGTGCTCGAAGCAGCACCTTATAAACTAAGGCTCTCCGATGATACCAAAGCAGTATCTCAATAAACGAGATTCTTCGGGTGGTCGAAGCAGCACCTTATAAACTAAGGTTCTCCTATGATACCAAAGTAGTATATCATCAAACGCGAATCTTCAAGTGGTCGAAGCAGCACCATATAAACTAAGGCTCTTTGATGATACCATATCAGTATCTCAACAAACGAGATTCTTCGTGTGGTCGAAGCAGTAGCTTATAAACTAAGGCTCTTCGATGATACCAAAGCAGTATCTCTACAAATGAGATTCTTCGGGTGGTCGAAGCAGCACCTTATCAACGAAGGCTCCCCGATGAAACCTAAGCAGTATCTCAACAAACGAGATTCTTCAGATGGTCGAAGCAGCACCTTATCAACTAATGCTCTCCGATGATACCAAGGCATTATCTCAACAAACAAGATTCTTTGGGTGGTTGAAGAAGCACCTTATTAACTAAGGCTCTTCGATGATACCAAAGAATTATCCCAACAAACGAGTTTCTTCAGTTGATCGAAGCAGCACCTTATCAACTAAGGGTCTCCGATGATTCCAAAGCAGTATCTCAAAAAATGAGATTCTTCGAGTGTTCGAAGCAACACCTTATCAAATAAGTCTCTCTGATGATACCAAAGCAGTATCTGTGAATAAACGAGATTCTTCGGTTGGTCGAAGCAGCTACTTATCAACTAAGGCTCTCCGATGATACCAAAGCAGTATTTCGGCAAACGAGATTCTTCGAGTGGTCGAAGCAGCACCTTATAAACTAAGGTTCTACGATGATACAAAAGTAGTATCTCAATAAACGCGAATCTTCAAGTGTTCGAAGCAACACCTTTTAAACTAAGGCTCTCTGATGATACCAAAGCATTATCTCAACAAACGAGATTCTTTGGGTGGTCGAAGCAGTACGTTATAAACTAAGGCTCTTCGATGATACCGAAGCAGTATCTCGACAAACGAGATTCTTCGAGTGGTCGAAGCAGCACCTTATAAACTAAGGTTCTACGATGATACAAAAGTAGTATCTCAACAAACGCTAATCTTCAAGTGGTCGAAGCAACACCTTTTAAACTAAGTCTCTCTGATGATACCAACCATTATCTCAACAAACGAGATTCTTCGGGTGGTCGAAGCAGTACGTTATAAACTAAGGCTCTTCGATGATACCAAAGCAGTATCCCTACAACTGAGATTCATCGGGTGGTCGAAGCAGCACCTTATACACTAAGACTCTCCGATGATATCTCAACAAATGAGATTCTTCAGATGGTCGAAGCAGCACCTTATCAACTAAGGCTCTCCGACGATACCAAAGCATTATCTCAACAAATGAGATTCTTCGGGTGATCAGCGCAACTCCCTATCAAATAAGGTTCTCTGTTGATAACAAAGCAGTATCTCAACAAACGATAGCAACACCTTATCAACTAAGGCTCTCCGATGATACCTAAGCAGTATCTCAAAAAAGGTATTCCTCGGGTGGTCAAAGCTGCACCTTATCAACTAAGGCTCTCGATGATACCAAAGTAGTATCTCAACAAACGAGATTCTTCGGGTGTTTGAAGCAGCACCTTTTCAACTAAGGCTCTCCGTGATACCAATGTAGTGTCTTAGCCAAAAGATGAGATTTTTGGGTGGTCGAAGCAACACCTTATCAACAAAGGTTCTCCAATGATACCAAAACTGTATCCCAACAAACGAGATTCTTCGGGTGGTCGCAGCAGCACCTTATCTACTAAGGCTCTCTGATGACACCAAAGCAGTATCTCAATAAACGGGATTCTTCGGGTGGTCGAAGCAACACCTTGTCAACTAAAGCTCTCCGATGATACCAAAGCAGTATCACTGAACAAACGAAATTTTTCGGTTGGTCGAAGCAGCACCTTATCAACTAAGGCTCTCCGATGATACCAAAGCATAATCTCAACAAACGAGATTTTTCAGGTGCTCGAAGCAGCACCTTATAAACTAAGACTCTCCGATGATACCAAAGCAGTATCTCAACAAATGAGATTCTTCGGGTGGTCGAAGCAGCACCTTATAAACTAAGGCTTTCCGATGATACCAAAGTAGTCTCTCTTCAAACGAGATTCTTCGGGTGATCAAAGCAGCACGTTATAAACTAAGGCTCTCCTATGATACCAAAATCTTATCTCAACAAACGAGATTCTTCGGGTGGTCGAAGCAGAAACTTATAAACTAAGGCTTTCCGATGATACCAAAGCAGTATCTCAATAAACAATATTCTTCGTGTGGTCAAAGCAGCACCTTATAAACTAAGGCTCTTCGATGTTACCAAAGAAGTATCTCAACAAATGAGATTCTTCGGGTGGTCGAAGCAGCACCTTTAAACTAAGACTCACTGATGATACCAAAGCAGTAACTCAATAAATGAGATTATTTGGGTGGTCGAAGTAGCACCTCATTAAGTAAGGCTCTCCGATGATACCAAAGCAGTATCTCAACAAACGAGATTCTTCAGGTGGTCGAAGCAGCACCTTATCAACTGAGGCTCTCCGATGATACCAAAGGAGTATCCCAACAAACGAGATTCTTTGGGTGGTCGAAGCAGCACCTTATCAACTAAGGGTCTCCGATGATTCCAAAGCAGTATCACAAAAAACGAGATTCTTCGAGTGTTCGAAGCAACACCTTATCAACTAAGGCTCTCTGATGATACCAAAGCAGTATCTCTGAATAAACGAGATTCTTCGGTTGGTCGAAGCAGCTACTTATCAACTAAGGCTCTCCGATGATACCAAAGCAGTATCTCGACAAACGAGATTCTTCGAGTGGTCGAAGCAACACCTTATAAACTAAGGTTCTACGATAATACAAAAGTAGTATCTCAACAAACGCGAATCTTCAAGTGGTCGAAGCAGCACCTTTTAAACTAAGGCTCTCTGATGATACCAAAGCATTATCTCAACAAACGAGATTCTTTGGGTGGTCGAAGCAGTACGTTATAAACTAAGGCTCTTCGATGATACCGAAGCAGTATCTCGACAAACGAGATTCTTCGAGTGGTCGAAGCAGCACCTTATAAACTAAGGTTCTACGATGATACAAAAGTAGTATCTCAACAAACGCTAATCTTCAAGTGGTCGAAGCAACACCTTTTAAACTAAGTCTCTCTGATGATACCAACCATTATCTCAACAAACGAGATTCTTCGGGTGGTCGAAGCAGTACGTTATAAACTAAGGCTCTTCGATGATACCAAAGAAGTATCCCTACAACTGAGATTCATCGAGTGGTCGAAGCAGCACCTTATCAACTAAGGCTCTCCGATGATATCTCAACAAACGAGATTCTTCAGATGGTCGAAGCAGCACCTTATCAACTAAGGCTCTCCGACGATACCAAAGCATTTTCTCAACAAATGAGATTCTTCGGGTGATCAGCGCAACTCCCTATCAAATAAGGTTCTCTTTTGATAACAAAGCAGTATCTAAATAAACGATAGCAAAACCTTATCAACTAAGGCTCTCCGATGATACCTAAGCAGTATCTCAGAAAACGATATTCCTCGTGTGGTCAAAGCTGCACCTTATCAACTAAGGCTCTCGATGATACCAAAGTAGTATCTCAACAAACGAGATTCTTCAGGTGTTTGAAGCAGCACCTTTTCAACTAAGGCTCTCCGTGATACCAATGTAGTGTCTTAGCCAAAATATGAGATTTTTGGGTGGTCGAAGCAGCACCTTATCAACTAAGGTTCTCCGATGATACCAAAGCTGTATCCCAACAAACGAGATTCTTCGGGTGGTCGCAGCAGCACCTTATCTACTAAGGCTCTCCGATGACACCAAAGCAGTATCTCAACAAACGAGATTCTTCGGGTGGTCGAAGCAACACCTTGTCAACTAAAGCTCTCCGATGATACCAAAGCAGTATCTCTGAACAAACGAAATTCTTCGGTTGGTCGAACCAGCACCTTATCAACTAAGGCTCTCCAATGATACCAAAGCATAATCTCAACAAACGAGATTTTTCAGGTGCTCGAAGCAGCACCTTATAAACAAAGGCTCTCCGATGATACCAAAGCAGTATCTCAACAAACGAGATTCTTCGGGTGGTCGAAGCAGCACCTTATAAACTAAGGCTCTCCGATGATACCAAAGTAGTCTCTCTTCAAACGAGATTCTTCGGGTGATCAAAGCAGCACGTTATAAACTAAGGCTCTCCTATGATACCAAAATCTTATCTCAACAAACAAGATTCTTCGGGTGGTCGAAGCAGCAACTTATAAACTAAGGCTTTCCGATGATACCAAAGCAGTATCTCAATAAACAATATTCTTCGTGTGGTCAAAGCAGCACCTTATAAACTAAGGCTCTTCGATGTTACCAAAGAAGTATCTCAACAAACGAGATTCTTCGGGTGGTCGAAGCAGCACCTTATCAACTAAGGCTCTCCGATGATACCTAAGCAGTATCTCAACAAACGAGATTCTTCAGATGGTCGAAGAAGCACCTTATCAACTAAGGCTCTCCGACGATAAAGCATTATCTCAAAAAATGAGATTCTTCGGGTGATCAGCGCAACTCCCAATCAATTAAGGTTCTCCGTTGATACCAAAGCAGTATCTCAACAAATGATACTCTTCGGGTGGTCGAAGTAGCACCTTATCAACTAAGGGTCTTCGATGATTCCAAAGCAGTATCACAAAAAACGAGATTCTTCGAGTGTTCGAAGTAACACCTTATCAACTAAGGCTCTCTGATGATACCAAAGCAGTATCTCTGAATAAACGAGATTCTTCGGTTGGTCGAAGCAGCTACTTATCAACTAAGGCTCTCTAATGATACCAAAGAAGTATCTCGACAAACGAGATTCTTCGAGTGGTCGAAGCAGCACCTTATAAACTAAGGTTCTACGATGATACAAAAGTAGTATCTCAACAAACGCGAATCTTCAAGTGGTCGAAGCAGCACCTTTTAACCTAAGGCTCTCTGATGATACCAAAGCATTATCTCAACAAACGAGATTCTTCGGGTGGTCGAAGCAGTACGTTATAAACTAAGGCTCTTCGATGATACCAAAGCAGTATCCCTACAACTGAGATTCATCGGGTGGTCGAAACAGCACCTTATTAACTAAGGCTCTCCGATGATATCTCAACAAACGAGATTCTTCAGATGGTCGAAGCAGCACCTTATCAACAAAGGCTCTCCGACGATACCAAAGCATTATCTCCACAAATGAGATTCTTCGGGTGATCAGCCCAACACCCTATCAAATAAGGTTCTCCGTTGATAACAAAACAGTATATAAACAAACGATAGCAACACCTTATCAACTAAGGCTCTCTGATGATACCTAAGCAGTATCTCAATAAACGATATTCCTCGCGTGGTCAAAGCTGCACCTTATCAACTAAGGCTCTCGATGATACCAAAGTTGTATCTCAACAAACGAGATTCTTCGGGTGTTTGAAGTAGCACCTTTTCAACTAAGGCTCTCCGTGATACCAATGTAGTGTCTTAGCCAAAAGATGAGATTTTCGGGTGGTCGAAGCAGCACCTTATCAACTAAGGTTCTCCGATGATACCAAAGCTGTAACCCAACAAATGAGATTCTTCGGGTGGTCACAGCAGCACCTTATCTACTAAGGCTCTCCGATGACACCAAAGCAGTATCTCAACAAACGAGATTCTTTGGGTGGTCGAAGCAACACCTTGTCAACTAAAGCTCTCCGATGATACCAAAGCAGTATCTCTGAACAAACGAAATTCTTCGGTTGGTCGAAGCAGCACCTTATCAACTAAGGCTCTCCGATGATACAAAAGCATAATCTCAACAAACGAGATTTTTCAGGTGTTCGAAGCAGCACCTTATAAACAATGGCTCTCCGATGATACCAAAGCAGTATCTCAACAAACGAGATTCTTCGGGTGGTCGAAGCAGCACCTTATAAACTAAGGCTCTCCGATGATACCAAAGTAGTCTCTCTTCAAACGAGATTCTTCGGGTGATCAAAGCAGCACGTTATAAACTAAGGCTCTCCTATGATACCAAAATCTTATCTCAACAAACGAGATTCTTCGGGTGGTCGAAGCAGCAACTTATAAACTAAGGCTTTCCGATGATACCAAAGCAGTATCTCAATAAACAATATTCTTCGTGTGGTCAAAGCAGCACCTTATAAACTAAGCCTCTTCGATGATACCAAAGCAGTATCCCTACAAATGAGATTCTTCGGGTGGTCGAAGCAGCACCTTATCAACTAAGGCTCTCCGATGATACCTAAGCAGTATCTCAATAAACGAGATTCTTCAGATGGTCGAAGCAGCACTTTATCAACTAAGGCTCTCCGACGATAAAAAAGCATTATCTCAAAAAATGAGATTCTTCGGGTGATCAGCGTAACTCCCAATCAATTAAGGTTCTCCGTTGATACCAAAGCAGTATCTCAACAAATGATACTCTTCGGGTGGTCGAAGTAGCACCTTATCAACTAAGGGTCTTCGATGATTCCAAAGCAGTATCACAAAAAACGAGATTCTTCGAGTGTTCGAAGCAACACCTTATCAACTAAGGCTCTCTGATGATACCAAAGCAGTATCTCTGAATAAACGAGATTCTTCGGTTGGTCGAAGCAGCTACTTATCAACTAAGGCTCTATGATGATACCAAAGCAGTATCTCGACAAACGAGATTCTTCGAGTGGTCGAAGCAGCACCTTATAAACTAAGATTCTACGAAGATACAAAAGTAGTATCTCAACAAACGCGAATCTTCAAGTGGTCGAAGCAGCACCTTTTAAACTAAGGCTCTCTGATGATACCAAAGCATTATCTCAACAAACGAGATTCTTCGGGTGGTCGAAGCAGTACGTTATAAACTAAGGCTCTTCGATGATACCAAAGCAGTATCCCTACAACTGAGATTCATCGGGTGGTCGAAGCAGCACCTTATCAACTAAGGCTATCCGATGATATCTCAACAAACGAGATTCTTCAGATGGTCGAAGCAGCACCTTATCAACTAAGGCTCTCCGACGATACCAAAGCATTATCTCCACAAATGAGATTCTTCGGGTGATCAGTGCAACTCCCTATCAAATAAGGTTCTCTGTTGATAACAAAGCAGTATCTAAACAAACGATAGCAACACCTTATCAACTAAGGCTCTCCGATGATACCTAAGCAGTATCTCAAAAAACGATATTCCTCGTGTGGTCAAAGCTGCACCTTATCAACTAAGGCTCTCGATGATACCAAAGTAGTATCTCGACAAACGAGATTCTTCGGGTGTTTGAAGCTGCACCTTTTCAACTAAGGCTCTCCGTGATACCAATGTAGTGTCTTAGCCAAAAGATGAGATTTTTAGGTGGTCGAAGCAGCACCTTATCAACTAAGGTTCTCCGATGATACCAAAGTTGTATCCCAACAAACGAGATTCTTCGGGTGGTCGCAGCAGCACCTTATCTACTAAGGCTCTCCGATGACACCAAAGCAGTATCTCAACAAACGAGATTCTTTGGGTGGTCGAAGCAACACCTTGTCAACTAAAGCTCTCCGATGATACCAAAGCAGTATCTCTGAACAAACGAAATTCTTCGGTTGGTCGAAGCAGCACCTTATCAACTAATGCTCTCCGATGATACCAAAGCATAATCTCAACAAACGAGATTTTTCAGGTGCTCGAAGCAGCACCTTATAAACAAAGGCTCTCCGATGATACCAAAGCAGTATCTCAACAAACGAGATTCTTCGGGTGGTCGAAGCAGCACCTTATAAACTAAGGCTCTCCGATGATACCAAAGTAGTCTCTCTTCAAACGAGATTCTTCGGGTGATCAAAGCAGCACGTTATAAACTAAGGCTCTCCTATGATAGCAAAATCTTATCTCAACAAACGAGATTCTTCGGGTGGTCCAAGCAGCAACTTATAAACTAAGGCTTTCCGATGATACCAAAGCAGTATCTCAATAAACAATATTCTTCGTGTGGTCAAAGCAGCACCTTATAAACTAAGGGTCTTCGATGATACCAAAGAAGTATCTCAACAAACGAGATTCTTCGGGTGGTAGAAGCAGCAACTTATAAACTAAGGCTTTCCGATGATACCAAAGCAGTATCTCAATAAACAATATTCTTCGTGTGGTCAAAGCAGCACCTTATAAACTAAGGCTCTTCGATGTTACCAAAGAAGTATCTCAACAAACGAGATTCTTCGGGTGGTCGAAGCAGTACCTTATAAACTAAGCCTCTTCGATGATACCAAAGCAGTATCCCTACAAATGAGATTCTTCGGGTGGTCGAAGCAGCACCTTATCAACTAAGGCTCTCCGATGATACCTAAGCAGTATCTCAACAAACGAGATTCTTCAGTTGGTCGAAGCCGCACCTTATCAACTAAGGCTCTCCGACGATAACAAAGCATTATCTCAAAAAATGAGATTCTTCGGGTGATCAGCACAACTCCCAATCAATTAAGGTTCTCCGTTGATACCAAAGCAGTATCTCAACAAATGATACTCTTCGGGTGGTCGAAGTAGCACCTTATAAACTAAGGCTCTCCGATGATACCAAAGCAGTATCTCAACAAACGAGATTCTTTGGGTGGTCGAAGCAGAACCTTATAAATTAAGGTTCTCCGATGATACCAAAGTAGTATATAAACAAACGGGATTCTTCGGGTGATTGAAGCAGCACCTTATCAACTAAGGCTCTTCGATGATACCTAAGCAGTATCTCAACAAACGATATTCCTCGGGTGGTCGAAGCTGCACCTTATCAACTAAGGCTCTCCGATGATACCAAAGTAGTATCTCAACAAACGAAATTCTTCGGGTGTTTGAAGCATCACCTTTTCAACTAAGGCTCTCCGTGATACCAAAGTAGTGTCTTTTCCAAAAGATGAGATTTTTGGGTGGTCGAAGTAGCAACTTATCAACTAAGGCCCTCCGAGGATACCAAAGCAGTATCCCAACAAATGATTTTTCTTCGGGTGGTCGAAGCAGCACCTTATCTACTAAGGCTCTCCGATGATACCAAAGCAGTATCTCAACAAACGAGATTCTTTGGGTGGTCGAAGCAGAACCTTATAAATTAAGGTTCTCCGATGATACCAAAGTAGTATATAAACAAACGGGATTCTTTGGGTGATTGAAGCAGCACCTTATCAACTGAGGCTCTTCGATGATACCTAAGCAGTATCTCAACAAACGATATTCCTTGGGTGGTCGAAGCTGCACCTTATCAACTAAGGCTCTCCGATGATACCAAAGTAGTATCTCAACAAACGAAATTCTTCGGGTGTTTGAAGCATCACCTTTTCAACTAAGGCTCTCCGTGATACCAAAGTAGTGTCTTTGCCAAAAGATGAGATTTTTGGGTGGTCGAAGTCGAAACTTATCAACTAAGGCCCTCCGAGGATACCAAAGCAGTAGCCCAACAAATGATTTTTCTTCGGGTGGTCGAAGCAGCACCTTATCTACTAAGGCTCTCCGATGATACCAAAGCAGTATCTCAACAAACGAGATTCTTCGGGTGGTCGAAGCAACACCTTATCAACTAAAGCTCTCCGATGATACCAAAGCAGTATCTCTGAACAAACGAAATTCTTCGGTTGGTCGAAGCAGCAACTTATCAACTAAGGCTCTTCGATGATACCAATGTAGTGTCTTAGCCAAAAGATGAGATTTTTGGGTGGTCGAAGCAACACCTTATCAACTAAGGTTCTCCGATGATACCAAAGCTGTATCCCAACAAACGAGATTCTTCGGGTGGTCGCAGCAACACCTTATCTACTAAGGCTTTCCGATGACACCAAAGTAGTATCTCAACAAACGAGATTCTTCGGGTGGTCGAAGCAACACCTTGTCGACAAAAGCTCTCCGATGATACCAAAGCAGTATCTCTGAACAAACGAAATTCTTCGGTTGGTCGAAGCAGCACCTTATCAACTAAGGCTCTCCGATGATACCAAAGCATAATCTCAACAAACGAGATTTTTCAGGTGCTCGAAGCAGCACCTTATAAACTAAGACTCTCCGATGATACCAAAGCAGTATCTCAACAAACGAGATTCTTCAGGTGGTCGAAGCAGCACCTTATAAATTAAGGCTCTCTGATGATACCAAAGTAGTCTCACTTCAAACGAGATTCTTCGGGTGATCAAAGCAGCACGTTATAAACTAAGGCTCTCCTATGATACCAAAATCTTATCTCAACAAACGAGATTCTTCGGGTGGTCGAAGCAGCAACTTATAAACTAAGGCTTTCCGATGATACCAAAGCAGTATCTCAATAAACAATATTCTTCGTGTGGTGAAAGCAGCACCTTATAATCTAAGGCTCTTCGATGTTACCAAAGAAGTATCTCAACAAATGAGATTCTTCGGGTGGTCAAAGCAGCACCTTATAAACTAAGATTCACTGATGATACCAAAGCAGTAACTCAATAAATGAGATTATTTGGGTGGTCGAAGTAGCACCTCATTAAGTAAGGCTCTCCGATGATACCAAAGTAGTATCTCAATAAACGAGATTCTTCAGGTGGTCGAAGCAGTACCTTATCAACTGAGGCTCTCCGATGATACTAAAGGAGTATCCCAACAAACGAGATTCTTTGGGTGGTCGAAGCAGCACCTTATCAACTAAGGGTCTCCGATGATTCCAAAGCAGTATCACAAAAAACGAGATTCTTCGAGTGTTCGAAGCAACACCTTATCAACTAAGGCTCTCTGATGATACCAAAGCAGTATCTCTGAATAAACGAGATTCTTCGGTTGGTCGAACCAGCTACTTATCAACTAAGGCTCTCCGATGATACCAAAGCAGTATCTCGACAAACGAGATTCTTCGAGTGGTCGAAGTAGCACCTTATAAACTAAGGTTCTACGATGATACAAAAGTAGTATCTCAACAAATGCGAATCTTCAAGTGGTCGAAGCAGCACCTTTTAAACTAAGGCTCTCTGATGATACCAAAGCATTATCTCAACAAACGAGATTCTTCGGGTGGTCGAAGCAGTACGTTATAAACTAAGGCTCTTCGATGATACCAAAGCAGTATCCCTACAACTGAGATTCATCGGGTGGTCGAAGCAGCACCTTATCAACTAAGGCTCTCCGATGATATCTCAACAAACGAGATTCTTCAGATGGTCGAAGCAGTACCTTATCAACTAAGGCTCTCCGACGATACCAAAGCATTATCTCAACAAATGAGATACTTCAGGTGATCAGCGCAACTCCCTATCAAATAAGATTCTCTGTTGATAACAAAGCAGTATCTAAACAAACGATAGCAACACCTTATCAACTAAGGCTCTCCGATGATACCTAAGCAGTATCTCAAAAAACGATATTCCTCGTCTGGTCAAAGCTGCACCTTATCAACTAAGGCTCTCGATGATACCAAAGTAGTATCTCAACAAACGAGATTCTTCGGGTGTTTGAAGCAGCACCTTTTCAACTAAGGCTCTTCGTGATACCAATGTAGTGTCTTAGCCAAAGGATGAGATTTTTGGGTGGTCGAAGCAGCACCTTATCAACTAAGGTTCTCCGATGATACCAAAGCTGTATCCCAACAAATGAGATTCTTCGGGTGGTCGCAGCAGCACCTTATCTACTAAGGCTCTCCGATGACACCAAAGCAGTATCTCAACAAGCGAGATTCTTCGGGTGGTCGAAGCAACACCTTGTCAACTAAAGCTCTCCGATGATACCAAAGCAGTATCTCTGAACAAACGAAATTCTTCGGTTGGTCGAAGCAGCACCTTATCAACTAAGGCTCTCCGATGATACCAAAGCAGTATCTCAACAAACGAGATTCTTTGGGTGGTCGAAGCAGAACCTTATAAATTAAGGTTCTCCGATGATACCAAAGTAGTATATAAACAAACGGGATTCTTCGGGTGATTGAAGCAGCACCTTATCAACTAAGGCTCTCCGATGATACCTAAGTAGTATCTCAACAAACGATATTCCTCGGGTGGTCGAAGCTGCACCTTATCAACTAAGGCTCTCCGATGATACCAAAGTAGTATCTCAACAAACGAAATTCTTCAGGTGTTTGAAGCATCACCTTTTCAACTAAGGCTCTCCGTGATACCAAAGTAGTGTCTTTGCCAAAAGATGAGATTTTTGGGTGGTCGAAGTAGCACCTTATGAACTAAGGCCCTCCGAGGATACCAAAGCAGTATCCCAATAAACGAGATTCTTCGGGTGGTCGAAGCAGCACCTTATCTACTAAGGCTCTCCGATGATACCAAAGCAGTATCTCAACAATCGAGATTCTTCGGGTGGTCGAAGCAACACCTTATCAACTAAAGCTCTCCAATGATACCAAAGCAGTATCTCTGAACAAACGAAATTCTTAGGTTGGTCGAAGCAGCAACTTATCAACTAAGGCTCTTCGATGATACCAAAGCATGATCTCAACAAACGAGATTCTTCGGGTACTCGAAGCAGCACCTTATAAACTAAGGCACTCCGATGATACCAAAGTAGTATCTCAACAAACGAGATTCTTCAGGTGGTCGAAGCTGCACCTTATAAACTAAGGTTCTCCGATGAAACTAAAGTAGTCTCTCATCAAATGAGATTCTTCGGGTGATCGAAGCAGCACGTTATAAACTAAGGCTCTCCGATGATACCAAAATCTTATCTCAACAAACGATATTCTTCGGGTGGTCGAAGCAGCAACTTATAAACTAAGGCTTTTCGATGATTCCAAAGCAGTGTCTCAATAAACAATATTCTTCTTGTGGTCAAAGCAGCACCTTATAAACTAAGGCTCTTCGATGTTACCAAAGAAGTATCTCAACAAACGAGATTCTTCGGGTGGTCGAAGCAGCACC
Source organism: Lathyrus tuberosus (assembly GCA_022829125.1). NCBI lineage: Eukaryota > Viridiplantae > Streptophyta > Magnoliopsida > Fabales > Fabaceae > Lathyrus > Lathyrus tuberosus. The sequence continues at coordinate 4,128,475 of JALAZF010000183.1, forward strand.
CTATAAACTAAGACTCACTGATGATACCAAAGCAGTAACTCAACAAATGAGATTATTCGGGTGGTCGAAGTAGCACCTTATTAAATAAGGCACTCCGATGATACCAAAGCAGTATCTCATCAAGCGAGATTCTTTAGGTGGTCGAAGCAGCACATTAACTAAGGCTCTCCGATGATACCAAAGCATTATCTCTACAAATGAGATTCTTCTGGTGGTCAAAGCAGCACCTTATCAACTAAGGTTCTCCACTGATAACAAAGCTATATCTCAACAAACGATATTCTTCGGGTGGTCGAAGCAGCACCTTACAAATTAAAGTTCTCTGATGATATCAAAATTGTATCTCAACAAAAACGTGATTCTTCGGGTGGCCGAAGCAGCACCTTATAAACTAAGGATCTCCAAAGATACACAAAATTGTATCTCAACAAACGAGATTCTTCGGGTGGTCGAAGCAGCACCTTATAAACTAAGGCTATTCGATGATACAGAAGAAGTATCTCAACAAACGAGATTCTTCGGGTGGTCGAAGCAGCACCTTATCAACTAAGGCTCTCTGATGATACCAAAGCAGTATCTCTGAATAAACGAGATTCTTCGGTTGGTCGAAGTAGCAACTTATCAACTAAGGCTCTCCCATGATACCAAAGCAGTATCTCAACCAACGAGATTCTTCGAGTGGTCTAAGCAGCACCTTATAAACTAAGGCTCTCAAATGATACCAAAGCAGTATCTCAAAAAACGATATTCTTCGGGTGGTCAAACTAGTACCTTATCAACTAAAGCTCTCGGATGATACCAAAGTATTATCTCATCAAACGAGATTCTTCGGATGGTCGAAGCAGCACTTTATAAACTAATCTTCTACGATGATACAAAAGTAGTATCTCAACAAACGTGAATCTTCAAGTGGTCGAAGCAGCACCTTATAAACTAATGCTCTCTGATGATACCAAAGCAGTATCTCAAGAAACGAGATTCTTCGGGAGGTCGAAGCAGTACGTTATAAACTAAGGCTCCTCGATGATTCCAAAGCAGTATCTTAACAAATGAGATTCTTCAGATGGTCAAAGCAGCACCTTATCAACTAAGGCTCTTCGATGATACCAAAGTAGTATCTAAACAAACGGGGTTCTTCAAGTGATTGAAGCAGCACCTTATCAACTAAGGCTCTCCGATGATACCTAAGCAGTATCTCAACAAACGATATTCCTCGGGTGGTCGAAGTTGCACCTTATCAACAAAGGCTCTCCGATGATACCAAAGAAGTATCTCAACAAACGAGATTCTTCAGCTGTTTGAAGTAGCACCTTTTCAACTAAGGCACTCCGTGATACCAAAGTAGCGTCTTTGGCAAAATATGAGATTATTGGGTGGTCGAAGCAGCCGCTTATCAACTAAGGCTCTCCGATGATACCAAACCAGTATCCCAATAAAAGATTTTCTTCGGGTGGTCGAAGCAGCACCTTATTAACTAAGGCTCTCCGATGATACCAAAGCATTATCTCAACAAATGAGATTCTTCTGGTGGTCAAAGCAGCACCTTATCAACTAAGGTTCTCCGCTGATAACAAAGCTATATCTCAACAAAAGAGATTCTTCGGGTGGTCGAAGCAGCGCCTTACAAATTAAAGTTCTCTGATGATATCAAAATTGTATCTCAACAAACGTGATTCTTCGGGTGGCCGTAGCAGCACCTTATAAACTAAGGATCTCCAATGATACACATGCAATATCTCAACAAACGAGATTCTTCGGGTGGTCGAAGCAGCACCTTATAAACTAAGGCTATTCGATGATACAGAAGAAGTATCTCAACAAACGAGATTCTTCGGGTGGTCGAAGCAGCACCTTATCAACTAAGGCTCTCTGATGATACCAAAGCAGTATCTTTGAATAAACGAGATTCTTCGGTTGGTCGAAGTAGCAACTTATCAACTAAGGCTCTCCCATGATACTAAAGCAGTATCTCAACAAACGAGATTCTTCGAGTGGTCTAAGCAGCACCTTATAAACTAAGGCTCTCCAATGATACCAAAGCAGTATCTCAAAAAACGAGATTCTTCGGGTGGTCAAACTAGTACCTTATCAACTAAAGCTCTCGGATGATACCAAAGTAGTATCTCATCAAACGAGATTCTTCGGGTGATCGAACCAGCACATTATAAACTAAAGCTCTCCGATGATACCAAAGTAGTATCTCTGAACAAATGAAATTCTTCAGTTGGTCGAAGCAGCACCTTATCAACTAAGGCTCTCTCATGATACCAAAGCAGTATCTCAACAAACGAGATTCTTCGGGTGCTCGAAGTAGCACCTTATAAACTTAGGCTCTACGATGATACCAAAGGAGTCTCTCATCAAATGATATTCTTCGGGTGATCGAAGTAGCACGTTATAAACTAAGGCTCTCCGATGATGTTAAAATCGTATCTCAAGAAACGAGATTCTTCGGGTGGTCGAAGAAGCATATTATAAGGTAAGGCTCTTCGATGTTACCAAAGCAGTATCTCAACAAACGAGATTCTTCGGGTGGTCGAAGCAGCAACTTATAAACTAAGGCTCTACGATGCTACCAAAGCAGTATCTCAATAAACAATATTCTTCGTGTGGTCAAAGAAGCATATTATAAAGTAAGGCTCTTTGATGTTACCAAAGCAGTATCTCAACAAACGAGATTCTTCAGGTGGTCGAAGCAGCACCTTATAAACTAAGACTCACCGACGATACCAAAGATGTAACTCACCAAATGAGATTATTTGGTTGCTCGAAGTAGCACCTTATTAAGTAAGGCTCTCCGATGATACCAAAGCAGTATCTCAACAAACGAGATTCTTCAGGTGGTCGAAGCATCACCTTATCAACTAAGGCTCTCCGATGATACCAAAGCATTATCACAACAAACAAGATTCTTCTGGTGGTCAAAGCAGCACCTTATCAACAAAGGTTCTCCGCTGATACCAAAGCTATATCTCAACAAATGAGATTCTTCGGGTGGTCGAAGCAGCACCTTACATATTAAAGTTCTCAGATGATACCAAAATTGTATCTCAACAAACATGATTCTTCGGGTGGCCGAAGCAGCACCTTATCAACTAAGGCTCTCCGATGATACCAAAGCATTGTCTCAACAAACGAGATTCTTCAGGTGGTCGCAGCAGTAACTTATAAACTAAGGCTCTTCGATGATACCAAATCAGTATCCCAACAAAAAAGATTCTTCGGGTGGTCTAAGTAGCACCTTATCAACTAAGGCTCTCCGATGATAAAATAGCAATATCTCAACAAACGAGATTCTTCGGTTGGTCAAAGTAGCACCATATCAATTAAGGCTCTTCGATGATACCAAAGTAGTATCTCAACAAATGAGATTCTTCGGGTGGTTGAAGCAGCACCTTATAAACTAAGGTTCTCCGATGATACCAAAGCAGTATCTCAATAAACGGGATTCTTCGGGTGGTCGAAGCTGAACCTTATAAACTAAGGCTCTCCGATTATACCAAAGCAATATCTCAATAAACGAGATTCTTCTGGGAGTCGAAGCAGCACCTTATCAACTAAGGCTCTTCGACGATACCAAAGCATTATCTCAACAAACGAGATTCTTCGGGTGGTCAAAGCAGCACTTATCAACTATGGTTCTTCGCTGATACCAAAGCAGTTTCTCAACAAACGAGATTCTTCGGGTGGTCGAAGCAGCACCTTATAAATTAAGGTTCTCTGATGATACCAAAATTTTATCTCAACAAACGTGATTCTTCGGGTGGCCGAAGCAGCACCTTATAAGCTAAGGCTCTCTGATGATACCAATGCAATATATCAACAAATGAGATTCTTCAGGTGGTCGAAGCAGCACCTTATAAACTATGGCTCTTCGATGATACCAAAGAAATATCTCAACAAGCGAGATTCTTTGGGTGGTCGAAGCAGCACCTTATTAACTAAGGCTCTCCGATGATACCAAAGCAGTATCTCAACAAATGAGATTATTTGGGTGGTAGAAGTAGCACCTTATTAACTAAAGGCTATCCGATGATACCAAAGCAATATCTTAACAATTGAGATTCTTTAGGTGGTCGAAGTAACACCTTATCAACTAAGGCTCTCCGACGATACCAAAGCATTATCTCAAAAAACGAGGTTCTTCGGGTGGTCGAAGCAGTACCTTCTAAATTAAGGTTCTCCGATGATACCAAAGCAGTATCTTAATAAAAAATATTCTTCGGGTGGTTGAAGCAGCACCTTATAAACTAAGGCTCTTCGATGATACCAAAGCAGTATCCCAACAAACAAGATTCTTCGGGTGGTCGAAGCAGCACCTTATCAACTAAGGCTCTCGGATGATACCATAGTTGTATCTCAATAAACGAGATTCTTCGGGTGGTTGAAGCAACACCTTATCAACTAAGGCTCCCCGATGATACCAAAGCAGTATCTCTGAATAAATGAGATTCTTCGGTTGGTCGAAGTAGCACTATATCAATTAAGGCTCTTCGATAATACCAAAGTAGTATCCCAACAAACGGGAGTCTTCGGGTGGTCGAAGCAGCACCTTATAAACAAAGGATCTATGATGACACCAAAGCAGTATCTCAACAAATGGGATTCTTCAGGTGGTCGAAGCAGAACCTTATAAACTAAGGCTCTCTGATGATACCAAATCAGTATCTCAACAAACGACATTCTTCAGATGGTCGAACCAGTACCTTATCAACTAAGTCTCTCCGACGATACCAAAGCATTATCTCAACAAATGAGATTCTTCGGGTCATTAACGCTGCTCCCTATCAATTAAGGTTCTTCGTTGATACCAAAGCAGTATCTCAACAAACGATATTCTTCGGGTGGTCAAAGTAGCACCTTAAAAACTAAGGCTCTCCGATGATACCAATGCAGTATCTCAACAAACGAGATTCTTTGGGTGGTCGAAGCAGCTATTTATAAATTAAGCTTCTCCGATGATACCAAAGTAGTATCTAAACAAACGGGATTCTTCGGGTGATTGAAGTAGCACCTTATCAACTAAGGCTCTCCGATGATACCTAAGCAGTATCTCAATAAACGATATTCCTCGGGTGGTCGAAGCTGCCCCTTATCAATATAGGCTCTCCGATGATACCAAAGAAGTATCCCAACAAACGAAATTCTTCGGGTGTTTGAAGCAGCACCTTTTCAACTAAGGCTCTCCATGATACAAAAGTAGTGTCTTTGCCAAAAGATGAGATTTTTGGGTGGTCGAAGCAGCACCATATCAACTAAGGCTCTCCGATGATACCAAAGCAGTATCCCAACAAACGAGATTCTTCGGGTGGTCGAAGAAGCACCTTATCAACTATGGCTCTCCGATGATACCAAAGCAGTATCTTAATAAACGAGATTCTTTGGGTGGTCGAAGCAACACCTTATCTACTAAAGCTCTCCGATGATACCAAAGCAGTATCTCTGAACAAACGAAATTCTTCAGTTGGTCGAAGCAGCACCTTATCAACTAAGGCTCTCCGATGATACCAAAGCAGTATCTCAACAAACTAAATTCTACAGGTGCTCGAAGCAGCACCTTATAAACTAAGGCTCTTCGATGTTACTAAAGCAGTATCTCAACAAACGAGATTCTTCGGGTGGTCGAAGCAGCACCTTATAAACTAAGACTCACCGATGATACCAAAGCAGTAACTTAACAAATGAGATTATTCGGGTGGTCGAAGTAGCACCTTATTAAGTAAGGCTCTCTGATGATACCAAAGGAGTACCTCAACAAACGAGATTCTTCAGGTGGTCGAAGCAGCACCTTATCAACTAAGGCTCTCCGATGATACCAAAGCATTATCTGAACAAACGAGATTCTTCTGGTGGTCAAAGTAGCACCTTATCAACTAAGGTTCTCCGCTGATACCAAAGTTATATCTCAACAAATGAGATTCTTCGGGTGGTCGAAGCAGCACCTTACAAATTAAAGTTCTCTGATGAAACCAAAATTGTATCTCAACAAACATGATTCTTCGGGTGGCCGAAACAGCTCCTTATAAACTAAGGCTCTCTGATGATACCAATGCAATATCTAAAGAAACGAGATTCTTCAGGTGGTCGAAGCAGCACCTTATAAACTATGGCTATTCGATGATACCAAAGAAGTATCTCAACAAACGAGATTCTTCGGGTGGTCGAAGCAGCACCTTATCAACTAAGGCTCTCCGATGATACCAAAGCAGTATCTCTGAACAAATGATATTCTTCGGTTGGTCGAAGTAGCACCATATCAATTAAGGCTCTTCGATAATACCAAAGTAGTATCCCGACTAACGGGAGTCTTCGGGTGGTCGAAGCAGCACCTTATAAACAAAGGATCTATGATGATACCAAAGCAGTATCTCAACAAACGGGATTCTTCTGGTGGCCGAAGCAGAACCTTATAAACTAAGGCTCTCTGATGATACTAAATCAGTATCTCAACAAACTACATTCTTCAGATGGTCGAAGCAGCACCTTATCAACTAAGTCTCTCCGACGATACCAAAGCATTATCTCAACAAATGATATTCTTCGGGTGATCAGCGCAGCTCCCTATCAATTAAGGTTCTCCGTTGATACCAAAGCAGTATCTCAACAAACGATATTCTTCGGGTGGTCGAAGTAGCACCTTATAAACTAAGGCTCTCCGATGATACCAATGCAGTATCTCAACAAACGAGATTCTTTGGGTGGTCGAAGCAGCACCTTAAAATTAAGGTTCTCCGATGATACCAAAGTAGTATCTAAATAAACGGGATTCTTCGGGTGATTGAAGTAGCACCTTATCAACTAAGGCTCTCCGATGATACCTAAGCAGTATCTCAACAAACGATATTCCTCGGGTGGTCGAAGCTGCTCCTTATCAACAAAGGCTCTCCGATGATACTAAAGAAGTATCCCAACAAACAAGATTCTTCGGGTGTTTGAAGCAGCACGTTTTCAACTAAGGCTCTCCATGATACAAAAGTAGTATCTTTGCCAAAAGATGAGATTTTTGGGTTGTCGAAGCAGCACCTTATCAACCAAGGTTCTCCGATGATACCAAAGCAAGATCCCAACAAACGAGATTCTTCGGGTGGTCGAAGAAGCACCTTATCAACTATGGCTCTCCGATGATACCAAAGCAGTATCTTAATAAACGATATTCTTTAGGTGGTCGAAGCAACACCTTATCTACTAAAGCTCTTCGATGATACCAAAGCAGTATCTCTGAACAAATGAAATTCTTCAGTTGGTCGAAGCAGCATCTTATCAACTAAGACTCTCCAATGATACAAAAGCAGTATCTCAACAAACTACATTCTTCGGGTGCTCGAAGCAGCACCTGATAAACTGAGGCTCTTCGATGTTACCAAAGCAGTATCTCAACCAACGAGATTCTTTGGGTGATCGAATCAGCACCTGATAAACTAAGACTCACCGATGATACCAAAGCAGTAACTCAACAAATGAGATTATTCGGGTGGTCGAAGTAGCACCTTATTAAGTAGGGCTCTCCGATGATACCAAAGGAGTACCTCAACAAACGAGATTCTTCAGGTGGTCGAAGCAGCACCTTATCAACTAAGGCTCTCTGATGATACCAAAGCATTATCTGAACAAACAAGATTCTTCTAGTGGTCAAAGCAGCACGTTATCAACTAAGGTTCTCTGCTGATACCAAAGTTATATCTCAACAAATGAGATTCTTCGGGTGGTCGAAGCAGCACCTTACAAATTAAAGTTCTCTGATGAAACCAAAATTGTATCTCAAAAAACATGATTCTTCGGGTGGCCGAAACAGCTCCTTATAAACTAAGGCTCTCCGATGATACCAATGCAATATCTAAACAAACGAGATTCTTCGGGTGGTCGAAGCAGCACCATATAAACTTTGGCTATTCGATGATACCAAAGAAGTATCTCAACAAACGAGATTCTTCGGGTGGTCGAAGCAGCACCTTATCAACTAAGGCTCTCCGATGATACCAAAGCAGTATCTCAACAAATGAGTTTATTCGGGTGGTCGAAGTAGCATCTTTTCAACTAAGGCTCTCTCCAATGATACCAAAGCAGTATCTCAATAAACGATAATCTTTAGGTGGTCGAAGTAACACCTTAACAACTAAGGCTCTTCGACGAAACCAAAGCATTATCTCAACAAACGAGATTCTTCGGGTGGTCAAAGCAGCACCTTATCAACTAGGGTTCTCCACTGATACCAAAGCAATATCTCAACAAACGAGATTCTTCGGGTGTTCGAAGCAGTACCTTATAAATTAAGGTTCTCCGATGATACCAAAGCAGTATATCGTCAAACGAAATTCTTCGGGTGGTTGAAGCCGCACCTTATAGACTAAGGCTCTCCGATGATACCAAAGCAGTATCTCAACAAACGAGATTCTTCAGGTGGTCGTAGCAGTACCTTATAAACTAAGGCTCTTCGAAGATACCAAAGCAGTATCCCAACAAATAAGATTCTTCGGGTGGTCGAAGTAGCACCTTATCAACTAAGGCTCTCCGAAGATAAAATAGCAATATCTCAACAAACAAGATTCTTTGGGTGGTTGAAGCAACACCTTATCAACTAAGGCTCTCTAATGATACCAAAGCATTATCGCTGAACAAACGAGATTCTTCGGTTGGTCGATGTAGCACCATATCAATTAAGGCTCTTCGATGATACCAAAGTAGTATCCCAACAAATGAGAGTCTTCGGGTGGTCGAAGGAGCACCTTATAAACTAAGGATCTCCTATGATACCAAAGCAGTATCTCAACAAACGGGATTCTTCGGGTGGTGGAAGCAGAACCTTATGAACTAAGGCTGTCCAATTATACCAAAGCAGTATCTCAATAAACGAGATTCTTCGGGTGTTTGAAGCAGCACGTTTTCAAATAAGGCTCTCCGTGATACCAAAGTAGTGTCTTTGCCAAAAGATGAGATTTTTGGGTGGTCGAAGCAGCACCTTATCAACTAAGGCTCTCCGATGATACCAAAGCAGTATCCCAACAAACAAGATTCTTCGGGTGGTCGAAGCAGTACGTTATCAACTAAGGATCTCCGATGATACAAAAATAGTATCTCAATAAACGAGATTCTTCGGGTGGTCGAAGCAACACCTTATCAACTAAAGATCTCCGATGATACCAAAGCAGTATCTCTGAAAAAATGAAATTCTTCAGTTGGTTGAAGCAGCACCTTATCAAATAAGGCTCTCCGAAGAGACCAATGCAGTATCTCAACAAACGAGATTCTTCGGGTGCTCGAAGTAGCACCTTATAAACTAAGGCTCTCCTATGATACCAAAGCAGTATCTCACCAAACGAGATTCTTCGGGTGGTCGAAGCAGCACCTTATAAACTAAGGCTCTCCGATGACGCCAAAGTAGTCTCTCATCAAACGAGATTCTTCGGGTGATCGAAGCAGCACGTTATAAACTAAGGCTCTCCGATGATACCAAATTCGTATCTCCATAAATGAGATTTTTCGGGTTGTCGAAGCAGCAACTTATAAACTAAGGCTCTCAAATGATACCAAAGTAGTATCTCAACAAACATGATTCTTCGGCTGGCCGAAGCATCACCTTATAAATTAAGGCTCTCGGATGATACCAATGCAGTATCTCAACAAACGAGATTCTTCGGGTGGTCGAAGCAGCACCTTATAAACTATGGCTATTCGATGATACCAAAGAAGTATCCCAACAAACGAGATTCTTTAGGTGGTCGAAGCGACACCTTAACAACTAAGCCTCTCCGACGAAACCAAAGCAATATCTCAACAAACTAGATTCTTCGGGTGGTCAAAGCAGCACCTAATCAACTAAGGTTCTTAACTGATACCAAAGCAGTATCTCAATAAACGAGATTCTTCTGGTGGTCGAAGTAGTACCTTATAAATTAAGGTTCTTCGATGATACCAAAGCAGTATCACAACAAACAAAATTCTTTGGGTGGTTGAAGCGGCACCTTATAAACTAAGGCTCTCCGATGATACCAAAGCAATGTCTCAACAAACGAGTTTCTTCCGGTGGTCGCAGCAGTACCTTATAAACTAAGGCTCTTCGATGATACCAAAGCAGTATCCCAATAAACAAGATTCTTTGGGTGGTCGAAGTAGCACCTTATCAACTAAGTCTCTCCGACGATAAAATAACAATATCTCAAAAAACGAGATTCTTCGGGTGGTTGAAGCAACACCTAATCAACTAAGGCTCTATGATGATACCAAAGCATTATTACTAAACAAAAGAGATTCTTCAGTTGGTCGAAGTATCACCATATCAATTAAGGCTCTTCGATGAAACCAAAGTAGTATCCCAACAAATGAGAGTCTTTGGGTGGTCGAAATAGCACCTTATAACTAAGGATCTCCGATGATACCATAGCAGTATCTCAACAAACGGGATTCTTCGGGTGGTCGAAGCAGAACCTTATAAACTAAGGCTTCCCGATTATACCAAAGCAATATCTCAACAAACAAGATTCTTCAGGGGTCGAAGCAGCACCTTATCAACTAATTCTCTTCAACGTTACCAAAGCATTATCTCAACAAACGAGATTCCTCAGGTGGTCAAAGTAGCACCTTATCAACTAAGGTTCTCCGCTGATACCAAAGCAGTATCTCAACAAACGAGATTCTTCGGGTGGTCGAAGCAGCACCTTATAAATTAAGGTTCTCTGATGATACCAAAATTGTATCTCAACAAACATGATTCTTCGGGTGGCTGAAGCAGCACCTTATATACTAAGGCTCTTCGATGATACCAAAGAAGTATCTCAACAAACGAGATTCTTCGGGTGGTTGAAGCAGAAACTTATCAACTAAGGCTCTCCGATGATACCAAAGCAGTATCTCAACAAATGAGATTATTCGGGTGGTCGAAGTAGCACCTTAACAACTAAGGCTCACCGATGATACCAAAGAAGTATCTTAACAAAGGAGACTCTTTAGGTGGTCGAAGCAACACCTTAACAACTAAGCCTCTCCGACGAAACCAAAACAATATCTCAACAAACTAGATTCTTCGGGTGGTCAAAGCAGCACCTAATCAACTAAGGTTCTCAACTGATACCAAAGCAGTATCTCAACAAACGAGATTCTTCGGGTGGTCGAAGTAGTACCTTATAAATTAAGGTTCTTTGATGATACCAAAGCAGTATCACAACAAATGAAATTCTTCGGGTGGTTGAAGTGGCACCTTATAAACTAAGGCTCTCCGATGATACCAGAGCAGTATCTCAACAAACGAGATTCTTCCGGTGGTCGCAGCAGTACCTTATAAACAAAGGCTCTTCGATGATACCAAAGCAGTATCCCAATAAACAAGATTCTTTGGGTGGTCGAAGTAGCACCTTATCAACTAAGTCTCTCCGATGATAAAATAACAATATCTTAAAAAACGAGATTCTTCGGGTGGTTGAAGCAACACCTAATCAACTAAGGCTCTATGATGATACCAAAGCATTATTACTATATAAAAGAGATTCTTCAGTTGGTCGAAGTAGCACCATATCAATTAAGGCTCTTCGATGAAACCAAAGTAGTATCCCAACAAATGACAGTCTTTGGGTGGTCGAAATAGCACCTTATAACTAAGGATCTCCGATGATACCATAGCAGTATCTCAACAAACGGGATTCTTCGGGTGGTCGAAGCAGAACCTTATAAACTAAGGCTTCTCGATTATACCAAAGCAGTATCTCAACAAACAAGATTCTTCAGGGGTCGAAGCAGCACCTTATCAACTAATTCTCTTCAACGTTACCAAAGCATTATATCAACAAACGAGATTCCTTGGGTGGTCAAAGCAGCACCTTATCAACTAAGGTTCTCCGCTGATACCAAAGCAGTATCTCAACAAACGAGATGCTTCGGGTGGTCGAAGCAGCACCTTATAAATTAAGGTTCTCTGATGATACCAAAATTGTATCTCAACAAACATGATTCTTCGGGTGGCCGAAGCAGCACCTTATATACTAAGGCTCTTCGATGATACCAAAGAAGTATCTCAACAAACGAGATTCTTTGGGTGGTTGAAGCAGAAACTTATCAACTAAGGCTCTCCGATGATACCAAAGCAGTATCTCAACAAATGAGATTATTCGGGTGGTCGAAGTAGCACCTTAACAACTAAGGCTCGCCGATGGTACCAAAGAAGTATCTTAACAAAGGAGACTCTTTAGGTGGTCGAAGCAATACCTTATCAACTAAGGCTCTCGGACGATACCGAAGCATTATCTCAACAAACGAGATTCTTCGGGTGGCCAAAGCAGCACCTCATCAACTAAGGTTCTCCGCTGATACCAAAGCAGTATCTCAACATACGAGATTCTTCGGGTGGTCGAAACAATACCTTACAAATTAAGGTTCTCCCATGATACCAAAGCAGTATCTCAACAAAAGAGATTCTTCGGGTGGTTGAAGCAACACCTTATAAACTAAGGCTCTCCGATGATACCAAAGCAGTATCTCAACAAACGAGATTCTTCGGGTGTTTGAAGCAGTACCTTATAAATTAAGGTTCTCCGGTTATACCAAAGCAGTATCTCAACAAACGAGATTCTTCGGGTGGTTGAAGCAGCGCCTTATAAACTAAGGCTCTCCGATGATACCAAAGCAGTATCTCAACAAACGAGATTCTTCGGGCGTTCGAAGCAGTACCTTATAAACTAAGGGTCTTCGATGATAGCAAGGCAGTATCCCAACATACAAGATTCTTCGGGTGGCTGAAGCAGCACAATATTAACTAAGGCTCTCCGATGATACCATTGCCGTATCTCAACAAACGAGATTCTTTGGGTGGTTGAAGCAAAACCTTATCAACTAAGGCTCTCCGATGATACAAAACCAGTATCTCAGAATAAACGAGATTCTTCGGTTGGTCGAAGTAGCACCATATTAATTAAGGCACTTGGATGATACCAAAGTAGTATCCCAACAAACGAGAGTCTTCGGGTGGTTGAAGCAACACCTTATGAACTAAGGATCTCTGATGATACCAAAGCATTATCTCAACAAAAGAGATTCTTCGGGTGGTCGAAGCAGAACCTTATAAGCTAAGGCTCTCCAATGATACCAAAGTAGTATCTCAATAAACGAGATTCTTCGGGTGGTCGAAGTAGTACCTTATAAACTATGGCTCTTTGATGATACCAAAGCAGTATCTCAAAAAAACAAGAGATTCTTCGGGTGGTCGAAGAAGCACCTTATCAACTAAGGCTCTATTGTGATACCAAAGCCGTATCTCAACAAATGAGATTATTCGGGTGATCGAAGTAGCACCTTATCAACTAAGGCGCTCCGATGATACTAAAGCAGTATCTCAACAAACAAGATTCTTTAGGTGGTCGAAGCAACACGTTATCAACTAAGGTTCTCCGACGATACCAAAGCATTATCTCAACAAACGAGATTCTCTGGGTGGTCAAAGCAGCAGCTTATCAACTAAGGTTCTCCGATGATACAAAAGCAGTATCTCAACAAACGAGATTCTTCAGGTGGTCGAAGCAGTACCTTATAAATTAAGGTTCTCCGATGATACCAAAGCAGTATCTCAACAAACGAGATTCTTTGGGTGGGTGAAGCAGCACCTTATAAACTAAGGCTCTCCAATGATACCAAAGTAGTATCTCAACAAACGAGATTCTTCGGGCGGTCGAAGCTGTACCTTATAAACTAAGGCTCTTCGATGATACCAAAGCAGTATCCCAACAAACAAGATTCTTCGGGTGGTCGAAGCAGCACCTTATCAACTAAGGTTCTCCGATGATACCATAGTAGTAACTCAACAAACGAGATTCTTCGGGTGATTGAAGCAACACCTTATAATCTAAGGCTCTCTGACGATACAAAAGCAGTATCTAGAAACAAACTAGATTCTTCGGTTGATCGAAGTAGCACCATATCAATTAAGGCACTTCGATGATACTAAAGTAGTATCCCAATAAACGAGAGTCTTTGGGTGGTCGAAGCAGCACCTTAGAAAATAAGGATCTCCGATGATACCAAAGCAGTATCTCAACAAACGGGATTCTTCGGGTGGTCGGAGCAAAACCTTATAAACTAAGGATCTTCGATGAAACCAAAGAAGTATCTCAATAAACGAGATTCTTCAGGTGGTCGAAGCAGCACCTTATAAACTAAGGCTCTCCGATGATACAAATGCAATATCTCAACAAACGAGATTCTTCGGGTGGTCGAAGCAGCACCTTATAAACTAAGGCTATACGATGATACAAAAGAAGTATCTCAACAAACGAGATTCTTCAAGTGGTCGAAGGTGCACCTTATCAACTAATGCTCTCCGATGATACAAAACCAGTATCTCTGAATAAACGAGATTCTTCGGTTGGTCGAAGTAGCACCATATCAATTAAGGCACTTGGATGATACCAAAGTAGTATCCCAACAAACGAGAGTCTTCGGGTGGTTGAAACAACACTTTATAAACTAAGGATCTCTGATGATACCAAAGCAGTATCTCAATAAACGGGATTCTTCGGGTGGTCAAAGCAGAACCTTATAAACTAAGGCTCTCCGATGATACCAAAGTAGTATCTCAATAAACGAGATTCTTCGGGTGGTCGAAGTAGCACCTTATAAACTAGGGCTCTATGATGATACCAAAGCAGTATCTCAAAAAAAAGAGATTCTTCGGGTGGTCGAAGAAGCATCTGATCAACTAATGCTCTCTGGTGATACCAAAGCAGTATCTCAACAAATGAGATTATTCGGGTGATCGAAGTAGCACCTTATCAACTAAGGCGCTCTGATGATACTAAAGCAGTATCTCAACAAACGAGTATCTTTAGGTGGTCGAAGGAACACGATATCAACTAAGGCTCTCCGACGATACCAAAGCATTATCTCAACAAACGAGATTCTCCGGGTGGTCAAAGCAGCAACTTATCAACTAAGGTTCTCCGATGATACAAAAGCAGTATCTCAACAAACGAGATTCTTCAGGTGGTTGAAGCAGTACCTTATAAATTAAGGTTCTCCGATGATACCAAAGCAGTATCTCAACAAACGAGATTCTTCGGGTGGGTGAAGCAGCACCTTATAAACTAAGGCTCCCCGATGATACCAAAGTAGTATCTCAACAAACGAGATTCTTCGGGTGCTCGAAGCAGTACCTTATAAGCTAAGGCTCTTCGGTGATACCAAAGCAGTATCCCAACAAACAAGATTCTTCGGGTGGTCGAAGCAGCACCTTATCAACTAAGGCCCTCCGATGATACCATAGTAGTATCTCAATAAACGAGATTCTTCGGGTGATTGAAGCAACACCTTATCAACTAAGGCTCTCCGATGATACAAAAACAGTATCTATGAATAAACGAGATTCTTCGGTTGATCGAAGTAGCACCATATCAATTAAAGCACTTTGATGATACCAAAGTAGTATCTCAATAAACGAGAGTCTCCGGGTGTTCGAAGCAGCACCTTGATGATACCAAAGCAATATCTCAACAAATGATGTTATTCGGGTGGTCGAAGTAGCACCTTATCAACTAAGGCTCTCCGATAATACCAAAGAAGTATCTCAACAAACGAGATTCTTTAGGTGGTCGAAGCAACACCTTATCAACTAAGGATCTCCGAAGATACCAAAGTATTACCTCAACAAACGAGATTCTTCGGGTGGTCAAAGTAGCACCTTATCAACTAAGGTTCTCCGCTGATACCAAAGCAGTATCTCAACAAATGAGATTCTTTGGGTGGTCAAAGCAGTACCTTATAAATTAAGGTTCTCCGATGATACCAAAGCATTATCTCAACAAACGAGATTCTTCGGGTGGTTGAAGCAGCACCTTATAAATTAAGGCTCTCTGATGATACCAAAGTTGTATCTCAACAAACGAGATTCTTAGGGTGGTCGAAGCAGTACCATATAAACTAATGCTCTTCGATGACACCAAAGCAGTGTCTCAACAAACAAGATTCTTTGGGTGGTCGAAGCAGCACCTTATCAACTAAGGCTCTCCGATGATTCCAAACGAGATTCTTCAGATGGTTGAAGCAACACCTTATCAACTAAGGCTCTTCGATGATACCAAAGCAGTATCTCTGATCAAACGAGATTCTTCGGTTGGTCGAAGTAGCACCATATCAACTAAGGCTCTTCGATGATACCAAAGTAATATCCCAACAAACGAGAGTCTTCGGGTTGTCGAAGCAGCAACTTATAAACTAAGGATCTCCGATGATACCAAAGTAGTATCTCCACAAACGGGATTCTTCGGGTGGTCGAAGCAGAACCTTATGAACTAAGGCTCTCCGATGATACCAAAGGAGTATCTCAATCAATGAGATTCTTTGCGTGGCCGAGGCAGCACCTTAAAAACTAAGGCTCTCCGAAGATACCAATGTAATATCTCGACAAACGAGATTCTTCGGGTGGTCGAAGCAGTATCTTATAAACTAAGGCTCTTCGATGATACCAAAGAAGTATCTCAACAAACAAGATTCTTCAGGTGGTCGAAGCAGCACCTTATCAACTAGGGCTCTCCGATGATACCAAAGCAGTATCTCAACAAATGAGATTATTCGGGTGGTCGAAGTAGCACCTTATCAACTAAGGCTCTCCGATGATACCAAAGCAGTATCTCAACAAACGAGATTCTTTAGGTGGTCAAAGCAACACCTTATCAATTAAGGCTCTCCGACGATACCAATGCATTAACTCAACTAACGAGATTCTTCGGGTGGTCAAAGCAGTACCTTATCAACTAAGGTTCTCTGCTGATACCAAAGCAGTATCTCAACAAACAAGATTCTTCGGATGGTTGAAGCAGCACCTTATAAATTAAGGTTCTCTGATGATACCAAAATTTTATCTCAACAAACGTGATTCTTCGGGTGGCCGAGGCAGCACCTTAAAAACAAAGGCTCTCCGAAGATACCAATGTAATATCTCAACAAACGTGATTCTTCGGGTGGTCGAAGCAGTATCTTATAAACTAAGGCTCTTCGATGATACCAAAGAAGCATCTCAATAAACGTGATTCTTCCGGTGGTCGAAGCAGCACCTTATCAACTAAGGCTCTCCGATAATACCAAAGCAGTATCTCAACAAATGAGATTATTTGGGTGGTCGAAGTAGCACCTTATTAACTAAGGCTCTCCGATGATACCAAAGCAGTATCTCAACAAACGAGATTCTTTTGGTGGTCAAAGCAACACCTTATCAACTAAGGCTCTCCGACGATACCAATGCATTACCTCAACAAACGAGATTCTTCGGGTGGTCAAAGCAGCACCTTATCAACTAAGGTTCTCTGCTGATACCAAAGCAGTATCTCAACAAATGAGATTCTTTGGGTGGTCAAAGCAGTACCTTATAAATTAAGGTTCTCCGATGATACCAAAGCATTATCTCAACAAACGAGATTCTTCGGGTGGTTGAAGCAGCACCTTATAAATTAAGGCTCTCAGATGATACCAAAGCAGTATCTCAACAAACGAGATTCTTAGGGTGGTCGAAGCAGTACCATATAAACTAATGCTCTTCGATGATACCAAAGCAGTGTCTCAACAAACAAGATTCTTCGGGTGGTCGAAGCAGCACCTTATCAACTAAGGCCCTCTGATGATACCATAGTAGTATCTCAATAAACGAGATTCTTCGGGTGATTAAAGCAACACCTTATCAACTAAGGCTCTCCTATGATACAAAAGCAGTATCTCTGAATAAACGAGATTCTTCGGTTGATCGAAGTAGCACCATATCAATTAAGGCACTTTGATGATACCAAAGTAGTATCTCAATAAACGAGAGTCTCCGGGTGGTCGAAGCAGCACCTTATAAATTAAGGCTCTCCGATGATACCAAAGCAATATCTCAACAAATGAGATTATTCGGGTGGTCGAAGTAGCACCTTA
This sequence comes from Lathyrus tuberosus, assembly GCA_022829125.1. Lineage (NCBI taxonomy): Eukaryota > Viridiplantae > Streptophyta > Magnoliopsida > Fabales > Fabaceae > Lathyrus > Lathyrus tuberosus. Next base: position 4,146,352 of record JALAZF010000183.1, read on the forward strand.
TCAACTATGGCTCTCTGATGATACCAAATCAGTATCTCAACAAACGAGATTCTTTAGGTGGTGGAAGCAACGCCTTATCAACTAAGGCTCTCTGACGATACCAAAGCAGGATGTCTACAAACGAGATTCTTCGGGTGGTCAAAGCAGCACCTTATCAACTAAGGTTCTCCACTGATACCAAAGCAGTATCTCTACAAAGGAGATTCTTCGGGTGGTCGAAGCAGTACCTTATAAATTAAGGTTCTCCGATGATACCAAAGCAGTATCTCAACAAAAGGGGATTCTTCCGGTGGTTGAAGCAGCACCTTATAAACTAAGGCTCTTTGATGATACTAAAGCTGTACCCCAACAAACAAGAATCTTCGGGTGGTCGAAGCAGCACCTTATCAACTAAGGCTCTCCAATGTTACCATAGCATTATCTCACCAAACGAGATTCTTCGGATGGTTGAAGCAACACCTTATCAACTAAGGCTCTCCGATGAAACCAAAGCAGTATCTCTGATCAAACGAGATTCTTCTGTTGGTCAAAGAAGCACCATATCAATTAAGGCTCTTCCATGATACCAAAGTAGTATCCCAATAAACGAGAGTCTTCGGGTGGTCGAAGCAGCACCTTATCAACTAAGGCTCTCCGATGATACCATAGCAGTATCTCACCAAATGAGATTCTTCGGATGGTTGAAGCAACACCTTATCAACTAAGGCTCTCTGATGATTCCAAAGCAGTATCTCTGAACAAACGAGACTCTTCAGGTGGTCAAAGTCGCATCATATCAATTAAGGCTGTTCGATGATACCAATGTAATATCTCAACAAACAAGATTCTTCGGGTGGTCGAAGCAGTACCTTATAAACTAAGGCTCTTCGATGATACCAAAGAAGTATCTCAACAAACGAGATTCTTCGGGTGGTCGAAATAGCACCTTATCAACTAAGGCTCTCCAATTATACCAAAGCAGTATCTCAACAAAGGATATTTTTTGGGTGGTCGAAGTAGCACCTTATCAACTAAGGCTCTCCGATAATACCAAAGAAGTATCTCAACAAACGAGATTCTTTAGGTGGTCGAAGCAACACCTTATCAACTAAGGATCTCCGACGATACCAAAGTATTACCTCAACAAACGAGATTCTTCGGGTGGTCAAAGTAGCACCTTATCAACTAAGGTTCTCCGCTGATACCAAAGCAGTATCTCAACAAATGAGATTCTTTGGGTGGTCAAAGCAGTACCTTATAAATTAAGGTTCTCCGATGATACCAAAGCATTATCTCAACAAACGAGATTCTCCGGGTGGTTGAAGCAGCACCTTATAAATTAAGGCTCTCTGATGATACCAAAGCAGTATCTCAACAAACGAGATTCTTAGGGTGGTCGAAGCAGTACCATATAAACTAATGCTCTTCGATGATACCAAAGCAGTGTCTCAACAAACAAGATTCTTTGGGTGGTCGAAGCAGCACCTTATCAACTAAGGCTCTCCGATGATTCCAAACGAGATTCTTCAGATGGTTGAAGCAACACCTTATCAACTAAGGCTCTTCGATGATACCAAAGCAGTATCTCTGATCAAACGAGATTCTTCGGTTGGTCAAAGTAGCACCATATCAACTAAGGCTCTTCGATGATACCAAAGTAATATCCCAACAAACGAGAGTCTTCGGGTTGTCGAAGCAGCAACTTATAAACTAAGGATCTCCGATGATACCAAAGTAGTATCTCCACAAACGGGATTCTTCGGGTGGTCGAAGCAGAACCTTATGAACTAAGGCTCTCCGATGATACCAAAGGAGTATCTCAATAAATGAGATTCTTCGCGTGGTCGAAGCAGCACCTTATAAATTAAGCTTCTCTGATGATACCAAAATTGTATCTCAACAAACGTGATTCTTCGGGTGGCCGAGGCAGCACCTTAAAAACTAAGGCTCTCCGAAGATACCAATGTAATATCTCGACAAACGAGATTCTTCAGGTGGTCGAATCAGTATCTTATAAACTAAGGCTCTTCGATGATACCAAAGAAGTATCTCAACAAACGAGATTCTTCAGGTGGTCGAAGCAGCACCTTATCAACTAGGGCTCTCCGATGATACCAAAGCAGTATCTCAACAAATGAGATTATTCGGGTGGTCGAAGTAGCACCTTATCAACTAAGGCTCTCTGATGATACCAAAGCAGTATCTTAACAAACGAGATTCTTTAGGTGGTCAAAGCAACACCTTATCAATTAAGGCTCTCCGACGATACCAATGCATTAACTCAACTAACGAGATTCTTCGGGTGGTCAAAGCAGCACCTTATCAACTAAGGTTCTCCGCTGATACCAAAGCAGTATCTCAACAAACAAGATTCTTCGGATGGTTGAAGCAGCACCTTATAAATTAAGGTTCTCTGATGATACCAAAATTTTATCTCAACAAACGTGATTCTTCTGGTGGCCGAGGCAGCACCTTAAAAACTAAGGCTCTCCGAAGATACCAATGTAATATCTCAACAAACGTGATTCTTCGGGTGGTCGAAGCAGTATCTTATAAACTAAGGCTCTTCGATGATACCAAAGAAGCATCTCAATAAACGTGATTCTTCGGGTGGTCGAAGCAGCACCTTATCAACTAAGGCTCTCCGATAATACCAAAGGAGTATCTCAACAAATGAGATTATTCGGGTCGTCGAAGTAGCACCTTATCAACTAAGGCTCTCCGATGATACCAAAGCAGTATCTCAACAAACGAGATTCTTTTGGTGGTTAAAGCAACACCTTATCAACTAAGGCTCTCCGACGATACCAATGCATTACCTCAACAAACGAGATTCTTCGGGTGGTCAAAGCAGCACCTTATCAACTAAGGTTCTCTGCTGATACCAAAGCAGTATCTCAACAAATGAGATTCTTTGGGTGGTCAAAGCAGTACCTTATAAATTAAGGTTCTCCGATGATACCAAAGCATTATCTCAACAAACGAGATTCTTCGGGTGGTTGAAGCAGCACCTTATAAATTAAGGCTCTCTGATGATACCAAAGCTGTATCTCAACAAACGAGATTCTTAGGGTGGTCGAAGCAGTACCATATAAACTAATGCTCTTCGATGACACCAAAGCAGTGTCTCAACAAACAAGATTCTTTGGGTGGTCGAAGCAGCACCTTATCAACTAAGGCTCTCCGATGATTCCAAACGAGATTCTTCAGATGGTTGAAGCAACACCTTATCAACTAAGGCTCTTCGATGATACCAAAGCAGTATCTCTGATCAAACGAGATTCTTCGGTTGGTCGAAGTAGCACCATATCAACTAAGGCTCTTCGATGATACCAAAGTAATATCCCAACAAACGAGAGTCTTCGGGTTGTCGAAGCAGCAACTTATAAACTAAGGATCTCCGATGATACCAAAGTAGTATCTCCACAAACGGGATTCTTCGGGTGGTCGAAGAAGAACCTTATGAACTAAGGCTCTCCGATGATACCAAAGGAGTATCTCAATCAATGAGATTCTTCGCGTGGTCGAAGCAGCACCTTATAAATTAAGGTTCTCTAATGATACCAAAATTGTATCTCAACAAACGTGATTCTTCGAGTGGCCGAGGCAGCACCTTAAAAACTAAGGCTCTCCGAAGATACCAATGTAATATTTCGACAAACGAGATTCTTCGGGTGGTCGAAGCAGTATCTTATGAACAAAGGCTCTTCGATGATACCAAAGAAGTATCTCAACAAACAAGATTCTTCAGGTGGTCGAAGCAGCACCTTATCAACTAGGGCTCTCCGATGATACCAAAGCAGTATCTCAACAAATGAGATTATTCGGGTGGTCGAAGTAGCACCTTATCAACTAAGGCTCTCCGATGATACCAAAGCAGTATCTCAACAAACGAGATTCTTTAGGTGGTCAAAGCAACACCTTATCAATTAAGGCTCTCCGACGATACCACTGCATTAACTCAACTAACGAGATTCTTCGGGTGGTCAAAGCAGTACCTTATCAACTAAGGTTCTCCGCTGATACCAAAGCAGTATCTCAACAAACAAGATTCTTCGGATGGTTGAAGCAGCACCTTATAAATTAAGGTTCTCTGATGATACCAAAATTTTATCTCAACAAACGTGATTCTTCGGGTGGCCGAGGCAGCACCTTAAAAACAAAGGCTCTCCGAAGATACCAATGTAATATCTCAACAAACGTGATTCTTCGGGTGGTCGAAGCAGTATCTTATAAACTAAGGCTCTTCGATGATACCAAAGAAGCATCTCAATAAACGTGATTCTTCCGGTGGTCGAAGCAGCACCTTATCAACTAAGGCTCTCTGATAATACCGAAGCAGTATCTCAACAAACGAGATTCTTTTGGTGGTCAAAGCAACACCTTATCAACTAAGGCTCTCCGACGATACCAATGCATTACCTCAACAAACGAGATTCTTCGGGTGGTCAAAGCAGCACCTTATCAACTAAGGTTCTCTGCTGATACCAAAGCAGTATCTCAACAAATGAGATTCTTTGGGTGGTCAAAGCAGGACCTTATAAATTAAGGTTCTCCGATGATACCAAAGCATTATCTCAACAAACGAGATTCTTCGGGTGGTTGAAGCAGCACCTTATAAATTAAGGCTCTCTGATGATACCAAAGCTGTATCTCAACAAACGAGATTCTTAGGGTGGTCGAAGCAGTACCATATAAACTAATGCTCTTCGATGACACCAAAGCAGTGTCTCAACAAACAAGATTCTTTGGGTGGTCGAAGCAGCACCTTATCAACTAAGGCTCTCCGATGATTCCAAACGAGATTCTTCAGATGGTTGAAGCAACACCTTATCAACTAAGGCTCTTCGATGATACCAAAGCAGTATCTCTGATCAAACGAGATTCTTCGGTTGGTCGAAGTAGCACCATATCAACTAAGGCTCTTCGATGATACCAAAGTAATATCCCAACAAACGAGAGTCTTCGGGTTGTCGAAGCAGCAACTTATAAACTAAGGATCTCCGATGATACCAAAGTAGTATCTCCACAAACGGGATTCTTCGGGTGGTCGAAGAAGAACCTTATGAACTAAGGCTCTCCGATGATACCAAAGGAGTATCTCAATCAATGAGATTCTTCGCGTGGTCGAAGCAGCACCTTATAAATTAAGGTTCTCTAATGATACCAAAATTGTATCTCAACAAACGTGATTCTTCGAGTGGCCGAGGCAGCACCTTAAAAACTAAGGCTCTCCGAAGATACCAATGTAATATTTCGACAAACGAGATTCTTCGGGTGGTCGAAGCAGTATCTTATGAACTAAGGCTCTTCGATGATACCAAAGAAGTATCTCAACAAACAAGATTCTTCAGGTGGTCGAAGCAGCACCTTATCAACTAGGGCTCTCCGATGATACCAAAGCAGTATCTCAACAAATGAGATTATTCGGGTGGTCGAAGTAGCACCTTATCAACTAAGGCTCTCTGATGATACCAAAGCAGTATCTCAACAAACGAGATTCTTTAGGTGGTCAAAGCAACACCTTATCAATTAAGGCTCTCCGACGATACCACTGCATTAACTCAACTAACGAGATTCTTCGGGTGGTCAAAGCAGTACCTTATCAACTAAGGTTCTCCGCTGATACCAAAGCAGTATCTCAACAAACAAGATTCTTCGGATGGTTGAAGCAGCACCTTATAAATTAAGGTTCTCTGATGATACCAAAATTTTATCTCAACAAACGTGATTCTTCGGGTGGCCGAGGCAGCACCTTAAAAACAAAGGCTCTCCGAAGATACCAATGTAATATCTCAACAAACGTGATTCTTCGGGTGGTCGATGCAGTATCTTATAAACTAAGGCTCTTCGATGATACCAAAGAAGCATCTCAATAAACGTGATTCTTCCGGTGGTCGAAGCAGCACCTTATCAACTAAGGCTCTCTGATAATACCAAAGCAGTATCTCAACAAATGAGATTATTTGGGTGGTCGAAGTAGCACCTTATCAACTAAGGCTCTCCGATGATACCAAAGCAGTATCTCAACAAACGAGATTCTTTTGGTGGTCAAAGCAACACCTTATCAACTAAGGCTCTCCGACGATACCAATGCATTACCTCAACAAACGAGATTCTTCGGGTGGTCAAAGCAGCACCTTATCAACTAAGGTTCTCTGCTGATACCAAAGCAGTATCTCAACAAATGAGATTCTTTGGGTGGTCAAAGCAGTACCTTATAAATTAAGGTTCTCCGATGATACCAAAGTATTATCTCAACAAACGAGATTCTTCGGGTGGTTGAAGCAGCACCTTATAAATTAAGGCTCTCAGATGATACCAAAGCAGTATCTCAACAAACGAGATTCTTAGGGTGGTCGAAGCAGTACCATATAAACTAATGCTCTTCGATGATACCAAAGCAGTCTCTCAACAAACAAGATTCTTCGGGTGGTCGAAGCAGCACCTTATCAACTAAGGCCCTCTGATGATACCATAGTAGTATCTCAATAAACGAGATTCTTCGGGTGATTGAAGCAACACCTTATCAACTAAGGCTCTCCTATGATACAAAAGCAGTATCTCTGAATAAACGAGATTCTTCGGTTGATCGAAGTAGCACCATATCAATTAAGGCACTTTGATGATACCAAAGTAGTATCTCAATAAACGAGAGTCTCCGGGTGGTCGAAGCAGCACCTTATAAATTAAGGCTCTCCGATGATACCAAAGCAATATCTCAACAAATGAGATTATTCGGGTGGTCGAAGTAGCACCTTATCAACTATGGCTCTCCGATGATAGCAAATCAGTATCTCAACAAACGAGATTCTTTAGGTGGTGGAAGCAACGCCTTATCAACTAAGGCTCTCTGACGATACCAAAGCATGATGTCTACAAACGAGATTCTCCGGGTGGCCAAAGCAGCACCTTATCAACTAAGGTTCTCCACTGATACCAAAGCAGTATCTCTACAAAGGAGATTCTTCGGGTGGTCGAAGCAGTACCTTATAAATTAAGGTTCTCCGATGATACCAAAGCAGTATCTCAACAAAAGGGGATTCTTCCGGTGGTTGAAGCAGCACCTTATAAACTAAGGCTCTTTGATGATACTAAAGTTGTACCTCAACAAACAAGAATCTTCGGGTGGTCGAAGCAGCACCTTATCAACTAAGGATCTCCAATGTTACCATAGCGTTATCTCACCAAACGAGATTCTTCGGATGGTTGAAGCAACACCTTATCAACTAAGGCTCTCTAATGATTCCAAAGCAGTATCTCAGAACAAACGAGACTCTTCAGGTGGTCAAAGTAGCATGATATCAATTAAGGCTGTTCGATGATACCAATGTAATATCTCAACAAACAAGATTCTTCGGGTGGTCGAAGCAGTACCTTATAAACTAAGGCTCTTCGATGATACCAAAGAAGTATCTCAACAAACGAGATTCTTCGGGTGGTCGAAATAGCACCTTATCAACTAAGGCTCTCCAATTATACCAAAGCAGTATCTCAACAAAGGAGATTTTTTGGGTGGTCGAAGTAGCACCTTATCAACTAAGGCTCTCCGATAATACCAAAGAAGTATCTCAACAAACGAGATTCTTTAGGTGGTCGAAGCAACACCTTATCAACTAAGGATCTCCGACGATACCAAAGTATTACCTCAACAAACGAGATTCTTCGGGTGGTCAAAGTAGCACCTTATCAACTAAGGTTCTCCGCTGATACCAAAGCAGTATCTCAACAAATGAGATTCTTTGGGTGGTCAAAGCAGTACCTTATAAATTAAGGTTCTCCGATGATACCAAAGCATTATCTCAACAAACGAGATTCTCCGGGTGGTTGAAGCAGTACCTTATAAATTAAGGCTCTCTGATGATACCAAAGCAGTATCTCAACAAACGAGATTCTTAGGGTGGTCGAAGCAGTACCATATAAACTAATGCTCTTCGATGATACCAAAGCAGTGTCTCAACAAACAAGATTCTTTGGGTGGTCGAAGCAGCACCTTATCAACTAAGGCTCTCCGATGATTCCAAACGAGATTCTTCAGATGGTTGAAGCAACACCTTATCAACTAAGGCTCTTCGATGATACCAAAGCAGTATCTCTGATCAAACGAGATTCTTCGGTTGGTCGAAGTAGCACCATATCAACTAAGGCTCTTCGATGATACCAAAGTAATATCCCAACAAACGAGAGTCTTCGGGTTGTCGAAGCAGCAACTTATAAACTAAGGATCTCCGATGATACCAAAGTAGTATCTCCACAAACGGGATTCTTAGGGTGGTCGAAGCAAAACCTAATGAACTAAGGCTCTCCGATGATACCAAAAGAGTATCTCAATAAATGAGATTCTTCGCGTGGTCGAAGCAGCACCTTATAAATTAAGCTTCTCTGATGATACCAAAATTGTATCTCAACAAACGTGATTCTTCGGGTGGCCGAGGCAGCACCTTAAAAACTAAGGCTCTCCGAAGATACCAATGTAATATCTCGACAAACGAGATTCTTCGGGTGGTCGAAGCAGTATCTTATAAACTAAGGATCTTCGATGATACCAAAAAAGTATCTCAACAAACGAGATCTTCAGGTGGTCGAAGCAGCACCTTATCAACTAGGGCTCTCCGATGATACCAAAGCAGTATCTCAACAAATGAGATTATTCGGGTGGTCGAAGTAGCACCTTATCAACTAAGGCTCTCTGATGATACCAAAGCAGTATCTCAACAAACGAGATTCTTTAGGTGGTCAAAGCAACACCTTATCAATTAAGGCTCTCCGACGATACCAATGCATTAACTCATCTAACGAGATTCTTCGGGTGGTCAAAGCAGCACCTTATCAACTACGGTTCTCCGCTGATACCAAAGCAGTATCTCAACAAACAAGATTCTTCGGATGGTTGAAGCAGCACCTTATAAATTAAGGTTCTCTGATGATACCAAAATTTTATCTCAACAAACGTCATTCTTCGGGTGGCCGAGGCAGCACCTTAAAAACTAAGGCTCTCCGAAGATACCAATGTAATATCTCAACAAACGTGATTCTTCGGGTGGTCGAAGCAGTATCTTATAAACTAAGGCTCTTCGATGAAACCAAAGAAGCATCTCAATAAACGTGATTCTTCGGGTGGTCGAAGCAGCACCTTATCAACTAAGGCTCTCCGATAATACCAAAGCAGTATCTCAACAAATGAGATTATTCGGGTGGTCGAAGTAGCACCTTATCAACTAAGGCTCTCCGATGATACCAAAGCAGTATCTCAACAAACGAGATTCTTTTGGTGGTCAAAGCAACACCTTATCAACTAAGGCTCTCCGACGATACCAATGCATTACCTCAACAAACGAGATTCTTCGGGTGGTCAAAGCAGCACCTTATCAACTAAGGTTCTCTGCTGATACCAAAGCAGTATCTCAACAAATGAGATTCTTTGGGTGGTCAAAGCAGTACCTTATAAATTAAGGTTCTCCGATGATACCAAATCATTATCTCAACAAACGAGATTCTTCGAGTGGTTGAAGCAGCACCTTATAAATTAAGGCTCTCAGATGATACCAAATCAGTATCTCAACAAACGATATTCTTAGGGTGGTCGAAGCAGTACCATATAAACTAATGCTCTTCGATGATACCAAAGCAGTGTCTCAACAAACAAGATTCTTCGGGTGGTCGAAGCAGCACCTTATCAACTAAGGCTCTCCGATGGTTCCAAACGAGATTCTTCAGATGGTTGAAGCAACACCTTATCAACTAATGGTCTTCGATGATACCAAAGCAGTATCTCTGATCAAACGAGATTCTTCGATTGGTTGAAGTAGCACCATATCAACTAAGGCTCTTCGATGATACAAAAGTAATATCCCAACAAACGAGAGTCTTCGGCTTGTCGAAGCAGCAACTTATAAACTAAGGATCTCCGATGATACCAAAGTAGTATCTCAACAAACGGGATTCTTCGGGTGGTCGAAGCAGAACCTTATGAACTAAGGCTCTCCGATGATACCAAAGGAGTATCTCAATAAACGAGATTCTTCGCGTGGTCGAAGCAGCACCTTATAAATTAAGGTTCTCTGATGATACCAAAATTGTATCTCAACAAACGTGATTCTTCGGGTGGCCGAGGCAGTACCTTAAAAACTAAGGCTCTCCGAAGATACTAATGTAATATCTCGACAAACGAGATTCTTCGGGTGGTCGAAGCAGTATCTTATAAACTAAGGCTCTTCGATGATACCAAAGAAGTATCTCAACAAACGAGATTCTTCAGGTGGTCGAAGCAGCACCTTATCAACTAGGGCTCTCCGATGATACCAAAGCAGTATCTCAACAAATGAGATTATTCGGGTGGTCGAAGTAGCACCTTATCAACTAAGGCTCTCTGATGATACCAAAGCAGTATCTCAACAAACGAGATTCTTTAGGTGGTCAAAGCAACACCTTATCAATTAAGGCTCTCCGACGATACCAATGCATTAACTCATCTAACGAGATTCTTCGGGTGGTCAAAGCAGCACCTTATCAACTAAGGTTCTCCGCTGATACCAAAGCAGTATCTCAACAAACAAGATTCTTCGGATGGTTGAAGCAGCACCTTATAAATTAAGGTTCTCTGATGATACCAAAATTTTATCTCAACAAACGTGATTCTTCGGGTGGCCGAGGCAGCACCTTAAAAACTAAGGCTCTCCGAAGATACCAATGTAATATCTCAACAAACGTGATTCTTCGGGTGGTCGAAGCAGTATCTTATAAACTAAGGCCCTTCGATGATACCAAAGAAGCATCTCAATAAACGTGATTCTTCGGGTGGTCGAAGCAGCACCTTATCAACTAAGGCTCTCCGATAATACCAAAGCAGTATCTCAACAAATGAGATTATTCGGGTGGTCGAAGTAGCACCTTATCAACTAAGGCTCTCCGATGATACCAAAGCAGTATCTCAACAAACGAGATTCTTTTGGTGGTCAAAGCAACACCTTATCAACTAAGGCTCTCCGACGATACCAATGCATTACCTCAACAAACGAGATTCTTCGGGTGGTCAAAGCAGCACCTTATCAACTAAGGTTCTCTGCTGATACCAAAGCAGTATCTCAACAAATGAGATTCTTTGGGTGGTCAAAGCAGTACCTTATAAATTAAGGTTCTCCGATGATACCAAATCATTATCTCAACAAACGAGATTCTTCGAGTGGTTGAAGCAGCACCTTATAAATTAAGGCTCTCAGATGATACCAAATCAGTATCTCAACAAACGATATTCTTAGGGTGGTCGAAGCAGTACCATATAAACTAATGCTCTTCGATGATACCAAAGCAGTGTCTCAACAAACAAGATTCTTCGGGTGGTCGAAGCAGCACCTTATCAACTAAGGCTCTCCGATGGTTCCAAACGAGATTCTTCAGATGGTTGAAGCAACACCTTATCAACTAATGGTCTTCGATGATACCAAAGCAGTATCTCTGATCAAACGAGATTCTTCGATTGGTTGAAGTAGCACCATATCAACTAAGGCTCTTCGATGATACAAAAGTAATATCCCAACAAACGAGAGTCTTCGGCTTGTCGAAGCAGCAACTTATAAACTAAGGATCTCCGATGATACCAAAGTAGTATCTCAACAAACGGGATTCTTCGGGTGGTCGAAGCAGAACCTTATGAACTAAGGCTCTCCGATGATACCAAAGGAGTATCTCAATAAACGAGATTCTTCGCGTGGTCGAAGCAGCACCTTATAAATTAAGGTTCTCTGATGATACCAAAATTGTATCTCAACAAACGTGATTCTTCGGGTGGCCGAGGCAGTACCTTAAAAACTAAGGCTCTCCGAAGATACTAATGTAATATCTCGACAAACGAGATTCTTCGGGTGGTCGAAGCAGTATCTTATAAACTAAGGCTCTTCGATGATACCAAAGAAGTATCTCAACAAACGAGATTCTTCAGGTGGTCGAAGCAGCACCTTATCAACTAGGGCTCTCCGATGATACCAAAGCAGTATCTCAACAAATGAGATTATTCGGGTGGTCGAAGTAGCACCTTATCAACTAAGGCTCTCTGATGATACCAAAGCAGTATCTCAACAAACGAGATTCTTTAGGTGGTCAAAGCAACACCTTATCAATTAAGGCTCTCCGACGATACCAATGCATTAACTCATCTAACGAGATTCTTCGGGTGGTCAAAGCAGCACCTTATCAACTAAGGTTCTCCGCTGATACCAAAGCAGTATCTCAACAAACAAGATTCTTCGGATGGTTGAAGCAGCACCTTATAAATTAAGGTTCTCTGATGATACCAAAATTTTATCTCAACAAACGTGATTCTTCGGGTGGCCGAGGCAGCACCTTAAAAATTAAGGCTCTCCGAAGATACCAATGTAATATCTCAACAAACGTGATTCTTCGGGTGGTCGAAGCAGTATCTTATAAACTAAGGCTCTTCGATGATACCAAAGAAGCATCTCAATAAACGTGATTCTTCGGGTGGTCGAAGCAGCACCTTATCAACTAAGGCTCTCCGATAATACCAAAGCAGTATCTCAACAAATGAGATTATTCGGGTGGTCGAAGTAGCACCTTATCAACTAAGGCTCTCCGATGATACCAAAGCAGTATCTCAACAAACGAGATTCTTTTGGTGGTCAAAGCAACACCTTATCAACTAAGGCTCTCCGACGATACCAATGCATTACCTCAACAAACGAGATTCTTCGGGTGGTCAAAGCAGCACCTTATCAACTAAGGTTCTCTGCTGATACCAAAGCAGTATCTCAACAAATGAGATTCTTTGGGTGGTCAAAGCAGTACCTTATAAATTAAGGTTCTCCGATGATACCAAATCATTATCTCAACAAACGAGATTCTTCGAGTGGTTGAAGCAGCACCTTATAAATTAAGGCTCTCAGATGATACCAAATCAGTATCTCAACAAACGATATTCTTAGGGTGGTCGAAGCAGTACCATATAAACTAATGCTCTTCGATGATACCAAAGCAGTGTCTCAACAAACAAGATTCTTCGGGTGGTCGAAGCAGCACCTTATCAACTAAGGCTCTCCGATGGTTCCAAACGAGATTCTTCAGATGGTTGAAGCAACACCTTATCAACTAATGGTCTTCGATGATACCAAAGCAGTATCTCTGATCAAACGAGATTCTTCGATTGGTTGAAGTAGCACCATATCAACTAAGGCTCTTCGATGATACAAAAGTAATATCCCAACAAACGAGAGTCTTCGGCTTGTCGAAGCAGCAACTTATAAACTAAGGATCTCCAATGATACCAAAGTAGTATCTCAACAAACGGGATTCTTCGGGTGGTCGAAGCAGAACCTTATGAACTAAGGCTCTCCGATGATACCAAAGGAGTATCTCAATAAACGAGATTCTTCGCGTGGTCGAAGCAGCACCTTATAAATTAAGGTTCTCTGATGATACCAAAATTGTATCTCAACAAACGTGATTCTTCGGGTGGCCGAGGCAGTACCTTAAAAACTAAGGCTCTCCGAAGATACTAATGTAATATCTCGACAAACGAGATTCTTCGGGTGGTCGAAGCAGTATCTTATAAACTAAGGCTCTTCGATGATACCAAAGAAGTATCCCAACAAACGAGATTCTTCAGGTGGTCGAAGCAGCACCTTATCAACTAGGGCTCTCCGATGATACCAAAGCAGTATCTCAACAAATGAGATTATTCGGGTGGTCGAAGTAGCACCTTATCAACTAAGGCTCTCTGATGATACCAAAGCAGTATCTCAACAAACGAGATTCTTTAGGTGGTCAAAGCAACACCTTATCAATTAAGGCTCTCCGACGATACCAATGCATTAACTCAACTAACGAGATTCTTCGGGTGGTCAAAGCAGCAGCTTATCAACTAAGGTTCTCCGCTGATACCAAAGCAGTATCTCAACAAATAAGATTCTATGGGTGGTCAAAGCAGTACCTTATAAATTAAGGTTCTCCGATGATACCAAGGCATTATCTCAACAAACGAGATTCTTCGGGTGGTTGAAGCAGCACCTTATAAATTAAGGCTCTCAGATGATACCAAAGCATTATCTCAACAAACGAGATTCTTAGGGTTGTCGAAGCAGTACCATATAAACTAATGTTCTTCGATGATACCAAAGCAGTGTCTCAACAAACAAGATTCTTCGGGTGGTCGAAGCAGCACCTTATCAACTAAGGCTCTCCGCTGATACCAATGCATTACCTCAACAAACGACATTCTTCGGGTGGTCAAAGCAGCACCTTATCAACTAAGGTTCTCCGCTGATACCAAAGCAGTATCTCAACAGATAAGATTCTTTGGGTGGTCAAAGCAGTACCTTATAAATTAAGGTTCTCCGATGATACCAAAGCATTATCTCAACAATCGAGATTCTTCGGGTGGTTGAAGCAGCACCTTATAAATTAAGGCTCTCAGATGATACCAAAGCAGTATCTCAACAAACGAGATTCTTAGGGTTGTCGAAGCAGTACCATATAAACTAATGTTCTTCGATGATACCAAAGCAGTGTCTCAACAAACAAGATTCTTCGGGTGGTCGAAGCAGCACCTTATCAACTAAGGCTCTCCGACGATACCAATGCATTACCTCAACAAACGAGATTCTCCGGGTGGTCAAAGCAGCACCTTATCAACTAAGGTTCTCCGTTGATACCAAAGCAGTATCTCAACAAATAAGATTCTTTGGGTGGTCAAAGCAGTACCTTATAAATTAAGGTTCTCCGATGATACCAAAGCATTATTTCAACAAACGAGATTCTTCGGGTGGTTGAAGCAGCACCTTATAAATTAAGGCTCTCAGATGATACCAAAGCAGTATCTCAACAAACGAGATTCTTAGGGTTGTCGAAGCAGTACCATATAAACAAATGTTCTTCGATGATACCAAAGCAGTGTCTCAACAAACAAGATTCTTCGGGTGGTCGAAGCAGCACCTTATCAACTAAGGCTCTCCGATGATACCAAACGAGATTCTTCGGATGGTTGAAGCAACACCTTATCAACTAAGGCTCTTCGATGATACCAAAGCAGTATCTCTGATCAAACGAGATTCTTCGATTGGTTGAAGTAGCACCATATCAATTAAGGCTCTTCAATGATACCAAAGTAGTATCCCAATAAACGAAAGTCTTCGGGTTGTCGAAGCAGCAACTTATAAACTAAGGATCTCCGATGATACCAAAGTAGTATCTCAACAAACGGGATTCTTCGGGTGGTCGAAGCAGAACCTTATAAACTAAGGCTCTCCGATGATACCAAAGGAGTATCTCAATAAATGAGATTCTTCGCATGGTCGAAGCAGCACCTTATAAATTAAGGTTCTCTGATGATACCAAAATTGTATCTCAACAAACGTGATTCTTCGGGTGGCCGAGGCAGCACCTTAAAAACTAAGGCTCTCCGAAGATACTAATGTAATATCTCGACAAACGAGATTCTTCGGGTGGTCGAAGCAGTATCTTATAAACTAAGGCTCTTCGATGATACCAAAGAAGTATCTCAACAAACGAGATTCTTCAGGTGGTCGAAGCAGCACCTTATCAACTAGGGCTCTCCGATGATACCAAAGCAGTATCTCAACAAATGAGATTATTCGGGTGGTCGAAGTAGCACCTTATCAACTAAGGCTCTCCAATGATACCAAAGCAGTATCTCAACAAACGAGATTTTTTAGGTGGTCAAAGCAACACCTTATCAATTAAGGCTCTCCGACGATACCAATGCATTAACTCAACAAACGAGATTCTTCGGGTGGTCAAAGCAGCACCTTATCAACTAAGGTTCTCTGCTGATACCAAAGCAGTATCTCAACAAATGAGATTCTTTGGGTGGTCAAAGCAGTACCTTATAAATTAAGGTTCTCCGATGATACCAAATCATTATCTCAACAAACGAGATTCTTCGAGTGGTTGAAGCAGCACCTTATAAATTAAGGCTCTCAGATGATACCAAAGCAGTATCTCAACAAACGAGATTCTTAGGGTGGTCGAAGCAGTACCATATAAACTAATGCTCTTCGATGATACCAAAGCAGTGTTTCAACAAACAAGATTCTTCGGGTGGTCGAAGCAGCACCTTATCAACTAAGGCACTCCGATGGTTCCAAACGAGATTCTTCAGATGGTTGAAGCAACACCTTATCAACTAATGGTCTTCGATGATACCAAAGCAGTATCTCTGATCAAACGAGATTCTTCGATTGGTTGAAGTAGCACCATATCAACTAAGGCTCTTCGATGATACCAAAGTAATATCCCAACAAACGAGAGTCTTCGGGTTGTCGAAGCAGCAACTTATAAACTAAGGATCTCCGATGATACCAAAGTAGTATCTCAACAAACGAGATTCTTCGGGTAGTCGAAGCAGAACCTTATAAACTAAGTCTCTCCGATGATCCAAAGGAGTATCTCAATAAATGAGATTCTTCGCGTGGTCGAAGCAGCACCTTATAAATTAAGGTTCTCTGATGATAGCAAAATTGTATCACAACAAACGTGATTCTTAGGGTGGTCGAAGCAGTACCATATAAACTAATGCTCTTCGATGATACCAAAGCAGTGTCTCAACAAACAAGATTCTTTGGGTGGTCGAAGCAGCACCTTATCAACTAAGGCTCTCCGATGATTCCAAACGAGATTCTTCAGATGGTTGAAGCAACACCTTATCAACTAAGGCTCTTCGATGATACCAAAGCAGTATCTCTGATCAAACGAGATTCTTCGGTTGGTCGAAGTAGCACCATATCAACTAAGGCTCTTCGATGATACCAAAGTAATATCCCAACAAACGAGAGTCTTCGGGTTGTCGAAGCAGCAACTTATAAACTAAGGATCTCCGATGATACCAAAGTAGTATCTCCACAAACGGGATTCTTAGGGTGGTCGAAGCAAAACCTAATGAACTAAGGCTCTCCGATGATACCAAAAGAGTATCTCAATAAATGAGATTCTTCGCGTGGTCGAAGCAGCACCTTATAAATTAAGCTTCTCTGATGATACCAAAATTGTATCTCAACAAACGTGATTCTTCGGGTGGCTGAGGCAGCACCTTAAAAACTAAGGCTCTCCGAAGATACCAATGTAATATCTCGACAAACGAGATTCTTCGGGTGGTCGAAGCAGTATCTTATAAACTAAGGCTCTTCGATGATACCAAAAAAGTATCTCAACAAACGAGATCTTCAGGTGGTCGAAGCAGCACTTTATCAACTAGGGCTCTCCGATGATACCAAAGCAGTATCTCAACTAATGAGATTATTCGGGTGGTCGAAGTAGCACCTTATCAACTAAGGCTCTCTGATGATACCAAAGCAGTATCTCAACAAACGAGATTCTTTAGGTGGTCAAAGCAACACCTTATCAATTAAGGCTCTCCGACGATACCAATGCATTAACTCATCTAACGAGATTCTTCGGGTGGTCAAAGCAGCACCTTATCAACTAAGGTTCTCCGCTGATACCAAAGCAGTATCTCAACAAACAAGATTCTTCGGATGGTTGAAGCAGCACCTTATAAATTAAGGTTCTCTGATGATACCAAAATTTTATCTCAACAAACGTGATTCTTCGGGTGGCCGAGGCAGCACCTTAAAAACTAAGGCTCTCCGAAGATACCAATGTAATATCTCAACAAACGTGATTCTTCGGGTGGTCGAAGCAGTATCTTATAAACTAAGGCTCTTCGATGATACCAAAGAAGCATCTCAATAAACGTGATTCTTCGGGTGGTCGAAGCAGCACCTTATCAACTAAGGCTCTCCGATAATACCAAAGCAGTATCTCAACAAATGAGATTATTCGGGTGGTCGAAGTAGCACCTTATCAACTAAGGCTCTCCGATGATACCAAAGCAGTATCTCAACAAACGAGATTCTTTTGGTGGTCAAAGCAACACCTTATCAACTAAGGCTCTCCGACGATACCAATGCATTACCTCAACAAACGAGATTCTTCGGGTGGTCAAAGCAGCACCTTATCAACTAAGGTTCTCTGCTGATACCAAAGCAGTATCTCAACAAATGAGATTCTTTGGGTGGTCAAAGCAGTACCTTATAAATTAAGGTTCTCCGATGATACCAAATCATTATCTCAACAAACGAGATTCTTCGAGCGGTTGAAGCAGCACCTTATAAATTAAGGCTCTCAGATGATACCAAAGCAGTATCTCAACAAACGAGATTCTTAGGGTGGTCGAAGCAGTACCATATAAACTAATGCTCTTCGATGATACCAAAGCAGTGTCTCAACAAATAAGATTCTTCGGGTGGTCGAAGCAGCACCTTATCAACTAAGGCTCTCCGATGGTTCCAAACGAGATTCTTCAGATGGTTGAAGCAACACCTTATCAACTAATGGTCTTCGATGATACCAAAGCAGTATCTCTGATCAAACGAGATTCTTCGATTGGTTGAAGTAGCACCATATCAACTAAGGCTCTTCGATGATACAAAAGTAATATCCCAACAAACGAGAGTCTTCGGCTTGTCGAAGCAGCAACTTATAAACTAAGGATCTCCGATGATACCAAAGTAGTATCTCAACAAACGGGATTCTTCGGGTGGTCGAAGCAGAACCTTATGAACTAAGGCTCTCCGATGATACCAAAGGAGTATCTCAATAAATGAGATTCTTCGCGTGGTCGAAGCAGCACCTTATAAATTAAGGTTCTCTGATGATACCAAAATTGTATCTCAACAAACGTGATTCTTCGGGTGGCCGAGGCAGCACCTTAAAAACTAAGGCTCTCCGAAGATACCAATGTAATATCTCGACAAACGAGATTCTTCGGGTGGTCGAAGCAGTATCTTATAAACTAAGGCTCTTCGATGATACCAAAAAAGTATCTCAACAAACGAGATCTTCAGGTGGTCGAAGCAGCACCTTATCAACTAGGGCTCTCCGATGATACCAAAGCAGTATCTCAACAAATGAGATTATTCGGGTGGTCGAAGTAGCACCTTATCAACTAAGGCTCTCTGATGATACCAAAGCAGTATCTCAACAAACGAGATTCTTTAGGTGGTCAAAGCAACACCTTATCAATTAAGGCTCTCCGACGATACCAATGCATTAACTCATCTAACGAGATTCTTCGGGTGGTCAAAGCAGCACCTTATCAACTAAGGTTATCCGCTGATACCAAAGCAGTATCTCAACAAACAAGATTCTTCGGATGGTTGAAGCAGCACCTTATAAATTGTTCTCTGATGATACCAAAATTTTATCTCAACAAACGTGATTCTTCGGGTGGCCGAGGCAGCACCTTAAAAACTAAGGCTCTCCGAAGATACCAATGTAATATCTCAACAAACGTGATTCTTCGGGTGGTCGAAGCAGTATCTTATAAACTAAGGCTCTTCGATGATACCAAAGAAGCATCTCAATAAACGTGATTCTTCGGGTGGTCGAAGCAGCACCTTATCAACTAAGGCTCTCCGATAATACCAAAGCAGTATCTCAACAAATGAGATTATTCGGGTGGTCGAAGTAGCACCTTATCAACTAAGGCTCTCCGATGATACCAAAGCAGTATCTCAACAAACGAGATTCTTTTGGTGGTCAAAGCAACACCTTATCAACTAAGGCTCTCCGACGATACCAATGCATTACCTCAACAAACGAGATTCTTCGGGTGGTCAAAGCAGCACCTTATCAACTAAGGTTCTCTGCTGATACCAAAGCAGTATCTCAACAAATGAGATTCTTTGGGTGGTCAAAGCAGTACCTTATAAATTAAGGTTCTCCGATGATACCAAATCATTATCTCAACAAACGAGATTCTTCGAGTGGTTGAAGCAGCACCTTATAAATTAAGGCTCTCAGATGATACCAAAGCAGTATCTCAACAAACGAGATTCTTAGGGTGGTCGAAGCAGTACCATATAAACTAATGCTCTTCGATGATACCAAAGCAGTGTCTCAACAAACAAGATTCTTCGGGTGGTCGAAGCAGCACCTTATCAACTAAGGCTCTCCGATGGTTCCAAACGAGATTCTTCAGATGGTTGAAGCAACACCTTATCAACTAATGGTCTTCGATGATACCAAAGCAGTATCTCTGATCAAACGAGATTCTTCGATTGGTTGAAGTAGCACCATATCAACTAAGGCTCTTCGATGATACAAAAGTAATATCTCAACAAACGAGAGTCTTCGGCTTGTCGAAGCAGCAACTTATAAACTAAGGATCTCCGATGATACCAAAGTAGTATCTCAACAAACGGGATTCTTCGGGTGGTCGAAGCAGAACCTTATGAACTAAGGCTCTCCGATGATACCAAAGGAGTATCTCAATAAACGAGATTCTTCGCGTGGTCGAAGCAGCACCTTATAAATTAAGGTTCTCTGATGATACCAAAATTGTATCTCAACAAACGTGATTCTTCGGGTGGCCGAGGCAGTACCTTAAAAACTAAGGCTCTCCGAAGATACTAATGTAATATCTCGACAAACGAGATTCTTCGGGTGGTCGAAGCAGTATCTTATAAACTAAGGCTCTTCGATGATACCAAAGAAGTATCTCAACAAACGAGATTCTTCAGGTGGTCGAAGCAGCACCTTATCAACTAGGGCTCTCCGATGATACCAAAGCAGTATCTCAACAAATGAGATTATTCGGGTGGTCGAAGTAGCACCTTATCAACTAAGGCTCTCTGATGATACCAAAGCAGTATCTCAACAAACGAGATTCTTTAGGTGGTCAAAGAAACACCTTATCAATTAAGGCTCTCCGACGATACCAATGCATTAACTCAACTAACGAGATTCTTCGGGTGGTCATAGCAGCAGCTTATCAACTAAGGTTCTCCGCTGATACCAAAGCAGTATCTCAACAAACAAAATTCTTCGGATGGTTGAAGCAGCACCTTATAAATTAAGGTTCTCTGATGATACCAAAATTTTATCTCAACAAATGTGATTCTTCGGGTGGCCGAGGCAACACCTTAAAAACTAAGGCTCTCCGAAGATACCAATGTAATATCTCAACAAACGTGATTTTTCGGGTGGTCGAAGCAGTATCTTATAAACTAAGGCTCTTCGATGATACCAAAGAAGCATCTCAATAAACGAGATTCTTCGGGTGGTCGAAGCAGCACCTTATCAACTAAGGCTCTCCGATAATACCAAAGCAGTATCTCAACAAATGAGATTATTCGGGTGGTCGAAGTAGCACCTTATCAATTAAGGCTCTCCGATGATACCAAAGCAGTATCTCAACAAACAAGATTCTTTAGGTGGTCAAAGCAACACCTTATCAACTAAGGTTCTCCGCTGATACCAAAGCAGTATCTCAACAAATAAGATTCTATGGGTGGTCAAAGCAGTACCTTATAAATTAAGGTTCTCCGATGATACCAAGGCATTATCTCAACAAACGAGATTCTTCGGGTGGTTGAAGCAGCACCTTATAAATTAAGGCTCTCAGATGATACCAAAGCATTATCTCAACAAACGAGATTCTTAGGGTTGTCGAAGCAGTACCATATAAACTAATGTTCTTCGATGATACCAAAGCAGTGTCTCAACAAACAAGATTCTTCGGGTGGTCGAAGCAGCACCTTATCAACTAAGGCTCTCCGCTGATACCAATGCATTACCTCAACAAACGACATTCTTCGGGTGGTCAAAGCAGCACCTTATCAACTAAGGTTCTCCGCTGATACCAAAGCAGTATCTCAACAGATAAGATTCTTTGGGTGGTCAAAGCAGTACCTTATAAATTAAGGTTCTCCGATGATACCAAAGCATTATCTCAACAATCGAGATTCTTCGGGTGGTTGAAGCAGCACCTTATAAATTAAGGCTCTCAGATGATACCAAAGCAGTATCTCAACAAACGAGATTCTTAGGGTTGTCGAAGCAGTACCATATAAACTAATGTTCTTCGATGATACCAAAGCAGTGTCTCAACAAACAAGATTCTTCGGGTGGTCGAAGCAGCACCTTATCAACTAAGGCTCTCCGACGATACCAATGCATTACCTCAACAAACGAGATTCTCCGGGTGGTCAAAGCAGCACCTTATCAACTAAGGTTCTCCGTTGATACCAAAGCAGTATCTCAACAAATAAGATTCTTTGGGTGGTCAAAGCAGTACCTTATAAATTAAGGTTCTCCGATGATACCAAAGCATTATTTCAACAAACGAGATTCTTCGGGTGGTTGAAGCAGCACCTTATAAATTAAGGCTCTCAGATGATACCAAAGCAGTATCTCAACAAACGAGATTCTTAGGGTTGTCGAAGCAGTACCATATAAACAAATGTTCTTCGATGATACCAAAGCAGTGTCTCAACAAACAAGATTCTTCGGGTGGTCGAAGCAGCACCTTATCAACTAAGGCTCTCCGATGATACCAAACGAGATTCTTCGGATGGTTGAAGCAACACCTTATCAACTAAGGCTCTTCGATGATACCAAAGCAGTATCTCTGATCAAACGAGATTCTTCGATTGGTTGAAGTAGCACCATATCAATTAAGGCTCTTCAATGATACCAAAGTAGTATCCCAATAAACGAAAGTCTTCGGGTTGTCGAAGCAGCAACTTATAAACTAAGGATCTCCGATGATACCAAAGTAGTATCTCAACAAACGGGATTCTTCGGGTGGTCGAAGCAGAACCTTATAAACTAAGGCTCTCCGATGATACCAAAGGAGTATCTCAATAAATGAGATTCTTCGCATGGTCGAAGCAGCACCTTATAAATTAAGGTTCTCTGATGATACCAAAATTGTATCTCAACAAACGTGATTCTTCGGGTGGCCGAGGCAGCACCTTAAAAACTAAGGCTCTCCGAAGATACTAATGTAATATCTCGACAAACGAGATTCTTCGGGTGGTCGAAGCAGTATCTTATAAACTAAGGCTCTTCGATGATACCAAAGAAGTATCTCAACAAACGAGATTCTTCAGGTGGTCGAAGCAGCACCTTATCAACTAGGGCTCTCCGATGATACCAAAGCAGTATCTCAACAAATGAGATTATTCGGGTGGTCGAAGTAGCACCTTATCAACTAAGGCTCTCTGATGATACCAAAGCAGTATCTCAACAAACGAGATTTTTTAGGTGGTCAAAGCAACACCTTATCAATTAAGGCTCTCCGACGATACCAATGCATTAACTCAACAAACGAGATTCTTCGGGTGGTCAAAGCAGCACCTTATCAACTAAGGTTCTCTGCTGATACCAAAGCAGTATCTCAACAAATGAGATTCTTTGGGTGGTCAAAGCAGTACCTTATAAATTAAGGTTCTCCGATGATACCACATCATTATCTCAACAAACGAGATTCTTCGAGTGGTTGAAGCAGCACCTTATAAATTAAGGCTCTCAGATGATACCAAAGCAGTATCTCAACAAACGAGATTCTTAGGGTGGTCGAAGCAGTACCATATAAACTAATGCTCTTCGATGATACCAAAGCAGTGTTTCAACAAACAAGATTCTTCGGGTGGTCGAAGCAGCACCTTATCAACTAAGGCACTCCGATGGTTCCAAACGAGATTCTTCAGATGGTTGATGCAACACCTTATCAACTAATGGTCTTCGATGATACCAAAGCAGTATCTCTGATCAAACGAGATTCTTCGATTGGTTGAAGTAGCACCATATCAACTAAGGCTCTTCGATGATACCAAAGTAATATCCCAACAAACGAGAGTCTTCGGGTTGTCGAAGCAGCAACTTATAAACTAAGGATCTCCGATGATACCAAAGTAGTATCTCAACAAACGGGATTCTTCGGGTGGTCGAAGCAGAACCTTATGAACTAAGGCTCTCCGATGATACCAAACGAGTATCTCAATAAATGAGATTCTTCGCGTGGTCGAAGCAGCACCTTATAAATTAAGGTTCTCTGATGATACCAAAATTGTATCTCAACAAACGTGATTCTTCGGGTGGCCGAGGCAGCACCTTAAAAACTAAGGCTCTCCGAAGATACCAATGTAATATCTCGACAAACGAGATTCTTCGGGTGGTCGAAGCAGTATCTTATAAACTAAGGCTCTTCGATGATACCAAAGAAGTATCTCAACAAACGAGATTCTTCAGGTGTTCGAAGCAGCACCTTATCAACTAGGGCTCTTTGATGATACCAAAGCAGTATCTCAACAAATGAGATTATTCGGGTGGTCGAAGTAGCACCTTATCAACTAAGGCTCTCTGATGATACCAAAGCAGTATCTCAACAAACGAGATTCTTTAGGTGGTCAAAGCAACACCTTATCAATTAAGGCTCTCCGACGATACCAATGCATTAACTCAACTAACGAGATTCTTCGGGTGGTCAAAGCAGCAGCTTATAAACTAAGGTTCTCCGCTGATACCAAAGCAGTATCTCAACAAACAAGATTCTTCGGATGGTTGAAGCAGCACCTTATAAATTAAGGTTCTCTGATGATACCAAAATTTTATCTCAACAAACGTGATTCTTCGGGTGGCCGAGGCAGCACCTTAAAAACTAAGGCTCTCCGAAGATACCAATGTAATATCTCAACAAACGTGATTCTTCGGGTGGTCGAAGCAGTATCTTATAAACTAAGGGTCTTCGATGATACCAAAGAAGCATCTCAATAAACGAGATTCTTCGGGTGGTCGAAGCAGCACCTTATCAACTAAGGCTCTCCGATAATACCAAAGCAGTATCTCAACAAATGAGATTATTCGGGTGGTCGAAGTAGCACCTTATCAATTAAGGCTCTCCGATGATACCAAAGCAGTATCTCAACAAACGAGATTCTTTAGGTGGTCAAAGCAACACCTTATCAACTAAGGTTCTCTGCTGATACCAAAGCAGTATCTCAACAAATAAGATTCTATGGGTGGTCAAAGCAGTACCTTATAAATTAAGGTTCTCCGATGATACCAAGGCATTATCTCAACAAACGAGATTCTTCGGGTGGTTGAAGCAGCACCTTATAAATTAAGGCTCTCAGATGATACCAAAGCAGTATCTCAACAAACGAGATTCTTAGGGTTGTCGAAGCAGTACCATATAAACTAATGTTCTTCGATGATACCAAAGCAGTGTCTCAACAAACAAGATTCTTCAGGTGGTCGAAGCAGCACCTTATCAACTAAGGCTCTCCGACGATACCAATGCATTACCTCAACAAACGAGATTCTCCGGGTGGTCAAAGCAGCACCTTATCAACTAAGGTTCTCCGCTGATACCAAAGCAGTATCTCAACAAATAAGATTCTTTGGGTGGTCAAAGCAGTACCTTATAAATTAAGGTTCTCTGATGATACCAAAGCATTATCTCAACAAACAAGATTCTTCGGGTGGTTGAAGCAGCACCTTATAAATTAAGGCTCTCAGATGATACCAAAGCAGTATCTCAACAAACGAGATTCTTAGGGTTGTCGAAGCAGTACCATATAAACTAATGTTCTTCGATGATACCAAAGCAGTGTCTCAACAAACAAGATTCTTCAGGTGGTCGAAGCAGCACCTTATCAACTAAGGCTCTCCGACGATACCAATGCATTACCTCAACAAACGAGATTCTTCGGGTGGTCAAAGCAGCACCTTATCAACTAAGGTTCTCTGCTGATACCAAAGCAGTATCTCAACAAATGAGATTCTTTGGGTGGTCAAAGCCGTACCTTATAAATTAAGGTTCTCTGATGATACCAAATCATTATCTCAACAAACGAGATTCTTCGAGTGGTTGAAGCAGCACCTTATAAATTAAGGCTCTCAGATGATACCAAAGCAGTATCTCAACAAACGAGATTCTTAGGGTGGTCGAAGCAGTACCATATAAACTAATGCTCTTCGATGATACCAAAGCAGTGTCTCAACAAACAAGATTCTTCGGGTGGTCGAACCAGCACCTTATCAACTAAGGCTCTCCGATGGTTCCAAACGAGATTCTTCAGATGGTTGAAGCAACACCTTATCAACTAATGGTCTTCGATGATACCAAAGCAGTATCTCTGATCAAACGAGATTCTTCGATTGGTTGAAGTAGCACCATATCAACTAAGGCTCTTCGATGATACCAAAGTAATATCCCAACAAACGAGAGTCTTCGGCTTGTCGAAGCAGCAACTTATAAACTAAGGATCTCCGATGATACCAAAGTAGTATCTCAACAAACGGGATTCTTCGGGTGGTCGAAGCAGAACCTTATGAACTAAGGCTCTCCGATGAAACCAAAGGTGTATCTCAATAAATGAGATTCTTCGCGTGGTCGAAGCAGCACCTTATAAATTAAGGTTCTCTGATGATACCAAAATTGTATCTCAACAAACGTGATTCTTCGGGTGGCCGAGGCAGCACCTTAAAAACTAAGGCTCTCCGAAGATACCAATGTAATATCTCGACAAACGAGATTCTTCGGGTGGTCGAAGCAGTATCTTATAAACTAAGGCTCTTCGATGATACCAAAGAAGTATCTCAACAAACCAGATTCTTCAGGTGGTCGAAGCAGCACCTTATCAACTAGGGCTCTCCGATGATACCAAAGCAGTATCTCAACAAATGAGATTATTCGGGTGGTCGAAGTAGCACCTTATCAACTAAGGCTCTCTGATGATACCAAAGCAGTATCTCAACAAATGAGATTCTTTAGGTGGTCAAAGCAACACCTTATCAATTAAGGCTCTCCGACGATACCAATGCATTAACTCAACTAACGAGATTCTTCGGGTGGTCAAAGCAGCAGCTTATCAACTAAGGTTCTCCGCTGATACCAAAGCAGTATCTCAACAAACAAGATTCTTCGGATGGTTGAAGCAACACCTTATAAATTAAGGTTCTCTGATGATACCAAAATTTTATCTCAACAAACGTGATTCTTCGGGTGGCCGAGGCAGCACCTTAAAAACTAAGGCTCTCCGAAGATACCAATGTAATATCTCAACAAACGTGATTCTTCGGGTGGTCGAAGCAGTATCTTATAAACTAAGGCTCTTCGATGATACCAAAGAAGCATCTCAATAAACGAGATTCTTCGGGTGGTCAAAGCAGCACCTTATCAACTAAGGCTCTCCGATAATACCAAAGCAGTATCTCAACAAATGAGATTATTCGGGTGGTCGAAGCAGCACCTTATAAATTAAGGCTCTCAGATGATACCAAGGCATTATCTCAACAAACGAGATTCTTCGGGTGGTTGAAGCAGCACCTTATAAATTAAGGCTCTCAGATGATACCAAAGCAATATCTCAACAAACGAGATTCTTAGGGTTGTCGAAGCAGTACCATATAAACTAATGTTCTTCGATGATACCAAAGCAGTGTCTCAACAAACAAAATTCTTCGGGTGGTCGAAGCAGCACCTTATCAACTAAGGCTCTCCGCTGATACCAATGCATTACCTCAACAAACGAGATTCTTCGGGTGGTCAAAGCTGCACCTTATCAACTAAGGTTCTCCACTGATACCAAAGCAGTATCTCAACAAATAAGATTCTTTGGGTGGTCAAAGCAGTACCTTATAAATTAAGGTTCTCCGATGATACCAAAGCATTATCTCAACAAACGAGATTCTTCGGGTGGTTGAAGTAGCACCTTATAAATTAAGGCTCTCAGATGATACCAAAGCAGTATCTCAACAAACGAGATTCTTAGGGTTGTCGAAGCAGTACCATATAAACTAATGTTCTTCGATGATACCAAAGCAGTGTCTCAACAAACAAGATTCTTCGGGTGGTCGAAGCAGCACCTTATCAACTAAGGCTCTCCGACGATACCAATGCATTACCTCAACAAACGAGATTCTCCGGGTGGTCAAAGCAGCACCTTATCAACTAAGGTTCTCCCTTGATACCAAAGCAGTATCTCAACAAATAAGATTCTTTGGGTGGTCAAAGCAGTACCTTATAAATTAAGGTTCTCCGATGATACCAAAGCATTATCTCAACAAACGAGATTCTTCGGGTGGTTGAAGCAGCACCTTATAAATTAAGGCTCTCAGATGATACCAAAGCAGTATCTCAACAAACGAGATTCTTAGGGTTGTCGAAGCAGTACCATATAAACTAATGTTCTTCGATGATACCAAAGCAGTGTCTCAACAAACAAGATTCTTCGGGTGGTCGAAGCAGCACCTTATCAACTAAGGCTCTCCGATGATACCAAACGAGATTCTTCGGATGGTTGAAGCAACACCTTATCAACTAAGGCTCTTCGATGATACCAAAGCAGTATCTCTGATCAAACGAGATTCTTTGATTGGTTGAAGTAGCACCATATCAATTAAGGCTCTTCGATGATACCAAAGTAGTATCCCAACAAACGAAAGTCTTCGGGTTGTCGAAGCAGCAACTTATCAACTAAGTATCTCCGATGATACCAAAGTAGTATCTCAACAAACGGGATTCTTCGGGTGGTCGAAGCAGAACCATATAAACTAAGGCTCTCCGATGATACCAAAGGAGTATCTCAATAAATGAGATTCTTCGCGTGGTCGAAGCAGCACGTTATAAATTAAGGTTCTCTGATGATTCCAAAATTGTATCTCAACAAACGTGATTCTTCGGGTGGCCGAGGCAGCACCTTAAAAACTAAGGCTCTCCGAAGATACCAATGTAATATCTCGACAAACGAGATTCTTCAGGTGGTCGAAGCAGTATCTTATAAACTAAGGCTCTTCGATGATACCAAAGAAGTATCTCAACAAACGAGATTCTTCAGGTGGTCGAAGCAGCACCTTATCAACTAGGGCTCTCCGATGATACCAAAGTAGTATCTCAACAAATGAGATTATTCGGATGGTCGAAGTAGCACCTTATCAACTAAGGCTCTCCAATGATACCAAAGCAGTATCTCAACAAACGAGATTCTTTAGGTGGTAAAAGCAACACCTTATCAATTAAGGCTCTCCGACGATACCAATGCATTAACTCAACTAACGAGATTCTTCGGGTGGTCAAAGCAGCACCTTATCAACTAAGGTTCTCCGCTGATACCAAAGCAGTATCTCAACAAACAAGATTCTTCGGATGGTTGAAGCAGCACCTTATAAATTAAGGTTCTCTGATGATACCAAAATTTTATCTCAACAAACGTGATTCTTCGGGTGGCCGAGGCAGCACCTTAAAAACTAAGGCTCTCCGAAGATACCAATGTAATATCTCGACAAACGAGATTCTTCGGGTGGTCGAAGCAGTATCTTATAAACTAAGGCTCTTCGATGATACCAAAGAAGTATCTCAACAAACGAGATTCTTCAGGTGGTCGAAGTAGCACCTTATCAACTAGGGCTCTCCGATGATACCAAAGTAGTATCTCAACAAATGAGATTATTCGGGTGGTCGAAATAGCACCTTATCAACTAAGGCTCTCCAATGATACCAAAGCAGTATCTCAACAAACGAGATTCTTTAGGTGGTCAAAGCAACACCTTATCAATTAATGCTCTCCGACGATACCAATGCATTAACTCAACTAACGAGATTCTTCGGGTGGTCAAAGCAGCACCTTATCAACTTAGGTTCTCTGCTGATACCAAAGCAGTATCTCAACAAATGAGATTCTTTGGGTGGTCAAAGCAGTACCTTATAAATTAAGGTTCTCCGATGATACCAAACGAGATTCTTCGGATGGTTGAAGCAACACCTTATCAACTAAGGCTCTTCGATGATACCAAAGTAGTATCTCTGATCAAACGAGATTCTTCGATTGGTTGAAGTAGCACCATATCAATTAAGGCTCTTCGATGATACCAAAGTAGTATCCCAACAAACGAGAGTCTTCGGGTTGTCGAAGCAGCAACTTATAAACTAAGGATCTCCGATGATACCAAAGAAGTATCTCAACAAACGGGATTCTTCGGGTGGTCGAAGCAGAACCTTATAAACTAAGGCTCTCCGATGATACCAAAGGAGTATCTCAATAAATGAGATTCTTCGCGTGGTCGAAGCAGCACCTTATAAATTAAGGTTCTCTGATGATACCAAAATTGTATCTCAACAAACGTGATTCTTCGGGTGGCCGAGGCAGCACCTTAAAAACTAAGGCTCTCCGAAGATACCAATGTAATATCTCGACAAACGAGATTCTTCGGGTGGTCGAAGCAGTATTTTATAAACTAAGGCTCTTCGATGATACCAAAGAAGTATCTCAACAAACGAGATTCTTCAGGTGGTCGAAGCAGCACCTTATCAACTAGGGCTCTCTGATGATACCAAAGTTGTATCTCAACAAATGAGATTATTCGGGTGGTCGAAGTAGCACCTTATCAACTAAGGCTCTCCAATGATACCAAAGCAGTATCTCAACAAACGAGATTCTTTAGGTGGTCAAAGCAACACCTTATCAATTAAGGCTCTCCGACGATACCAATGCATTAACTCAACTAACGAGATTCTTCGGGTGGTCAAAGCAGCACCTTATCAACTAAGGTTCTCCGCTGATACCAAAGCAGTATCTGAACAAACAAGATTCTTCGGATGGTTGAAGCAACACCTTATAAATTAAGGTTCTCTGATGATACCAAAATTTTATCTCAACAAACGTGATTCTTCGGGTGGCCGAGGCAGCACCTTAAAAACTAAGGCTCTCCGAAGATACCAATGTAATATCTCGACAAACGAGATTCTTCGGGTGGTCGAAGCAGTATTTTATAAACTAAGGCTCTTCGATGATACCAAAGAAGTATCTCAACAAACGAGATTCTTCAGGTGGTCGAAGCAGCACTTTATCAACTAGGGCTCTCTGATGATACCAAAGTTGTATCTCAACAAATGAGATTATTCGGGTGGTCGAAGTAGCACCTTATCAACTAAGGCTCTCCAATGATACCAAAGCAGTATCTCAACAAACGAGATTCTTTAGGTGGTCAAAGCAACACCTTATCAATTAAGGCTCTCCGACGATACCAATGCATTAACTCAACTAACGAGATTCTTCGAGTGGTCAAAGCAGCACCTTATCAACTAAGGTTCTCCGCTGATACCAAAGCAGTATCTGAACAAACAAGATTCTTCGGATGGTTGAAGCAACACCTTATAAATTAAGGTTCTCTGATGATACCAAAATTTTATCTCAACAAACGTGATTCTTCGGGTGGCCGAGGCAGCACCTTAAAAACTAAGGCTCTCCGAAGATACCAATGTAATATCTCGACAAACGAGATTCTTCGGGTGGTCGAAGCAGTATCTTATAAACTAAGGCTCTTCGATGATACCAAAGAAGTATCTCAACAAACGAGATTCTTCAGGTGGTCGAAGTAGCACCTTATCAACTAGGGCTCTCCGATGATACCAAAGTAGTATCTCAACAAATGAGATTATTCGGGTGGTCGAAATAGCACCTTATCAACTAAGGCTCTCCAATGATACCAAAGCAGTATCTCAACAAACGAGATTCTTTAGGTGGTCAAAGCAACACCTTATCAATTAATTCTCTCCGACGATACCAATGCATTAACTCAACTAACGAGATTCTTCGGGTGGTCAAAGCAGCACCTTATCAACTTAGGTTCTCTGCTGATACCAAAGCAGTATCTCAACAAATGAGATTCTTTGGGTGGTCAAAGCAGTACCTTATAAATTAAGGTTCTCCGATGATACCAAACGAGATTCTTCGGATGGTTGAAGTAACACCTTATCAACTAAGGCTCTTCGATGATACCAAAGTAGTATCTCTGATCAAACGAGATTCTTCGATTGGTTGAAGTAGCACCATATCAATTAAGGCTCTTCGATGATACCAAAGTAGTATCCCAACAAACGAGAGTCTTCGGGTTGTCGAAGCAGCAACTTATAAACTAAGTATCTCCGATGATACCAAAGAAGTATCTCAACAAACGGGATTCTTCGGGTGGTCGAAGCAGAACCTTATAAACTAAGGCTCTCCGATGATACCAAAGGAGTATCTCAATAAATGAGATTCTTTGCGTGGTCGAAGCAGCACCTTATAAATTAAGGTTCTCTGATGATACCAAAATTGTATCTCAACAAACGTGATTCTTCGGATGGCCGAGGCAGCACCTTAAAAACTAAGGCTCTCCGAAGATACCAATGTAATATCTCGACAAACGAGATTCTTCGGGTGGTCGAAGCAGTATTTTATAAACTAAGGCTCTTCGATGATACCAAAGAAGTATCTCAACAAACGAGATTCTTCAGGTGGTCGAAGCAGCACCTTATCAACTAGGGCTCTCTGATGATACCAAAGTTGTATCTCAACAAATGAGATTATTCGGGTGGTCGAAGTAGAACCTTATCAACTAAGGCTCTCCAATGATACCAAAGCAGTATCTCAACAAACGAGATTCTTTAGGTGGTCAAAGCAACACCTTATCAATTAAGGCTCTCCGACGATACCAATGCATTAACTCAACTAACGAGATTCTTCGGGTGGTCAAAGCAGCACCTTATCAACTAAGGTTCTCCGCTGATACCAAAGCAGTATCTGAACAAACAAGATTCTTCGGATGGTGGAAGCAACACCTTATAAATTAAGGTTCTCTGATGATACCAAAATTTTATCTCAACAAACGTGATTCTTCGGGTGGCCGAGGCAGCACCTTAAAAACTAAGGCTCTCCGAAGATACCAATGTAATATCTCAACAAACGTGATTCTTCGGGTGGTCGAAGCAGTATCTTATAAACTAAGGCTCTTCGATGATACCAAAGAAGCATCTCAATAAACGAGATTCTTCGGGTGGTCGAAGCAGCACCTTATCAACTAAGGCTCTCCGATAATACCAAAGCAGTATCTCAACAAATGAGATTATTCGGGTGGTCGAAGTAGCACCTTATCAATTAAGGCTCTCCGATGATACCAAAACAGTATCTCAACAAACGAGATTCTTTAGGTGGTCAAAGCAACATCTTATCAACTAAGGCTCTCCGACGATACCAATGCATTACCTCAACAAACGAGATTCTTCGGGTGGTCAAAGAAGCACCTTATCAACTAAGGTTCTCCACTGATACCAAAGCAGTATCTCAACAAATAAGATTCTTTGGGTGGTCAAAGCAGTACCTTATAAATTAAGGTTCTCCGATGATACCAAAGCATTATCTCAACAAACGAGATTCTACGGGTGGTTGAAGCAGCACCTTATAAATTAAGGCTCTCAGATGATACCAAAGCAGTATCTCAACAAACGAGATTCTTAGGGTTGTCGAAGCAGTACCATATAAACTAATGCTCTTCGATGATACCAAAGCAGTGTCTCAACAAACAAGATTCTTCGGGTGGTCGCAGCAGCACCTTATCAACTAAGGCTCTCCGATGATACCAAATGAGATTCTTCGGATGGTTGAAGCAACACCTTATCAACTAAGGCTCTTCGATGAAACCAAAGCAGTATCTCTGATCAAACGAGATTCTTCGATTAGTTGAAGTAGCACCATATCAATTAAGGCTCTTCAATGATACCAAAGTAGTATCCTAACAAACGAGAGTCTTCCGGTTGTCGAAGCAGCAACTTATAAACTAAGGATCTCAGATGATACCAAAGTAGTATCTCAACAAACGGGATTCTTCGGGTGGTTGAAGCAGAACCTTATAAGCTAAGGCTCTCCGATGATACCAAAGGAGTATCTCAATAAATGAGATTCTTCGTGTGGTCGAAGCAGCACCTTATAAATTAAGGTTCTTTGATGATACCAAAATTGTATCTCAATAAACGTGATTCTTCGGGTGGCCGAGGCAGCACCTTAAAAACTAAGGCTCTCCGAAGATACCAATGTAATATCTCAACAAACGAGATTCTTCGGGTGGTCGAAGCAGTATCTTATAAACTAAGGCTCTTCGATGATACCAAAGAAGTATCTCAACAAACGAGATTCATCAGGTGGTCGAAGCAGCACCTTATCAACTAGGGCTCTCCGTTGATACCAAAGTAGTATCTCAACAAATGAGATTATTCAGGTGGTCGAAGTAGCACCTTATCAACTAAGGCTCTCCAATGATACCAAAGCAGTATCTCAACAAACGAGATTCTTTAGGTGGTCAAAGCAACACCTTATCAATTAAGGCTCTCCGACGATACCAATGCATTAACTCAACTAACGAGATTCTTCGGGTGGTCGAAGCAGTACCATATAAACTAATGCTCTTCGATGATACCAAAGCAGTGTCTCAACAAACAAGATTCTTCGGGTGGTTGAAGCAGCACCTTATCAACTAGGGCTCTCCGATGATACCAAACGAGATTCTTCGGATGGTTGAAGCAACACCTTATCAACTAAGGCTCTTCGATGATACCAAAGCAGTATCTCTGATCAAACGAGATTCTTCGATTGGTTGAAGTAGCACCATATCAACTAAGGCTCTTCGATGATACCAAAGTAGTATCCCAACAAACGAGAGTCTTCGGGTTGTCGAAGCAGCAACTTATAAACTAAGGATCTCCGATGATACCAAAGTAGTATCTCAACAAACGGGATTCTTCGGGTGGTCGAAGCAGAACCTTATAAACTAAGGCTCTCCGATGATACCAAAGGAGTATCTCAATAAATGAGATTCTTCCCGTGGTCGAAGCAGCATCTTATAAATTAAGGTTCTCTGATGATACCAAAATTGTATCTCAACAAACGTGATTCTTCGAGTGGCCGAGGCAGCACCTTAAAAACTAAGGCTCTCTGAAGATACCAATGTAATATCTCGACAAACGAGATTCTTCGGGTGGTCGAAGCAGTATCTTATAAACTAAGGCTCTTCGATGATACCAAAGAAGTATCTCAACAAACGAGATTCTTCAGGTGGTCGAAGCAGCACCTTATCAACTAGGGCTCTCCGATGATACCAAAGTAGTATCTCAACAAATGAGATTATTCGGGTGGTCGAAGTAGCACCTTATCAACTAAGGCTCTCCAATGATACCAAAGCAGTATCTCAACAAACAAGATTCTTTAGCTGGTCAAAGCAACACCTTATCAACTAAGGCTCTCCGACGATACAATGCATTAACTCAACTAACGAGATTCTTTGGGTGGTCAAAGCAGCACCTTATCAACTAAGGTTCTCCGCTGATACCAAAGCAGTATCTCAACAAACAAGATTCTTAGGATGGTTGAAGCAGCACCTTATAAATTAAGGTTCTTTGATGATACCAAAATTTTATCTCAACAAACGTGATTCTTCGGGTGGCCGAGGCAGCACCTTATAAATTAAGGCTCTCAGATGATACCAAAGCAGTATCTCAACAAACGAGATTCTTAGGGTTGTCAAAGCAGCGCCTTATCAACTAAGGCTCTCCGATGATTCCAAACGAGATTCTTTGGATGGTTGAAGCAACACCTTATCAACTAAGGCTCTTCGATGATACCAAAGCAGTATCTCTAATCAAACGAGATTCTTCGATTGGTCGAAGTAGCACCATATCAATTAAGGCTCTTCGATGATACCAAAGTAGTATCCCAACAAACGAGAGTCTTCGGGTTGTCGAAGCAGCAACTTATAAACTAAGGATCTCCGATGATACCAAAGTAGTATCTCAACAAACGAGGTTCTTCGGGTAGTCGAAGCAGAACCTTATAAACTAAGTCTCTCCGATGATCCAAAGGAGTATCTCAATAAATGAGATTCTTCGCGTGGTCGAAGCAGCACCTTATAAATTAAGGTTCTCTGATGATAGCAAAATTGTATCACAACAAACGTGATTCTTCGGGTGGCCGAGGCAGCACCTTAAAAACTAAGGCTCTCCGAAGATACCAATGTAATATCTCGACAAACGAGATTCTTCGGGTGGTCGAAGCAGTATCTTATAAACTAAGGCTCTTCAATGATACCAAAGAAGTATCTCAACAAACGAGATTCTTCAGGTGGTCGAAGCAGTACCTTATCAACTAGGGCTCTCCAATGATACCAAAGCAGTATCTCAACAAATGAGATTATTCGGGTGGTCGAAGTTGCACCTTATCAACTAAGGCTCTTCGATGATACCAAAGCAGTATCTCAACAAACGAGATTCTTTAGGTGGTCAAAGCAACACCTTATCAATTAAGGCTCTCCGACGATACCAATGCATTAACTCAACTAACGAGATTCTTCGGATGGTCAAAGTAGCACCTTATCAACTAAGGTTTTCCGCTGATACTAAAGCAGTATCTCAACAAACAAGATTCTTCGGATGGTTGAAGCAGCACCTTATAAATTAAGGTTCTCTGATGATACCAAAATTTTATCTCAACAAACGTGATTCTTCGGGTGGCCGAGGCAGCACCTTAAAAACTAAGGCTCTCCGAAGATACCAATGTAATATCTCAACAAACGTGATTCTTCGGGTGGTCGAAGCAGTACCTTATAAACTAAGGCTCTTCGATGATACCAAAGAAGCATCTCAATAAACGAGATTCTTCGGGTGGTCGAAGCAGCACCTTATTAACTAAGGCTCTCCGATAATACCAAAGCAGTATCTCAACAAATGAGATTATTCGGGTGGTCGAAGTAGCACCTTATCAATTAAGGCTCTCCGATGATACCAAAGCAGTATCTCAACAAACGAGATTCTTTAGCTGGTCAAAGCAACACCTTATCAACTAAGGCTCTCCGACGATACAATGCATTACCTCAACAAACGAGATTCTTCGGGTGGTCAAAGCAGCACCTTATCAACTAAGGTTCTCCGCTGATACCAAAGCAGTATCTCAACAAATGAGATTCTTTGGGTGGTCAAAGCAGTACCTTATAAATTAAGGTTCTCCGATGATACCAAAGCATTATCTCAACAAACGAGATTCTTCGGGTGGTTGAAGCAGCACCTTATAAATTAAGGCTCTCAGATGATACCAAAGCAGTATCTCAACAAACAAGATTCTTAGGGTTGTCGAAGCAGCACCTTATCAACTAAGGCTCTCCGATGATTCCAAACGAGATTCTTTGGATGGTTGAAGCAACACCTTATCAACTAAGGCGCTTCGATGATACCAAAGCAGTATCTCTGATCAAACGAGATTCTTCGATTGGTCGAAGTAGCACCATATCAATTAAGGCTCTACGATGATACCAAAGTAGTATCCCAACAAACGAGAGTCTTCGGGTTGTCGAAGCAGCAACTTATAAACTAAGGATCTCCGATGATACCAAAGTAGTATCTCAACAAACGAGATTCTTCGGGTAGTCGAAGCAGAACCTTATAAACTAAGGCTCTCCGATGATACCAAAGGAGTATCTCAATAAATGAGATTCTTCGCGTGGTCGAAGCAGCACCTTATAAATTAAGGTTCTCTGATGATAGCAAAATTGTATCACAACAAACGTGATTCTTCGGGTGGCCGAGGCAGCACCTTAAAAACTAAGGATCTCCGAAGATACCAATGTAATATCTCGACAAACGAGATTCTTCGGGTGGTCGAAGCAGTATCTTATAAACTAAGGCTCTTCAATGATACCAAAGAAGTATCTCAACAAACGAGATTCTTCAGGTGGTCGAAGCAGTACCTTATCAACTAGGGCTCTCCGATGATACCAAGGCAGTATCTCAACAAATGAGATTATTCGGGTGGTCGAAGTAGCACCTTATCAACTAAGGCTCTCCGATGATACCAAAGCAGTATCTCAACAAACGAGATTCTTTAGGTGGTAAAAGCAACACCTTATCAATTAAGGCTCTCCGACGATACCAATGCATTAACTCAACTAACGAGATTCTTCGGGTGGTCAAAGTAGCACCTTATCAACTAAGGTTCTCCGCTGATACCAAAGCAGTATCTCAACAAACAAGATTCTTCGGATGGTTGAAGTAGCACCTTATAAATTAAGGTTCTTTGATGATACCAAAATTTTATCTCAACAAACGTGATTCTTCGGGTGCCCGAGGCAGCACCTTAAAAACTAAGGCTCTCCGAAGATACCAATGTAATATCTCAACAAACGTGATTCTTCGGGTGG
This sequence comes from Lathyrus tuberosus, assembly GCA_022829125.1. NCBI lineage: Eukaryota > Viridiplantae > Streptophyta > Magnoliopsida > Fabales > Fabaceae > Lathyrus > Lathyrus tuberosus. The sequence continues at coordinate 4,184,143 of JALAZF010000183.1, forward strand.
TCGAAGCAGTACCTTATAAACTAAGGCTCTTCGATGATACCAAAGAAGCATCTCAATAAACGAGATTCTTCGGGTGGTCGAAGCAGCACCTTATCAACTAAGGCTCTCCGATAATACCAAAGCAGTATCTCAACAAATGAGATTATTCGGGTGGTCGAAGTAGCACCTTATCAATTAAGGCTCTCCGATGATACCAAAGCAGTATCTCAACAAACGAGATTCTTTAGCTGGTCAAAGCAACACCTTATCAACTAAGGCTCTCCGACGATACAATGCATTACCTCAACAAACGAGATTCTTCAGGTGGTCAAAGCAGCACCTTATCAACTAAGGTTCTCCGCTGATACCAAACCAGTATCTCAACAAATGAGATTCTTTGGGTGGTCAAAGCAGTACCTTATAAATTAAGGTTCTCCGATGATACCAAAGCATTATCTCAACAAACGAGATTCTTCGGGTGGTTGAAGCAGCACCTTATAAATTAAGGCTCTCAGATGATGCCAAAGCAGTATCTCAACAAACGAGATTCTTAGGGTTGTCAAAGCAGCACCTTATCAACTAAGGCTCTCCGATGATTCCAAACGAGATTCTTTGGATGGTTGAAGCAACACCTTATCAACTAAGGCGCTTCGATGATACCAAAGCAGTATCTCTGATCAAACGAGATTCTTCGATTGGTCGAAGTAGCACCATATCAATTAAGGCTCTACGATGATACCAAAGTAGTATCCCAACAAACGAGAGTCTTCGAGTTGTCGAAGCAGCAACTTATAAACTAAGGATCTCCGATGATACCAAAGTAGTATCTCAACAAACGAGATTCTTCGGGTAGTCGAAGCAGAACCTTATAAACTAAGGCTCTCCGATGATACCAAAGGAGTATCTCAATAAATGAGATTCTTCGCGTGGTCGAAGCAGCACCTTATAAATTAAGGTTCTCTAATGATAGCAAAATTGTATCACTTCAAACGTGATTCTTCGGGTGGCCGAGGCAGCACCTTAAAAACTAAGGATCTCCGAAGATACCAATGTAATATCTCGACAAACGAGATTCTTCGGGTGGTCGAAGCAGTATCTTATAAACTAAGGCTCTTCAATGATACCAAAGAAGTATCTCAACAAACGAGATTCTTCAGGTGGTCGAAGCAGTACCTTATCAACTAGGGCTCTCCGATGATACCAAAGCAGTATCTCAACAAATGAGATTATTCGGGTGGTCGAAGTAGCACCTTATCAACTAAGGCTCTCCGATGATACCAAAGCAGTATCTCAACAAACGAGATTCTTTAGGTGGTCAAAGCAACACCTTATCAATTAAGGCTCTCCGACGATACCAATGCATTAACTCAACTAACGAGATTCTTCAGGTGGTCAAAGTAGCACCTTATCAACAATGGTTCTCCGCTGATACCAAAGCAGTATCTCAACAAACAAGATTCTTCGGATGGTTGAAGTAGCACCTTATAAATTAAGGTTCTTTGATGATACCAAAATTTTATCTCAACAAACGTGATTCTTTGGGTGGCCGAGGCAGCACCTTAAAAACTAAGGCTCTCCGAAGATACCAATGTAATATCTCAACAAACATGATTCTTCGGGTGGTCGAAGCAGTACCTTATAAACTAAGGCTCTTCGATGATACCAAAGAAGCATCTCAATAAACGAGATTCTTCGGGTGGTCGAAGCAGCACCTTATCAACTAAGGCTCTCCGATAATACCAAAGCAGTATCTCAACAAATGAGATTATTCGGGTGGTCGAAGTAGCACCTTATCAATTAAGGCTCTCCGATGATACCAAAGCAGTATCTCAACAAACGAGATTCTTTAGCTGGTCAAAGCAACACCTTATCAACTAAGGCTCTCCGACGATACAATGCATTACCTCAACAAACGAGATTCTTCAGGTGGTCAAAGCAGCACCTTATCAACTAAGGTTCTCCGCTGATACCAAACCAGTATCTCAACAAATGAGATTCTTTGGGTGGTCAAAGCAGTACCTTATAAATTAAGGTTCTCCGATGATACCAAAGCATTATCTCAACAAACGAGATTCTTCGGGTGGTTGAAGCAGCACCTTATAAATTAAGGCTCTCAGATGATACCAAAGCAGTATCTCAACAAACGAGATTCTTAGGGTTGTCTAAGCAGCACCTTATCAACTAAGGCTCTCCGATGATTCCAAACGAGATTCTTTGGATGGTTGAAGCAACACCTTATCAACTAAGGCGCTTCGATGATACCAAAGCAGTATCTCTGATCAAACGAGATTCTTCGATTGGTCGAAGTAGCACCATATCAATTAAGGCTCTACGATGATACCAAAGTAGTATCCCAACAAACGAGAGTCTTCGGGTTGTCGAAGCAGCAACTTATAAACTAAGGATCTCCGATGATACCAAAGTAGTATCTCAACAAACGAGATTCTTCGGGTAGTCGAAGCAGAACCTTATAAACTAAGGCTCTCCGATGATACCAAAGGAGTATCTCAATAAATGAGATTCTTCGCGTGGACGAAGCAGCACCTTATAAATTAAGGTTCTCTGATGATAGCAAAATTGTATCACAACAAACGTGATTCTTCGGGTGGCCGAGGCAGCACCTTAAAAACTAAGGATCTCCGAAGATACCAATGTAATATCTCGACAAACGAGATTCTTCGGGTGGTCGAAGCAGTATCTTATAAACTAAGGCTCTTCAATGATACCAAAGAAGTATCTCAACAAACGAGATTCTTCAGGTGGTCGAAGCAGTACCTTATCAACTAGGGCTCTCCGATGATACCAAAGCAGTATCTCAACAAATGAGATTATTCGGGTGGTCGAAGTAGCACCTTATCAACTAAGGCTCTCCGATGATACCAAAGCAGTATCTCAACAAACGAGATTCTTTAGGTGGTCAAAGCAACACCTTATCAATTAAGGCTCTCCGACGATACCAATGCATTAACTCAACTAACGAGATTCTTCGGGTGGTCAAAGTAGCACCTTATCAATTAAGGTTCTCCGCTGATACCAAAGCAGTATCTCAAAAAACAAGATTCTTCGGATGGTTGAAGTAGCACATTATAAATTAAGGTTCTTTGATGATACCAAAATTTTATCTCAACAAACGTGATTCTTCGGGTGGCCGAGGCAGCACCTTAAAAACTAAGGCTCTCCGAAGATACCAATGTAATATCTCAACAAACGTGATTCTTCGGGTGGTCGAAGCAGTACCTTATAAACTAAGGCTCTTCGATGATACCAAAGAAGTATCTCAATAAACGAGATTCTTCGGGTGGTCGAAGCAGCACCTTATCAACTAAGGCTCTCCGATAATACCAAAGCAGTATCTTAACAAATGAGATTATTCGGGTGGTCGAAGTAGCACCTTATCAATTAAGGCTCTCCGATGATACCAAAGCAGTATCTCAACAAACGAGATTCTTTAGGTGGTCAAAGCAACACCTTATCAACTAAGGCTCTCCGACGATACCAATGCATTACCTCAACAAACGAGATTCTTCGGGTGGTCAAAGCAGCACCTTATCAACTAAGGTTCTCCGCTGATACCAAAGCAGTATCTCAACAAATGAGATTCTTTGGGTGGTCAAAGCAGTTCCTTATAAATTAAGGTTCTCCGATGATACCAAAGCATTATCTCAACAAACGAGATTCTTCGGGTGGTTGAAGCAGCACCTTATAAATTAAGGCTCTCAGATGATACCAAAGCAGTATCTCAACAAACGAGATTCTTAGGGTTGTCGAAGCAGCACCTTATCAACTAAGGCTCTCCGATGATTCCAAATGAGATTCTTCGCATGGTTGAAGCAACACCTTATCAACTAAGGCTCTTCGATGATACCAAAGCAGTATCTCTGATCAAACAAGATTCTTCGATTGGTCGAAGTAGCACCATATCAATTAAGGCTCTTCGATGATACCAAAGTAGTATCCCAACAAACGAGAGTCTTCGGGTTGTCGAAGCAGCAACTTATAAACTAAGGATCTCCGATGATACCAAAGTAGCATCTCAACAAACGGGATTCTTCGGGTCGTCGAAGCAGAACCTTATAAACTAAGGCTCTCCGATGATACCAAAGGAGTATCTCAATAAATGAAATTCTTCGCGTGGTCGAAGCAGCACCTTATAAATTAAGGTTCTCTGATGATACCAAAATTGTATCTCAACAAACGTGATTCTTCGGGTGGCCGAGGCAGCACCTTAAAAACTAAGGCTCTCCGAAGATACCAATGTAATATCTCGACAAACGAGATTCTTCGGGTGGTCGAAGCACTATCTTATAAACTAAGGCTCTTCGATGATACCAAAGAAGTATCTCAACAAACGAGATTCTTCAGGTGGTCGAAGCAGTACCTTATCAACTAGGGCTCTCCGATGATACCAAAGCAGTATCTCAACAAATGAGATTATTCGGGTGGTCGAAGTAGCACCTTATCAACTAAGGCTCTCCGATGATACCAAAGCAGTATCTCAACAAACGAGATTCTTTAGGTGGTAAAAGCAACACCTTATCAATTAAGGCTCTCCGACGATACCAATGCATTAACTCAACTAACGAGATTCTTCGGGTGGTCAAAGCCGCACCTTATCAACTAAGGTTCTCCGCTGATACCAAAGCAGTATCTCAACAAATAAGATTCTTCGGATGGTTGAAGCAGCACCTTATAAATTAAGGTTCTCTGATGATACCAAAATTGTATCTCAGCAAACGTGATTCTTCGGGTGGTCAAAGCAGCACCTTATCAACTAAGGTTCTCCGCTGATACCAAAGCAATATCTCAACAAACAAGATTCTTCGGATGGTTGAAGCAGCACCTTATAAATTAAGGTTCTTTGATGATACCAAAATTTTATCTCAACAAACGTGATTCTTCGGGTGGCCGAGGCAGCACCTTAAAAACTAAGGCTCTCCGAAGATACCAATGTAATATCTCAACAAACGTGATTCTTCGGGTGGTCGAAGCAGTACCTTATAAACTAACGCTCTTCGATGATACCAAAGAAGTATCTCAATAAACGAGATTCTTCGGGTGGTCGAAGCAGCACCTTATCAACTAAGGCTCTCCGATAATACCAAAGCAGTATCTTAACAAATGAGATTATTCGGGTGGTCGAAGTAGCACCTTATCAATTAAGGCTCTCCGATGATACCAAAGCAGTATCTCAACAAACGAGATTCTTTAGGTGGTCAAAGCAACACCTTATCAACTAAGGCTCTCCGACGATACCAATGCATTACCTCAACAAACGAGATTCTTTGGGTGGTCAAAGCAGCACCTTATCAACTAAGGTTCTCCGCTGATACCAAAGCAGTATCTCAACAAATGAGATTCTTTGGGTGGTCAAAGCAGTACCTTATAAATTAAGGTTCTCCGATGATACCAAAGCATTATCTCAACAAACGAGATTCTTCGGGTGGTTGAAGCAGCACCTTATAAATTAAGGCTCTCAGATGATACCAAAGCAGTATCTCAACAAACGAGATTCTTAGGGTTGTCGAAGCAGCACCTTATCAACTAAGGCTCTCCGATGATTCCAAACGAGATTCTTTGGATGGTTGAAGCAACACCTTATCAACTAAGGCTCTTCGATGATACCAAAGCAGTATCTCTGATCAAACAAGATTCTTCGATTGGTCGAAGTAGCACCATATCAATTAAGGCTCTTCGATGATACCAAAGTAGTATTCCAACAAACGAGAGTCTTCGGGTTGTTGAAGCAGCAACTTATAAACTAAGGATCTCCGATGATACCAAAGTAGCATCTCAACAAACGGGATTCTTCGGGTCGTCGAAGCAGAACCTTATAAACTAAGGCTCTCCGATGATACCAAAGGAGTATCTCAATAAAGGAGATTCTTCGCGTGGTCGAAGCAGCACCTTATAAATTAAGGTTCTCTGATGATACCAAAATTGTATTTCAACAAACGTGATTCTTCGGGTGGTCGAGGCAGCACCTTAAAAACTAAGGCTCTCCGAAGATACCAATGTAATATCTCGACAAACGAGATTCTTCGGGTGGTCGAAGCACTATCTTATAAACTAAGGCTCTTCGATGATACCAAAGAAGTATCTGAACAAACGAGATTCTTTAGGTGGTCGAAGCAGTGCCTTATCAACTAGGGCTCTCCGATGATACCAAAGCAGTATCTCAACAAATGAGATTATTCGGGTGGTCGAAGTAGCACCTTATCAACTAAGGCTCTCCGATGATACCAAAGCAGTATCTCAACAAACGAGATTCTTTAGGTGGTAAAAGTAACACCTTATCAATTAAGGCTCTCCGACGATACCAATGCATTAACTCAACTAACGAGATTCTTCGGGTGGTCAAAGCCGCACCTTATCAACTAAGGTTCTCCGCTGATACCAAAGCAGTATCTCAACAAATAAGATTCTTCGGATGGTTGAAGCAGCACCTTATAAATTAAGGTTCTCTGATGATACCAAAATTGTATCTCAGCAAACGTGATTCTTCGGGTGGCCGAGGCAGCACCTTTAATACTAAGGCTCTCCGAAGATACCAATGTAATATCTCAACAAACGTGATTCTTCGGGTGGTCGAAGCAGTATCTTATAAACTAAGGCTCTTCGATGATACCAAAGAAGCATCTCAAAAAACGAGATTCTTCGGGTGGTCGAAGCAGCACCTTATCAACTAAGGCCCTTCGATAATACCAAAGCAGTATCTCAACAAATGAGATTATTCGGGTGGTCGGAGTAGCACCTTATCAATTAAGGCTCTCCGATGATACCAAAGCAGTATCTCAACAAACGAGATTTTTTAGGTGGTCAAACCAACACCTTATCAACTAAGGCTCTCTGACGATACCAATGTATTACTTCAACAAACGAGAGTCTTCGGGTGGTCAAAGCAGCACCTTATCAACTAAGGTTCTCCGCTGATACCAAAGCAGTATCTCAACAAATGAGATTCTTTGGGTGGCCAAAGCAGTACCTTATAAATTAAGGTTCTCCGATGATACCAAAGCATTATCTCAACAAACGAGATTCTTCGGGTGGTCGAAGCAGTACCATATAAACTAATGCTCTTCGATGATACCAAACTAGTGTCTCAACAAACAAGATTCTTCGGGTGGTCGAAGCAGCACCTTATCAACTACGGCTCTCCGATGATACCAAACGAGATTCTTCGGATGGTTGAAGCAACACCTTATCAACTAAGGCTCTTCGATGATACCAAAGCAGTATCTCTGATCAAACGAGATTCTTCGATTGGTCGAAGTAGTACCATATCAATTAAGGCTCTTCGATGATACCAAAGTAGTATCCCAACAAACGAGAGTCTTCAGGTTGTCGAAGCAACAACTTATAAACTAAGGATCTCCGATGATACCAAAGTAGTATCTCAACAAACGGGATTCTTCGAGTGGTCGAAGCAGAACCTTATAAACTAAGGCTCTCCGATGATACCAAAGGAGTATCTCAATAAATGAGATTCTTCGCGTGGTCGAAGCAGCACCTTATAAATTAAGGTTCTCTGATGATACCAAAATTGTATTTCAACAAACGTGATTCTTCGGGTGGCCGAGGCAGCACCTTAAAAACTAAGGCTCTCCGAAGATACCAATGTAATATCTCGACAAACGAGATTCTTCGGGTGGTCGAAGCACTATCTTATAAACTAAGGCTCTTCGATGATACCAAAGAAGTATCTGAACAAACGAGATTCTTTAGGTGGTCGAAGCAGTGCCTTATCAACTAGGGCTCTCCGATGATACCAAAGCAGTATCTCAACAAATGAGATTATTCGGGTGGTCGAAGTAGCACCTTATCAACTAAGGCTCTCCGATGATACCAAAGCAGTATCTCAACAAACGAGATTCTTTAGGTGGTAAAAGCAACACCTTATCAATTAAGGCTCTCCGACGATACCAATGCATTAACTCAACTAACGAGATTCTTCGGGTGGTCAAAGCCGCACCTTATCAACTAAGGTTCTCCGCTGATACCAAAGCAGTATCTCAACAAATAAGATTCTTCGGATGGTTGAAGCAGCACCTTATAAATTAAGGTTCTCTGATGATACCAAAATTGTATCTCAGCAAACGTGATTCTTCGGGTGGCCGAGGCAGCACCTTTAATACTAAGGCTCTCCGAAGATACCAATGTAATATCTCAACAAACGTGATTCTTCGGGTGGTCGAAGCAGTATCTTATAAACTAAGGCTCTTCGATGATACCAAAGAAGCATCTCAAAAAACGAGATTCTTCGGGTGGTCGAAGCAGCACCTTATCAACTAAGGCCCTTCGATAATACCAAAGCAGTATCTCAACAAATGAGATTATTCGGGTGGTCGGAGTAGCACCTTATCAATTAAGGCTCTCCGATGATACCAAAGCAGTATCTCAACAAACGAGATTTTTTAGGTGGTCAAACCAACACCTTATCAACTAAGGCTCTCTGACGATACCAATGTATTACTTCAACAAACGAGAGTCTTCGGGTGGTCAAAGCAGCACCTTATCAACTAAGGTTCTCCGCTGATACCAAAGCAGTATCTCAACAAATGAGATTCTTTGGGTGGCCAAAGCAGTACCTTATAAATTAAGGTTCTCCGATGATACCAAAGCATTATCTCAACAAACGAGATTCTTCGGGTGGTCGAAGCAGTACCATATAAACTAATGCTCTTCGATGATACCAAACTAGTGTCTCAACAAACAAGATTCTTCGGGTGGTCGAAGCAGCACCTTATCAACTACGGCTCTCCGATGATACCAAACGAGATTCTTCGGATGGTTGAAGCAACACCTTATCAACTAAGGCTCTTCGATGATACCAAAGCAGTATCTCTGATCAAACGAGATTCTTCGATTGGTCGAAGTAGTACCATATCAATTAAGGCTCTTCGATGATACCAAAGTAGTATCCCAACAAACGAGAGTCTTCAGGTTGTCGAAGCAACAACTTATAAACTAAGGATCTCCGATGATACCAAAGTAGTATCTCAACAAACGGGATTCTTCGAGTGGTCGAAGCAGAACCTTATAAACTAAGGCTCTCCGATGATACCAAAGGAGTATCTCAATAAATGAGATTCTTCGCGTGGTCGAAGCAGCACCTTATAAATTAAGGTTCTCTGATGATACCAAAATTGTATCTCAACAAACGTGATTCTTCGGGTGGCCGAGGCAGCACTTTAAAAACTAAGGCTCTCCGAAGATACCAATGTAATATCTCGACAAACGAGATTCTTCGGGTGGTCGAAGCACTATCTTATAAACTAAGGCTCTTCGATGATACCAAAGAAGTATCTCAACAAACGAGATTCTTCAGGTGGTCGAAGCAGTACCTTATCAACTAGGGCTCTCCGATGATACCAAAGCAGTATCTCAACAAATGAGATTATTCGGGTGGTCGAAGTAGCACCTTATCAACTAAGGCTCTCCGATGATACCAAAGCAGTATCTCAACAAACGAGATTCTTTAGGTGGTAAAAGCAACACCTTATCAATTAAGGCTCTCCGACGATACCAATGCATTAACTCAACTAACGAGATTCTTCGGGTGGTCAAAGCCGCACCTTATCAACTAAGGTTCTCCGCTGATACCAAAGCAGTATCTCAACAAATAAGATTCTTCGGATGGTTGAAGCAGCACCTTATAAATTAAGGTTCTCTGATGATACCAAAATTGTATCTCAGCAAACGTGATTCTTCGGGTGGTCAAAGCAGCACCTTATCAACTAAGGTTCTCCGCTGATACCAAAGCAATATCTCAACAAACAAGATTCTTCGGATGGTTGAAGCAGCACCTTATAAATTAAGGTTCTTTGATGATACCAAAATTTTATCTCAACAAACGTGATTCTTCGGGTGGCCGAGGCAGCACCTTAAAATCTAAGGCTCTCCGAAGATACCAATGTAATATCTCAACAAACGTGATTCTTCGGGTGGTCGAAGCAGTACCTTATAAACTAACGCTCTTCGATGATACCAAAGAAGTATCTCAATAAACGAGATTCTTCGGGTGGTCGAAGCAGCACCTTATCAACTAAGGCTCTCCGATAATACCAAAGCAGTATCTTAACAAATGAGATTATTCGGGTGGTCGAAGTAGCACCTTATCAATTAAGGCTCTCCGATGATACCAAAGCAGTATCTCAACAAACGAGATTCTTTAGGTGGTCAAAGCAACACCTTATCAACTAAGGCTCTCCGACGATACCAATGCATTACCTCAACAAACGAGATTCTTTGGGTGGTCAAAGCAGCACCTTATCAACTAAGGTTCTCCGCTGATACCAAAGCAGTATCTCAACAAATGAGATTCTTTGGGTGGTCAAAGCAGTACCTTATAAATTAAGGTTCTCCGATGATACCAAAGCATTATCTCAACAAACGAGATTCTTCGGGTGGTTGAAGCAGCACCTTATAAATTAAGGCTCTCAGATGATACCAAAGCAGTATCTCAACAAACGAGATTCTTAGGGTTGTCGAAGCAGCACCTTATCAACTAAGGCTCTCCGATGATTCCAAACGAGATTCTTTGGATGGTTGAAGCAACACCTTATCAACTAAGGCTCTTCGATGATACCAAAGCAGTATCTCTGATCAAACAAGATTCTTCGATTGGTCGAAGTAGCACCATATCAATTAAGGCTCTTCGATGATACCAAAGTAGTATTCCAACAAACGAGAGTCTTCGGGTTGTTGAAGCAGCAACTTATAAACTAAGGATCTCCGATGATACCAAAGTAGCATCTCAACAAACGGGATTCTTCGGGTCGTCGAAGCAGAACCTTATAAACTAAGGCTCTCCGATGATACCAAAGGAGTATCTCAATAAAGGAGATTCTTCGCGTGGTCGAAGCAGCACCTTATAAATTAAGGTTCTCTGATGATACCAAAATTGTATTTCAACAAACGTGATTCTTCGGGTGGCCGAGGCAGCACCTTAAAAACTAAGGCTCTCCGAAGATACCAATGTAATATCTCGACAAACGAGATTCTTCGGGTGGTCGAAGCACTATCTTATAAACTAAGGCTCTTCGATGATACCAAAGAAGTATCTGAACAAACGAGATTCTTTAGGTGGTCGAAGCAGTGCCTTATCAACTAGGGCTCTCCGATGATACCAAAGCAGTATCTCAACAAATGAGATTATTCGGGTGGTCGAAGTAGCACCTTATCAACTAAGGCTCTCCGATGATACCAAAGCAGTATCTCAACAAACGAGATTCTTTAGGTGGTAAAAGCAACACCTTATCAATTAAGGCTCTCCGACGATACCAATGCATTAACTCAACTAACGAGATTCTTCGGGTGGTCAAAGCCGCACCTTATCAACTAAGGTTCTCCGCTGATACCAAAGCAGTATCTCAACAAATAAGATTCTTCGGATGGTTGAAGCAGCACCTTATAAATTAAGGTTCTCTGATGATACCAAAATTGTATCTCAGCAAACGTGATTCTTCGGGTGGCCGAGGCAGCACCTTTAATACTAAGGCTCTCCGAAGATACCAATGTAATATCTCAACAAACGTGATTCTTCGGGTGGTCGAAGCAGTATCTTATAAACTAAGGCTCTTCGATGATACCAAAGAAGCATCTCAAAAAACGAGATTCTTCGGGTGGTCGAAGCAGCACCTTATCAACTAAGGCCCTTCGATAATACCAAAGTAGTATCTCAACAAATGAGATTATTCGGGTGGTCGGAGTAGCACCTTATCAATTAAGGCTCTCCGATGATACCAAAGCAGTATCTCAACAAACGAGATTTTTTAGGTGGTCAAACCAACACCTTATCAACTAAGGCTCTCTGACGATACCAATGTATTACTTCAACAAACGAGAGTCTTCGGGTGGTCAAAGCAGCACCTTATCAACTAAGGTTCTCCGCTGATACCAAAGCAGTATCTCAACAAATGAGATTCTTTGGGTGGCCAAAGCAGTACCTTATAAATTAAGGTTCTCCGATGATACCAAAGCATTATCTCAACAAACGAGATTCTTCGGGTGGTCGAAGCAGTACCATATAAACTAATGCTCTTCGATGATACCAAACTAGTGTCTCAACAAACAAGATTCTTCGGGTGGTCGAAGCAGCACCTTATCAACTACGGCTCTCCGATGATACCAAACGAGATTCTTCGGATGGTTGAAGCAACACCTTATCAACTAAGGCTCTTCGATGATACCAAAGCAGTATCTCTGATCAAACGAGATTCTTCGATTGGTCGAAGTAGTACCATATCAATTAAGGCTCTTCGATGATACCAAAGTAGTATCCCAACAAACGAGAGTCTTCAGGTTGTCGAAGCAACAACTTATAAACTAAGGATCTCCGATGATACCAAAGTAGTATCTCAACAAACGGGATTCTTCGAGTGGTCGAAGCAGAACCTTATAAACTAAGGCTCTTCGATGATACCAAAGGAGTATCTCAATAAATGAGATTCTTCGCGTGGTCGAAGCAGCACCTTATAAATTAAGGTTCTCTGATGATACCAAAATTGTATCTCAACAAACGTGATTCTTCGGGTGGCCGAGGCAGCACTTTAAAAACTAAGGCTCTCCGAAGATACCAATGTAATATCTCGACAAACGAGATTCTTCAGGTGGTCGAAGCAGTATCTTATAAACTAAGGCTCTTCGATGATACCAAAGAAGTATCTCAAAAAACGAGATTCTTCAGGTGGTCGAAGCAGCACCTTATCAACAAGGGCTCTCCGATGATACCAAAGCAGTATCTCAACAAATGAGATTATTCGGGTGGTCGAAGTAGAGCCTTATCAACTAAGGCTCTCCGATGATACAAAAGCAGTATCTCAACAAACGAGATTCTTTAGGTGGTCAAAGCAACACCTTATCAATTAAGGCTCTCCGACGATACCAATGCATTAACTCAACTAACGAGATTCTTCGGGTGGTCAAAGTGGCACCTTATCAACTAAGGTTCTCCGCTGATACCAAAGCATTATCTCAACAAACATGATTCTTCGGATGGTTGAAGCAGCACCTTATAAATTAAGGTTCTTTGATGATACCAAAATTTTATCTCAACAAACGTGATTCTTCGGGTGGCCGAGGCAGCACCTTAAAAACTAAGGCTCTCCGAAGATACCAATGTAATATCTCAACAAATGTGATTCTTCGGGTGGTCGAAGCAGTACCTTATAAACTAAGGCTCTTCGATGATACCAAAGAAGCATCTCAATAAACGAGATTCTTCGGGTGGTCGAAGCAGCACCTTATCAACTAAGGCTCTCCGATAATACCAAAGCAGTATCTTAACAAATGAGATTATTCGGGTGGTCGAAGTAGAACCTTATCAATTAAGGCTCTCCGATGATACCAAAGCAGTATATCAACAAACGAGATTCTTTAGGTGGTCAAAGCAACACCTTATCAACTAAGGCTCTCCGACGATACCAATGCATTACCTCAACAAACGAGATTCTTCGGGTGGTCAAAGCAGCACCTTATCAACTAAGGTTCTCCGCTGATACCAAAGTCGTATCTCAACAAATGAGATTCTTTGGGTGGTCAAAGCAGTACCTTATAAATTAAGGTTCTCCGATGATACCAAAGCATTATCTCAACAAACGAGATTCTTCGGGTGGTTGAAGCAGCACCTTATAAATTAAGGCTCTCAGATGATACCAAAGCAGTATCTCAACAAACGAGATTCTTAGGGTTGTCGAAGCAGCACCTTATCAACTAAGGCTCTCCGATGATTCCAAACGAGATTCTTTGGATGGTTGAAGTAACACCTTATCAACTAAGGCTCTTCGATGATACCAAAGCAGTATCTCTGATCAAACAAGATTCTTCGATTGGTCGAAGTAGCACCATATCAATTAAGGCTCTTCGATGATACCAAAGTAGTATCCCAACAAATGAGAGTCTTCGGGTTGTCGAAGCAGCAACTTATAAACTAAGGATCTCCGATGATACCAAAGTAGCATCTCAACAAACGGGATTCTTCGGGTCGTCGAAGCAGAACCTTATAAGCTAAGGCTCTCCGATGATACCAAAGGAGTATCTCAATAAATGAGATTCTTCGTGTGCTCTAAGCAGCACCTTATAAATTAAGGTTCTCTGATGATACCAAAATTGTATATCATCAAACGTGATTCTTCGGGTGGCCGAGGCAGCACCTTAAAAACTAAGGCTCTCCGAAGATACCAATGTAATATCTCGACAAACGAGATTCTTCGGGTGGTCGAAGCACTATCTTATAAACTAAGGCTCTTCGATGATACCAAAGAAGTATCTCAACAAACGAGATTCTTAAGGTGGTCGAAGCAGTACCTTATCAACTAGGGCTGTCCGGTGATACCAAAGCAGTATCTCAACAAATGAGATTATTCGGGTGGTCGAAGTAGCACCTTATCAACTAAGGCTCTCCGATGATACCAAAGCAGTATCTCAACAAACGAGATTCTTTAGGTGGTAAAAGCAACACCTTATCAATTAAGGCTCTCCGACGATACCAATGCATTAACTCAACTAACGAGATTCTTCGGGTGGTCAAAGCCGCACCTTATCAACTAAGGTTCTCCGCTGATACCAAAGCAGTATCTCAACAAATAAGATTCTTCGGATGGTTGAAGCGGCACCTTATAAATTAAGGTTCTCTGATGATACCAAAATTGTATCTCAGCAAACGTGATTCTTCGGGTGGCCGAGGCAGCACCTTTAATACTAAGGCTCTCCGAAGATACCAATGTAATATCTCAACAAACGTGATTCTTCGGGTGGTCGAAGCAGTATCTTATAAACTAAGGCTCTTCGATGATACCAAAGAAGCATCTCAAAAAACGAGATTCTTCGGGTGGTCGAAGTAGCACCTTATCAACTAAGGCCCTTCGATAATACCAAAGCAGTATCTCAACAAATGAGATTATTCGGGTGGTCGGAGTAGCACCTTATCAATTAAGGCTCTCCGATGATACCAAAGCAGTATCTCAACAAACGAGATTTTTTAGGTGGTCAAAGCAACACCTTATCAACTAAGGCTCTCTGACGATACCAATGTATTACTTCAACAAATGAGATTCTTTGGGTGGTCAAAGCAGTACCTTATAAATTAAGGTTCTCCGATGATACCAAAGCAGTATCTCAACAAATGAGATTCTTTGGGTGGCCAAAGCAGCACCTTATAAATTAAGGCTCTCAGATGATACCAAAGCAGTATCTCAACAAACGAGATTCTTAGGGTGGTTGAAGCAGTACCATATAAACTAATGCTCTTCGATGATACCAAAGCAGTGTCTCAACAAACAAGATTCTTCGGGTGGTCGAAGCAACACCTTATCAACTAAGGCTCTCCGATGATACCAAACGAGATTCTTCGGATGGTTGAAGCAACACCTTATCAACTAATGCTCTTCGATGATACCTAAGCAATATCTCTGATCAAACGAGATTCTTTGATTGGTCGAAGTAGCACCATATCAATTAAGGCTCTTCGATGATACCAAAGTAGTATCCCAACAAACGAGAGTCTTCAGGTTGTTGAAGCAGCAACTTATAAACTAAGGATCTCCGATGATACCAAAGTTGTATCTCAAAAAACGGGATTCTTCGAGTGGTCGAAGCAGAACCTTATAAACTAAGGCTCTCCGATGATACCAAAGGAGTATCTCAATAAATGAGATTCTTCGCGTGGTCGAAGCAGCACTTTATAAATTAAGGTTCTCTGATGATACCAAAATTGTATCTCAACAAACGTGATTCTTCAAGTGGCCGAGGCAGCACTTTAAAAACTAAGGCTCTCCGAAGATACCAATGTAATATATCGACAAACAAGATTCTTCGGGTGGTCGAAGCAGTATCTTATAAACTAAGGCTCTTCGATGATACCAAAGAAGTATCTCAACAAACGAGATTCTTCAGGTGGTCGAAGTAGCACCTTATCAACTAGGGCTCTCCGATGATACCAAAGCAGTATCTCAACAAATGAGATTATTCGGGTGGTCGAAGTAGCACCTTATCAACTAAGGCTCTCCGATGATACCAAAGCAGTATCTCAACAAACGAGATTCTTTAGGTGGTCAAAGCAACACCTTATCAACTAATGCTCTCCGACGATACCAATGTATTAACTCAACTAACGAAATTCTTCGGGTGGTTAAAGCAGCACCTTATCAACTAAGGTTCTCCGCTGATACCTAAGAAGTATCTCAACAAACGAGATTCTTCAGGTGCTTGAAGCAGCGCCTTATAAATTAAGGCTCTCCCATGATACCAAAGCAGTATCTCAACAAAGGAGATTTTTTGGGTGGTCGAAGTAGCACCTTACCAACTAAGGCTCTCCGATGATACCAAAGAAGTATCTCAGCAAACGAGATTCTTTAGGTGGTCGAAGCAACACCTTATCAACTAAGGATCTTCGACGATACCAAAGCATTACCTCAACAAACGAGATTCTTTGGGTGGTCAAAGCAGCCCCTTATCAACTAAGGTTCTCCGCTGATACCAAAGCAGTATCTCAACAAATGAGATTCTTTGGGTGGTCAAAGCAGTACCTTATAAATTAAGGTTCTCCGATGATACCAAAGCATTATCTCAACAAACGAGTTCTTCGGGTGGTTGAAGCAGCACCTTATAAATTAAGGCTCTCAGATGATACCAAAGCAGTATCTCAACAAACGAGATTCTTAGGGTGGTCGAAGCAGTACCATATAAACTAATGCTCTTCGATGATACCAAAGCAGTGTCTCAACAAACAAGATTCTTCGGGTGGTCGAAGCTGCACCTTATCAACTAAGGCTCTCCGATGATACCAAACGAGATTCTTCAGATGGTTGAAGCAACACCTTATCAACTAAGGCTCTTCGATGATACCAAAGCTGTATCTCTGATCAAACGAGATTCTTCGATTAGTCGAAGTAGCACCATATCAATTAAGGCTCTTCGATGATACCAAAGTAGTATCCCAACAAACGAGAGTCTTCAGGTTGTTGAAGCAGCAACTTATAAACTAAGGATCTCCGATGATACCAAAGTAGTATCTCAACAAACGGGATTCTTCGAGTGGTCGAAGCAGAACCTTATAAACTAAGGCTCTCCGATGATACCAAAGGAGTGTCTCAATAAATAAGATTCTTCGCGTGGTCGAAGCAGCACCTTATAAATTAAGGTTCTCAGATGATACCAAAATTGTATCTCAACAAACGTGATTCTTCGGGTGGCCGAGGCAGCACTTTAAAAACTAAGGCTCTCCGAAGATACCAATGTAATATCTCGACAAACGAGATTCTTCGGGTGGTCGAAGCAGTATCTTATAAACTAAGGCTCTTCGATGATACCAAAGAAGTATCTCAACAAACGAGATTCTTCAGGTGGTCGAAGCAGCACCTTATCAACTAGGGCTCTTCGATGATACCAAAGCAGTATCTCAACAAATGAGATTATTCGGGTGGTCGAAGTAGAACCTTATCAACTAAGGCTCTCCGATGATACAAAAGCAGTATCTCAACAAATGAGATTCTTTAGGTGGTCAAAGCAACACCTTATCAATTAAGGCTCTCCGACGATACCAATGCATTAACTCAACTAACGAGATTCTTCGGGTGGTCAAAGTGGCACCTTATCAACTAAGGTTCTCCGCTGATACCAAAGCATTATCTCAACAAACATGATTCTTCGGATGGTTGAAGCAGCACCTTATAAATTAAGGTTCTTTGATGATACCAAAATTTTATCTCAACAAACGTGATTCTTCGGGTGGCCGAGGCAGCACCTTAAAAACTAAGGCTCTCCGAAGATACCAATGTAATATCTCAACAAATGTGATTCTTCGGGTGGTCGAAGCAGTACCTTATAAACTAAGGCTCTTCGATGATACCAAAGAAGCATCTCAATAAACGAGATTCTTCGGGTGGTCGAAGCAGCACCTTATCAACTAAGGCTCTCCGATAATACCAAAGCAGTATCTTAACAAATGAGATTATTCGGGTGGTCGAAGTAGAACCTTATCAATTAAGGCTCTCCGATGATACCAAAGCAGTATATCAACAAACGAGATTCTTTAGGTGGTCAAAGCAACACCTTATCAACTAAGGCTCTCCGACGATACCAATGCATTACCTCAACAAACGAGATTCTTCGGGTGGTCAAAGCAGCACCTTATCAACTAAGGTTCTCCGCTGATACCAAAGTCGTATCTCAACAAATGAGATTCTTTGGGTGGTCAAAGCAGTACCTTATAAATTAAGGTTCTCCGATGATACCAAAGCATTATCTCAACAAACGAGATTCTTCGGGTGGTTGAAGCAGCACCTTATAAATTAAGGCTCTCAGATGATACCAAAGCAGTATCTCAACAAACGAGATTCTTAGGGTTGTCGAAGCAGCACCTTATCAACTAAGGCTCTCCGATGATTCCAAACGAGATTCTTTGGATGGTTGAAGTAACACCTTATCAACTAAGGCTCTTCGATGATACCAAAGCAGTATCTCTGATCAAACAAGATTCTTCGATTGGTCGAAGTAGCACCATATCAATTAAGGCTCTTCGATGATACCAAAGTAGTATCCCAACAAATGAGAGTCTTCGGGTTGTCGAAGCAGCAACTTATAAACTAAGGATCTCCGATGATACCAAAGTAGCATCTCAACAAACGGGATTCTTCGGGTCGTCGAAGCAGAACCTTATAAGCTAAGGCTCTCCGATGATACCAAAGGAGTATCTCAATAAATGAGATTCTTCGTGTGCTCTAAGCAGCACCTTATAAATTAAGGTTCTCTGATGATACCAAAATTGTATATCATCAAACGTGATTCTTCGGGTGGCCGAGGCAGCACCTTAAAAACTAAGGCTCTCCGAAGATACCAATGTAATATCTCGACAAACGAGATTCTTCGGGTGGTCGAAGCACTATCTTATAAACTAAGGCTCTTCGATGATACCAAAGAAGTATCTCAACAAACGAGATTCTTAAGGTGGTCGAAGCAGTACCTTATCAACTAGGGCTGTCCGGTGATACCAAAGCAGTATCTCAACAAATGAGATTATTCGGGTGGTCGAAGTAGCACCTTATCAACTAAGGCTCTCCGATGATACCAAAGCAGTATCTCAACAAACGAGATTCTTTAGGTGGTAAAAGCAACACCTTATCAATTAAGGCTCTCCGACGATACCAATGCATTAACTCAACTAACGAGATTCTTCGGGTGGTCAAAGCCGCACCTTATCAACTAAGGTTCTCCGCTGATACCAAAGCAGTATCTCAACAAATAAGATTCTTCGGATGGTTGAAGCGGCACCTTATAAATTAAGGTTCTCTGATGATACCAAAATTGTATCTCAGCAAACGTGATTCTTCGGGTGGCCGAGGCAGCACCTTTAATACTAAGGCTCTCCGAAGATACCAATGTAATATCTCAACAAACGTGATTCTTCGGGTGGTCGAAGCAGTATCTTATAAACTAAGGCTCTTCGATGATACCAAAGAAGCATCTCAAAAAACGAGATTCTTCGGGTGGTCGAAGTAGCACCTTATCAACTAAGGCCCTTCGATAATACCAAAGCAGTATCTCAACAAATGAGATTATTCGGGTGGTCGGAGTAGCACCTTATCAATTAAGGCTCTCCGATGATACCAAAGCAGTATCTCAACAAACGAGATTTTTTAGGTGGTCAAAGCAACACCTTATCAACTAAGGCTCTCTGACGATACCAATGTATTACTTCAACAAATGAGATTCTTTGGGTGGTCAAAGCAGTACCTTATAAATTAAGGTTCTCCGATGATACCAAAGCAGTATCTCAACAAATGAGATTCTTTGGGTGGCCAAAGCAGCACCTTATAAATTAAGGCTCTCAGATGATACCAAAGCAGTATCTCAACAAACGAGATTCTTAGGGTGGTCGAAGCAGTACCATATAAACTAATGCTCTTCGATGATACCAAAGCAGTGTCTCAACAAACAAGATTCTTCGGGTGGTCGAAGCAACACCTTATCAACTAAGGCTCTCCGATGATACCAAACGAGATTCTTCGGATGGTTGAAGCAACACCTTATCAACTAATGCTCTTCGATGATACCTAAGCAATATCTCTGATCAAACGAGATTCTTTGATTGGTCGAAGTAGCACCATATCAATTAAGGCTCTTCGATGATACCAAAGTAGTATCCCAACAAACGAGAGTCTTCAGGTTGTTGAAGCAGCAACTTATAAACTAAGGATCTCCGATGATACCAAAGTTGTATCTCAAAAAACGGGATTCTTCGAGTGGTCGAAGCAGAACCTTATAAACTAAGGCTCTCCGATGATACCAAAGGAGTATCTCAATAAATGAGATTCTTCGCGTGGTCGAAGCAGCACTTTATAAATTAAGGTTCTCTGATGATACCAAAATTGTATCTCAACAAACGTGATTCTTCAAGTGGCCGAGGCAGCACTTTAAAAACTAAGGCTCTCCGAAGATACCAATGTAATATATCGACAAACAAGATTCTTCGGGTGGTCGAAGCAGTATCTTATAAACTAAGGCTCTTCGATGATACCAAAGAAGTATCTCAACAAACGAGATTCTTCAGGTGGTCGAAGTAGCACCTTATCAACTAGGGCTCTCCGATGATACCAAAGCAGTATCTCAACAAATGAGATTATTCGGGTGGTCGAAGTAGCACCTTATCAACTAAGGCTCTCCGATGATACCAAAGCAGTATCTCAACAAACGAGATTCTTTAGGTGGTCAAAGCAACACCTTATCAACTAATGCTCTCCGACGATACCAATGTATTAACTCAACTAACGAAATTCTTCGGGTGGTTAAAGCAGCACCTTATCAACTAAGGTTCTCCGCTGATACCTAAGAAGTATCTCAACAAACGAGATTCTTCAGGTGCTTGAAGCAGCGCCTTATAAATTAAGGCTCTCCCATGATACCAAAGCAGTATCTCAACAAAGGAGATTTTTTGGGTGGTCGAAGTAGCACCTTACCAACTAAGGCTCTCCGATGATACCAAAGAAGTATCTCAGCAAACGAGATTCTTTAGGTGGTCGAAGCAACACCTTATCAACTAAGGATCTTCGACGATACCAAAGCATTACCTCAACAAACGAGATTCTTTGGGTGGTCAAAGCAGCCCCTTATCAACTAAGGTTCTCCGCTGATACCAAAGCAGTATCTCAACAAATGAGATTCTTTGGGTGGTCAAAGCAGTACCTTATAAATTAAGGTTCTCCGATGATACCAAAGCATTATCTCAACAAACGAGTTCTTCGGGTGGTTGAAGCAGCACCTTATAAATTAAGGCTCTCAGATGATACCAAAGCAGTATCTCAACAAACGAGATTCTTAGGGTGGTCGAAGCAGTACCATATAAACTAATGCTCTTCGATGATACCAAAGCAGTGTCTCAACAAACAAGATTCTTCGGGTGGTCGAAGCTGCACCTTATCAACTAAGGCTCTCCGATGATACCAAACGAGATTCTTCAGATGGTTGAAGCAACACCTTATCAACTAAGGCTCTTCGATGATACCAAAGCTGTATCTCTGATCAAACGAGATTCTTCGATTAGTCGAAGTAGCACCATATCAATTAAGGCTCTTCGATGATACCAAAGTAGTATCCCAACAAACGAGAGTCTTCAGGTTGTTGAAGCAGCAACTTATAAACTAAGGATCTCCGATGATACCAAAGTAGTATCTCAACAAACGGGATTCTTCGAGTGGTCGAAGCAGAACCTTATAAACTAAGGCTCTCCGATGATACCAAAGGAGTGTCTCAATAAATAAGATTCTTCGCGTGGTCGAAGCAGCACCTTATAAATTAAGGTTCTCAGATGATACCAAAATTGTATCTCAACAAACGTGATTCTTCGGGTGGCCGAGGCAGCACTTTAAAAACTAAGGCTCTCCGAAGATACCAATGTAATATCTCGACAAACGAGATTCTTCGGGTGGTCGAAGGAGTATCTTATAAACTAAGGCTCTTCGATGATACCAAAGAAGTATCTCAACAAACGAGATTCTTCAGGTGGTCGAAGCAGCACCTTATCAACTAGGGCTCTTCGATGATACCAAAGCAGTATCTCAACAAATGAGATTATTCGGGTGGTCGA
This sequence comes from Lathyrus tuberosus, assembly GCA_022829125.1. NCBI lineage: Eukaryota > Viridiplantae > Streptophyta > Magnoliopsida > Fabales > Fabaceae > Lathyrus > Lathyrus tuberosus. The sequence goes on from JALAZF010000183.1 coordinate 4,206,200, forward strand.
AGTAGTACCTTATCAACTAAGGCTCTCCGATGATACCAAAGCAGTATCTCAACAAACGAGATTCTTTAGGTTTTCAAAGCAACACATTATCAACTAAGGCTCTCCGATGATACCAATGTATTAACTCAACTAACGAAATTCTTCGGGTGGTCAAAGTAGCACCTTATCAACTAAGGTTCTCCGCTGATACCTAAGCAGTATCTCAACAAACGAGATTCTTCAGGTGCTTGAAGAAGCACCTTATATATTAAGGCTCTCCCATGATACCAAAGCAGTATCTCAACAAAGGAGATTTTTTGGGTGGTCGAAGTAGCACCTTACCAACTAAGGCTCTCCGATGATACCAAAGAAGTATCTCAACAAACGAGATTCTTTAGGTGGTCGAAGCAACACCTTATCAACTAAGGATCTCCGACGATACCAAAGCATTACCTCAACAAACGAGATTCTTCGGGTGGTAAAAGCAGCCCCTTATCAACTAAGGTTCTCCGCTGATACCAAAGCAGTATCTCAACAAATGAGATTCTTTGGGTGGTCAAATCAGTACCTTATAAATTAAGGTTCTCCGATGATACCAAAGCATTATCTCAACAAACGAGATTCTTCGGGTGGTTGAAGCAGCACCTTATAAATTAAGTCTCTCAGATGATACCAAAGCAGTATCTCAACCAACGAGATTCTTAGGGTGGTCGAAGCAGTACCATATAAACTAATGCTCTTCGATGATACCAAACTAGTGTCTCAACAAACAAGATTCTTCGGGTGGTCGAAGCAACACCTTATCAACTAAGGCTCTCCGATGATACCAAACGAGATTCTTCGGATGGTTGAAGCAACACCTTATCAACTAAGGCTCTTCGATGATACCAAAGCAGTATCTCTGATCAAACGAGATTCTTCGATTGGTCGAAGTAGCACCATATCAATTAAGGCTCTTCGATGATACCAAAGTAGTATCCCAACAAACGAGAGTCTTCAGGTTGTCGAAGCAGCAACTTATAAACTAAGGATCTCCGATGATACCAAAGAAGTATCTCAACAAACGGGATTCTTCGAGTGGTCGAAGCAGAACCTTATAAACTAAGGATCTCCGATGATACCAAAGGAGTATCTCAATAAATGAGATTCTTCGCGTGGTCGAAGCAGCACCTTATAAATTAAGGATCTCTGATGATACCAAAATTGTATCTCAACAAACGTGATTCTTCGGGTGGCCGAGGCAGCACTTTAAAAACTAAGGCTCTCCGAAGATACCAATGTAATATATCGACAAACGATATTCTTCGGGTGGTCGAAGCAGTATCTTATAAACTAAGGCTCTTCGATGATACCAAAGAAGTATCTCAACAAACGAGATTATTTAGGTGGTCGAAGCAGCACCTTATCAACTAGGGCTCTCCGATGATACCAAAGGAGTATCTCAATAAATGAGATTCTTCGCGTGGTCGAAGCAGCACCTTATCAGCTAAAGCTCTCCGATGATACCAAAGCATTATCTCAACAAACGAGATTCTTTAGGTGGTCAAAGCAACACCTTATCAACTAATGCTCTCCGACGATACCAATGTATTAACTCAACTAACGATATTCTTCGGGTGGTTAAAGCAGCACCTTATCAACTAAGGTTCTCCGCTGATACCTAAGCAGTATCTCAACAAACGAGATTCTTCAGGTGCTTGAAGCAGCGCCTTATAAATTAAGGCTCTCCCATGATACCAAAGCAGTATCTCAACAAAGGAGATTTTTTGGGTGGTCGAAGTAGCACCTTACCAACTAAGGCTCTCCGATGATACCAAAGACGTATCTCAATAAACGAGATTCTTTAGGTGGTCGAAGCAACACCTTATCAACTAAGGATCTCCGACGATACCAAAGCATTACCTCAACAAATGAGATTCTTCGGGTGGTCAAAGCAGCCCCTTATCAACTAAGGTTCTCCGCTGATACCAAAGCAGTATCTCAACAAATGAGATTCTTTGTGTGGTCAAAGCAGTACCTTATAAATTAAGGTTCTCCGATGATACCAAAGCATTATCTCAACAAACGAGATTCTTCGGGTGGTTGAATCAGCACCTTATAAATTAAGGCTCTCAGATGATACCAAAGCAGTATCTCAACAAACGAGATTCTTAGGGTGGTCGAAGCAGTACTATATAAACTAATGCTCTTCGATGATACCAAAGCAGTGTCTCAACAAACAAGATTATTCGGGTGGTCGAAGCAACACCTTATCAACTAAGGCTCTCCGATGATACCAAACGAGATTCTTCGGATGGTTGAAGCAACACCTTATCAACTAAGGCTCTTCGATGATACCAAAGCGGTATCTCTGATCAAACGAGATTCTTCGATTGGTCGAAGTAGCACCATATCAATTAAGGCTCTTCGATGATACCAAAGTAGTATCCCAACAAACGAGAGTCTTCAGGTTGTTGAAGCAGCAACTTATAAACTAAGGATCTCCGATGATACCAAAGTAGTATCTCAACAAATGGGATTCTTCGAGTGGTCGAAGCAGAACCTTATAAACTAAGGCTCTCCGATGATACCAAAGGAGTATCTCAAAAAATGAGAGTCTTCGCGTGGTCGAAGCAGCACCTTATAAATTAAGGTTCTCTGATGATACCAAAATTGTATCTCAACAAACGTGATTCTTCGGGTGGCCGAGGCAGCACTTTAAAAACTAAGGCTCTCCGAAGATAACAATGTAATATATCGACAAACGATATTCTTCGGGTGGTCGAAGCAGTATCTTATAAACTAAGGCTCTTCGAATATACCAAAGAAGTATCTCAACAAACAAGATTCTTCAGGTGGTCGAAGCAGCACCTTATCAACTAGGGCTCTCAGATGATACCAAAGCAGTATCTCAACAAATGAGATTATTCGGGTGGTCGAAGTAGCACCTTATCAACTAAGGCTCTCCGATGATACAAAAGCAGTATCTCAACAAACGAGATTCTTTAGGTGGTCAAAGCAACACCTTATCAATTAAGCCTCTCCGACGATACCAATGCATTAACTCAACTAACGAGATTCTTCGGGTGGTCAAAGTGGCACCTTATCAACTAAGGTTCTCCGCTGATACCAAAGCATTATCTCAACAAACAAGATTCTTCGGATGGTTGAAGCAGCACCTTATAAATTAAGGTTCTTTGATGATACCAAAATTTTATCTCAACAAACGTGATTCTTCGGGTGGCCGAGGCAGCACCTTAAAAACTAAGGCTCTCCGAAGATACCAATGTAATATCTCAACAAATGTGATTCTTCGGGTGGTCGAAGCAGTACTTTATAAACTAAGGCTCTTCGATGATACCAAAGAAGCATCTCAATAAACGAGATTCTTCGGGTGGTCGAAGCAGCACCTTATCAACTAAGGCTCTCCGATAATACCAAAGCAGTATCTTAACAAATGAGATTATTCGGGTGGTCGAAGTAGCACCTTATCAATTAAGGCTCTCCGATGATACCAAAGCAGTATCTCAACAAACAAGATTCTTTAGGTGGTCAAAGCAACACCTTATCAACTAAGGCTCTCCGACGATACCAATGCATTACCTCAACAAACGAGATTCTTCGGGTGGTCAAAGCAGCACCTTATCAACTAAGGTTCTCCGCTGATACCAAAGCAGTATCTCAACAAATGAGATTCTTTGGGTGGTCAAAGCAGTACCTTATAAATTAAGGTTCTCCGATGATACCAAAGCATTATCTCAACAAACGAGATTCTTCGGGTGGTTGAAGCAGCACCTTATAAATTAAGGCTCTCAGATGATACCAAAGCAGTATCTTAACAAACGAGATTCTTAGGGTTGTCGAAGCAGCACCTTATCAACTAAGGCTCTCCGATAATTCCAAACGAGATTCTTTGGATGGTTGAAGTAACACCTTATCAACTAAGGCTCTTCGATGATACCAAAGCAGTATCTCTGATCAAACAAGATTCTTCGATTGGTCGAAGTAGTACCATATCAATTAAGGCTCTTCGATGATACCAAAGTAGTATCCCAACAAATGAGAGTCTTCGGGTTGTCGAAGCAGCAACTCATAAACTAAGGATCTCCGATGATACCAAAGTAGCATCTCAACAAACGGGATTCTTCGGGTCGTCGAAGCAGAACCTTATAAGCTAAGGCTCTCCGATGATACCAAAGGAGTATCTCAATAAATGAGATTCTTCGCGTGGTCAAAGCAGCACCTTATAAATTAAGGTTCTCTGATGATACCAAAATTGTATCTCAACAAACGTGATTCTTCGGGTGGCCGAGGCAGCACCTTAAAAACTAAGGCTCTCCGAAGATACCAATGTAATATCTCGACAAACGAGATTCTTCGGGTGGTCGAAGCACTATCTTATAAACTAAGGCTCTTCGATGATACCAAAGAAGTATCTCAACAAACGAGATTCTTAAGGTGGTCGAAGCAGTACCTTATCAACTAGGGCTGTCCGATGATACCAAAGCAGTATCTCAACAAATGAGATTATTCGGGTGGTCGAAGTAGCACCTTATCAACTAAGGCTCTCCGATGATACCAAAGCAGTATCTCAACAAACGAGATTCTTTAGGTGGTAAAAGCAACACCTTATCAATTAAGGCTCTCCGACGATACCAATGCATTAACTCAACTAACGAGATTCTTCGGGTGGTCAAAGCCGCACCTTATCAACTAAGGTTCTCCGCTGATACCAAAGCAGTATCTCAACAAATAAGATTCTTCGGATGGTTGAAGCGGCACCTTATAAATTAAGGTTCTCTGATGATACCAAAATTGTATCTCAGCAAACGTGATTCTTCGGGTGGCCGAGGCAGCACCTTTAATACTAAGGCTCTCCGAAGATACCAATGTAATATCTCAACAAACGTGATTCTTCGGGTGGTCGAAGCAGTATCTTATAAACTAAGGGTCTTCGATGATACCAAAGAAGCATCTCAAAAAACGAGATTCTTCGGGTGGTCGAAGTAGCACCTTATCAACTAAGGCCCTTCGATAATACCAAAGCAGTATCTCAACAAATGAGATTATTCGGGTGGTCGGAGTAGCACCTTATCAATTAAGGCTCTCCGATGATACCAAAGCAGTATCTCAACAAACGAGATTTTTTAGGTGGTCAAAGCAACACCTTATCAACTAAGGCTCTCTGACGATACCAATGTATTACTTCAACAAATGAGATTCTTTGGGTGGTCAAAGCAGTACCTTATAAATTAAGGTTCTCCGATGATACCAAAGCAGTATCTCAACAAATGAGATTCCTTGGGTGGCCAAAGCAGCACCTTATAAATTAAGGCTCTCAGATGATACCAAAGCAGTATCTCAACAAACGAGATTCTTAGGGTGGTCGAAGCAGTACCATATAAACTATTGCTCTTCGATGATACCAAAGCAGTGTCTCAACAAACAAGATTCTTCGGGTGGTCGAAGCAACACCTTATCAACTAAGGCTCTCCGATGATACCAAACGAGATTCTTCGGATGGTTGAAGCAACACCTTATCAACTAATGCTCTTCGATGATACCTAAGCAGTATCTCTGATCAAACGAGATTCTTTGATTGGTCGAAGTAGCACCATATCAATTAAGGCTCTTCGATGATACCAAAGTAGTATCCCAACAAACGAGAGTCTTCAGGTTGTTGAAGCAGCAACTTATAAACTAAGGATCTCCGATGATACCAAAGTTGTATCTCAAAAAACGGGATTCTTCGAGTGGTCGAAGCAGAACCTTATAAACTAAGGCTCTCCGATGATACCAAAGGAGTATCTCAATAAATGAGATTCTTCGCGTGGTCGAAGCAGTACTTTATAAATTAAGGTTCTCTGATGATACCAAAATTGTATCTCAACAAACGTGATTCTTCAAGTGGCCGAGGCAGCACTTTAAAAACTAAGGCTCTCCGAAGATACCAATGTAATATATCGACAAACAAGATTCTTCGGGTGGTCGAAGCAGTATCTTATAAACTAAGGCTCTTCGATGATACCAAAGAAGTATCTCAACAAACGAGATTCTTCAGGTGGTCGAAGCAACACCTTATCAACTAGGGCTCTCTGATGATACCAAAGCAGTATCTCAACAAATGAGATTATTCGGGTGGTCGAAGTAGCACCTTATCAACTAAGGCTCTCCGATGATACCAAAGCAGTATCTCAACAAACGAGATTCTTTAGGTGGTCAAAGCAACACCTTATCAACTAATGCTCTCCGACGATACCAATGTATTAACTCAACTAACGAAATTCTTCGGGTGGTTAAAGCAGCACCTATCAACTAAGGTTCTCAGCTGATACCTAAGAAGTATCTCAACAAACGAGATTCTTCAGGTGCTTGAAGCAGCGCCTTATAAATTAAGGCTCTCCCATGATACCAAAGCAGTATCTCAACAAAGGAGATTTTTTGGGTGGTCGAAGTAGCACCTTACCAACTAAGGCTCTCCGATGATACCAAAGAAGTATCTCAGCAAACGAGATTCTTTAGGTGGTCGAAGCAACACCTTATCAACTAAGGATCTTCGACGATACCAAAGCATTACCTCAACAAACGAGATTCTTTGGGTGGTCAAAGCAGCCCCTTATCAACTAAGGTTCTCCGCTGATACCAAAGCAGTATCTCAACAAATGAGATTCTTTGGGTGGTCAAAGCAGTACCTTATAAATTAAGGTTCTCCGTTGATACCAAAGCATTATCTCAACAAACGAGATTCTTCGGGTGGTTGAAGCAGCACCTTATAAATTAAGGCTCTCAGATGATACCAAAGCAGTATCTCAACAAACGAGATTCTTTGGGTGGTCGAAGCAGTACCATATAAACTAATGCTCTTCGATGATACCAAAGCAGTGTCTCAACAAACAAGATTCTTCGGGTGGTCGAAGCTGCACCTTATCAACTAAGGCTCTCCGATGATACCAAACGAGATTCTTCGGATGGTTGAAGCAACACCTTATCAACTAAGGCTCTTCGATGATACCAAAGCTGTATCTCTGATCAAACGAGATTCTTCGATTGGTCGAAGTAGCACCATATCAATTAAGGCTCTTCGATGATACCAAAGTAGTATCCCAACAAACGAGAGTCTTCAGGTTGTTGAAGCAGCAACTTATAAACTAAGGATCTCCGATGATACCAAAGTAGTATCTCAACAAACGGGATTCTTCGAGTGGTCGAAGCAAAACCTTATAAACTAAGGCTCTCCGATGATACCAAAGGAGTGTCTCAATAAATGAGATTCTTCGCGTGGTCGAAGCAGCACCTTATAAATTAAGGTTCTCTGATGATACCAAAATTGTATCTCAACAAACGTGATTCTTCGGGTGGCCGAGGCAGCACTTTAAAAACTAAGGCTCTCCGAAGATACCAATGTAATATCTCGACAAACGAGATTCTTCGGGTGGTCGAAGCAGTATCTTATAAACTAAGGCTCTTCGATGATACCAAAGAAGTATCTCAACAAACGAGATTCTTCAGGTGGTCGAAGCAGCACCTTATCAACTAGGGCTCTTCGATGATACCAAAGCAGTATCTCAACAAATGAGATTATTCGGGTGGTCGAAGTAGCACCTTATCAACTAAGGCTCTCCGATGATACCAAAGCAGTATCTCAACAAACGAGATTCTTTAGGTTTTCAAAGCAACACCTTATCAACTAAGGCTCTCCGATGATACCAATGTATTAACTCAACTAACGAAATTCTTCGGGTGGTCAAAGTAGCACCTTATCAACTAAGGTTCTCCGCTGATACCTAAGCAGTATCTCAACAAACGAGATTCTTCAGGTGCTTGAAGAAGCACCTTATATATTAAGGCTCTCCCATGATACCAAAGCAGTATCTCAACAAAGGAGATTATTTGGGTGGTCGAAGTAGCACCTTACCAACTAAGGCTCTCCGATGATACCAAAGAAGTATCTCAACAAACGAGATTCTTTAGGTGGTCGAAGCAACACCTTATCAACTAAGGATCTCCGACGATACCAAAGCATTACCTCAACAAACGAGATTCTTCGGGTGGTAAAAGCAGCCCCTTATCAACTAAGGTTCTCCGCTGATACCAAAGCAGTATCTCAACAAATGAGATTCTTTGGGTGGTCAAAGCAGTACCTTATAAATTAAGGTTCTCCGATGATACCAAAGCATTATCTCAACAAACGAGATTCTTCGGGTGGTTGAAGCAGCACCTTATAAATTAAGTCTCTCAGATGATACCAAAGCAGTATCTCAACAAACGAGATTCTTAGGGTGGTCGAAGCAGTACCATATAAACTAATGCTCTTCGATGATACCAAAGTAGTGTCTCAACAAACAAGATTCTTCGGGTGGTCGAAGCAACACCTTATCAACTAAGGCTCTCCGATGATACCAAACGAGATTCTTCGCATGGTTGAAGCAACACCTTATCAACTAAGGCTCTTCGATGATACCAAAGCAGTATCTCTGATCAAACGAGATTCTTCGATTGGTCGAAGTAGCACCATATCAATTAAGGCTCTTCGATGATACCAAAGTAGTATCCCAACAAACGAGAGTCTTCAGGTTGTTGAAGCAGCAACTTATAAACTAAGGATCTCCGATGATACCAAAGTAGTATCTCAACAAACGGGATTCTTCGAGTGGTCGAAGCAGAACCTTATAAACTAAGGATCTCCAATGATACTAAAGGAGTATCTCAATAAATGAGATTCTTCGCGTGGTCGAAGCAGCACCTTATAAATTAAGGTTCTCTGATGATACCAAAATTGTATCTCAACAAACGTGATTCTTCGGGTGGCCGAGGCAGCACTTTAAAAACTAAGGCTCTCCGAAGATACCAATGTAATATATCGACAAACGATATTCTTCGGGTGGTCGAAGCAGTATCTTATAAACTAAGGCTCTTCGATGATACCAAAGAAGTATCTCAACAAACGAGATTATTTAGGTGGTCGAAGCAGCACCTTATCAACTAGGGCTCTCCGATGATACCAAAGGAGTATCTCAATAAATGAGATTCTTCGCGTGGTCGAAGCAGCACCTTATCAGCTAAAGCTCTCCGATGATACCAAAGCATTATCTCAACAAACGAGATTCTTTAGGTGGTCAAAGCAACACCTTATCAACTAATGCTCTCCGACGATACCAATGTATTAACTCAACTAACGATATTCTTCGGGTGGTTAAAGCAGCACCTTATCAACTAAGGTTCTCCGCTGATACCTAAGCAGTATCTCAACAAACGAGATTCTTCAGGTGCTTGAAGCAGCGCCTTATAAATTAAGGCTCTCCAATGATACCAAAGCAGTATCTCAACAAAGGAGATTTTTTGGGTGGTCGAAGTAGCACCTTACCAACTAAGGCTCTCCGATGATACCAAAGAAGTATCTCAATAAACGAGATTCTTTAGGTGGTCGAAGCAACACCTTATCAACTAAGGATCTCCGACGATACCAAAGCATTACCTCAACAAACGAGATTCTTCGGGTGGTCAAAGCAACCCCTTATCAATTAAGGTTCTCCGCTGATACCAAAGCAGTATCTCAACAAATGAGATTCTTTGTGTGGTCAAAGCAGTACCTTATAAATTAAGGTTCTCCGATGATACCAAAGCATTATCTCAACAAACGAGATTCTTCGGGTGGTTGTATCAGCACCTTATAAATTAAGGCTCTCAGATGATACCAAAGCAGTATCTCAACAAACGAGATTCTTAGGGTTGTCGAAGTAGTACTATATAAACTAATGCTCTTCGATGATACCAAAGCAGTGTCTCAACAAACAAGATTATTCGGGTGGTCGAAGCAACACCTTATCAACTAAGGCTCTCCGATGATACCAAACGAGATTCTTCGGATGGTTGAAGCAACACCTTATCAACTAAGGCTCTTCGATGATACCAAAGCGGTATCTCTGATCAAACGAGATTCTTCGATTGGTCGAAGTAGCACCATATCAATTAAGGCTCTTCGATGATACCAAAGTAGTATCCCAACAAACGAGAGTCTTCAGGTTGTTGAAGCAGCAACTTATAAACTAAGGATCTCCGATGATACCAAAGTAGTATCTCAACAAACGGGATTCTTCGAGTGGTCGAAGCAGAACCTTATAAACTAAGGCTCTCCGATGATACCAAAGGAGTATCTCAAAAAATGAGAGTCTTCGCGTGGTCGAAGCAGCACCTTATAAATTAAGGTTCTCTGATGATACCAAAATTGTATCTCAACAAACGTGATTCTTCGGGTGGCCGAGGCAGCACTTTAAAAACTAAGGCTCTCCGAAGATACCAATGTAATATATCGACAAACGATATTCTTCGGGTGGTCGAAGCAGTATCTTATAAACTAAGGCTCTTCGAATATACCAAAGAAGTATCTCAACAAACAAGATTCTTCAGGTGGTCGAAGCAGCACCTTATCAACTAGGGCTCTCAGATGATACCAAAGCAGTATCTCAACAAATGAGATTATTCGGGTGGTCGAAGTAGCACCTTATCAACTAAGGCTCTCCGATGATACCAAAGCATTATCTCAACAAACGAGATTCTTTAGGTGGTCAAAGCAACACCTTATCAACTAATGCTCTCCGACGATACCAATGTATTAACTCAACTAACGAAATTCTTCGGGTGGTTAAAGCAGCACCTTATCAACTTAGGTTCTCCGTTGATACCTTAGCAGTATCTCAACAAACGATATTCTTCAGGTGCTTGAAGCAGCGCCTTATAAATTAAGGCTCTCCCATGATACCAAAGCAGTATCTCAACAAAGGAGATTATTTGGGTGGTCGAAGTAGCACCTTACCAACTAAGGCTCTCCGATGATACCAAAGAAGTATCTCAACAAACGAGATTCTTTAGGTGGTCGAAGCAACACCTTATCAACTAAGGATCTCCGACGATACCAAAGCATTACCTCAACAAACGAGATTCTTCGGGTGGTAAAAGCAGCCCCTTATCAACTAAGGTTCTCCGCTGATACCAAAGCAGTATCTCAACAAATGAGATTCTTTGGGTGGTCAAAGCAGTACCTTATAAATTAAGGTTCTCCGATGATACCAAAGCATTATCTCAACAAACGAGATTCTTCGGGTGGTTGAAGCAGCACCTTATAAATTAAGTCTCTCAGATGATACCAAAGCAGTATCTCAACAAACGAGATTCTTAGGGTGGTCGAAGCAGTACCATATAAACTAATGCTCTTCGATGATACCAAAGTAGTGTCTCAACAAACAAGATTCTTCGGGTGGTCGAAGCAACACCTTATCAACTAAGGCTCTCCGATGATACCAAACGAGATTCTTCGCATGGTTGAAGCAACACCTTATCAACTAAGGCTCTTCGATGATACCAAAGCAGTATCTCTGATCAAACGAGATTCTTCGATTGGTCGAAGTAGCACCATATCAATTAAGGCTCTTCGATGATACCAAAGTAGTATCCCAACAAACGAGAGTCTTCAGGTTGTTGAAGCAGCAACTTATAAACTAAGGATCTCCGATGATACCAAAGTAGTATCTCAACAAACGGGATTCTTCGAGTGGTCGAAGCAGAACCTTATAAACTAAGGATCTCCAATGATACTAAAGGAGTATCTCAATAAATGAGATTCTTCGCGTGGTCGAAGCAGCACCTTATAAATTAAGGTTCTCTGATGATACCAAAATTGTATCTCAACAAACGTGATTCTTCGGGTGGCCGAGGCAGCACTTTAAAAACTAAGGCTCTCCGAAGATACCAATGTAATATATCGACAAACGATATTCTTCGGGTGGTCGAAGCAGTATCTTATAAACTAAGGCTCTTCGATGATACCAAAGAAGTATCTCAACAAACGAGATTATTTAGGTGGTCGAAGCAGCACCTTATCAACTAGGGCTCTCCGATGATACCAAAGGAGTATCTCAATAAATGAGATTCTTCGCGTGGTCGAAGCAGCACCTTATCAGCTAAAGCTCTCCGATGATACCAAAGCATTATCTCAACAAACGAGATTCTTTAGGTGGTCAAAGCAACACCTTATCAACTAATGCTCTCCGACGATACCAATGTATTAACTCAACTAACGATATTCTTCGGGTGGTTAAAGCAGCACCTTATCAACTAAGGTTCTCCGCTGATACCTAAGCAGTATCTCAACAAACGAGATTCTTCAGGTGCTTGAAGCAGCGCCTTATAAATTAAGGCTCTCCAATGATACCAAAGCAGTATCTCAACAAAGGAGATTTTTTGGGTGGTCGAAGTAGCACCTTACCAACTAAGGCTCTCCGATGATACCAAAGAAGTATCTCAATAAACGAGATTCTTTAGGTGGTCGAAGCAACACCTTATCAACTAAGGATCTCCGACGATACCAAAGCATTACCTCAACAAACGAGATTCTTCGGGTGGTCAAAGCAGCCCCTTATCAATTAAGGTTCTCCGCTGATACCAAAGCAGTATCTCAACAAATGAGATTCTTTGTGTGGTCAAAGCAGTACCTTATAAATTAAGGTTCTCCGATGATACCAAAGCATTATCTCAACAAACGAGATTCTTCGGGTGGTTGTATCAGCACCTTATAAATTAAGGCTCTCAGATGATACCAAAGCAGTATCTCAACAAACGAGATTCTTAGGGTTGTCGAAGCAGTACTATATAAACTAATGCTCTTCGATGATACCAAAGCAGTGTCTCAACAAACAAGATTATTCGGGTGGTCGAAGCAACACCTTATCAACTAAGGCTCTCCGATGATACCAAACGAGATTCTTCGGATGGTTGAAGCAACACCTTATCAACTAAGGCTCTTCGATGATACCAAAGCGGTATCTCTGATCAAACGAGATTCTTCGATTGGTCGAAGTAGCACCATATCAATTAAGGCTCTTCGATGATACCAAAGTAGTATCCCAACAAACGAGAGTCTTCAGGTTGTTGAAGCAGCAACTTATAAACTAAGGATCTCCGATGATACCAAAGTAGTATCTCAACAAACGGGATTCTTCGAGTGGTCGAAGCAGAACCTTATAAACTAAGGCTCTCCGATGATACCAAAGGAGTATCTCAAAAAATGAGAGTCTTCGCGTGGTCGAAGCAGCACCTTATAAATTAAGGTTCTCTGATGATACCAAAATTGTATCTCAACAAACGTGATTCTTCGGGTGGCCGAGGCAGCACTTTAAAAACTAAGGCTCTCCGAAGATACCAATGTAATATATCGACAAACGATATTCTTCGGGTGGTCGAAGCAGTATCTTATAAACTAAGGCTCTTCGAATATACCAAAGAAGTATCTCAACAAACAAGATTCTTCAGGTGGTCGAAGCAGCACCTTATCAACTAGGGCTCTCAGATGATACCAAAGCAGTATCTCAACAAATGAGATTATTCGGGTGGTCGAAGTAGCACCTTATCAACTAAGGCTCTCCGATGATACCAAAGCATTATCTCAACAAACGAGATTCTTTAGGTGGTCAAAGCAACACCTTATCAACTAATGCTCTCCGACGATACCAATGTATTAACTCAACTAACGAAATTCTTCGGGTGGTTAAAGCAGCACCTTATCAACTTAGGTTCTCCGTTGATACCTTAGCAGTATCTCAACAAACGATATTCTTCAGGTGCTTGAAGCAGCGCCTTATAAATTAAGGCTCTCCCATGATACCAAAGCAGTATCTCAACAAAGGAGATTTTTTGGGTGGTCGAAGTAGCACCTTACCAACTAAGGCTCTCCGATGATACCAAAGAAGTATCTCAACAAACGAGATTCTTTAGGTGGTCGAAGCAACACCTTATCAACTAAGGATCTCCGACGATACCAAAGCATTACCTCAACAAACGAGATTCTTCGGGTGGTCAAAGCAGCCCCTTATCAACTAAGGTTCTCTGCTGATACCAAAGCAGTATCTCAACAAATGAGATTCTTTGGGTGGTCAAAGCAGTACCTTATAAATTAAGGTTCTCTGATGATACCAAAGCATTATCTCAACAAACGAGATTCTTCGGGTGGTTGAAGCAGCACCTTATAAATTAAGGCTCTCAGATGATACCAAAGCAGTATCTCAACAAACGAGATTCTTAGGGTGGTCGAAGCAGTACCATATAAACTAATGCTCTTCGATGATACCAACGCAGTGTCTCAACAAACAAGATTTTTCGGGTGTTCGAAGCAGCACCTTATCAACTAAGGCTCTCCGATGATACCAAACGAGATTCTTCGGATGGTTGAAGCAACACCTTATCAACTAATGCTCTTCGATGATACCAAAGCAGTATCTCTGATCAGACGAGATTCTTCGATTGGTCGAAGTAGCACCATATCAATTAAGGCTCTTCGATGATACCAAAGTAGTATCCCAACAAACGAGAGTCTTCAGGTTGTTGAAGCAGCAACTTATAAACTAAGGATCTCCGATGATACCAAAGTAGTATCTCAAAAAACGGGATTCTTCGAGTGGTCGAAGCAGAACCTTATAAACTAAGGCTCTCCGATGATACCAAAGGAGTATCTCAATAAATGAGATTCTTCGCGTGGTCGAAGCAGCACCTGATAAATTAAGGTTCTCTGATGATACCAAAATTGTACCTCAACAAGCGTGATTCTTCAGGTGGCCGAGGCAGCACTTTAAAAACTAAGGCTCTCCGAAGATACCAATGTAATATATCGACAAACGATATTCTTCGGGTGGTCGAAGCAGTATCTTATAAACTAAGGCTCTTCGAATATACCAAAGAAGTATCTCAACAAACAAGATTCTTCAGGTGGTCGAAGCAGCACCTTATCACCTAGGGCTCTCAGATGATACCAAAGCAGTATCTCAACAAATGAGATTATTCGGGTGGTCGAAGTAGCACCTTATCAACTAAGGCTCTCCGATGATACCAAAGCATTATCTCAACAAACGAGATTCTTTAGGTGGTCAAAGCAACACCTTATCAACTAATGCTCTCCAACGATACCAATGTATTAACTCAACGAACGAAATTCTTCGGGTGGTTAAAGCAGCACCTTATCAACTAAGGTTCTCCATTGATACCTAAGCAGTATCTCAACAAACGAGATTCTTCAGGTGCTTGAAGCAGCGCCTTATAAATTAAGGCTCTCCCATGATACCAAAGCAGTATCTCAACAAAGGAGATTTTTTGGGTGGTCGAAGTAGCACCTTACCAACTAAGGCTCTCCGATGATACCAAAGAAGTATCTCAACAAACGAGATTCTTTAGGTGGTCGAAGCAACACCTTATCAACTAAGGATCTCCGACGATACCAAAGCATTACCTCAACAAACGAGATTCTTCGGGTGGTCAAAGCAGCCCCTTATCAACTAAGGTTCTCCGCTGATACCAAAGCAGTATCTCAACAAATGAGATTCTTTGGGTGGTCAAAGCAGTACCTTATAAATTAAGGTTCTCCGATGATACCAAAGCATTATCTCAACAAACGAGATTCTTCGGGTGGTTGAAGCAGCACCTTATAAATTAAGGCTCTCAGATGATACCAAAGCAGTATCTCAACAAACGAGATTCTTAGGGTGGTCGAAGCAGTACCATATAAACTAATGCTCTTCGATGATACCAAAGCAGTGTCTCAACAAACAAGATTCTTCGGGTGGTCGAAGCAGCACCTTATCAACTAAGGCTCTCCGATGATACCAAACGAGATTCTTCGGATGGTTGAAGCAACACCTTATCAACTAAGGCTCTTCGATGATACCAAAGTTGTATCTCTGATCAAACGAGATTCTTCGATTGGTCGAAGTAGCACCATATCAATTAAGGCTCTTCGATGATACCAAAGTAGTATCCCAACAAACGAGAGTCTTCAGGTTGTTGAAGCAGCAACTTATAAACTAAGGATCTCCGATGATACCAAAGTAGTATCTCAACAAACGGGATTCTTCGAGTGGTCGAAGCAGAACCTTATAAACTAAGGCTCTCCGATGATACCAAAGGAGTATCTCAATAAATGAGATTCTTTGCGTGGTCGAAGCAGCACCTTATAAATTAAGGTTTTCTGATGATACCAAAATTGTATCTCAACAAACGTAATTCTTCGGGTGGCCGAGGCAGCACTTTAAAAACTAAGGCTCTCCGAAGATACCGATGTAATATCTCGACAAACGAGATTCTTCGGGTGGTCGAAGCAGTATCTTATAAACTAAGGCTCTTCGATGATTCCAAAGAAGTATCTCAACAAACACGATTCTTCAGGTGGTCGAAGCAGCACCTTATCAACTAGGGCTCTCCGATGATACCAAAGCAGTATCTCAACAAATGAGATTATTCGGGTGGTCGAAGTAGCACCTTATCAACTAAGGCTCTCCGATGATACCAAAGCAGTATCTCAATAAACGAGATTCTTTAGGTTTTCAAAGCAACACCTTATCAACTAAGGCTCTCCGACGATACCAATGTATTAACTCAACTAACAAAATTCTTCGGGTGGTCAAAGCAGCACCTTATCAACTAAGGTTCTCCGCTGATACCTAAGCAGTATCTCAACAAACGAGATTCTTCAGGTGCTTGAAGAAGCACCTTATATATTAAGGCTCTCCCTTGATACCAAAGCAGTATCTCAACAAAAGAGATTTTTTGGGTGGTCGAAGTAGCACCTTACCAACTAAGGCTCTCCGATGATACCAAAGAAGTATCTCAACAAATGAGATTCTTTAGGTGGTCGAAGCAACACCTTATTAACTAAGGATCTCCGACGATACCAAAGCATTACCTCAACAAACGAGATTCTTCGGGTGGTAAAAGCAGCCCCTTATCAACTAAGGTTCTCCGCTGATACCAAAGCAGTATCTCAACAAATGAGATTCTTTGGGTGGTCAAAGCAGTACCTTATAAATTAAGGTTCTCCGATGATACCAAAGCATTATCTCAACAAACGAGATTCTTCGGGTGGTTGAAGCAGCACCTTATAAATTAAGTCTCTCAGATGATACCAAAGCAGTATCTCAACAAACGAGATTCTTATGGTGGTCGAAGCAGTACCATATAAACTAATGCTCTTCGATGATACCAAAGCAGTGTCTCAACAAACAAGATTCTTCGGGTGGTCGAAGCAACACCTTATCAACTAAGGCTCTCCGATGATACCAAACGAGATTCTTCGGATGGTTGAAGCAACACCTTATCAACTAAGGCTCTTCGATGATACCAAAGCAGTATCTCTGATCAAACGAGATTCTTCGATTGGTCGAAGTAGCACCATATCAATTAAGGCTCTTCGATGATACCAAAGTAGTATCCCAACAAACGAGAGTCTTCAGGTTGTTGAAGCAGCAACTTATAAACTAAGGATCTCCGATGATACCAAAGTAGTATCTCAACAAACGGGATTCTTCGAGTGGTCGAAGCAGAACCTTATAAACTAAGGCTCTCCGATGATACCAAAGGAGTATCTCAATAAATGAGAGTCTTCGCGTGGTCGAAGCAACACCTTATAAATTAAGGTTCTCTGATGATACCAAAATTGTATCTCAACAAACGTGATTCTTCGGGTGGCCGAGGCAGCACTTTAAAAACTAAGGCTCTCCGAAGATACCAATGTAATATATCGACAAACGATATTCTTCGGGTGGTCGAAGCAGTATCTTATAAACTAAGGCTCTTCGAATATACCAAAGAAGTATCTCAACAAACAAGATTCTTCAGGTGGTCGAAGCAGCACCTTATCAACTAGGGCTCTCAGATGATACCAAAGCAGTATCTCAACAAATGAGATTATTCGGGTGGTCAAAGTAGCACCTTATCAACTAAGGCTCTCCGATGATACCAAAGCATTATCTCAACAAACGAGATTCTTTAGGTGGTCAAAGCAACACCTTATCAACTAATGCTCTCCGACGATACCAATGTATTAACTCAACTAACGAAATTCTTCGGGTGGTTAAAGCAGCACCTTATCAACTAAGGTTCTCCGTTGATACCTAAGCAGTATCTCAACAAACGAGATTCTTCAGGTGCTTGAAGCAGCGCCTTATAAATTAAGGCTCTCCCATGATACCAAAGCAGTATCTCAACAAAGGAGATTTTTTGGGTGGTCGAAGTAGCACCTTACCAACTAAGGCTCTCCGATGATACCAAAGAAGTATCTCAACAAACGAGATTCTTTAGGTGGTCGAAGCAACACCTTATCAACTAAGGATCTCCGACGATACCAAAGCATTACATCAACAAACGAGATTCTTCGGGTGGTCAAAGCAGCCCCTTATCAACTAAGGTTCTCCGCTGATACCAAAGCAGTATCTCAACAAATGAGATTCTTTGGGTGGTCAAAGCAGTACCTTATAAATTAAGGTTCTCCGATGATACCAAAGCATTATCTCAACAAACGAGATTCTTCGGGTGGTTGAAGCAGCACCTTATAAATTAAGGCTCTCAGATGATACCAAAGCAGTATCTCAACAAACGAGATTCTTAGGGTGGTCGAAGCAGTACCATATAAACTAATGCTCTTCGATGATACCAAAGCAGTGTCTCAACAAACAAGATTTTTCGGGTGTTCGAAGCAGCACCTTATCAACTAAGGCTCTACGATGATACCAAACGAGATTCTTCGGATGGTTGAAGCAACACCTTATCAACTAAGGCTCTTCTATGATACCAAAGCGGTATCTCTGATCAAACGAGATTCTTCGATTGGTCGAAGTAGCACCATATCAATTAAGGCTCTTCGATGATACCAAAGTAGTATCCCAACAAACGAGAGTCTTCAGGTTGTTGAAGCAGCAACTTATAAACTAAGGATCTCCGATGATACCAAAGTAGTATCTCAACAAACGGGATTCTTCGAGTGGTCGAAGAAGAACCTTATAAACTAAGGCTCTCCGATGATACCAAAGGAGTATCTCAATAAATGAGATTCTTCGTGTGGTCGAAGCAGCACCTTATAAATTAAGGTTCTCTGATGATACCAAAATTGTATCTCAACAAACGTGGTTCTTCGGGTGGCCGAGGCAGCACTTTAAAATCTAAGGCTCTCCGAAGATACCAATGTAATATCTCGACAAACGAGATTCTTCGGGTGGTCGAAGCAGTATCTTATAAACTAAGGCTCTTCGATGATACCAAAGAAGTATCTCAACAAACGAGGTTCTTCAGGTGGTCGAAGCAGCACCTTATCATCTAGGGCTCTCCGATGATACCAAAGCAGTATCTCAACAAATGAGATTATTCGGGTGGTCGAAGTAGCACCTTATCAACTAAGGCTCTCCGATGATACCAAAGCAGTATCTCAACAAACGAGATTCTTTAGGTTTTCAAAGCAACACCTTATCAACTATGGCTCTCCAACGATACCAATGTATTAACTCAACTAACGAAATTCTTTGGGTGGTCAAAGCAGCACCTTATCAACTAAGGTTCTCCGCTGATACCTAAGCAGTATCTCAACAAATGAGATTCTTCAGGTGCTTGAAGAAGCACCTTATAAATTAAGGCTCTCCCATGATACCAAAGCAGTATCTCAACAAAGGAGATTTTTTGGGTGGTCGAAGTAGCACCTTACCAACTAAGGCTCTCCGATGATACCAAAGAAGTATCTCAACAAACGAGATTCTTTAGGTGGTCGAAGCAACACCTTATCAACTAAGGATCTCCGACGATACCAAAGCATTACCTCAACAAACGAGATTCTTCGGGTGGTCAAAGCAGCCCCTTATCAACTAAGGTTCTCCGCTGATACCAAAGCAGTATCTCAACAAATGAGATTCTTTGGGTGGTCAAAGCAGTACCTTATAAATTAAGGTTCTCCGATGATACCAAAGCATTATCTCAACAAACGAGATTCTTCGGGTGGTTGAAGCAGCACCTTATAAATTAAGGCTCTCAGATGATACCAAAGCAGTATCTCAACAAACGAGATTCTTAGGGTGGTCGAAGCAGTACCAATTAAACTAATGCTCTTCGATGATACCAAAGCAGTGTCTCAACAAACAAGATTCTTCGGGTGGTCGAAGCAACACCTTATCAACTAAGGCTCTCCGATGATACCAAACGAGATTCTTCGGATGGTTGAAGCAACACCTTATCAACTAATGCTCTTCGATGATACCAAAGCAGTATCTCTGATCAAACGAGATTCTTCGATTGCTCGAAGTAGCACCATATCAATTAAGGCTCTTCGATGATACCAAAGTAGTATCCCAACAAACGAGAGTCTTCAGGTTGTTGAAGCAGCAACTTATAAACTAAGGATCTCCGATGATACCAAAGTAGTATCTCAAAAAACGGGATTCTTCGAGTGGTCGAAGCAGAACCTTATAAACTAAGGCTCTCCGATGATACCAAATGAGTATCTCAATAAATGAGATTCTTCGCGTGGTCGAAGCAGCACCTTATAAATTAAGGTTCTCTGATGATACCAAAATTGTATCTCAACAAACATGATTCTTCGGGTGGCCGAGGCAGCACTTTAAAAACTAAGGCTCTCCGAAGATACCAATGTAATATCTCGACAAACGAGATTCTTCGGGTGGTCGAAGCAGTATCTTATAAACTAAGGCTCTTCGATGATACCAAAGAAGTATCTCAACAAACGAGATTCTTCAGGTGGTCGAAGCAGCACCTTATCAACTAGGGCTCTCCGATGATACCAAAGCAGTATCTCAACAAATGAGATTATTCAGGTGGTCGAAGTAGCACCTTATCAACTAAGGCTCTCCGATGATACCAAAGCAGTATCTCAACAAACGAGATTCTTTAGGTGATCAAAGCAACACCTTATCAACTAATGCTCTCCGACGATACCAATGTATTAACTCAAGTAACAAAATTATTCGGGTGGTCAAAGCAGCACCTTATGAACTAAGGTTCTCCGCTGATACCTAAGAAGTATCTCAACAAATGAGATTCTTCAGGTGCTTGAAGCAGCACCTTATAAATTAAGGCTCTCCCATGATACCAAAGCAGTATCTCAACAAAGGAGATTTTTTGGGTGGTCGAAGTAGCACCTTACCAACTAAGGCTCTCCGATGATACCAAAGAAGTATCTCAACAAACGAGATTCTTTAGGTGGTCGAAGCAACACCTTATCAACTAAGGATCTTCGACGATACCAAAGCATTACCTCAACAAACGAGATTCTTTGGGTGGTCAAAGCAGCCCCTTATCAACTAAGGTTCTTCGCTGATACCAAAGCAGTATCTCAACAAATGAGATTCTTTGGGTGGTCAAAGCAGTACGTTATAAGTTAAGGTTCTCCGATGATACCAAAGCATTATCTCAACAAACGAGATTCTTCGGGTGGTTGAAGCAGCACCTTATAAATTAAGGCTCTCAGATGATACCAAAGCAGTATCTCAACAAACGAGATTCTTAGGGTGGTCGAAGCAGTACCATATAAACTAATGCTCTTCGATGATACCAAAGCAGTGTCTCAACAAACAAGATTCTTCGAGTGGTCGAAGCAGCACCTTATCAACTAAGGCTCTCCGATGATACCAAACGAGATTCTTCGGATGGTTGAAGCAACACCTTATCAACTAAGGCTCTTCGATGATACCAAAGTTGTATCTCTGATCAAACGAGATTCTTCGATTGGTCGAAGTAGCACCATATCAATTAAGGCTCTTCGATGATACCAAAGTAGTATCCCAACAAACGAGAGTCTTCAGGTTGTTGAAGCAGCAACTTATAAACTAAGGATCTCCGATGATACCAAAGTAGTATCTCAACAAACGGGATTCTTCGAGTGGTCGAAGCAGAACCTTATAAACTAAGGCTCTCCGATGATACCAAAGGAGTATCTCAATAAATGAGATTCTTCGCGTGGTCGAAGCAGAACCTTATAAATTAAGGTTCTCTGATGATACCAAAATTGTATCTCAACAAACGCGATTCTTCGGGTGGCCGAGGCAGCACTTTAAAAACTAAGGCTCTCCAAAGATACCAATGTAATATCTCGACAAACGAGATTCTTCGGGTGGTCGAAGCAGTGTCTTATAAACTAAAGCTCTTCGATGATACCAAAGAAGTATCTCAACAAACGAGATTCTTCAGGTGGTCGAAGCAGCACCTTATCAACTAGGGCTCTCCGATGATACCAAAGCAGTATCTCAACAAATGAGATTCTTCAGGTGCTTGAAGCAGCGCCTTATAAATTAAGGCTCTCCCATGATACCAAAGCAGTATCTCAACAAAGGAGATTTTTTGGGTGGTCAAAGTAGCACCTTATCAACTAAGGCTCTCCGATGATACCAAAGAAGTATCTCAACAAACGAGATTCTTTAGGTGGTCGAAGCAACACCTTATCAACTAAGGATCTCCGACGATACCAAAGCATTACCTCAACAAACGAGATTCTTCGGGTGGTCAAAACAGCCCCGTATCAACTAAGGTTCTCCGCTGATACCAAAGCAGTATCTCAACAAATGAGATTCTTTGGGTGGTCAAAGCAGTACCTTATAAATTAAGGTTCTCCGATGATACCAAAGCATTATCTCAACAAACGAGATTCTTCGGGTGGTTGAAGCAGCACCTTATAAATTAAGTCTCTCAGATGATACCAAAGCAGTATCTCAACAAACGAGATTCTTAGGGTGGTCGAAGCAGTACCATATAAACTAATGCTCTTCGATGATACCAAAGCAGTGTCTCAACAAACAAGATTCTTCGGGTGGTCGAAGCAGCACCTTATCAACTAAGGCTCTCCGATGATACCAAACGAGATTCTTCGGATGGTTGAAGCAACACCTTATCAACTAAGGCTCTTCGATGATACCAAAGCAGTATCTCTGATCAAACGAGATTCTTCGATTGGTCGAAGTAGCACCATATCAATTAAGGCTCTTCGATGATACCAAAGTAGTATCCCAACAAACGAGAGTCTTCAGGTTGTTGAAGCAGCAACTTATAAACTAAGGATCTCCGATGATACCAAAGTAGTATCTCAACAAACGGGATTCTTCGAGTGGTCGAAGCAGAACCTTATAAACTAAGGCTCTCCGATGATACCAAAGGAGTATCTCAATAAATGAGAGTCTTCGCGTGGTCGAAGCAGCACCTTATAAATTAAGGTTCTCTGATGATACCAAAATTGTATCTCAACAAACGTGATTCTTCGGGTGGCCGAGGCAGGACTTTAAAAACTATGGCTCTCCGAAGATACCAATGTAATATATCGACAAACGATATTCTTCGGGTGGTCGTAGCAGTATCTTATAAACTAAGGCTCTTCGATGATACCAAAGAAGTATCTCAACAAACGAGATTCTTCAGGTGGTCGAAGCAGCACCTTATCAACTAGGGCTCTCCGATGATACCAAAGCAGTATCTCAACAAATGAGATTATTCGGGTGGTCGAAGTAGCACCTTATCAACTAAGGCTCTCCGATGATACCAAAGCATTATCTCAACAAACGAGATTCTTTAGGTGGTCAAAGCAACACCTTATCAACTAATGCTCTCCGACGATACCAATGTATTAACTCAACTAACGAAATTCTTCGGGTGGTTAAAGCAGCACCTTATCAACTAAGGTTCTCCACTGATACCTAAGCAGTATCTCAACAAACGAGATTCTTCAGGTGCTTGAAGCAGCGCCTTATAAATTAAGGCTCTCCCATGATACCAAAGCAGTATCTCAACAAAGGAGATTTTTTGGGTGGTCGAAGTAGCACCTTACCAACTAAGGCTCTCCGATGATACCAAAGAAGTATCTCAACAAACGAGATTCTTTAGGTGGTCGAAGCAACACCTTATCAACTAAGGATCTCTGACGATACCAAAGCATTACCTCAATAAACGAGATTCTTCGGGTGGTCAAAGCAGCCCCTTATCAACTAAGGTTCTCCGCTGATACCAAAGCAGTATATCAACAAATGAGATTCTTTGGGTGGTCAAAGCAGTACCTTATAAATTAAGGTTCTCCGATGATACCAAAGCATTATCTCAACAAACGAGATTCTTCGGGTGGTTGAAGCAGCACCTTATAAATTAAGGCTCTCAGATGATACCAAAGCAGTATCTCAACAAACGAGATTCTTAGGGTGGTCGAAGCAGTACCATATAAACTAATGCTCTTCGATGATACCAAAGCAGTGTCTCAACAAACAAGATTTTTCGGGTGTTCGAAGCAGCACCTTATCAACTAAGGCTCTCCGATGATACCAAACGAGATTCTTCGGATGGTTGAAGCAACACCTTATCAACTAAAGCTCTTCGATGATACCAAAGCAGTATCTCTAATCAAACGAGATTCTTCGATTGGTCGAAGTAGCACCATATCAATTAAGGCTCTTCGATGATACCAAAGTAGTATCCCAACAAACGAGAGTCTTCAGGTTGTTGAAGCAGCAACTTATAAACTAAGGATCTCCGATGATACCAAAGTAGTATCTCAACAAATGGGATTCTTCGAGTGGTCGAAGCAGAACCTTATAAGCTAAGGCTCTCCGACGATACCAAAGGAGTATCTCAATAAATGAGATTCTTCGCGTGGTCGAAGCAGCACCTTATAAATTAAGGTTCTCTGATGATACCAAAATTGTATCTCAACAAACGTGATTCTTCGGGTGGCCGAGGTAGCACTTTAAAAACTAAGGCTCTCCGAAGATACCAATGTAATATCTCGACAAACGAGATTCTTCGGGTGGTCGAAGCAGTATCTTATAAACTAAGGCTCTTCGATGATGCCAAAGAAGTATCTCAACAAACGAGATTCTTCCGGTGGTCGAAGCAGCACCTTATCAACTAGGGTTCTCCGATGATACCAAAGCAGTATCTCAACAAATGAGATTATTCGGGTGGTCGAAGTAGCACCTTATCAACTAAGGCTCTCCGATGATACCAAAGCAGTATCTCAACAAAGGAGATTTTTTGGGTGGTCGAAGTAGCACCTTATCAACTAAGGCTCTCCGATGATACCAAAGAAGTATCTCAACAAACGAGATTCTTTAGGTGGTCGAAGCAACACCTGATCAACTAAGGATCTCCGACGATACCAAACCATTACCTCAACAAACGAGATTCTTCGGGTGGTCAAAGCAGCCCCTTATCAACTAAGGTTCTCCGCTGATACCAAAGGAGTATCTCAATAAATGAGATTCTTCGCGTGGTCGAAGCAGCACCTTATAAATTAAGATTCTCAACAAACGAGATTCTTAGGGTGGTCAAAGCAGTACCATATAAACTAATGCTCTTCGATGATACCAAAGCAGTGTCTCAACAAACAAGATTCTTCGGGTGTTCGAAGCAGTACCTTATCAACTAAGGCTCTCCGATGATACCAAACGAGATTCTTCGGATGGTTGAAGCAACACCTTATCAACTAAAGCTCTTCGATGATACCAAAGCAGTATCTCTAATCAAACGAGATTCTTCGATTGGTCGAAGTAGCACCATATCAATTAAGGCTCTTCGATGATACCAAAGTAGTATCCCAACAAACGAGAGTCTTCAAGTTGTTGAAGCAGCAACTTATAAACTAAGGATCTCCGATGATACCAAAGTAGTATCTCAATAAATGAGATTCTTCGCGTGGTCGAAGCAGCACCTTATAAATTAAGATTCTCTAATGATACCAAAATTGTATCTCAACAAACGTGATTCTTCGGGTGGCCGATGTGACGCCCCCGATCTATACCCCTAATTAACACGCAATTAAGGCGGTAAAAGAAAATTCGAAAATTGATCAGAGTATAATTGAATTATCATGGCATAGAAAGGGAGAATCACATCAAAGTAACCAAACAACTAACATGCAACACCTGCTCATTTAGATATGCAACGTGGGGTAACAATCATACAGAGGAAACATCGTTCCTTACACCCACCTTTCAGAAATTAGAATTAAAGCGGAAAGATCTAAAATCTGAATAACACATATACATATATACATATAAACTTGCCCGTCATACATCAAGTTATACATGTACAGCCAAAATATATCATCAGATAAACAAAACAATCACACACGGCCACCCTATGCTACCCGGAGTCACATATCAGAGCCGACCGACCAAAATAATGAAGACGCAACGCTTCACAAAAGAATACCTCCAGCAACTCTAATCTGCAACGCCTCATAGAGCGTTATAAAACAGCAGAAGGGTGAGAAAAACAACCATAATATAATTGAATAAAATTATATATATAAACACAAAAATGTACAAGTAACACATTCTCACCACAACCACATATAAACATAATATCGCACAATTCTCAAGCATCGAATACCATTACACACCACACATATACCATACAGTCGTCAATCATATTCACAAATTCGCACACAATTAATTCATGATTTAATGCAATGCACATAGACCGACACAACGACTCTATGCACATGCCATGCGGTACCGACTTCCAATGTCTCTTGTCTCATCATCAGTTCACTCAGGAACTATTGGAACCATCGCTCGTTACTAAGAATCTCAAGTAACTCCCCGTCGGGCCTACGATGTTCACCCGTCGCTTTAAGTCTTCAGGCAGCGCCTCATATTTTCGAGGCACACGACGTTAAGGATTGCTTTAAGTCTCCAAAGGAGCCCACAATCGTCTATACTTATCGCTTTAAGTCCTCAGGCAACGCCTCGTATTTTTGAGGCACACGATGGTATAGTGGATTCCCTCAAGAATCAAATCGTCACTCAGGACGTTTCAACAATGCACAATATGATGTTTGGCATACAACGACTCATGACTTTCACATTGCATGCTCACACACATCAACAATCATGCATATATCATCAAATATCACACATAGCATTTTCTTGCCTTTCGGCCACAAATCATCATCACAACATCTCATCAAAAACAACTATTCACGATTAATCGGTAAAGTCGGCCAAAAGTCGGCTAAAAATAATATATTTCTTCACCAAATCATAGAACGTATTTTTAGCTTCACATCCATATAAAGAACACTTAAATCGGATAAACAACGAAGAAGATATGAATATTTCAAAATAACGTAAAAACATAAACCGGTCGCCCGACACTACGAAACGGTTCGAAAAAACTGTACCGATTGGACTAGATTCAGACCTCAAAACTATTTTTCCTAGAAAGGACATCTCGTTAGCTTCCCAACGCTTCGAACGGGGACCAAAACCGACTTACGGTTCAAGAGATATGAATTTCCGAAGTTTCCCCGACAAACCAGAATTTTATGGTTCAGCACAGTATGTATCGATACATAGGCTTTATGTATCGATACAAAAAGACCTCATGTATCGATACATAGCACGCATGTGTCGACACATGCTGTAGTGAAAATGTTGTTTTTCCCAATTTTCACAGTATGTATCGATGCATAGGGGTTATGTATCGATACATAAACCATTTCGTATCGATACATAGCTGTTATGCATCGATTCATGCTCTGTTTTTCCTTAAAAACCAGAATTTCTCAAAATACACCATTGCTGTCCCTTTTCCAAAATGCCCGGAAACTTGACTAAATCGAACATTTTCACCGAAACAAACATATACGCCCAACCACCAAATACAAAAGAACAATTTAGAACACATAAACGAAATTTCTACGACGTTCGATTTTTCGATTAAATTTCAACCTTTCAAAAACCAGATTTTTCAAACCTCACCGAATCGAATAAAAAGCACGTTATACGACGACCTAACATTGCTCGATACAACTACGTAATTTATTTCGAATTCTAACCGTGAAAACATCGTTTTCTATCGATTTCCTACAATTCGACCTAAACGGACAAAACAACGGAAACATAACGAAAACTAACCAAAACATAACCGAACTTCATGAAACTTTAAACAGCAGCTCACATACATATAACCAACCAACACATGTATTTATACGACTTTTCGACCGTAAAAACATTGGTTTCTATCGATTTCGTCAAATACGGCATAAACGAAAACATATGGAAAAACCAACCAAAACATCCACACAAAACATACATAATCATACACAATCATAGTATAATCGAGTTTCGCACCCTTACCCGATAAATTCGCGTTCTAGAAAGTCGGGAGATTGATTTCTTCCTTCACAAGTTTTTTTTTTCTCTTTTCTTCTTTCTCTTCTCTTTTCTTCTTCTCTATTTTTCTGGTTTTTCTTTCTTTTTCTTTCTATACTTTCTATTTATTCTAACTTAATCAATATACACCCAAATGCCCAAAATACCCCTACACTCAAATTTCTCGCAAACGATCCCAAAACGCGATAAAATATATTCCCGCCGAAAAATAACATATTTTCACATAAAAGTCGAAAATACAATAAAATAATAATAAAATAATCAAAACGACTCAATAAACAAAATTGGCAAAACGGGGCGTTACAATTCTCTCCCACTTAGAAATTTTCGTCCTCGAAAATCTTACCTGATACAAACAACTCCGGATACGACTCCCGCATCCTACTTTCCAACTCCCACATCAGATTACCATCAGCAGCGCCTCCCCACGCCACTTTCACAAGTGCAATCTCTTTACCCCTCAACCGCTTCACCTCGCGATCCAAAATACTAACTGGTAATGCCTCGATCGTAAGGTTATCCCTTACTTCCACCTCGTCCATCGGAATCACATGTGAAGGGTCCGGAACATACTTCCGAAGCTGGGAAACATGAAAAACGTCATGCAAATTCGACAGATTCGGTGGTAACGCCACACGATACGCTACAGCACCCACTCTCGCAGATATCTGGTAAGGACCAATAAATCGAGAAGTAAGCTTCTTAGATTTCAAAGCACGAACAACACCCGTTACCGGCGTAACCCTCAGAAATACGTGATCACCCTCTTGAAACTCAAGATCCTTCCGTCTCCGATCATGATAACTCTTTTGTCTATCCTGAGAAGCTTTCATTTTCTCACGAATAAACTTTACCTTTTCCGTCGTCTGTTGCACCAATTCTGGTCCAACCACAGAACTCTCACCAGTTTCGTGCCAACACAACGGCGTTCGACATCTTCGCCCATATAAAGCCTCAAAAGGTGCCATTCCGATACTAGAATGGAAACTGTTATTATACGTGAACTCAACCAAAGCAAGATAACTGTCCCACGCACCACCTTGTTCCAAAACACACGACCTCAACAAATCCTCCAACGACTGAATAGTTCTTTCGGTCTGACCATCTGTCTGTGGATGATAAGCCGAACTCAACCTCAATCTAGAACCCAAAGCCTTCTGTAAACTTTCCCAAAATCTCGATGTAAACCTAGGATCTCGATCAGAAACAATACTCAAAGGAACTCCATACAATTTCACCACCACACTGATATAGATCTCAGCTAACCGTTCCAAAGAAAAACTGATGTCAATCGGAATAAAATGCGTCGATTTAGTCAGCCTGTCCACAATCACCCAAATAGCATTATGCCCTCGCTGAGTATTCGGTAATCCCGTCACAAAATCCATCGAAATGCTATCCCATTTCCACTCAGGAATATCCAACGGTTGCAACAAACCACTAGGTCTCAAATGTTCCACTTTCGATTTCTGACAAGTTAAACATGCATACACAAACTGAGCCACATCTCTTTTTAAACCAGACCACCAGAAAATCTTCTTCAAATCTTGGTACATCTTATTCGCTCCCGGATGAATACTTAAGTTACTCCGGTGTCCTTCCTCCAAAATCATTCTTTTCAACTCCGCATCATCAGGAATACAAATACGACCACGAAATCTCAAAACACCAAAATTATCCACCTTGAAATCCACATTCTCATTCCTCATCAAATCAACGAATTTCAAATCCAGCTTTTGTTTCTCACTAACCGACAACAAAAATTCATTCGTAACTTTCAACATTCCAAGCCTCACACTAACCGATGTCACTTCACATACCAAACTCAAATCTCTAAACGATTCCAAAAGTTCCAACTCTTTCACCATCAATGCAGACATATGCAACGATTTACGGCTCAATGCATCGGCTACCACATTAGCTTTACCAGGATGGTAATTCAAGCCAAAGTCGTAATCTTTCAAGAATTCCAACCATCTCCGTTGTCTCATGTTCAACTCTTTCTGATCAAATAAATATTTCAAGCTTTTATGATCACTAAAGACCTCGAACCTCGCACCATAGAGATAGTGCCTCCAAATCTTCAACACAAAAACTACAGCCGCTAATTCAAGATCATGAGTAGGATAGTTTTTCTCATGAACTCTTAATTGCCTCGAAGCGTAAGCTACCACCTTACCTTCCTGCATCAGCACACCACCCAAACCAATTAAAGAAGCATCACAATACACAATAAATGGTTCATTAGGATTCGGTAAAATAAGAATCGGAGCTGTCGTCAATCTTCTCTTCAGCTCACAAAAACTCTCTTCACATTGAATATCCCAAATGAACGCTTTGCCCTTACAAGTCAACTGCGTCAAAGGAAGAGCTAGCTTAGAAAAACCTTCAATGAACCTCCGGTAATAACCAGCCAAACCTAGAAAACTTCGAATTTCAGTAACGGAGCTAGGAGCCTCCCATTGTAGAACTGCTTCTACTTTAGATGGATCCACAGCAATACCATTACCAGAAATTACGTGCCCAAGAAAACTCACCTCAGACAACCAGAATTCACACTTGGACAATTTGGCAAAAAGCTTCCTTTCCTTCAAAACCTGCAAAACAATACGCAAATGCTCTGCATGTTCCTCACGAGACTTAGAATAGATTAAAATATCATCAATAAACACCACCACAAAACGATCCAAATGCTCATGGAAAATCTGATTCATGTATTCCATAAACAAACCAGGCGCATTAGAAACCCCGAACGGCATCACCGAATATTCATAATGACCGTACCGTGTTCTAAAGGCCGTCTTCTGAATATCCTCTTCCTTCACCCTTATCTGATGGTACCCCGATCTCAAATCAATCTTACTAAATACACAAGCACCAACCAACTGATCCATCAGATCATCAATCCTTGGAAGCGGATACTTATTCTTAATCGTCACTTTGTTCAACTGGCGATAATCAATACATAACCTCATACTCCCATCTTTCTTTTTCACTAACAAAACTGGAGCACCCCAAGGAGAAACACTTGGTCTCACGAACCTCTTTTCCAACAACTCATTCAACTGCTTTTTCAACTCCACCAATTCAGATGCCGACATTCTATAAGGTGCCATAGAAACAGGTCTAGTACCAGGAACTAGATCTATCGAAAATTCCACCTCTCTCACTGGCGGTACATCTGAAATATCCTCAGGAAACACCTCAGGAAATTCGCACACAACAGGAAACACATCAAGTGAAACTTGACTATCCACCGATAACGATGTAAACACTCCAAACAACTGAGCTTCATCCGCTAAAAGTTTCTTCAACTCTTTAGTAGACAAGAAACTCGAGTCTTCATCTTCCTCAAGAGAAGGAAACCTTACAAGCTTATGATAACAATCAATGTGCACCCGATTAAATTGCAACCAGTTCATTCCCAACACCACATCTAATCCTTCCAACGGTAAACACACTAAATCCATCACAAAGTCTTTGCCATAAATGGCCAAAGGACAACTTAGACACACCAAAGAAGTAGTTACTGACCCCATCGCTGGAGTATCGATAACCATCTCAAAATCCATTACGGACAATACAAGATTCAAACTCTTCGCGCACTCAGACGAAACAAACGAATGAGTCGCTCCAGTATCAATAATAGCAATTAAAGGCATATTATTAATAAAGCAAGTACCTCTTATCAGACGATCTGCCTTTGAAGTCTGAGTTCCCGCCAACGAAAACACTTTCCCACTAGTCTGAGCCTTCTTCAGATTAGGACACTTCGAACTAATGTGACCAGGTTCCCCACAATTGTAACACTTCACGACATTCTTCCTTTTACAATCAGCTAAGACATGTCCGATACCACCACAATTAGAACACTTAATCACATTCCTCCTACACTCATGCTGGCGATGTCCCAACTCACCACATTTAAAACACCTAATAGGATTAGACATACCTCCTCCACCTGACCTCCGATCAAAAGAACCCCTTTGTTTACCTTTATCAGCTGGTGACACATACGGTCCACCACGGAACTGTTGCTTCCCTTTCCTGTCACTCACGCTTTTATAGTGAGCAGAACGAGCCTTACTGTCTTCATCATAGATCCTACAACATTCCACCAAATCAGCAAACCTGCGAATCCTCTGATAACCAATCGCCTGCTTTATCTCAGGACGCAACCCACTTTCATACTTTACACACTTAGAAAATTCAGCAGTCGCTTCCAAATAGTGAGGATAAAACTGCACAAGTTCCACAAACTTAGCAGTATACTCAACAACAGATAAATTACCTTGTTTTAGTTCCAAAAACTCAATCTCTTTCTTTCCTCGGACATCTTCCGGAAAATACTTCCTTAGGAACTCTCTGCTAAACACCTCCCAAGTAATCTCTTCTTCCTCCTCCCCAGCTTCCAACACTTGACGAGTACTGATCCACCAGTCGTCAGCCTCTTCATGTAACATATGAGTGCCCAGCCTCACCTTATCCTCCTCGTCACAATCCATTACCCTAAAAATCCTCTCAATCTCTTTCAACCACAACTGTGCACCATCCGGATCATGTTTCCCTTTAAAGACCGGTGGCTTATTCTTTCTAAACTCATCATTTCCTGCAGCATTCGGTGCACCCTGCACAGCTCGTGCCATAGCCTCCATCGCAGCAGCCAAAGCAGCATCATTACGACCAGCCATATTCTGTTCGTCCAAATACAGAAACTATGGTTAAACAACCACTTGCTCAACACAACTCGCCCAATATACCAGACTCAACAGACCCAACTGACACAACAAACACAACTGACACGGACTGGCTCTGATACCACTTAATGTGACGCCCCCGATCTATACCCCCAATTAACACGCAATTAAGGCGGTAAAAGAAAATTCGAAAATTGATCAGAGTATAATTGAATTATCATGGCATAGAAAGGGAGAATCACATCAAAGTAACCAAACAACTAACATGCAACACCTGCTCATTTAGATATGCAACGTGGGGTAACAATCATACAGAGGAAACATCGTTCCTTACACCCACCTTTCAGAAATTAGAATTAAAGCGGAAAGATCTAAAATCTGAATAACACATATACATATATACATATAAACTTGCCCGTCATACATCAAGTTATACATGTACAGCCAAAATATATCATCAGATAAACAAAACAATCACACACGGCCACCCTATGCTACCCGGAGTCACATATCAGAGCCGACCGACCAAAATAATGAAGACGCAACGCTTCACAAAAGAATACCTCCAGCAACTCTAATCTGCAACGCCTCATAGAGCGTTATAAAACAGCAGAAGTGTGAGAAAAACAACCATAATATAATTGAATAAAATTATATATATAAACACAAAAATGTACAAGTAACACATTCTCACCACAACCACATATAAACATAATATCGCACAATTCTCAAGCATCGAATACCATTACACACCACACATATACCATACAATCGTCAATCATATTCACAAATTCGCACACAATTAATTCATGATTTAATGCAATGCACATAGACCGACACAACGACTCTATGCACATGCCATGCGGTACCGACTTCCAATGTCTCTTGTCTCATCATCAGTTCACTCAGGAACTATTGGAACAATCGCTCGTTACTGAGAATCTCAAGTAACTCCCCGTCGGGCCTACGATGTTCACCCGTCGCTTTAAGTCCTCAGGCAGCGCCTCATATTTTCGAGGCACACGACGTTAAGGATTGCTTTAAGTCTCCAAAGGAGCCCACAATCGTCTATACTTATCGCTTTAAGTCCTCAGGCAACGCCTCGTATTTTTGAGGCACACGATGGTATAGTGGATTCCCTCAAGAATCAAATCGTCACTCAGGACGTTTCAACAATGCACAATATGATGCTTGGCATACAACGACTCATGACTTTCACATTGCATGCTCACACACATCAACAATCATGCATATATCATCAAATATCACACATAGCATTTTCTTGCCTTTCGGCCACAAATCATCATCACAACATCTCATCAAAAACAACTATTCACGATTAATCGGTAAAGTCGGCCAAAAGTCGGGTAAAAATAATATATTTCTTCACCAAATCATAGAACGTATTTTTAGCTTCACATCCATATAAAGAACACTTAAATCGGATAAACAACGAAGAAGATATGAATATTTCAAAATAACGTAAAAACATAAACCGGTCGCCCGACACTACGAAATGGTTTGAAAAAACTGTACCGATTGGACTAGATTCAGACCTCAAAACTATTTTTCCTAGAAAGGACATCTCGTTAGCTTCCCAACGCTTCGAACGGGGACCAAAACCGACTTACGGTTCAAGAGATATGAATTTCCGAAGTTTCCCCGACAAACCAGAATTTTATGGTTCAGCACAGTATGTATCGATACATAGGCTTTATGTATCGATACAAAAAGACCTCATGTATCGATACATAGCACGCATGTGTCGACACATGCTGTAGTGAAAATGCTGTTTTTCCCAATTTTCACAGTATGTATCGATGCATAGGGGTTATGTATCGATACATAAACCATTTCGTATCGATACATAGCTGTTATGCATCGATTCATGCTCTGTTTTTCCTTAAAAACCAGAATTTCTCAAAATACACCATTGCTGTCCCTTTTCCAAAATGCCCGGAAACTCGACTAAATCGAACATTTTCACCGAAACAAACATATACGCCCAATCACCAAATACAAAAGAACAATTTAGAACACATAAACGAAATTTCTACGACGTTCGATTTTTCGATTAAATTTCAACCTTTCAAAAACCAGATTTTTCAAACCTCACCGAATCGAATAAAAAGCACGCTATACGACGACCTAACATTGCTCGATACAACTACGTAATTTATTTCGAATTCTAACCGTGAAAACATCGTTTTCTATCGATTTCCTACAATTCGACCTAAACGGACAAAACAACGGAAACATAACGAAAACTAACCAAAACATAACCGAACTTCATGAAACTTTAAACAGCAGCTCACATACATATAACCAACCAACACATGTATTTATACGACTTTTCGACCGTAAAAACATTGGTTTCTATCGATTTCGTCAAATACGGCATAAACGGAAACATATGGAAAAACCAACCAAAACATCCACACAAAACATACATAATCATACACAATCATAGTATAATCGAGTTTCGCACCCTTACCCGATAAATTCGCGTTCTAGAAAGTCGGGAGATTGATTTCTTCCTTCACAAGTTTTTTTTTTCTCTTTTCTTCTTTCTCTTCTCTTTTCTTCTTCTCTATTTTTCTGGTTTTTCTTTCTTTTTCTTTCTATACTTTCTATTTATTCTAACTTAATCAATATACACCCAAATGCCCAAAATACCCCTACACTCAAATTTCTCGCAAACGATCCCAAAACGCGATAAAATATATTCCCGCCGAAAAATAACATATTTTCACATAAAAGTCGAAAATACAATAAAATAATAATAAAATAATCAAAACGACTCAATAAACAAAATTGGCAAAACGGGGCGTTACAGCCGAGGCAGCACTTTAAAAACTAAGGCTCTCCGAAGATACCAATGTAATATCTCGACAAACGAGATTCTTCGGGTGGTCGAAGCAGTATCTTATAAACTAAGGCTCTTCGATGATACCAAAGAAGTATCTCAACAAACGAGATTCTTCAGGTGGTCGAAGCAGCACCTTATCAACAAGGGCTCTCCGATGATACCAAAGCAGTATCTCAACAAATGAGATTATTCAGGTGGTCGAAGTAGCACCTTATCAACTAAGGCTCTCCGATGATACCAAAGCAGTATCTCAACAAACGAGATTCTTTAGGTGGTCAAAGCAACACCTTATCAACTAAGGCTCTCCGACGATACCAATGTATTAACTCAACTAACGAAATTCTTCGGGTGGTCAAAGCAGCACCTTATCAACTAAGGTTCTCCGCTGATACCTAAGCAGTATCTCAACAAACGAGATTCTTCAGGTGCTTGAAGAAGCGCCTTATAAATTAAGGATCTCCCATGATACCAAAGCAGTACCTCAACAAAGGAGATTTTTTGCGTGGTCGAAGTAGCACCTTATCAACTAAGGCTCTCCGATGATACCAAAGAAGTATCTCAACAAACGAGATTCTTTAGGTGGTCGAAGCAACACCTTATCAACTAAGGATCTCCGACGATACCAAAGCATTACCTCAACAAACGAGATTCTCTGGGTGGTCAAAGCAGCCCCTTATCAACAAAGGTTCTCCGCTGATACCAAAGCAGTATCTCAACAAATGAGATTCATTGGGTGGTCAAAGCAGTACCTTATAAATTAAGCTTCTCCGACGATACCAAAGCATTACCTCAACAAACGAGATTCTTCGGGTGGTCAAAGCAGCCCCTTATCAACAAAGGTTCTCCGCTGATACCAAAGCAGTATCTCAACAAATGAGATTCTTTGGGTGGTCAAAGCAGTACCTTATAAATTAAGGTTCTTCGATGATACCAAAGCAGTATCTCAACAAACGAGATTCTTAGGGTGGTCGAAGCAGTACCATATAAACTAATGCTCTTCGATGATACCAAAGCAGTGTCTCAACAAACAAGATTCTTCGGGTGTTCGAAGCAGCACCTTATCAACTAAGGCTCTCCGATGATACCAAACGAGATTCTTCGGATGGTTGAAGCAACACCTTATCAACTTAAGCTCTTCGATGATACCAAAGCAGTATCTCTAATCAAACGAGATTCTTCGATTGGTCGAAGTAGCACCATATCAATTAAGGCTCTTCGATGATACCAAAGTAGTATCCCAACAAACGAGAGTCTTCAGGTTGTTGAAGCAGCAACTTATAAACTAAGGATCTCCGATGATACCAAAGTAGTATCTCAACAAACGGGATTCTTCGAGTGGTCGAAGCAGAACCTTATAAACTAAGGCTCTCCGATGATACCAAAGGAGTATCTCAATAAATGAGATTCTTCGCGTGGTCGAAGCAGCACCTTATAAATTAAGGATCTCTGATGATACCAAAATTGTATCTCAACAAATGTGATTCTTCGGGTGGCCGAGGCAGCACTTTAAAAACTAAGGCTCTCCGAAGATACCAATGTAATATCTCGACAAACGAGATTCTTCGGGTGGTCGAAGCAGTATCTTATAAACTAAGGCTCTTCGATGATACCAAAGAAGTATCTCAACAAACGAGATTCTTTAGGTGGTCGAAGCAGCACCTTATCAACAAGGGCTCTCCGATGATACCAAAGCAGTATCCTAACAAATGAGATTATTCGGGTGGTCGAAGTAGCACCTTATCAACTAAGGCTCTCCGATGATACCAAAGCAGTATCTCAACAAACGAGATTCTTTAGGTGGTCAAAGCAACACCTTATCAACTAAGGCTCTCCGACGATACCAATGTATTAACTCAACTAACAAAATTCTTCGGGTGGTCAAAGCAGCACCTTATGAACTAAGGTTCTCCGCTGATACCTAAGCAGTATCTCAACAAACGAGATTCTTCAGGTGCTTGAAGAAGCGCCTTATAAATTAAGGCTCTCCCATGATACCAAAGCAGTACCTCAACAAAGGAGATTTTTTGGGTGGTCGAAGTAGCACCTTATCAACTAAGGCTCTCCAATGATACCAAAGAAGTATCTCAACAAACGAGATTCTTTAGGTGGTCGAAGCAACACCTTATCAACTAAGGATCTCCGACGATACCAAAGCATTACCTCAACAAACGAGATTCTCTGGGTGGTCAAAGCAGCCCCTTATCAACAAAGGTTCTCCGCTGATACCAAAGCAGTATCTCAACAAATGAGATTCATTGGGTGGTCAAAGCAGTACCTTATAAATTAAGCTTCTCCGATGATACCAAAGCATTATCTCAAAAAACGAGATTTTACGGGTGGTTGAAGCAGCACATTATAAATTAAGGCTCTCTGTTGATACCAAAGCAGTATCTCAACAAACGAGATTCTTAGGGTGGTCGAAGCAGTACCATATAAACTAATGCTCTTCGATGATACCAAAGCAGTGTCTCAACAAACAAGATTCTTCGGGTGGTCGAAGCAGCACCTTATCAACAAAGGCTCTCCGATTATTCCAAACGAGATTCTTCGGATGGTTGAAGCAACGCCTTATCAACTAAGGCTCTTCGATGATACCAAAGCAGTATCTCTAATCAAACGAGATTCTTCGATTGGTCGAAGTAGCACCATATCAATTAAGGCTCTTCGATGATACCAAAGTAGTATTTCAACAAACGGGATTCTTCGGGTGGTCGAAGCAGAACCTTATAAACTAAGGCACTCCGATGATACCAAAGGAGTATCTCAACAAATGAGATTCTTCGCGTGGTCGAAGCAGCACCTTATAAATTAAGGTTCTCTGATGATACCAAAATTGTATCTCAACAAACGTGATTCTTCGGGTGGCCGAGGCAGCACCTTAAAAACTAAGGCTCTCCGAAGATACCAATGTAATATCTCGACAAACAAGATTCTTCGGGTGGTTGAAGCAGTATCTTATAAACTAAGGCTCTTCGATGATACCAAAGAAGTGTCTCAACAAATGAGATTCTTTAGGTGGTCAAAGCAACACCATATCAATTAAGGCTCTCCGACGATACCAATGCATTAACTCAACTAACGAGATTCTTCGGGTGGTCAAAGCAGCACCTTATCAACTAAGGTTCTCCTCTGATACCAAAGCAGTATCTCAACAAACGAGATTCTTCAGATGGATGAAGCAGCACCTTATAAATTAAGGTTCTCTGATGATACCAAAATTCTATCTCAACAAACGTGATTCTTCAGGTGGCCGAGGCAGCACCTTAAAAACTAAGGCTCTCCGAAGATACCAATGTAATATCTCAACAAACGTGATTCTTCGGGTGGTCGAAGCAGTATCTTATAAACTAAGGCTCTTCAATGATACCAAAGAAGCATCTCAAAAAACGAGATTCTTCGGGTGGTCGAAGCAGCACCTTATCAACTAAGGCTCTCCGATAATAGCAAAGCAGTATCTCAACAAATGAGATTATTCGGGTGGTCGAAGTAGCACCTTATCAATTAAGGCTCTCCGATGATACCAACGCAGTATCTCAACAAACGAGATTCTTTAGGTGGTCAAAGCAACATCTTATCAACTAAGGCTCTCCGACGATACCAATGCATTACCTCAACTAACGAAATTCTTCGGGTGGTCAAAGAAGCACCTTATCAACTAAGGTTCTCCGCAGATACCAAACCAGTATCTCAACAAACGAGATTCTTTGGGTGGTCAAAGAAGCACCTTATAAATGAAGGTTCTCCGATGATACCAAAGCAGTATCTCAACAAACGAGATTCTTCTGGTGGTCGAAGCAGTACCTTATCAACTAAGGCTCTCCGACGATACCAATGCATTAAATTAACTAACGAGATTCTTCGGGTAGTCAAAGCATCACCTTAACAACTAAGGCTCTTCGACGATACCAAAGCATTATCTCAACAAACGAGATTTTTTGGGTGGTCAAAGCAGCACCTTATCAACTAAGGTTATCCATTGATACCCAAGCAGTATCTCAATAAACGAGATTCTTCGCGTGGTCGAAGCAACACCTTATAAATTAAGGTTATCTGATGATACCAAAATTGTATCTCAACAAACGTGATTCTTCGGTTGGCCGAGGCAACGCCTTGAAAACTAAGGCTCTCCGAAGATACCAATGTAATATCTCAACAAACGAGATTCTTCGGGTGGTCGAAGCAGTATCTTATAAACTAAGGCTCTCCGATGATACCAAAGGAGTATCTCAATAAATGAGATTCTTCGTGTGGTCGAAGCAGCACCTTATAAATTAAGGTTCTCTGATGATACCAAAATTGTATCACAACAAACGTGATTCTTCGGGTGGCCGAGGCAGCACCTTAAAAACAAAGGTTCTCCGAAGATACCAATGTAATTTTTCGACAAACGAGATTCTTCGGGTGGTCGAAGCAGTATCTTATAAACTAAGGCTCTTCGATGATACCAAATAAGTATCTCAACAAGCGAGATTATTCAGGTGGTCGAAGCAGCACCTTATCAACTAAGGCACTCCGATGATACCAAAGCAGTATCTCAAAAAATGAGATTATTCACGTGGTCGAAGTAGCACCTTATCAACTAAGGCACTCCGATGATACCAAAGCAGTATCTCAATAAACGAGATTCTTTAGGTGGTCAAAGCAACACCTTATCAATTAAGGCTCTCCGACGATACCAATGCATTAACTCAACTAACGAGATTCTTCGGGTGGTCAAAGCAGCACCTTATCAACTAAAGTTCTCCGCTGATACCAAAGCAGTATCTCAACAAACGAGATTCTTCGGGTGGTTGACGCAGCACCTTATAAATTAAGGTTCTCTGATGATACCAAAATTGTATCTCAACAAACGTGATTCTTCTGGTGGCCGAGGCAGCGCTTTAAAAACTAAGGCTCTCCGAAGATACCAATGTAATATCTCAACAAACGTGATTCTTCGGGTGGTCGAAGCAGTATCTTATAAACTAAGGCTCTTCGATGATACCAAAGAAGCATCTCAACAAACAAGATTCTTCGGGTGGTCGAAACAGCACCTTATCAACTAAGGCTCTCCGATGATACCAAAGCAGTATCTCAACAATTGAGATTATTCGGGTGGTCGAAGTAGCACCTTATCAACTAAGGCTCTGCGATGATACCAAAGCAGTATCTCAACAAACGAGATTATTTAGGTGGTCAAAGCAACACCTTATCAACTAAGGCTCTCCGACGATACCAATGCATTAAATCAACAAACGAGATTCTTCGGGTGGTCAAAGCAGCACCTTATCAACTAAGGTTCTCCGCTGATACCAAAGTTGTATCTCAACAAACGAGATTCTTCGGGTGGTTGAAGCAGCACCTTATAATCTAAGGCTCTCCGATGATACCAAAGCAGTATCTCAACAAACGAGATTCTTTAGGTGGTCAAAGCAACACCTTATCAACTAAGGCTTTCGGACGATACCAATACATTAACTCAACTAACGAGATTCTTCGGGTGGTCAAAGCATCACCTTAACAACTAAGGCTCTCTGACGATACCAAAGCATTATCTCAACAAACGAGATTCTTCGGGTGGTCAAAGCAGCACCATATCAACTAAGGTTCTCCATTGATACCTAAGCAGTATCTCAATAAACGAGATTCTTCGCGTGGTCGAAGCAACACCTTATAAATTAAGGTTATCTGATGATACCAAAATTGTATATCAACAAACGTGATTCTTCGGGTGGCCGAGGCAGTGTCTTAAAAACTAAGGCTCTCCGAAGATACCAATGTAATATCTCAACAAACGTGATTCTTCGGGTGGTCGAAGCGGTATCTTATAAACTAAGGCTCTTCGATGATACCAAAGAAGTATCTCAACAAACGAGATTCTTCGGGTGGTCGAAGAAGCACCTTATCAACTAAGGCTCTCCGATGATACCAAAGCAGCATCTCAAGAAATGAGATTATTCGGGTGGTCGAAGTAACACCTTATTACTAAGGCTCTCTGACGATACCAATGCATTAACTCAACTAACAAGATTCTTCAGGTGGTCGAATGGGCACCATATCAATTAAGGCTCTTCGACGATACCAAAGTCGTATCCCAACAAACGAGATTCTTCGGGTGGTCGATGCAGCACCTTATAAACTAAGGATCTTCGATGATACCAAAGCAGTATCTCAACAAACGAGATTCTTCTAGTGGTTGAAGCAGCATCGTATCAACTAAGGATCTCCGATGATACCTAAGCAGTATCTCAACAAATGAGATTATTCAGGTGGTCGAAGTAGCACCTTATCAACTAAGGCTCTTCGATGATACCAAAGCAGTATCTCAACAAACAAGATTCTTTAGGTGGTCGAAGCAACACCTTATCAACTAAGGCTCTCCACAGATACCAAAGCAGTATCTCAACAAACGAGATTCTTCGGTTGGTCGAAGCAGTACCTTATAAATTAGGGTTCTCATATGATACCAAAGCAGTATCTCAACAAAGGAGATTCTTCGGGTGGTTGAAGCAGCACCTTATAAACTAAGGCTCTCCGATGATACCAGAGCAGTACCTCAACAAACGAGATCCTTCGGGTGGTCGAACGAGTACCTTTTAAACTAAGGCTCTTCGATGATACCAAAGCAGTATCCAAACAGACAAGATTCTTCGGGTGGTCGAAGCAGCACCTTATCAACTAAGGCTCTCCGATGATACCATAGTAGTATCTCACCAAACGAGATTCTTCGAATGGTTGAAGCAACACCTTATCAACTAAGGCTCTCTGATGATACCAAAGCAGTATCTCTGAACAAACGAGATTCTTTGGTTGGACAAAGTAGCACGATATCAATTAAAGCTCTTTGATGAGACCAAACTAGTATCCCAACAAACGAGAGTCTTCGGGTGGTCGAAACAGCACCTTATAAACTAAGGATCTCCGATGATGCCAAAGTGGTATCTCAACAAACGGGATTCTTCGGGTGGTCGAAGCAGAACCTTATAAACTAAGGCTCTCCGATGATGCCAAAGCAGTATCTCAACAAACGAGATTCTTTAGGTTGGTCGAACCAACACCTTATCAACTAAGGCTCTCCGACGACACCAAAGCATTATCTCAACAAACGAGATTCTTCGGGTGGTCAAAGCAGCACCTTATCTACTAAGGTTCTCTGCTGCTACCGAAGCTGTTTATCAACAAACGAGATTCTTCGGGTGGTCGAAGCAGCACCTTATAAATTAAGGTTCTCTGATGCTACCAAAATTATATCTCAACAAACGGGATTCTTCGGGTGGTCGAAGCAGAACCTTATAAACTAAGGCTCTCCGATGATACCACAATAGTATCTCAACAAACGAGATTCTTTAGGTGGTCGAAGCAACACCTTATCAACTAAGGCTCTCCGACGATAGCAAAGCATTATCTCAACAAACGAGATTCTTCGGGTGGTCAAAGCAGCACCTTATCAACTAAGGTTCTCCATTGATACCCAAGCAGTATCTCAATAAACGAGATTCTTTGCATGGTCAAAGCAGCATCTTATAAATTAAGGTTCTCTGATGATACCAAAATTTTATCTCAACAAACGTGATTCTTTGGGTGGCCGAGGCAGCACCTTAAAAACTAAGGCTCTCTAAAGATACCAATCTAATATCTCAACAAACGAGATTCTTCGGGAGGTCGAAGCAGTATTTTATAAA
Organism: Lathyrus tuberosus; assembly: GCA_022829125.1. Classification (NCBI taxonomy): domain Eukaryota; kingdom Viridiplantae; phylum Streptophyta; class Magnoliopsida; order Fabales; family Fabaceae; genus Lathyrus; species Lathyrus tuberosus. The sequence goes on from JALAZF010000183.1 coordinate 4,249,347, forward strand.
CTAAGGCTCTTCGATGATACCAAAGAAGTATCTCAACAAACGATATTCTTTGGGTGGTTGAAGTAGCACCTTATCAACTAAGGCTCTCTGATGATACCAAAGTAGTATCTCAACAAATGAGATTATTCGGGTGGTCCAAGTAGCACCTTATCAACAAAGGCTCTCCGATGATACCAAAGCAGTATCTCAACAAACAAAATTCTTTAGGTGGTGAAAGCAACACCTTAACAACTAAGGCTCTCCGACGATACCAATGCATTAACTCAACAAACGAGATTCTTCGGGTGCTCAAAGCAGCACCTTATCAACTAAGGTTCTCCGCTGATACCTAAGCAGTATCTCAACAAACGAGATTCTTCGGGTGGTTGAAGAAGCACCTTATAAATTAAGGCTCTCCCATGATACCAAAGCAGTGTCTCAACAAACGAGATTCTTCTGGTGGTCGAAGCAGTACCTTAGAAACTAAGGCTCTTCGATGATACCAAAGCAGTATCTCAACAAACGAGATTCTTCGGGTGGTTGAAGCAGCACCTTATCAACTAAGGCTCTCCGATGATACCAAAGCAGTATCTCAACAAATGAGATTATTCAGGTGGTCGAGGTAGCACCTTATCAACTAAGGCTCTCCGATGATACCAAAGCAGTATCTCAAAATAAGAGATTATTCAGGTGGTCGAAGAAGCACCTAATGAACTAAGGCTCTCCGATGATACCAAATCAGTATCTCAACAAACAAGATTCTTTAGGTGGTGAAAGCAACACCTTATCAACTAAGGCTCTCCGATGATACCAAAGCAGTATCTCAATAAACGGGATTCTTCAGTTGGTCGAAGCAATACCTTATAATTTAGGGTTCTCCGATGATACCAAAGCAGTATCTCAACAAAGGAGATTCTTCGGGTGGTTGAAGCAGCACCTTATAAACTAAGGCTCTCCGATGATACCAAAGAAGTACCTCAACAAACGAGATTCTTCGGGTGGTCGAACCAGTACCTTATAAACTAAAACTCTTCGATGATACCAAAGCAGTATCCATACAAACAAGATTCTTCGGGTGGTCGAAGCAGCACCTTATCAACTAAGACTCTCCGATGATACCATAGTAGTATCTCACCAAACGAGGTTCTTCGGATGGTTGAAGCAGCACCTTATCAACTAAGGCTCTCCGATGATACCAAAGCAGTATCTCTGAACAAACACGATTCTTCGGTTGGTCGAAGTAGCACCATATCAATTAAGGCTCTTCGATAATACCAAAGTAGTATCCCGACAAACGGGAGTCATCAGGTGGTTGAAGCAGCGCCTTATAAACTAGGATCTCCGATGATACCAAAGCGGTATCTCAACAAACGGGATTCTTCGGGTGGTCGAAGCAGAACCTTATAAACTAAGGCTCTCTGATGATACCAAAGCGGTATCTCAACAAACGAGATTCTTTAGGTGGTCGAAGCAACACCTTATCAACTAAGCCTCTCCGACGATACCAAAGCATTATCTCAACAAACGAGATTCTTCGGGTGGTCAAAGCAGCACCTTATCAACTAAGGTTCTCTGCTGATACCAAAGCTGTTTATCAACAAACGAGATTCTTCGGGTGGTCGAAGTAGCACCTTATAAATTAAGGTTCTCTAATGCAACCAAAATAATATCTCAACAAACGGGATTCTTCGGGTGGCCGAAGCAGCACCTTATAAACTTAGGTTCTCCGATGATACCAATGTAATATCTCAACAAACGAGATTCTTCGGGTGGTCGAAGCAGTACCTTATAAACTAAGGCTTTTCGATGATACCAAAGAAGTATCTCAACAAACGAGAATCTTCGGGTGGTCGAAGCAACACCTTATCAACTAAGGCTCTCCGATGATACCAACGCAGTATCTCAACAAATGAGATTATTCGGATGCTCGAAGTAGCACCTTATCAACTAAGGCTCTCCGATGATACCAAAGCAGTATCGCAACAAACGAGATTCTTTAGGTGGTCGAAGCAATACCTTATCAACTAAGGCGCTCCGACGATACCAAAGCATTATCTTAACAAACGAGATTCTTCGGGTTGTCAAAGCAGCATCTTATAACCTAAGGTTCTCCGCTGATACCAAAGCAGTATCTCAACAAAATGTATTTTTGGGTGGTCGAAGCAGTACCTTATAAATTAAGGTTCTCCGATGATACCAAAGCAGTATCTCAACAAACGAGATTCTTCGGGTGGTTGAAGCAGCACCTTATAAACTAAGGCTCTCCGATGATACCATAGTAGTATCTCAACAAACGAAATTCTTCGGGTGGTCGAATCAGTACATTATAAACTAAGGCTCTTCGATGATACCAAAACAGTATCTCTGATCAAACTAGATTCTTCGGTTGGTCGAAGTAGCACCATATCAATTAAGGCTCTTCGATGATACCAAAGTAGTATCCCAACAAACGAGAGTCTTCGGGTTGTCGAAGCAGTAACTTATAAACTAAGGCTCTCCGATGATACCAAAGCAGTATCTCAACAAACGATATTTTCCAGGTGGTCAAAGCAGCACCTTAACAACTATGGCTCTCCGACGATACCAAAGAATTATCTCAACAAACGAGATTCTTCGGGTGGTCAAAGCAGCACCTTATCAACTAAGGTTCTCTGCTGATACCGAAGCTGTTTATCAACAAACGAGATTCTTCGGGTGGTCGAAGCAGCAGCTTATAAATTAAGGTTCTCTCATGCCACCAAAATTATATCTCAACAAACGGGATTCTTCGGGTGGCCGAAGCAGCACCTTATAAACTTAAGTTCTTCGATGATACCAATGTAATATCTCAACAAACGAGATTCTTCGGGTGGTCGAAGCAGTACCTTATAAACTAAGGCTCTTTGAGGATACCAAAGAAGTATCTCAACAAACGAGATTCTTCGGGTGGTCGAAGCAACACCTTATCAACTAAGGCTCTCCGATGATACCAACGCAGTATCTCAACAAATGAGATTATTCGGATGCTCGAAGTAGCACCTTATCAACTAAGGCTCTCCGATGATACCAAAGCAGTATCGCAACAAATGAGATTCTTTAGGTGGTCGAAGCAACACCTTATCAACTAAGGCTCTCTGACGATACCAAAGCAGTATCTCAACAAACGGTATTTTTGGGTGGTCTAAGCAGTACCTTATAAATTAAGGTTCTCCAATGATACCAAAGCAGTATCTCAACAAACGAGATTCTTCGGGTGGTTGAAGTAGTATCTTATAAACTAAGGCTCTCCGATGATAACAAAACAGTATCTCAACAAACGAAATTCTTCGGGTGGTCGAAGTAGTACATTATAAACTAAGGCTTTTCGATGATACCAAAACAGTATCTCTGATCAAACGAGATTCTTCGGTTGGTCGAAGTAGCAACATATCAATTAAGGCTCTTCGATGATACCAAAGTAGTATCCCAACAAACGAGAGTCTTCGGGTTATCGAAGTAGCAACTTATAAACTAAGGATATCCGATGATACCAAAGTAGTATCTCCACAAGTGGGATTCTTCGGGTGGTCGAAGCAGAACCTTATAAACTAAGGCTCTCCGATGATACCAAAGCAGTATCCCAACAAACGAGATTCTTCAAGTGGTCAAAGCAGCACCTTAACAACTAAGGCTCTCTGACGATACCAAAGCATTATCTCAACAAACGAGATTCTTCGGGTGGTCAAAGCAGCACCTTATCAACTAAGGTTCTCCACTGATACCAAAGTTGTATCTCAATAAACAAGATTCTTCGCGTGGTCGATGCAGCACCTTATAAATTAAGGTTCTCTGTTGATACCAAAATTGTATCTCAACAAACGTTATTCTTCGGGTGGCCGAGGCAGCACCATAAAAACTAAGGCTCTTCGAAGATACCAATTTAATATCTCAACAAACGAGATTCTTCGGGCGGTCGAAGCAGTATCTTATAAACTAAGGCTCTTCAATGATACCAAACTAGTATCCCAACAAACGAGAGTCTTCGGTTGGTCGAAGCAGCACCTTATAAACTAAGGATCTCCGATGATACCAAAGCGGTATCTCAACAAACGAGATCCTTCGGGTGGTCGAAGCAGAACCTTATAAACTAAGGCTCTCCAATGATACCAAAGCAGTATCTCAACAAACGAGATTCTTTAGGTGGTCGAAGCAACACCTTATCAACTAAGGCTCTCCGACGATACCAAAGCATTATCTCAACAAACGAGATTCTCCGAGTGGTCAAAGCAGCACCTTATTAACTAAGGTTCTCTATTGATACCGAAGCTGTATCTCAACAAACGAGATTCTTCGGGTGGTCGAAGCAGCACCTTATAAATTAAGGTTCTCTGATGATACCAAAATTATATCTCAACAAATGGGATTCTATGGGTGGCCAAAGCAACACCTTATAAAATAAGGCTCTCCGATGATACTAATGTAATATCTCAACAGACGAGATTCTTCGGGTGGTCGAAGCAATGCGTTATAAACTAAGGCTCTTCGATGATACCATAGAAGTATCTCAAAAAACGAGATTCTTCGGGTGGTCGAAGCAGCACCTTTTAAACTAAGGCTCTCCGATGATACCAACACAGTATCTCAACAAATGATATTATTCGGATGCTCGAAGTAGCACCTTATCAACTAAGGCTCTCCGATGATACCAAAGCAGTATCGCAACAAATGAGATTCTTTAGGTGGTCGAAGCAACACCTTATCAACTAAGGCTCTCCGAAGATACCAAAGCATTGTCTCTACAAATGAGATTCTTCGGGTGGTCAAAGCAGCATCTTATCTACTAAGGTTCTCCGCTGATACCAAAGCAGTATCTCAATAAACAGAATTTTTGGGTGGTCGAAGCAGTACCTTATAAATTAAGGTTCTCCAATGATACCAAAGCAGTATCTCAACAAATGAGATTCTTTGGGTGATTGAAGCAATACCTTACAAACTAAGGCTCTCCGATGATACCAAAACAGTATCTCAATAAACGAAATTCTTCGGGTGCTCGAAGCAGTACATTATAAACTATGGCTCTTCGATGATACCAAAGCAGTATCCCAACAAACAAGATTCTTCGGGTGGTCGAAGCAGCACCTTATCAACTAAGGCTCTCCGATGATACCAAAGCATTATCTCTACACAAACGAGATTCTTCTGTTGGTCAAAGTAGCACCATATCAATTAAGGCTCTTCGATGATACCAAAGTAGTATCCCAACAAACGAGAGTCTTCCGGTGGTCAAAGCAGCACCTTATAAACTAAGGATCTTCGATGATACCATAGCAGTATCTGAACAAACGGGAATCTTCGGGTGGTCGAAGCAGAACCTTATAAACTAAGGCTCTCCAATGATACCAAAGTAGTATCTCAACAAACGAGATTCTTCGGGTGGTCGAAGCAACACCTTATAAACTAAGGCTATTTGATGATGCCAAAGCAGTATCTCAACAATGAGATTCTTGGGTAGTCGAAGAAGCACCTTATCAACTAAGGCTCTCCGATGATACCAAAGCAGTATCTCAACAAATGAGATTATTTAGGTGGTGAAGTAGTACCTTATCAAATAAGGCTCTCCGATGATACCAAAGCAGTATCTCAACAAACGAGATTCTTTAGGTGGTCGAAGCAACACGTTATCAATAAGGCTCTCCAACGATACCAAAGCATTATCTCAACAAACGAGATTCTTCGGGTGGTCAAAGCAGCACCTTTTCAACTAAGGTTCTCCGCTGATACCAAAGAAGTATCTCAACAAACGAGATTCTTCGGGTGGTCGAAGCAGTACCTTATAAATTAAGGTTCACCGATGATACCAAAGCAGTATCTCAACAAACGAGATTCTTTGGGTGGTCGAAGCAGTACCATATAAACAAAGGATCTTCGATGATACCAAAGTAGTATCCCAACAAACAAGATTCTTCGGGTGGTCGAAGCAACACCTTATCAACTAAGGTTCTCTGATGATACCAAAGCAGTATCTCTGCACAAACGAGATTCTTCGGTTGGTCGAATAAGCACCATATCAATTAAGGCTCTTCGACGATATCAAAGTCGTATCCCAACAAACGAGAGTCTTCGGGTGGTCGAAGCAGTACCTTATAAACTAAGGATCTTCGATGATACCAAAGCAGTATCTCAACAAACGGGATTCTTCGGGTGGTCTAAGCAGAACCTTATAAACTAAGGCTCTCCGATGATACCAAAGTAGTATCTCAACAAACGAGATTATTCGGGTGGTCGAAGAATCACCTTATCAACTAAGGCTCTCCGATGATACCAACGGTGTATCTCAACAAATGAGATTATTCGGGTGGGTAAAGTAGCACCTTATCAACTAAGGCTCTCCAATGATACCAAAGCAGTATCTCAACAAATGAGATTATTCGGGTGGTCGAAGTAGCACCTTATCAACTAAGGTTCTCCACTGATACCAAAGCAATACCTCAACAAATGAGATTTTTCGGGTGGTCGAAGCAGTGCCTTATAAATTAAGGTTCTCCGATGATACCAAAGCAGTATCTCAACAAACGAGATTCTTCGGGTGGTTGAAGCAGCACCTTATAAACTAAGGCTCTCCGATGATACCAAAGCAGTATCTCAAAAAAATGAGATTCTTTAGGTGGTCGAAGCAACACCTTATCAACTAAGGCTCTCCGACGATACGAAAGCATTATCTCAACAAACGAGATTCTTCGGGTGGTCAAAGCAGCACCTTATCAACTAAGGTTCCCCACTGATACCAAAGCAATATCTCAACAAATGTGATTCTTCAGGTGGTCGAAGCAGTACCTTATAAATTAAGGTTCTCCGATGATACCAAAGCAGTATCTCAGCAAACGGTATTTTTGGGTGGTCGAAGCAGTACCTTATAAATTAAAGTTCTCCAATGACACCAAAGCAGTATCTCAACAAACGAGATTCTTCGGGTGGTTGAAGCAATACCTTATAAACTAAGGCTCTCCGATGATACCAAAACAGTATCTCAATAAACGAAATTCTTCGGGTGCTCGAAGCAGTACATTATAAACTAAGGCTCTTCGATGATACCAAAGTAGTATCCCAACAAACGAGAGTCTTCGGGTGGTCGAAGCAGCACCTTAAAAACTAAGATTCTTCGATGATACCAAAGCAGTATCTCAACAAACGGGAATCTTCGGGTGGTTGAAGCTGAACCTTATAAACTAAGGCTCTCCGATGATACCAAAGTAGTATCTCAACAAACGAGATTCTTCGGTTGGTCGAAACAACACCTTATAAACTAAGACTATTTGATGATACCAAAGCAGTATCTCAACAACGAGATTCTTCGGGTGGTCGAAGAAGCACCTTATCAACTAAGGCTCTCCGATGATACCAAAGCAGTATCTCAACAAATGAGATTATTTAGGTGGCGAAGTAGTACCTTATCAACTAAGGCTCTCCGATGATACCAAAGCAGTATCTCAACAAACGATATTCTTTAGGTGGTCTTAGCAAACAGTTATCAACTAAGGCTCTCCAACGATACCAAAGCAATATCTCAACAAACGAGATTCTTCGGTTGGTCAAAGCAGCACATTTCCAACTAAGATTCTCCGCTGATACCAAAGCTGTATCTAAACAAACGAGATTCTTCGGGTGGTCGAAGCAGTACCTTATAAATTAAGGTTCACCGATGATACCAAAGCAGTATCTCAACAAACGAGATTCTTCGGGTGGTCGAAGCAGTACCTTATAAACAAAGGATCTTCGATGATACCAAAGTAGTATCCCAACAAACAAGATTCTTCGGGTGGTCGAAGCAACACCTTATCAACTAAGGCTCTCCGATGATACCAAAGCAGTATCTCTGCACAAACGAGATTCTTCGGTTGGTCGAATAAGCACCATATCAATTAAGGCTCTTCGACGATATCAAAGTCGTATCCCAACAAACGAGAGTCTTCGGGTGGTCGAAGCAGTACCTTATAAACTAAGGATCTTCGATGATACCAAAGCAGTATCTCAACAAACGGGATTCTTCGGGTGGTCTAAGCAGAACCTTATAAACTAAGGCTCTCCGATGATACCAAAGTAGTATCTCAACAAACGAGATTATTCGGGTGGTCGAAGAATCACCTTATCAACTAAGGCTCTCCGATGATACCAACGCAGTATCTCAACAAATGAGATTATACGGGTGGGTAAAGTAGCACCTTATCAACTAAGGCTCTCCGATGATACCAAAGCAGTATCTCAACAAATGAGATTATTCGGGTGGTCGAAGTAGCACCTTATCAACTAAGGTTCTCCATTGATACCAAAGCAATACCTCAACAAATGAGATTTTTCGGGTGGTCGAAGCAGTGCCTTATAAATTAAGGTTCTCCGATGATACCAAAGCAGTATCTCAACAAACGAGATTCTTCGGGTGGTTGAAGCAGCACCTTATAAACTAAGGCTCTCCGATGATACCAAAGCAGTATCTCAAAAAAATGAGATTCTTTAGGTGGTCGAAGCAACACCTTATCAACTAAGGCTCTCCGACGATACGAAAGCATTATCTCAACAAACGAGATTCTTCGGGTGGTCAAAGCAGCACCTTATCAACTAAGGTTTCCCACTGATACCAAAGCAATATCTCAACAAATGTGATTCTTCGGGTGGTCGAAGCAGTACCTTATAAATTAAGGTTCTACGATGATACCAAAGCAGTATCTCAACAAACGGTATTTTTGGGTGGTCGAAGCAGTACCTTATAAATTAAAGTTCTCCAATGATACCAAAGCAGTATCTCAACAAACGAGATTCTTTGGGTGGTTGAAGCAATACCTTATAAACTAAGGCTCTCTGATGATACCAAAACAGTATCTCAATAAACGAAATTCTTCGGGTGCTCGAAGCAGTACATTATAAACTAAGGCTCTTCGATGATACCAAAGTAGTATCCCAACAAACGAGAGTCTTCGGGTGGTCGAAGCAGCACCTTAAAAACTAAGATTCTTCGATGATACCAAAGCAGTATCTCAACAAACGGGAATCTTCGGGTGGTTGAAGCAGAACCTTATAAACTAAGGCTCTCCGATGATACCAAAGTAGTATCTCAACAAACGAGATTCTTCGGTTGGTCGAAACAACACCTTATAAACTAAGACTATTTGATGATACCAAAGCAGTATCTCAACAACGAGATTCTTCGGGTGGTCGAAGAAGCACCTTATCAACTAAGGCTCTCCGATGATACCAAAGCAGTATCTCAACAAATGAGATTATTTAGGTGGCGAAGTAGTACCTTATCAACTAAGGCTCTCCGATGATACCAAAGCAGTATCTCAACAAACGATATTCTTTAGGTGGTCTTAGCAAACAGTTATCAACTAAGGCTCTCCAACGATACCAAAGCAATATCTCAACAAACGAGATTCTTCGGGTGGTCAAAGCAGCACATTTCCAACTAAGATTCTCCGCTGATACCAAAGCTGTATCTAAACAAACGAGATTCTTCGGGTGGTCGAAGCAGTACCTTATAAATTAAGGTTCACCAATGATACCAAAGCAGTATCTCAACAAACGAGATTCTTCGGGTGGTCGAAGCAGTACCTTATAAACAAAGGATCTTCGATGATACCAAAGTAGTATCCCAACAAACAAGATTCTTTGATTGGTCGAAGCAACACCTTATCAACTAAGGCTCTCCGATGATACCAAAGCAGTATCTCTACACAAACGAGATTCTTCGGTTGGTCGAATAAGCACCATATCAATTAAGGCTCTTCGACGATATCAAAGTCGTATCCCAACAAACGAGAGTCTTCGGGTGGTCGAAGCAGTACCTTATAAACTAAGGATCTTCGATGATACCAAAGCAGTATCTCAACAAACGGGATTCTTCGGGTGGTCTTTGCAGAACCTTATAAACTAAGGCTCTCCGATGATACCAAAGTAGTATCTCAACAAACGAGATTATTCGGGTGGTCGAAGAATCACCTTATCAACTAAGGCTCTCCGATGATACCAACGCAGTATCTCAACAAATGAGATTATTCGGGTGGGTAAAGTAGCACCTTATCAACTAAGGCTCTCCGATGATACCAAAGCAGTATCTCAACAAATGAGATTATTCGGGTGGTCGAAGTAGCACCTTATCAACTAAGGTTCTCCACTGATACCAAAGCAATACCTCAACAAATGAGATTTTTCGGGTGGTCGAAGCAGTGCCTTATAAATTAAGGTTCTCCGATGATACCAAAGCAGTATCTCAACAAACGAGATTCTTCGGGTGGTTGAAGCAGCACCTTATAAACTAAGGCTCTCCGATGATACCAAAGCAGTATCTCAAAAAAATGAGATTCTTTAGGTGGTCGAAGCAACACCTTATCAACTAAGGCTCTCCGACGATACGAAAGCATTATCTCAACAAACGAGATTCTTCGGGTGGTCAAAGCAGCACCTTATCAACTAAGGTTCCCCACTGATACCAAAGCAATATCTCAACAAATGTGATTCTTCGGGTGGTCGAAGCAGTACCTTATAAATTAAGGTTCTCCGATGAGACCAAAGCAGTATCTCAACAAACGGTATTTTTGGGTGGTCGAAGTAGTACCTTATAAATTAAAGTTCTCCAATGATACCAAAGCAGTATCTCAACAAACGAGATTCTTCGGGTGGTTGAAGCAATACCTTATAAACTAAGGCTCTCCGATGATACCAAAATAGTATCTCAATAAACGAAATTCTACGGGTGCTCGAAGCAGTACATTATAAACTAAGGCTCTTCGATGATACCAAAGTAGTATCCCAACAAACGAGAGTCTTCGGGTGGTCGAAGCAGCACCTTAAAAACTAAGATTCTTCGATGATACCAAAGCAGTATCTCAACAAACGGGAATCTTCGGGTGGTTGAAGCAGAACCTTATAAACTAAGGCTCTCCGATGATACCAATGTAGTATCTCAACAAACGAGATTCTTCGGTTGGTCGAAACAACACCTTATAAACTAAGACTATTTGATGATACCAAAGCAGTATCTCAACAACGAGATTCTTCGGGTGGTCGAAGAAGCACCTTATCAACTAAGGCTCTCCGATGATACCAAAGCAGTATCTCAACAAATGAGATTATTTAGGTGGTCTTAGCAAACAGTTATCAACTAAGGCTCTCCAACGATACCAAAGCAATATCTCAACAAACGAGATTCTTCGGGTGGTCAAAGCAGCACATTTCCAACTAAGATTCTCCGCTGATACCAAAGCTGTATCTAAACAAACGAGATTCTTCGGGTGGTCGAAGCAGTACCTTATAAATTAAGGTTCACCGATGATACCAAAGCATTATCTCAACAAACGAGATTCTTCGGGTGGTCGAAGCAGTACCTTATAAACAAAGGATCTTCGATGATACCGAAGTAGTATCCCAACAAACAAGATTCTTCGGGTGGTCGAAGCAACACCTTATCAACTAAGGCTCTCCGATGATACCAAAGCAGTATCTCTGCACAAACGAGATTCTTCGGTTGGCCGAATGAGCACCATATCAATTAAGGCTCTTCGACGATATCAAAGTCGTATCCCAACAAACGAGAGTCTTCGGGTGGTCGAAGCAGCACCTTATAAACAAAGGATCTTCGATGATACCAAAGCTGTATCTCAACAAACGGGATTCTTCGGGTGGTCTAAGCAGAACCTTATAAACTAAGGCTCTTCGATGATACCAAAGTCGTATCTCAACAAACGAGATTCTTCCGGTGGTCGAAGCAGCACCTTATAAACTAAGGCTCTTTGATGATACCACAACAGTATCTCAATAAACGAGATTCTTCGGGTGGTCTAAGCAGAACCTTATAAACTAAGGCTCTTCGATGATACCAAAGTTGTATCTCAACAAACGAGATTCTTCGGGTGGTCGAAGCAGTACCTTATAAACTAAGGTCTTCGATGATACCAAAGCAGTATCTCAACAAACGGGATTCTTCGGGTGGTCTAAGCAGAACCTTATAAACTAAGGCTCTCCGATGATACCAAAGTAGTATCTCAACAAACGAGATTCTTCGGGTGGTCGAAGCAGCACCTTATAAACTAAGGATCTTTGATGATACCACAGTAGTATCTCAACAAACGAGATTATTTGGGTGGTTGAAGAAGCACCTTATAACCTAAGGCTCTCTGATGATACCAACGCAGTATCTCAACAACTAAGATTATTCGGGTGGTCAAAGTAGCACCTTTTCAACTAAGGCTCTCCGATGATACCAAAGCATTATCTCAACAAATGAGATTATTCGGGTGGTCGAAGTAGCACCTTATCAACTAAGGTTCTCCACTGATACCAAAGCAATATCTCAACAAATGAGATTCTTCGGGTGGTCGAAGCAGTGCCTTATAAATTAAGGTTCTCCGATGATACCAAAGCAGTATCTCAACAAACTAGATTCTTCGGGTGGTTGAAGCAGCACCTTATAAACTAAGGCTCTCCGATGATACCAAAGCAGTATCTCAACAAACGAGATTCTTTAGGTGGTCGAAGCAACACCTTATCAACTAAGGCTCTCCGACGATACCAAAGCATTATCACAACAAACGAGATTCTTTGGGTGGTCAAAGCAGCACCTTATCATCTAAGGCTCCCCACTAATACCAAAGCAATATCTCAACAAATGAGATTCTTCGGGTGGTCGAAGCAGTACCTTATAAATTAAGGTTCTCCCATGATACCAAAGCAGTATCTCAACAAATGAGATTCTTTAGGTAGGTTGAAGCAGCACCCTATAAACTAAGGCTCTCCGATGATACCAAAGCAGTACCTTAACAAACGAGATTCTTCGGGAGGCCGAACCAGTACCTTATAAACTAAGGCTCTTCGATGATACCAAAGTAGTATCCAAACAAACAAGATTCTTGGCTCTCCGATGATACCATAGTAGTATTTCACAAAACGAAATTCTTCGGATGGTTGAAGCAATACCTTATCAACTAAGGCTCTCCTATGATACCAAAGTAGTATCTCTGAACAAACGAGATTCTTCGGATGGTCAAAGTAGCACCATATCAATTAAGGCTCTTCGATGATACCAAAGTAGTATCCCAACAAACTAGAGTCTTCGGGTGGTCGAAACAGCACCTTATAAACTCAGGATCTCCGATGATACCAAACCAGTATCTCAACAAACGGGATTCTTCGGGTGGTCGAAGCAGACCTTTATAAACTAAGGCTCTCCGATGATATCAAAGTAGTATCTCAACAAACGAGATTCTTTGGGTGGTCGAAGCAGCACCTTATAAACTAAGGCTCTTTGATGATACCAAAGCAGTATCTGAATAATGAGATTCTTCGGGTGGTCGAAGAAGCACCTTATCAACTAAGGCTCTCCGATGATACCAAACCAGTATCTCAACAAATGAGATAATTTGGGTGGTCGAAGAAGTACTTTATCAACTAAGGCTCTCCGATGATACCAAAGCAGTATCTCAACAAATGAGATTCTTTAGGTGGTCGAAGCAACATCTTATCAACTAAGGCTCTCCGACGATAGCAATGCATTAACTCAACTAACGAGATTCTTCGGGTGGTCAAAATAGCACCTTATAAACTAAGGATCTCCGATGATACAAAACCAGTATCTCAACAAACGGGATTCTTCGGGTGGTCGAAGCAGAACCTTATAAACTAAGGCTCTCCGATGATACCAATTGGGTATCTCAACAAACGAGATTCTTTAGGTGGTCGAAGCAACACCTTATCAACTAAGGCTCTCCGACGATACCAAAGCATTATCTCAACAAAAGAGATTCTTCGGGTGGTCAATGCAGCACCTTATCAACTTAGGTTCTCCGCTGATACCAAAGTTGTATCTCAATAAATGAGATTCTTCGGTTGGACGAAGCAATAACTTATAAATTAAGGTTCTCTGATGATACCAAAATTGTATCTCAACAAACGTGATTCTTCGGGTGGCCGAGGCAGCACATTAAAAACTAAGGCTATCCAAATATACCAATGTAATATCTCAACAAACGAGATTCATCAGGTGGTCGAAGCAGTATCTTATAAACTAAGGCTCTTCGATGATACCAAAGAAGTATCTCAACAAACAAGATTCTTCGCGTGGTCGAAGCAGCACCTTATAAACAAAGGATCTCGGATGATACCAAAGCAGTATCTTAACAAACGAGATTATTCGGGTGGTCGAAGTAGCACCTTATCAACTAAGGCTCCCCGATGATACAAAAGTAGTATCTCAATAAACGAGTTTCTTCAGGTGGTTGAAGCAGCACCTTATCAACTAAGGCTCTCCGATGATACCAAAGCAGTATCTCAACAAATGAGATTATTCGGGTGGTCAAAGTAGTACCTTATCAACTAAGGCTCTCCGATGATACCAAAGCAGTATCTCACCAAATGAGATTATTCAGGTAGTCGAAGTAGCACTTTATCAACTAAGGCTCTCCAATGATACCAAAGCAGTACCTCAATAAACGAGATTCTTCAGGTGGTCGAACCAGTACCTTATAAACTAAGACTCTTCGATGATACCAAAGCAGTATCCAAACAAACAAGATTCTTCGGGTGGTCGAAACAGCACCTTATCAACTAAGGCTCTTCGATGATACCATAGTAGTATCTCACCAAACGAGATTCTTCGGATGGTTAAAGCAACACCTTATCAACTAAGGCTCACCAATGATACCAAAGCAGTATCTCTGAACAAACTAGATTCTTTGGTTGGTCAAAGTAGCACCATATCAATTAAGGCTCTTCGATGATACCAAACTAGTATCCCAACAAACGAGAGTCTTCGGGTGGCCGAAGCAGCATCTTATAAACTAAGGATCTCCATTGATACCAAAGCGGTATCTTAACAAACGAGATTCTTCGGGTGGTCAAAGCAGAACCTTATAAACTAAGGCTCTCCGATGATACCAAAGCAGTATCTCAACAAACGAGATTCTTTAGGTGGTCGAAGCAACACCTTATCGACTAAGGCTCTCCGACGATACCAAAGCATTATCTCAACAAACGAGATTCTCCGGGTGGTCAAAGCAGCACCTTATCAACTTAGGTTCTCTGCTGATACCGAAGTTGTAACTCAACAAACGAGATTCTTCGGGTGGTCGAAGCAGAACCTTATAAATTAAGGTTCTCTGATGATACCAAATTATATCTCAACAAACGGGATTCTTCGGGTGGCCGAAGCAGCACCTTATAAACTAAGGCTCTCCGATGATACCAATGTAATATCTTAACAAACGAGATTCTTCGGGTGGTCGAAGCAGTACCTTATAAACTAAGGCCCTTCGATGATACCAAAGAAGTATCTCAAAAAATGAGATTATTCGGGTGGTCGAAGCAGCACCTTTTCAACTAAGGCTCTCCGATGATACCAACACAGTATCTCAACAAATGAGATTATTAGGATGCCCGAAGTAGCACCTTATCAACTACGGCTCTCCAATGATACCAAAGCATTATCTCAACAAACGAGATTCTTCGGGTGGTCAAAGCAGCATCTTACCATGTAAGGTTCTCCACTGATACCAAAGCAGTATCTCAAGAAACGGTATTTTTGGGTGGTCGAAGCAGTACCTTATAAATTAAGGTTCTCCGATGATACCAAAGCAGTATCTCAACAAACGAGATTCTTCGGGTCGTTGAAGCAGTACATTATAAACTAAGGCTCTTCGATGATACCAAATTAGTATCCCAACAAACAAGATTCTTCGGGTGGTCGAAGCAGCACCTTATCAACTAAGGCTCTCCGTTGATACCAAAGCACTATCTCTACACAAACGAGATTCTTCTGTTCGTCAAAGTAGCAGCATATCAATTAAGGCTCTTCGATGATACCAATGTAGTATCCCAACAAACGAGAGTCTTCGGGTGGTCGAAGCAGCACCCTATAAACTAAGGATCTTAGATGTTACCAAAGCAGTATCTCAACAAACGGGAATCTTCGGGTGGTCGAGGCAGAACCTTATAAACTAATGCTCTCCGATGATATCAAAGTAGTATCTCAACAAACGAGATTCTTCGGGTGGTCGAAGCAGCACCTTATAAACTAAGGCTCTTTGATGATACCAAAGCAGTATCTCAACAACGAGATTCTTCGGGTGGTCTAAGAAGCACCTTATCAACTAAGGCTCTCTGATGATACCAAAGCAGTATCTCAACAAATGAGATTATTTGGGTGGCGAAGTAGTACCTTATTAACTAAGGCTCTCCGATGATACCAAAGCAGTATCTCAACAAACGAGATTCTTTAGGTGGTCGAAGCAACACGTTATCAACTAAGGCTCTCCAACGATACCAAAGCATTATCTGAACAAACGAGATTCTTCGGGTGGTCAAAGCAGCACCTTATCAACTAAGGTTCTCCGCTGATACCAAAACAGTATCTCAACAAACAAGATTCTTCGGGTGGTCGAAGCAGTACCTTATAAATTAAGGTTCACCGATGATACCAAAGAAGTATCTCAACAAACAAGATTCTTCGCGTGGTCGAAGCAGCACCTTATAAACAAAGGATCTCGGATGATACCAAAGCAGTATCTTAACAAACGAGATTATTCGGGTGGTCGAAGTATCACCTTATCAACTAAGGCTCCCCGATGATACAAAAGTAGTATCTCAATAAACGAGTTTCTTCAGGTGGTTGAAGCAGCACCTTATCAACTAAGGCTCTCCGATGATACCAAAGCAGTATCTCAACAAATGAGATTATTCGGGTGGTCAAAGTAGTACCTTATCAACTAAGGCTCTCCGATGATACCAAAGCAGTATCTCACCAAATGAGATTATTCAGGTAGTCGAAGTAGCACTTTATCAACTAAGGCTCTCCAATGATACCAAAGCAGTACCTCAATAAACGAGATTCTTCAGGTGGTCGAACCAGTACCTTATAAACTAAGACTCTTCGATGATACCAAAGCAGTATCCAAACAAACAAGATTCTTCGGGTGGTCGAAACAGCACCTTATCAACTAAGGCTCTTCGATGATACCATAGTAGTATCTCACCAAACGAGATTCTTCGGATGGTTGAAGCAACACCTTATCAACTAAGGCTCACCAATGATACCAAAGCAGTATCTCTGAACAAACTAGATTCTTTGGTTGGTCAAAGTAGCACCATATCAATTAAGGCTCTTCGATGATACCAAAGTAGTATCCCAACAAACGAGAGTCTTCGGGTGGCCGAAGCAGCATCTTATAAACTAAGGATCTCCATTGATACCAAAGCGGTATCTTAACAAACGAGATTCTTCGGGTGGTCAAAGCAGAACCTTATAAACTAAGGCTCTCCGATGATACCAAAGCAGTATCTCAACAAACGAGATTCTTTAGGTGGTCGAAGCAACACCTTATCGACTAAGGCTCTCAGACGATACCAAAGCATTATCTCAACAAACGAGATTCTCCGGGTGGTCAAAGCAGCACCTTATCAACTTAGGTTCTCTGCTGATACCGAAGTTGTAACTCAACAAACGAGATTCTTCGGGTGGTCGAAGCAGAACCTTATAAATTAAGGTTCTCTGATGATACCAAATTATATCTCAACAAACGGGATTCTTCGGGTGGCCGAAGCAGCACCTTATAAACTAAGGCTCTCCGATGATACCAATGTAATATCTCAACAAACGAGATTCTTCGGGTGGTCGAAGCAGTACCTTATAAACTAAGGCCCTTCGATGATACCAAAGAAGTATCTCAAAAAATGAGATTATTCGGGTGGTCGAAGCAGCACCTTTTCAACTAAGGCTCTCCGATGATACCAACACAGTATCTCAACAAATGAGATTATTAGGATGCCCGAAGTAGCACCTTATCAACTACGGCTCTCCAATGATACCAAAGCATTATCTCAACAAACGAGATTCTTCGGGTGGTCAAAGCAGCATCTTACCATGTAAGGTTCTCCACTGATACCAAAGCAGTATCTCAAGAAACGGTATTTTTGGGTGGTCGAAGCAGTACCTTATAAATTAAGGTTCTCCGATGATACCAAAGCAGTATCTCAACAAACGAGATTCTTCGGGTCGTTGAAGCAGTACATTATAAACTAAGGCTCTTCGATGATACCAAATTAGTATCCCAACAAACAAGATTCTTCGGGTGGTCGAAGCAGCACCTTATCAACTAAGGCTCTCCGTTGATACCAAAGCACTATCTCTACACAAACGAGATTCTTCTGTTCGTCAAAGTAGCAGCATATCAATTAAGGCTCTTCGATGATACCAATGTAGTATCCCAACAAACGAGAGTCTTCGGGTGGTCGAAGCAGCACCCTATAAACTAAGGATCTTAGATGTTACCAAAGCAGTATCTCAACAAACGGGAATCTTCGGGTGGTCGAGGCAGAACCTTATAAACTAATGCTCTCCGATGATATCAAAGTAGTATCTCAACAAACGAGATTCTTCGGGTGGTCGAAGCAGCACCTTATAAACTAAGGCTCATTGATGATACCAAAGCAGTATCTCAACAACGAGATTCTTCGGGTGGTCTAAGAAGCACCATATCAACTAAGGCTCTCTGATGATACCAAAGCAGTATCTCAACAAATGAGATTATTTGGGTGGCGAAGTAGTACCTTATTAACTAAGGCTCTCCGATGATACCAAAGCAGTATCTCAACAAACGAGATTCTTTAGGTGGTCGAAGCAACACGTTATCAACTAAGGCTCTCCAACGATACCAAAGCATTATCTGAACAAACGAGATTCTTCGGGTGGTCAAAGCAGCACCTTATCAACTAAGGTTCTCCGCTGATACCAAAACAGTATCTCAACAAACAAGATTCTTCGGGTGGTCGAAGCAGTACCTTATAAATTAAGGTTCACCGATGATACCAAAGAAGTATCTCAACAAACAAGATTCTTCGCGTGGTCGAAGCAGCACCTTATAAACAAAGGATCTCGGATGATACCAAAGCAGTATCTTAACAAACGAGATTATTCGGGTGGTCGAAGTAGCACCTTATCAACTAAGGCTCCCCGATGATACAAAAGTAGTATCTCAATAAACGAGTTTCTTCAGGTGGTTGAAGCAGCACCTTATCAACTAAGGCTCTCCGATGATACCAAAGCAGTATCTCAACAAATGAGATTATTCGGGTGGTCAAAGTAGTACCTTATCAACTAAGGCTCTCCGATGATACCAAAGCAGTATCTCACCAAATGAGATTATTCAGGTAGTCGAAGTAGCACTTTATCAACTAAGGCTCTCCAATGATACCAAAGCAGTACCTCAATAAACGAGATTCTTCAGGTGGTCGAACCAGTACCTTATAAACTAAGACTCTTCGATGATACCAAAGCAGTATCCAAACAAACAAGATTCTTCGGGTGGTCGAAACAGCACCTTATCAACTAAGGCTCTTCGATGATACCATAGTAGTATCTCACCAAACGAGATTCTTCGGATGGTTGAAGCAACACCTTATCAACTAAGGCTCACCAATGATACCAAAGCAGTATCTCTGAACAAACTAGATTCTTTGGTTGGTCAAAGTAGCACCATATCAATTAAGGCTCTTCGATGATACCAAACTAGTATCCCAACAAACGAGAGTCTTCGGGTGGCCGAAGCAGCATCTTATAAACTAAGGATCTCCATTGATACCAAAGCGGTATCTTAACAAACGAGATTCTTCGGGTGGTCAAAGCAGAACCTTATAAACTAAGGCTCTCCGATGATACCAAAGCAGTATCTCAACAAACGAGATTCTTTAGGTGGTCGAAGCAACACCTTATCGACTAAGGCTCTCCGACGATACCAAAGCATTATCTCAACAAACGAGATTCTCCGGGTGGTCAAAGCAGCACCTTATCAACTAAGGTTCTCTACTGATACCGAAGTTGTAACTCATCAAACGAGATTCTTCGGGTGGTCGAAGCAGCACCTTATAAATTAAGGTTCTCTGATGATACCAAATTATATCTCAACAAACGGGATTCTTCGGGTGGCCGAAGCAGCACCTTATAAACTAAGGCTCTCCGATGATACCAATGTAATATCTCAACAAACGAGATTCTTCGGGTGGTCGAAGCAGTACCTTATAAACTAAGGCCCTTCGATGATACCAAAGAAGTATCTCAAAAAATGAGATTTTTCGGGTGGTCGAAGCAGCACCTTTTCAACTAAGGCTATCCGATGATACCAACACAGTATCTCAACAAATGAGATTATTAGGATGCTCGAAGTAGCACCTTATCAACTACGGCTCTCCAATGATACCAAAGCATTATCTCAACAAACGAGATTCTTCGGGTGGTCAAAGCAGCATCTTATCATGTAAGGTTCTCCACTGATACCAAGGCAGTATCTCAAGAAACGGTATTTTTGGGTGGTCGAAGCAGTACCTTATAAATTAAGGTTCTCTGATGATACCAAAGCAGTATCTCAACAAACGAGATTCTTCGGGTGGTTGAAGCAGTACATTATAAACTAAGGCTCTTCGATGATACCAAATCAGTATCCCAACAAACAAGATTCTTCGGGTGGTCGAAGCAGCACCTTATCAACTAAGGCTCTCCGTTGATACCAAAGCACTATCTCTACACAAACGAGATTCTTCTGTTCGTCAAAGTAGCAGCATATCAATTAAGGCTCTTCGATGATACCAAAGTAGTATCCCAACAAACGAGAGTCTTCGGGTGGTCGAAGCAGCACCCTATAAACTAAGGATCTTAGATGTTACCAAAGCAGTATCTCAACAAACGGGAATCTTTGGATGGTCGAGGCAGAACCTTATAAACTAATGCTCTCCGATGATATCAAAGTAGTATCTCAACAAACGAGATTCTTCGGGTGGTCGAAGCAGCACCTTATAAACTATGGCTCTTTGATGATACCAAAGCAGTATCTCAACAACGAGATTCTTCGGGTGGTCTAAGAAGCACCTTATCAACTAAGGCTCTCTGATGATATAAAGAGCAGTATCTCAACAAATGAGATTATTTGGGTGGCGAAGTAGTACCTTATTAACTAAGGCTCTCCGATGATACCAAAGCAGTATCTCAACAAACGAGATTCTTTAGGTGGTCGAAGCAACACGTTATCAACTAAGGCTCTCCAACGATACCAAAGCATTATCTGAACAAACGAGATTCTTCGGGTGGTCAAAGCAGCACCTTATCAACTAAGGTTCTCCGCTGATACCAAAACAGTATCTCAACAAACAAGATTCTTCGGGTGGTCGAAGCAGTACCTTATAAATTAAGGTTCACCGATGATACCAAAGAAGTATCTCAACAAACAAGATTCTTCGCGTGGTCGAAGCAGCACCTTATAAACAAAGGATCTCGGATGATACCAAAGCAGTATCTTAACAAACGAGATTATTCGGGTGGTCGAAGTAGCACCTTATCAACTAAGGCTCTCCGATGATACAAAAGTAGTATCTCAATAAACGAGTTTCTTCAGGTGGTTGAAGCACCACCTTATCAACTAAGGCTCTCCGATGATACCAAAGCAGTATCTCAACAAATGAGATTATTCGGGTGGTCGAAGTAGTACCTTATCAACTAAGGCTCTCCGATGATACCAAAGCAGTATCTCACCAAATGAGATTATTCAGGTAGTCGAAGTAGCACTTTATCAACTAAGGCTCTCCAATGATACCAAAGCAGTACCTCAATAAACGAGATTCTTCAGGTGGTCGAACCAGTACCTTATAAACTAAGACTCTTCGATGATACCAAAGTAGTATCCAAACAAACAAGATTCTTCGGGTGGTCGAAACAGCACCTTATCAACTAAGGCTCTTCGATGATACCATAGAGTATCTCACCAAACGAGATTCTTCGGATGGTTGAAGCAACACCTTATCAACTAAGGCTCACCAATGATACCAAAGCAGTATCTCTGAACAAACTAGATTCTTTGGTTGGTCAAAGTAGCACCATATCAATTAAGGCTCTTCGATGATACCAAACTAGTATCCCAACAAACGAGAGTCTTCGGGTGGCCGAAGCAGCATCTTATAAACTAAGGATCTCCATTGATACCAAAGCGGTATCTTAACAAACGAGATTCTTCGGGTGGTCAAAGCAGAACCTTATAAACTAAGGCTCTCCGATGATACCAAAGCAGTATCTCAACAAACGAGATTCTTTAGGTGGTCGAAGCAACACCTTATCGACTAAGGCTCTCCGACGATACCAAAGCATTATCTCAACAAACGAGATTCTCCGGGTGGTCAAAGCAGCACCTTATCAACTAAGGTTCTCTGCTGATACCGAAGTTGTAACTCAACAAACGAGATTCTTCGGGTGGTCGAAGCAGCACCTTATAAATTAAGGTTCTCTGATGATACCAAATTATATCTCAACAAACGGGATTCTTCGGGTGGCCGAAGCAGCACCTTATAAACTAAGGCTCTCCGATGATACCAATGTAATATCTCAACAAACGAGATTCTTCGGGTGGTCGAAGCAGTACCTTATAAACTAAGGCCCTTCGATGATACCAAAGAAGTATCTCAAAAAATGAGATTTTTTGGGTGGTCGAAGCAGCACCTTTTCAACTAAGGCTCTCCGATGATACCAACACAGTATCTCAACAAATGAGATTATTAGGATGCTCGAAGTAGCACCTTATCAACTACGGCTCTCCAATGATACCAAAGCATTATCTCAACAAACGAGATTCTTCGGGTGGTCAAAGCAGCATCTTATCATGTAAGGTTCTCCACTGATACCAAAGCAGTATCTCAAGAAACGGTATTTTTGGGTGGTCGAAGAAGTACCTTATAAATCAAGGTTCTCCGATGATACCAAAGCAGTATCTCAACAAACGAGATTCTTCGGGTGGTTGAAGCAGTACATTATAAACTAAGGCTCTTCGATGATACCAAATCAGTATCCCAACAAACAAGATTCTTCGGGTGGTCGAAGCAGCACCTTATCAACTAAGGCTCTCCGTTGATACCAAAGCACTATCTCTACACAAACGAGATTCTTCTGTTCGTCAAAGTAGCAGCATATCAATTAAGGCTCTTCGATGATACCAAAGTAGTATCCCAACAAACGAGAGTCTTCGGGTGGTCGAAGCAGCACCCTATAAACTAAGGATCTTAGATGTTACCAAAGCAGTATCTCAACAAACGGGAATCTTCGGGTGGTCGAGGCAGAACCTTATAAACTAATGCTCTCCGATGATATCAAAGTAGTATCTCAACAAACGAGATTCTTCGGGTGGTCGAAGCAGCACCTTATAAACTATGGCTCTTTGATGATACCAAAGCAGTATCTCAACAACGAGATTCTTCGGGTGGTCTAAGAAGCACCTTATCAACTAAGGCTCTCTGATGATACCAACGCAGTATCTCAACAAATGAGATTATTTGGGTGGCGAAGTAGTACCTTATTAACTAAGGCTCTCCGATGATACCAAAGCAGTATCTCAACAAACGAGATTCTTTAGGTGGTCGAAGCAACACGTTATCAACTAAGGCTCTCCAACGATACCAAAGCATTATCTGAAAAAACGAGATTCTTCGGGTGGTCAAAGCAGCACCTTATCAACTAAGGTTCTCCGCTGATACCAAAACAGTATCTCAACAAACAAGATTCTTCAGGTGGTCGAAGCAGTACCTTATAAATTAAGGTTCACCGATGATACCAAAGCAGTATCTCAACAAACGAGATTCTTCGGGTGGTCGAAGCAGTACCTTATAAACTAAGGATCTTTGATGATACCAAAGCAGTATCCCGACAAACAAGATTCATTGGGTGGTCGAAGCAACACCTTATCAACTGAGGCTCTCCGATGATACCAAAGCAGTATCTCTGCACAAATGAGATTCTTCGGT
Source organism: Lathyrus tuberosus (assembly GCA_022829125.1). NCBI lineage: Eukaryota > Viridiplantae > Streptophyta > Magnoliopsida > Fabales > Fabaceae > Lathyrus > Lathyrus tuberosus. The sequence goes on from JALAZF010000183.1 coordinate 4,273,092, forward strand.
TGGTCGAATGAGCACCATATCAATTAAGGCTCTTTGACGATATCAAAGTCGTATCCCAACAAACGAGAGTCTTCGGGTGGTCTAAGCAGCACCGTATAAACTAAAGATCTTCGATGATACCAAAGCAGTATCTCAACAAACGGGATTTTTCGGGTGGTCTAAGAAGAACCTTATAAACTAAGGCTCTTCGATGATACCAATGCAATATCTCAACAAATGAGATTATTCGGGTGGTCGAAGTAGCACCTTATCAACTAAGGCTCTCCGATGATACCAATGCAGTATCTCAACAAATGAGATTATTCGGGTGGTCGAAGTAGCACCTTATCAACTAAGGCTCTCCGATGATACTAAAGCAGTATCTCAATAAATGAGATTATTCGGGTGGTCGAAGTAGCACCTTATCAACTAAGGTTCTCCACTAATACCAAAGCAATATCTTAACAAATGAGATTCTTCGGGTGGTCAAAGTAGTGCCTTATAAATTAAGGTTCTTCGATGATACCAAAGCAGTATCTCAACAAACGAAATTCTTCGGGTGGTTGAATCAGCACCTTATAAACTAAGGCTCTCCGATGATACCAAAGCAGTATCCCAACAAACGAGATTCTTTAGGTGGTCGAAGCAACAACTTATCAACTAAGGTTCTCCGACAATACCAAAGCATTATCTCAACAAACGAGATTCTTCGGGTGGTCAAAGCAGCACCTTATCAACTAAGGTTCCCCACTGAGACCAAAGCAATATCTCAACAAATGAGATTCTTCGGGTGGTCGAAGCAGTACCTTATAAATTAAGGTTCTCCGATGATACCAAAGCAGTATCTCAACAAACGAGATTCTGCGGGTGGTTGAAGCAGCACCCTATAAACTAAGGCTCTCCAATGATACCAAAGCAGTACCTTAACAAACGAGATTCTTCGGGAGGTCGAACCAGTACCTTATAAACTAAGGCTCTTCGATGATACCAAAGCAGTATCCAAACAAACAAGATTCTTGGCTCTCCGATGATACCATAGTAGTATCTCACCAAACGAGATTCTTCGGATGGTTGAAGCAATACCTTATCAACTAAGGCTCTCCGATGATAGCAAAGTAGTATCTCTGAACAAATGAGATTCTTCGGTTGGTCAAAGTAGCACCATATCAATTAAGGCTCTTCGATGATACCAAAGTAGTATCCCAACCCACGAGAGTCTTCGGGTGGTCGAAACAGCACCTTATAAACTAAGGATCTCCGATGATACCAAACCAGTATCTTAACAAACGGGATTCTTCGGGTGGTTGAAGCAAAACCTTATAAACTAAGGCTCTCCGATGATATCAAAGTAGTATCTCAATAAACGAGATTCTTCGGGTGGTCGAAGCAGCACCTTATAAACTAAGGCTCTTTGATGATACCCAAGCAGTATCTCAACATTGAGATTCTTCAGGTGGTCGAAGAAGCACCATATCAACTAAGGCTCTCCGATGATACCAAAGCAGTATATCAACAAATGAAATTATTTGGGTGGTCGAAGAAGTACCTTATCAACTAAGGATCTCCGATGATACCAAAGCAGTATCTCAACAAACGAGATTCTTCGGGTGGTCGAAGCAGTACCTTATAAATTAAGGTTCTCCGATGATACCAAAGCAGTATCTCAACAAACAAGATTCTTCGGGTGGTCGAAGCAGTACCTTATAAACTAAGGATCTTCGATGATACAAAAGCAGTATCCCAACAAACAAGATTCTTCGAATGGTCAAAGCAGCACCATATCAACTAAGGCTCTCTAATGATAATAAAGCAGTATCTCTGCACAAACGAGATTCTTCGGTTGGTCGAATGAGCACCATATCAATTAAGGCTCTTCGACGATATCAAAGTCGTATCCCAACAAACGAGAGTTTTCGGGAGGTCGAAGCAGCACCTTATAAACTAAGGATCTTCGATGATACCGAAGCAGTATCTCAACAAACAGGATTCTTCGGGTGGTCTAAGCAGAACCTTATAAACTAAGGCTCTCCGATGATACCAAAGTAGTATCTCAACAAACGAGATTCTTCGGGTAGTCGAAGTAGCACCTTATAAACTAAGGCTCTTTGATGATACCACAGCAATATCTCAATAAACGAGATTATTCGGGTGGTCGAAGAAGCACCTTATCAACTAAGGCTCTCCGATGATACCAATGCAGTATCTCAACAAATGAGATTATTCGGGTGGTCGAAGTAGCACCTTATTAACTAAGGCTCTCCGATGATACTAAAGCAGTATCTCAATAAATGAGATTATTCGGGTGGTCGAAGCAGCACCTTATCAACTAAGGTTCTCCACTGATACCAAAGCAATATCTCAACAAATGAGATTCTTCGGGTGGTCAAAGCAGTGCCTTATAAATTAAGGTTCTCCGATGATACCAACGCAGTATCTCAACAAACGAAATTCTTCTGGTGGTTGAAGCAGCACCTTATAAACTAAGGCTCTCCGATGATACCAAAGCAGTATCCCAACAAACGAGATTCTTTAGGTGGTCGAAGCAACAACTTATCAACTAAGGCTCTCCGACGATACCAAAGCATTATCTCAACCAACGAGAATCTTTGGGTGGTCAAAGCAGCACCTTATCAACTAAGGTTCCCCACTGAGACCAAAGCAATATCTCAACAAATGAGATTCTTCGGGTGGTCGAAGCAGTGCCTTATAAATTAAGGTTCTCCGATGATACCAAAGCAGAATCTCAACAAACGAGATTCTGCGGGTGGTTGAAGCAGCACCCTATAAACTAAGGCTCTCCAATGATACCAAAGCAGTACCTTAACAAACGAGATTCTTCGGGAGGTCGAACCAGTACCTTATAAACTAAGGCTCTTCGATGATACCAAAGCAGTATCCAAACAAACAAGATTCTTGGCTCTCCGATGATACCATAGTAGTATCTCACCAAACGAGATTCTTCGGATGGTTGAAGCAATACCTTATCAACTAAGGCTCTCCGATGATAGCAAAGTAGTATCTCTGAACAAATGAGATTCTTCGGTTGGTCAAAGTAGCACCATATCAATTAAGGCTCTTCGATGATACCAAAGTAGTATCCCAACCCACGAGAGTCTTCGGGTGGTCGAAACAGCACCTTATAAACTAAGGATCTCCGATGATACCAAACCAGTATCTTAACAAACGGGATTCTTCGGGTGGTCGAAGCAAAACGTTATAAACTAAGGCTCTCCGATGATATCAAAGTAGTATCTCAACAAAGGAGATTCTTCGGGTGGTCGAAGCAGCACCTTATAAACTAAGGCTCTTTGATGATACCCAAGCAGTATCTCAACATTGAGATTCTTCAGGTGGTCGAAGAAGCACCATATCAACTAAGGCTCTCCGATGATACCAAAGCAGTATATCAACAAATGAAATTATTTGGGTGGTCGAAGAAGTACCTTATCAACTAAGGATCTCCGATGATACCAAAGCAGTATCTCAACAAACGAGATTCTTCGGGTGGTCGAAGCAGTACCTTATAAATTAAGGTTCTCCGATGATACCAAAGCAGTATCTCAACAAACAAGATTCTTCGGGTGGTCGAAGCAGTACCTTATAAACTAAGGATCTTCGATGATACAAAAGCAGTATCCCAACAAACAAGATTCTTCGAATGGTCGAAGCATCACCATATCAACTAAGGCTCTCTAATGATAATAAAGCAGTATCTCTGCACAAACGAGATTCTTCGGTTGGTCGAATGAGCACCATATCAATTAAGGCTCTTCGACGATATCAAAGTCGTATCCCAACAAACGAGAGTTTTCGGGAGGTCGAAGCAGCACCTTATAAACTAAGGATCTTCGATGATACCGAAGCAGTATCTCAACAAACAGGATTCTTCGGGTGGTCTAAGCAGAACCTTATAAACTAAGGCTCTCCGATGATACCAAAGTAGTATCTCAACAAACGAGATTCTTCGGGTAGTCGAAGCAGCACCTTATAAACTAAGGCTCTTTGATGATACCACAGGAATATCTCAATAAACGAGATTATTCGGGTGGTCGAAGAAGCACCTTATCAACTAAGGCTCTCCGATGATACCAATGCAGTATCTCAACAAATGAGATTATTCGGGTGGTCGAAGTAGCACCTTATTAACTAAGGCTCTCCGATGATACTAAAGCAGTATCTCAATAAATGAGATTATTCGGGTGGTCGAAGCAGCACCTTATCACCTAAGGTTCTCCACTGATACCAAAGCAATATCTCAACAAATGAGATTCTTCGGGTGGTCAAATCAGTGCCTTATAAATTAAGGTTCTCCGATGATACCAAAGCAGTATCTCAACAAACGAAATTCTTCTGGTGGTTGAAGCAGCACCTTATAAACTAAGGCTCTCCGATGATACCAAAGCAGTATCCCAACAAACGAGATCCTTTAGGTGGTCGAAGCAACAACTTATCAACTAAGGCTCTCCGACGATACCAAAGCATTATCTCAACCAACGAGAATCTTCGGGTGGTCAAAGCAGCACCTTATCAACTAAGGTTCCCCACTGAGACCAAAGCAATATCTCAACAAATGAGATTCTTCGGGTGGTCGAAGTAGTACCTTATAAATTAAGGTTCTCCGATGATACCAAAGCAGTATCTCAACAAACGAGATTCTGCGGGTGGTTGAAGCAGCACCCTATAAACTAAGGCTCTCCAATGATACCAAAGCAGTACCTTAACAAACGAGATTCTTCGGGAGGTCGAACCAGTACCTTATAAACTAAGGCTCTTCGATGATACCAAAGTAGTATCCAAACAAACAAGATTCTTGGCTCTCCGATGATACCATAGTAGTATCTCAGCAAACGAGATTCTTCGGATGGTTGAAGCAATACCTTATCAACTAAGGCTCTCCAATGATAGCAAAGTAGTATCTCTGAACAAACGAGATTCTTCGGTTGGTCAAAGTAGCACCATATCAATTAAGGCTCTTCGATGATACCAAAGTAGTATCCCAACCAACGAGAGTCTTCGGGTGGTTGAAACAGCACCTTATAAACTAAGGATCTCCGATGATACCAAACCAGCATCTTAACAAACGGGATTCTTCGGGTGGTCGAAGCAAAACCTTATAAACTAAGGCTCTCCGATGATATCGAAGTAGTATCTGAACAAACGAGATTCTTCGGGTGGTCGAAGCAGCACCTTATAAACTAAGGCTCTTTGATGATACCCAAGCAGTATCTCAACAATGAGATTCTTCGGGTGGTCGAAGAAGCAATACCTTATCAGCTAAGGCTCTCCGATGATAGCAAAGTAGTATTTTTGAACAAACGAGATTCTTCGGTTGGTCAAAGTAGTACCATATCAATTGAGGCTCTTCGATGATACCAAAGTAATATCCCAACAAACGAGAGTCTTCGGGTGGTCGAAACAACACCTTATAAACTAAGGATCTCCGATGATACCAAACCAGTATCTCAACATACAAGATTCTCAGGTTGTCGAAGCAGTACCTTATAAACAAAGGATCTTCGATGATACCAAAGTAGTATCCCAACAAACAAGATTCTTCGAATGGTCGAAGCAGCACCTTATCAACTAAGGCTCTCCGATGATACCAAAGCAGTATCTCTGCACAAACGAGATTCTTCGGTTGTTCGAATGAGCACCATATCAATTAAGGCTCTTCGACGATATCAAAGTCGTATCCCAACAAACGAGAGTCTTCGGGTGGTTGAAGCAGCACCTTATAAACTAAGGATCTTCGATGATACCAAAGCAGTATCTCAACAAACGGGATTCTTCGGGTGGTCTCAGCAGAACCTTATAAACTAAGGCTCTTCGATGATACCAAAGTAGTATCTCAACAAACGAGATTCTTCGGGTGGTCGAAGTAGCACCTTATAAACTAAGTCTCTTTGATGATACCACAACAGTATCTCAATAAACGAGTTTATTCGGGTGGTCGAAGAAGCACCTTATCAACTAAGGATCTCTAATGATACCAACGCAGTATCTCAACAAATGATATTATTCGGGTGGTCGAAGTAGCACCTTATCAACTAAGGCTCTCCGATGATACCAAAGCAGTATCTCAACAAAGGAGATTATTCGGGTGGTCGAAGTAGCACCATATCAACTAAGGTTCTCCACTGATACCAAAGCAATATCTCAACACATGAGATTCTTTGGGTGGTCAAAGCAGTGCCTTATAAATTAATGTTCTCCGATGATACCAAAGCAGTATCTCAACAAACGAGATTCTTCGGGTGGTTGAAGCAGCACCTTATAAACTAAGGCTCTCCGATGATACCAAAGCAATATCTCAACAAACGAGATTCTTTAGGTGGTCGAAGCAACACCTTATCAACTAAGGCTCTCCGAGGATACCGAAGCATTATCTCAACAAGCGAGATTCTTCGGGTGGTCAAAGCAGCACCTTAACAACTAAGGTTCCTCACTGACACCGAATTAATATCTCAACAAATGAGATTCTTTGGGTGGTCGAAGCAGTACCTTATAAATTAAGGTTCTCCGGTGATACCAAAGCAGTATCTCAACAAACAAGATTCTTCGGGTGGTCGAAGCAGTACCTTATAAACTAAGGATTTTCGATGATACCAAAGCAGTATCCCAATAAACAAGATTCTTCGAATGGTCGAAGCAGCACGATATCAACTAAGGCTCTCTGATGATAACAAAGTAGTATCTCTGCATAAACGAGATTCTTCGGTTGGTCGAATGAGCACCATATCAATTAAGGCTCTTCGACGATATCAAAGTCGTATCCCAACAAACGAGTAACTTCGGGTGGTCGAAGCAGCACCTTATAAACTAAGGATCTTCGATGATACCAAAGCAGTATCTCAACAAACGGGATTCTTCGGGTGGTCTAAGCAGAACCCTATAAACTAAGGCTCTTCGATGATACCAAAGTTGTATCTCAACAAACGAGATTCTTCGGGTGGTCAAAGCAGCACCTTATAAACTAAGGCTCTTTGATGATACGACAGTAGTATCTCAATAAACGAGATTATTCGGGTGGTCGAAGAAGCACCTTATCAACTAAGGGTCTCCGATGATACCAACGCAGTATTTCAACAAATGAGATTATTCGGGTGGTCGAAGTAGCACCTTATCAACTAAGGCTCTCCGATGGTACCAAAGCAGTATCTTAACAAAGGAGATTATTCGGGTGGTCGAAGTAGCACCGTATCAACTAAGGTTCTCCACTGATACCAAAGCAATATCTCAACACATGAGATTCTTCGGGAGGTCGAAGCAGTGCCTTATAAATTAAGGTTCTCCAATGATACCAAAGCAGTATCTCAACCAACGAGATTCTTCGGGTGGTTGAAGCAGCACCTTATAAACTAAGGCTCTCCGATGATACCAAAGCAGTATCTCAACAAACGAGATTCTTTAGGTGATCGAAGCAACACCTTATCAACTAAGGCTCTCCGACGATACCGAAGCATTATCTCAACAAACGAGATTCTTCGGGTGGTCAAAGCAGCACCTTAACAACTAAGGTTCCCCACTGACACCAAATTAATATCTCAACAAACGAGATTCTTCGGGTGGTCGAAGCAGTACCTTATAAATTAAGGTTCTCCGATGATACCAAAGTAGTATCTCAACAAACAAGATTCTTCGGGTGGTCGAAGCAGTACCTTATAAACTAAGGATCTTCGATGATACCAAAGCAGTATCCCAATAAACAAGATTCTTCGAATGGTCGAAGCAGTACCATATCAACTAAGGCTCTTTGATGATAACAAAGCAGTATCTCTGCACAAACGAAATTCTTCGGTTGGTCGAATGAGCACCATATCAATTAAGGCTCTTCGACGATATCAAAGTCGTATCCCAACAAACGAGAGTCTTCGGGTGGTCGAAGTAGCACCTTATAAACTAAGGATCTTCGATGATACCAAAGCAGTATCTCAACAAACAGGATTCTTCGGGTGGTCTAAGCTGAACCTTAAAAACTAAGGCTCTTCGATGATACCAAAGTTATATCTCAACAAACGAGATTCTTCGGGTGGTCGAAGCACCACCTTATAAACTAAGGCTCTTTGATGATACCACAGCAGTATCTCAATAAACAAGATTATTCGGGTGGTCGAAGAAGCACCTTATCAACTAAGGCTCTCCGATGATACCAACGCAGTATCTCAACAAATGAGATTATTCGGGTGGTCGAAGTAGCACCTTATCAACTAAGGCTCTCCGATGATACCAAAGCAGTATTTCAACAAAGGAGATTATTCGGGTGGTCGAAGTAGCACCATATCAACTAAGGTTCTCCACTGATACCAAAGCAATATCTCAACGCATGAGATTCTTCGGGTGGTCGAAGCAGTGCCTAATAAATTAAGTTTCTCCGATGATACCAAAGCAGTATCTCAACCAACGAGATTCTTCGGGTGGTTGAAGCAGGACCTTATAAACTAAGGCTCTCCGATGATACCAAAGCAGTATCCCAACAAACGAGATTCTTTAGGTGGTCGAAGCAACACCTTATCAACTAAGGCTCTCCGACGATACCGAAGCATTATCTCAACAAACGAGATTTGTCGGGTGGTCAAAGCAGCACCTTAACAACTAAGGTTCCCCACTGACACCAAATTAATATCTCAACAAACGAGATTCTTCGGGTGGTCGAAGCAGTACCTTATAAATTAAGGTTCTTCGATGATACAAAAGCCGTATCTCAACAAACAAGATTCTTCGGGTGGTCGAAGCAGTACCTTATAAACTAAGGATCTTCGATGATACCAAACCAGTATCCCAATAAACAATATTCTTCGAATGGTCGAAGCAGCACCATATCAACTAAGGCTCTTTGATGATAACAAAGCAGTATCTCTGCACAAACGAGATTCTTCGGTTGGTCGATTGAGCACCATATCAATTAAGGCTCTTCGACGATATCAAAGTCGTATCCCAACAAACGAGAGTCTTCGGGTGGTCGAAGCAGCACCTTATAAACTAAGGATCTTCGATGATACCAAAGCAGTATCTCAACAAACAGGATTCTTCGGGTGGTCTAAGCTGAACCTTAAAAACTAAGGCTCTTCGATGATACCAAAGTTATATCTCAACGAACGAGATTCTTCGGGTGGTCGAAGCAGCACCTTATAAACTAAGGCTCTTTGATGATACCACAGCAGTATCTCAATAAACGAGATTATTTGGGTGGTTGAAGAAGCACCTTATCAACTAAGGCTCTCCGATGATACCAACGCAGTATCTCAACAAATGAGATTATTCGGGTGGTCGAAGTAGCACCTTATCAACTAAGGCTCTCCGATGATACCAAAGCAGTATCTCAACAAAGGAGATTATTCGGGTGGTCGAATTAGCACCATATCAACTAAGGTTCTCCACTGATACCAAAGCAATATCTCAACGCATGAGATTCTTCGGGTGGTCGAAGCAGTGCCTAATAAATTAAGTTTCTCCGATGATACCAAAGTCGTATCTCAACCAACGAGATTCTTAGGGTGGTTGAAGCAGGACCATATAAACTAAGGCTCTCCGATGATACCAAAGCAGTATCCCAACAAACGAGATTCTTTAGGTGGTCGAAGCAACACCTTATCAACTAAGGCTCTCTGACGATGCCGAAGCATTATCTCAACACACGAGATTCTTCGGGTGGTCAAAGCAGCACCTTAACAACTAAGGTTCCCCACTGACACCAAATTAATATCTCAACGAACGAGATTCTTCGGGTGGTCGAAGCAGTAACTTATAAATTAAGGTTCTCCGATGTTACCAAAGCAGTATCTCAATAAACAAGATTCTTCGGGTGGTCGAAGCAGTACCTTATAAACTAAGGATCTTCGATGATACCAAAGCAGTATCCCAACAAACAAGATTCTTCGAATGGTCGAAGCAACACCATATCAACTAAGGCTCTCTGATGATAACAAAGCAGTATCTCTGCACAAACGAGATTCTTCGGTTGGTCAAATGAGAACCATATCAATTAAGGCTCTTCGACGATATCAAAGTCGTATCCCAACAAACGAGAGTCTTCGGGTGATCGAAGCAGAACCTTATAAACTAAGGATCTTCGATGATACCAAAGCAGTATCTCAACAAACAGGATTCTTCGGGTGGTCTAAGCTGAACCTTAAAAACTAAGGCTCTTCGATGATACCAAAGTTATATCTCAACAAACGAGATTCTTCGGGTGGTCGAAGCAGTACCTTATAAACTAAGGATCTTCGATGATACCAAACCAGTATCCCAATAAACAATATTCTTCGAATGGTCGAAGCAGCACCATATCAACTAAGGCTCTTTGATGATAACAAAGCAGTATCTCTGCACAAACGAGATTCTTCGGTTGGTCGAATGAGCACCATATCAATTAAGGCTCTTCGACGATATCAAAGTCGTATCCCAACAAACGAGAGTCTTCGGGTGGTCGAAGCAGCACCTTATAAACTAAGGATCTTCGATGATACCAAAGCAGTATCTCAACAAACAGGATTCTTCGGGTGGTCTAAGCTGAACCTTAAAAACTAAGGCTCTTCGATGATACCAAAGTTATATCTCAACGAACGAGATTCTTCGGGTGGTCGAAGCAGCACCTTATAAACTAAGGCTCTTTGATGATACCACAGCAGTATCTCAATAAACGAGATTATTTGGGTGGTTGAAGAAACACCTTATCAACTAAGGCTCTCCGATGATACCAACGCAGTATCTCAACAAATGAAATTATTCGGGTGGTCGAAGTAGCACCTTATCAACTAAGGCTCTCCGATGATACCAAAGCAGTATCTCAACAAAGGAGATTATTCGCGTGGTCGAAGTAGCACCATATCAACTAAGGTTCTCCACTGATACCAAAGCAATATCTCAACGCATGAGATTCTTCGGGTGGTCGAAGCAGTGCCTAATAAATTAAGTTTCTCCGATGATACCAAAGTCGTATCTCAACCAACGAGATTCTTTGGGTGGTTGAAGCAGGACCATATAAACTAAGGCTCTCCGATGATACCAAAGCAGTATCCCAACAAACGAGATTCTTTAGGTGGTCGAAGCAACACCTTATCAACTAAGGCTCTCCGACGATACCGAAGCATTATCTCAACAAACGAGATTCTTCGGGTGGTCAAAGCAGCACCTTAACAACTAAGGTTCCCCACTGACACCAAATTAATATCTCAACAAACGAGATTCTTCGGGTGGTCGAAGCAGTACCTTATAAATTAAGGTTCTCCGATGATACCAAAGTAGTATCTCAACAAACAAGATTCTTCGGGTGGTCGAAGCAGTACCTTATAAACTAAGGATCTTCGATGATACCAAAGCAGTATCCCAATAAACAAGATTCTTCGAATGGTCGAAGCAGTACCATATCAACTAATGCTCTTTGATGATAACAAAGCAGTATCTCTGCACAAACGAAATTCTTCGGTTGGTCGAATGAGCACCATATCAATTAAGGCTCTTCGACGATATCAAAGTCGTATCCCAACAAACGAGAGTCTTCGGGTGGTCGAAGCAGCACCTTATAAACTAAGGATCTTCGATGATACCAAAGCAGTATCTCAACAAACAGGATTCTTCGGGTGGTCTAAGCTGAACCTTAAAAACTAAGGCTCTTCGATGATACCAAAGTTATATCTCAACGAACGAGATTCTTCGGGTGGTCGAAGCAGAACCTTATAAACTAAGGATCTTCGATGATACCAAAGCAGTATCTCAACAAATGGGATTCTTCGGGTGGTCTAAGCAGAACCTTATAAACTAAGGCTCTTTGATGATACCAAAGTTGTATCTCAAAAAACAAGCTTCTTCGGGTGGTCGAAGCAGTACCTTATAAACTAAGGATCTTCGATGATACCAAACCAGTATCCCAATAAACAATATTCTTCGAATGGTCGAAGCAGCACGATATCAACTAAGGCTCTCTGATGATAACAAAGTAGTATCTCTGCATAAACGAGATTCTTCGGTTGGTCGAATGAGCACCATATCAATTAAGGCTCTTCGACGATATCAAAGTCGTATCCCAACAAACGAGTAACTTCGGGTGGTCGAAGCAGCACCTTATAAACTAAGGATCTTCGATGATACCAAAGCAGTATCTCAACAAACGGGATTCTTCGGGTGGTCTAAGCAGAACCCTATAAACTAAGGCTCTTCGATGATACCAAAGTTGTATCTCAACAAACGAGATTCTTCGGGTGGTCGAAGCAGCACCTTATAAACTAAGGCTCTTTGATGATACCACAGTAGTATCTCAATAAACGAGATTATTCGGGTGGTCGAAGAAGCACCTTATCAACTAAGGGTCTCCGATGATACCAACGCAGTATCTCAACAAATGAGATTATTCGGGTGGTCGAAGTAGCACCTTATCAACTAAGGCTCTCCGATGGTACCAAAGCAGTATCTTAACAAAGGAGATTATTCAGGTGGTCGAAGTAGCACCGTATCAACTAAGGTTCTCCACTGATACCAAAGCAATATCTCAACACATGAGATTCTTCGGGAGGTCGAAGCAGTGCCTTATAAATTAAGGTTCTCCAATGATACCAAAGCAGTATCTCAACCAACGAGATTCTTCGGGTGGTTGAAGCAGCACCTTATAAACTAAGGCTCTCCGATGATACCAAAGCAGTATCTCAACAAACGAGATTCTTTAGGTGATCGAAGCAACACCTTATCAACTAAGGCTCTCCGACGATACCGAAGCATTATCTCAACAAACGAGATTCTTCGGGTGGTCAAAGCAGCACCTTAACAACTAAGGTTCCCCACTGACACCAAATTAATATCTCAACAAACGAGATTCTTCGGGTGGTCGAAGCAGTACCTTATAAATTAAGGTTCTCCGATGATACCAAAGTAGTATCTCAACAAACAAGATTCTTCGGGTGGTCGAAGCAGTACCTTATAAACTAAGGATCTTCGATGATACCAAAGCAGTATCCCAATAAACAAGATTCTTCGAATGGTCGAAGCAGTACCATATCAACTAAGGCTCTTTGATGATAACAAAGCAGTATCTCTGCACAAACGAAATTCTTCGGTTGGTCGAATGAGCACCATATCAATTAAGGCTCTTCGACGATATCAAAGTCGTATCCCAACAAACGAGAGTCTTCGGGTGGTCGAAGCAGCACCTTATAAACTAAGGATCTTCGATGATACCAAAGCAGTATCTCAACAAACAGGATTCTTCGGGTGGTCTAAGCTGAACCTTAAAAACTAAGGCTCTTCGATGATACCAAAGTTATATCTCAACAAACGAGATTCTTCGGGTGGTCGAAGCACCACCTTATAAACTAAGGCTCTTTGATGATACCACAGCAGTATCTCAATAAACGAGATTATTTGGGTGGTCGAAGAAGCACCTTATCAACTAAGGCTCTCCGATGATACCAACGCAGTATCTCAACAAATGAGATTATTCGGGTGGTCGAAGTAGCACCTTATCAACTAAGGCTCTCCGATGATACCAAAGTAGTATTTCAACAAAGGAGATTATTCGGGTGGTCGAAGTAGCACCATATCAACTAAGGTTCTCCACTGATACCAAAGCAATATCTCAACGCATGAGATTCTTCGGGTGGTCGAAGCAGTGCCTAATAAATTAAGTTTCTCCGATGATACCAAAGCAGTATCTCAACCAACGAGATTCTTCGGGTGGTTGAAGCAGGACCTTATAAACTAAGGCTCTCCGATGATACCAAAGCAGTATCCCAACAAACGAGATTCTTTAGGTGGTCGAAGCAACACCTTATCAACTAAGGCTCTCCGACGATACCGAAGCATTATCTCAACAAACGAGATTTGTCGGGTGGTCAAAGCAGCACCTTAACAACTAAGGTTCCCCACTGACACCAAATTAATATCTCAACAAACGAGATTCTTCGGGTGGTCGAAGCAGTACCTTATAAATTAAGGTTCTCCGATGATACCAAAGCCATATCTCAACAAACAAGATTCTTCGGGTGGTCGAAGCAGTACCTTATAAACTAAGGATCTTCGATGATACCAAACCAGTATCCCAATAAACAATATTCTTCGAATGGTCGAAGCAGCACCATATCAACTAAGGCTCTTTGATGATAACAAAGCAGTATCTCTGCACAAACGAGATTCTTCGGTTGGTCGAATGAGCACCATATCAATTAAGGCTCTTCGACGATATCAAAGTCGTATCCCAACAAACGAGAGTCTTCGGGTGGTCGAAGCAGCACCTTATAAACTAAGGATCTTCGATGATACCAAAGCAGTATCTCAACAAACAGGATTCTTCGGGTGGTCTAAGCTGAACCTTAAAAACTAAGGCTCTTCGATGATACCAAAGTTATATCTCAACGAACGAGATTCTTCGGGTGGTCGAAGCAGCACCTTATAAACTAAGGCTCTTTGATGATACCACAGCAGTATCTCAATAAACGAGATTATTTGGGTGGTTGAAGAAGCACCTTATCAACTAAGGCTCTCCGATGATACCAACGCAGTATCTCAACAAATGAGATTATTCGGGTGGTCGAAGTAGCACCTTATCAACTAAGGCTCTCCGATGATACCAAAGCAGTATCTCAACAAAGGAGATTATTCGGGTGGTCGAATTAGAACCATATCAACTAAGGTTCTCCACTGATACCAAAGCAATATCTCAACGCATGAGATTCTTCGGGTGGTCGAAGCAGTGCCTAATAAATTAAGTTTCTCCGATGATACCAAAGTCGTATCTCAACCAACGAGATTCTTCGGGTGGTTGAAGCAGGACCATATAAACTAAGGCTCTCCGATGATACCAAAGCAGTATCCCAACAAACGAGATTCTTTAGGTGGTCGAAGCAACACCTTATCAACTAAGGCTCTCTGACGATGCCGAAGCATTATCTCAACACACGAGATTCTTCGGGTGGTCAAAGCAGCACCTTAACAACTAAGGTTCCCCACTGACACCAAATTAATATCTCAACGAACGAGATTCTTCGGGTGGTCGAAGCAGTAACTTATAAATTAAGGTTCTCCGATGTTACCAAAGCAGTATCTCAATAAACAAGATTCTTCGGGTGGTCGAAGCAGTACCTTATAAACTAAGGATCTTCGATGATACCAAAGCAGTATCCCAACAAACAAGATTCTTCGAATGGTCGAAGCAACACCATATCAACTAAGGCTCTCTGATGATAACAAAGCAGTATCTCTGCACAAACGAGATTCTTCGGTTGGTCAAATGAGAACCATATCAATTAAGGCTCTTCGACGATATCAAAGTCGTATCCCAACAAACGAGAGTCTTCGGGTGGTCGAAGCAGAACCTTATAAACTAAGGATCTTCGATGATACCAAAGCAGTATCTCAACAAATGGGATTCTTCGGGTGGTCTAAGCAGAACCTTATAAACTAAGGCTCTTTGATGATACCAAAGTTGTATCTCAAAAAACAAGATTCTTCGGGTGGTCGAAGCAGTACCTTATAAACTAAGGATCTTCGATGATACCAAACCAGTATCCCAATAAACAATATTCTTCGAATGGTCGAAGCAGCACCATATCAACTAAGGCTCTTTGATGATAACAAAGCAGTATCTCTGCACAAACGAGATTCTTCGGTTGGTCGAATGAGCACCATATCAATTAAGGCTCTTCGACGATATCAAAGTCGTATCCCAACAAACGAGAGTCTTCGGGTGGTCGAAGCAGCACCTTATAAACTAAGGATCTTCGATGATACCAAAGCAGTATCTCAACAAACAGGATTCTTCGGGTGGTCTAAGCTGAACCTTAAAAACTAAGGCTCTTCGATGATACCAAAGTTATATCTCAACGAACGAGATTCTTCGGGTGGTCGAAGCAGCACCTTATAAACTAAGGCTCTTTGATGATACCACAGCAGTATCTCAATAAACGAGATTATTTGGGTGGTTGAAGAAGCACCTTATCAACTAAGGCTCTCCGATGATACCGACGCAGTATCTCAACAAATGAAATTATTCGGGTGGTCGAAGTAGCACCTTATCAACTAAGGCTCTCCGATGATACCAAAGCAGTATCTCAACAAAGGAGATTATTCGCGTGGTCGAAGTAGCACCATATCAACTAAGGTTCTCCACTGATACCAAAGCAATATCTCAACGCATGAGATTCTTCGGGTGGTCGAAGCAGTGCCTAATAAATTAAGTTTCTCCGATGATACCAAAGCAGTATCTCAACCAACGAGATTCTTCGGGTGGTTGAAGCAGGACCTTATAAACTAAGGCTCTCAGATGATACCAAAGCAGTATCCCAACAAACGAGATTCTTTAGGTGGTCGAAGCAACACCTTATCAACTAAGGCTCTCCGACGATACCGAAGCATTATCTCAACAAACGAGATTTGTCGGGTGGTCAAAGCAGCACCTTAACAACTAAGGTTCCCCACTGACACCAAATTAATATCTCAACAAACGAGATTCTTCGGGTGGTCGAAGCAGTACCTTATAAATTAAGGTTCTCCGATGATACCAAAGCAGTATCTCAACAAACAAGATTCTTCGGGTGGTCGAAGCAGTACCTTATAAACTAAGGATCTTCGATGATACCAAACCAGTATCCCAATAAACAAGATTCTTCGAATGGTCGAAGCAGCACCATATCAACTAAGGCTCTTTGATGATAACAAAGCAGTATCTCTGCACAAACGAGATTCTTCGGTTGGTCGAATGAGCACCATATCAATTAAGGCTCTTCGACGATATCAAAGTCGTATCCCAACAAACGAGAGTCTTCGGGTGGTCGAAGCAGCACCTTATAAACTAAGGATCTTCGATGATACCAAAGCAGTATCTCAACAAACAGGATTCTTCGGGTGGTCTAAGCTGAACCTTAAAAACTAAGGCTCTTCGATGATACCAAAGTTATATCTCAACGAACGAGATTCTTCGGGTGGTCGAAGCAGCACCTTATAAACTAAGGCTCTTTGATGATACCACAGCAGTATCTCAATAAACGAGATTATTCGGGTGGTCGAAGAAGCACCTTATCAACTAAGGGTCTCCGATGATACCATCGCAGTATCTCAACAAATGAGATTATTCGGGTGGTCGAAGTAGCACCTTATCAACTAAGGCTCTCCGATGGTACCAAAGCAGTATCTTAACAAAGGAGATTATTCGGGTGGTCGAAGTAGCACCGTATCAACTAAGGTTCTCCACTGATACCAAAGCAATATCTCAACACATGAGATTCTTCGGGAGGTCGAAGCAGTGCCATATAAATTAAGGTTCTCCAATGATACCAAAGCAGTATCTCAACCAACGAGATTCTTCGGGTGGTTGAAGCAGCACCTTATAAACTAAGGCTCTCCGATGATACCAAAGCAGTATCTCAACAAACGAGATTCTTTAGGTGATCGAAGCAACACCTTATCAACTAAGGCTCTCCGACGATACCGAAGCATTATCTCAACAAACGAGATTCTTCGGGTGGTCAAAGCAGCACCTTAACAACTAAGGTTCCCCACTGACACCAAATTAATATCTCAACAAACGAGATTCTTCGGGTGGTCGAAGCAGTACCTTATAAATTAAGGTTCTCCGATGATACCAAAGTAGTATCTCAACAAACAAGATTCTTCGGGTGGTCGAAGCAGTACCTTATAAACTAAGGATCTTCGATGATACCAAAGCAGTATCCCAATAAACAAGATTCTTCGAATGGTCGAAGCAGTACCATATCAACTAAGGCTCTTTGATGATAACAAAGCAGTATCTCTGCACAAACGAAATTCTTCGGTTGGTCGAATGAGCACCATATCAATTAAGGCTCTTCGACGATATGAAAGCCGTATCCCAACAAATGAGAGTCTTCGGGTGGTCGAAGCAGCACCTTATAAACTAAGGATCTTCGATGATACCAAAGCAGTATCTCAACAAACAGGATTCTTCGGGTGGTCTAAGCTGAACCTTAAAAACTAAGGCTCTTCGATGATACCAAAGTTATATCTCAACAAACGAGATTCTTCGGGTGGTCGAAGCAGCACCTTATAAACTAAGGCTCTTTGATGATACCACAGCAGTATCTCAATAAACGAGATTATTCGGGTGGTCGAAGAAGCACCTTGTCAACTAAGGCTCTCCGATGATACCAACGCAGTATCTCAACAAATGAGATTATTCGGGTGGTCGAAGTAGAACCTTATCAACTAAGGCTCTCCGATGATACCAAAGCAGTATTTCAACAAAGGAGATTATTCGGGTGGTCGAAGTAGCACCATATCAACTAAGGTTCTCCACTGATACCAAAGCAATATCTCAACGCATGAGATTCTTCGGGTGGTCGAAGCAGTGCCTAATAAATTAAGTTTCTCCGATGATACCAAAGCAGTATCTCAACCAACGAGATTCTTCGGGTGGTTGAAGCAGGACCTTATAAACTAAGGCTCTCCGATGATACCAAAGCAGTATCCCAACAAACGAGATTCTTTAGGTGGTCGAAGCAACACCTTATCAACTAAGGCTCTCCGACGATACCGAAGCATTATCTCAACAAACGAGATTTGTCGGGTGATCAAAGCAGCACCTTAACAACTAAGGTTCCCCACTGACACCAAATTAATATCTCAACAAACGAGATTCTTCGGGTGGTCGAAGCAGTACCTTATAAATTAAGGTTCTCCGATGATACCAAAGCAGTATCTCAACAAACAAGATTCTTCGGGTGGTCGAAGCAGTACCTTATAAACTAAGGATCTTCGATGATACCAAACCAGTATCCCAATAAACAATATTCTTCGAATGGTCGAAGCAGCACCATATCAACTAAGGCTCTTTGATGATAACAAAGCAGTATCTCTGCACAAATGAGATTCTTCGGTTGGTCGAATGAGCACCATATCAATTAAGGCTCTTCGACGATATGAAAGCCGTATCCCAACAAACGAGAGTCTTCGGGTGGTCGAAGCAGCACCTTATAAACTAAGGATCTTCGATGATACCAAAGCAGTATCTCAACAAACAGGATTCTTCGGGTGGTCTAAGCTGAACCTTAAAAACTAAGGCTCTTCGATGATACCAAAGTTATATCTCAACAAATGAGATTCTTCGGGTGGTCGAAGCAGCACCTTATAAACTAAGGCTCTTTGATGATACCACAACAGTATCTCAATAAACGAGATTATTTGGGTGGTTGAAGAAGCACCTTATCAACTAAGGCTCTCCGATGATACCAACGCAGTATCTCAACAAATGAGATTAATCGGGTGGTCGAAGTAGCACCTTATCAACTAAGGCTCTCCGATGATACCAAAGCAGTATCTCAACAAAGGAGATTATTCGGGTGGTCGAAGTAGCACCATATCAACTAAGGTTCTCCACTGATACCAAAGCAATGTCTCAACGCATGAGATTCTTCGGGTGGTCGAAGCAGTGCCTAATAAATTAAGTTTCTCCGATGATACCAAAGCAGTATCTCAACCAACGAGATTCTTCGGGTGGTTGAAGCAGGACCTTATAAACTAAGGCTCTCCGATGATACCAAAGCAGTATCCCAACAAACGAAATTCTTTAGGTGGTCGAAGCAACACCTTATCAACTAAGGCTCTCCGACGATACCGAAGCATTATCTCAACAAACGAGATTTGTCGGGTGGTCAAAGCAGCACCTTAACAACTAAGGTTCCCCACTGACACCAAATTAATATCTCAACAAACAAGATTCTTCGGGTGGTCGAAGCAGTACCTTATAAATTAAGGTTCTCCGATGATACCAAAGCAGTATCTCAACAAACAAGATTCTTCGGGTGGTCGAAGCAGTACCTTATAAACTAAGGATCTTCGATGATACCAAACCAGTATCCCAATAAACAAGATTCTTCGAATGGTCGAAGCAGCACCATATCAACTAAGGCTCTTTGATGATAACAAAGCAGTATCTCTGCACAAACGAGATTCTTCGGTTGGTCGAATGAGCACCATATCAATTAAGGCTCTTCGACGATATCAAAGTCGTATCCCAACAAACGAGAGTCTTCGGGTGGTCGAAGCAGCACCTTATAAACTAAGGATCTTCGATGATACCAAAGCAGTATCTCAACAAACAGGATTCTTCGGGTGGTCTAAGCTGAACCTTAAAAACTAAGGCTCTTCGATGATACCAAAGTTATATCTCAACGAACGAGATTCTTCGGGTGGTCGAAGCAGCACCTTATAAACTAAGGCTCTTTGATGATACCACAGCAGTATCTCAATAAACGAGATTATTTGGGTGGTTGAAGAAGCACCTTATCAACTAAGGCTCTCCGATGATACCAACGCAGTATCTCAACAAATGAGATTATTCGGGTGGTCGAAGTAGCACCTTATCAACTAAGGCTCTCCGATGATACCAAAGCAGTATCTCAACAAAGGAGATTATTCGGGTGGTCGAATTAGCACCATGTCAACTAAGGTTCTCCACTGATACCAAAGCAATATCTCAACGCATGATATTCTTCGGGTGGTCGAAGCAGTGCCTAATAAATTAAGTTTCTCCGATGATACCAAAGCAGTATCTCAACCAACGAGATTCTTCGGGTGGTTGAAGCAGGACCATATAAACTAAGGCTCTCCGATGATACCAAAGCAGTATCCCAACAAACGAGATTCTTTAGGTGGTCGAAGCAACACCTTATCAACTAAGGCTCTCTGACGATACCGAAGCATTATCTCAACACACGAGATTCTTCGGGTGGTCAAAGCAGCACCTTAACAACTAAGGTTCCCCACTGACACCAAATTAATATCTCAACGAACGAGATTCTTCGGGTGGTCGAAGCAGTAACTTATAAATTAAGGTTCTCCGATGTTACCAAAGCAGTATCTCAATAAACAAGATTCTTCGGGTGGTCGAAGCAGTACCTTATAAACTAAGGATCTTCGATGATACCAAAGCAGTATCCCAACAAACAAGATTCTTCGAATGGTTGAAGCAACACCATATCAACTAAGGCTCTCTGATGATAACAAAGCAGTATCTCTGCACAAACGAGATTCTTCGGTTGGTCAAATGAGAACCATATCAATTAAGGCTCTTCGACGATATCAAAGTCGTATCCCAACAAACGAGAGTCTTCGGGTGGTCGAAGCAGAACCTTATAAACTAAGGATCTTCGATGATACCAAAGCAGTATCTCAACAAATGGGATTCTTCGGGTGGTCTAAGCAGAACCTTATAAACTAAGGCTCTTTGATGATACCAAAGTTGTATCTCAAAAAACAAGATTCTTCGGGTGGTCGAAGCAGTACCTTATAAACTAAGGCTCTTTGATGATACCACAGCAGTATCTCAATAAACGAGATTATTCGGGTGGTCGAAGAAGCACCTTATCAAATAAGGCTCTCCGATGATACCAACGCAGTATCTCAACAAATGAGATTATTCGGGTGGTCGAAGTAGCACTTTATCAACTAAGGCTCTTCGATGATACCAAAGCAGTCTCTCAACAAAGGAGATTATTCGAGTGGTCGAAGTAGTACCATATCAACTAAGGTTCTCCACTAATACCAAAGCAATATCTCAACACATGAGATTCTTCGGGTGGTCGAAGCAGTGCCTTATAAATTAAGGTTCTCTGATGATACCAAAGCAGTATCTCAAAAAACGAGATTCTTCGGGTGGTTGAAGCAACACCTTATAAACTAAGGCTCTCCGATGATACCAAAGCAGTATCTCAATAAACGAGATTCTTTAGGTGGTCGAAGCAACATCTTATCAACTAAGGCTATCCGACGATACCAAAACATTATCTCAACAAACGAGATTCTTCGGGTGGTCAAAGCAACACCTTGTCAACTAAGGTTCCCCACTGACACCAAATTAATATCTCAACAAATGAGATTCTTCGGGTGGTCGAAGCAATACCTTATAAATTAAGGTTCTCCGATGATACCAAAGCAGTATCTCAACAAACGAGAATCTTCGGGTGGTTGAAGCAATACCTTATCAACTAAGGCTCTCCGATGATACCAAGCAGTATCTCTGAACAAACGAGATTCTTCGGTTGGTCAAAGTAGCACCATATTAATTAAGGCTCTTCGATGATACCAAAGTAGTATCCCAACAAACGAGAGTCTTCGGGTGGTCGAAACAGCACCTTATAAACTAAGGATCTTCGATGATATCTAACCAGTATCTCAACAAACGGGATTCTTCGGGTGGTCGAAGCAGAACCTTATAAACTAAGGCTCTCCAATGATACCAAACTAGTATCTCAACAAACGAGATTCTTTAGGTGGTCGAAGCAACACCTTATCAACTAAGGCTCTCTGACGATACCGAAGCATTATCTCAACAAAAGAGATTCTTCGGGTGGTCAATGCAGCACCTTATCAACTAAGGTTCTCCGCTGATACCAAAGTTGTATCTCAACAAACGAGATTCTTCGGTTGGTCGAAGCAGCACCTTATAAATTAAGGTTCTCTGATGATACCAAAATTGTATCTCAACAAACGTGATTCTTTGGGTGGCCAAAGCAGCACTTTATAAACTAAGGCTCTCCGATGATACCAATGTAATATCTCAACAAACGAGATTCTTCGGGTGGTCGAAGCGGTACCTTATAAACTAAGGCTCTTCGATGATACAAAAGAAATATCTCAACAAACGAGATTCTTCAGGTGGTCGAAGCAGCACCTTATCAACTAAGGCTCTCCGGTGATACCAACGCGGTATCTCAACAAATGAGATTATTCGGGTGGTCGTAGTAGCACCTTATCAAATAAGGCTCTCCGATGATACCAAAGCAGTATCTAAACAAATGAGATTCTTTAGGTGGTCGAAGCAACACCTTATCAACTAAAGCTCTCCGACGAGACCAAAACATTATCTCAACATACGAGATTCTTCAGGTGGTCAAAGCAGTACCTTATCAACAAAGGTTCTCCACTGATACCAAAGCAGTATCTCAACAAACGAGATTTTTTGGGTGGTCGAAGCAATACCTTATAAATTAAGGTTCTCCGATGATACCAAAGCAGTATCTCAATAAACGAGATTCTTCGGGTGGTTGAAGCAGCACCCTATAAACTAAGGCTCTCCGATGATACCAAAGCAGTACCTTAACAAACGAGATTCTTCGGGAGGTCGAACCAGTACCTTATAAACTAAGGCTCTTCGATGATACCAAAGCAGTATCCAAACAAACAAGATTCTTGGCTCTCCGATGATACCATAGTAGTATCTCACCAAACGAGATTCTTCGAATGGTAGAAGCAATACCTTATCAGCTAAGGCTCTCCGATGATAGCAAAGTAGTATCTTTGAACAAACGAGATTCTTCGGTTGGTCAAAGTAGCACCATATCAATTAAGGCTCTTCGATGGTACCAAAGTAATATCCCAACAAACGAGAGTCTTCGGGTGGTCGAAACAGCACCTTATAAACTAAGGATCTCTGATGATACCAAACCAATATCTCAACAAACAAGATTCTTCAGGTTGTCGAAGCAGTACTGTAACACCCCAAATCCCATCGCGAATACAATATACATAAATAAAATCAGAGTAACTAAAAATTTATTTTTTGGACAGGAAACAGGGATGTCACACTTAAATGAACAAAATACAATCCCTGCTCATAAATTTGATACATAGCATAAAATAGAGTACCCTCAAAGGGGAAACTTTTTCCACAATAAAGGAAATGTCAATTATGGAATAAAGCGGAAAGATCCATAACCGACTTATTTTACAAATAAATGGTTTTAGAACATCAAAATATAAATACAAAATATATTCAACAATTATATACATATAACATAATCGTTCCCCAACTCCCGTGCTACGTATCAGAGCAGACACCACGACCGACAACGGAACGGAGGACTAATCTCCACAAAAGCCTCCAAGCCTCTAAAGCTGACAATCTGCACTATGCCGTAAAAAGCATATTCCAGCAGAAGGGTGAGAAATAACAACTAAACCAAGATTGCATAATAATATGCAAAAACACATAAAACTCACATACACAGTTATTCTCACCACAAGCATCACATATCGATACATATAGCACGCCACGTATACTTAAAATATTTCTAACATTTCCAACAACATAGCATATATCAATTATTCCAACATAATCACATAATCAATCAAATCATGATTTTCCACACATAATGCATCCATTCACAATTCTCACACATAATCAATCAAATCATGATTTTCCACACATAATGCATCCATTCACAATTCTCACACATAATCAATCAAATCATGATTTTCCACACATAATGCATCCATGATTTATGCAAATGCACAGAGACCGACACAACGACTCTATGCAAATGCCATGCGGTACCGACTTCCAACATTTCTCAAAACCAGTTCACTCAGGAACTATTGGAACCATCGCTCGTTACTGAGAATCTCAAGTAACACCCCGTCGGGCCTACGATGTTCACCCGTCGCTTTAGGTCCTCAGGCAGCGCCTCATATTTTCGAGGCACACGACGTTAAGGATTGCTTTAAGTCTCCAAAGGAGCCCACAATCGTCTATAACCACCGCTTTAAGTCCTCAGGCATCGCCTCATATTTTCGAGGCACACGATGTTATAGCAGATTCATCGCTTTCAGTCCTCAGGCATCGCCTCATATTTTCGAGGCACACGATGTTATAACAGATTCCCTCGAGAATCAAACCGCCACTCAGGACGTTTCAACAATGCATATTATGATGTTTGGCATACAATGACTCATGACATTCACATTGCACCCACATACACATCCATAATCATGCATAAATCAACAATTACCACGTATCGCATTTTCTTGCCGTAAGGCCACAAATCATCATCACAACAATATCACGTGCATATTCATTTCACAACATGTCACCACATGCATTTTCATTACAAACCACAAACCACAAACCACAACAATTATGCAATCACAATCACTTCCACAAGGAATTTACATATCAAATGCTACTCACAACACATCATTATCGCACATTGAAATCAAAACCCAAAACATACATTTATTCCTCCATAACACCACAAACCATCATCACCAATACTTATCATATATATTCACATCAACACAATTATTGCCATAAAGCCACAAATCACAAAGAATTCCCCAATCAAGGGTTCACTTCACAAGCATATCCACAACACATTCATAACCACACATTCATTTCATCAAAAACAACTATTCACGATTAATCGGTAAAGTCGGCCAAAAGTCGGCTAAAAATAATATTTCTTTTCACCAAATGATAGAACATATTTTTATCTTCAGATCGATATAAAGAACAGCTAAAACGGATAAACGACGAAAAAGTTATACAACTTTTAAAAACCAAATTTTTGAAAAAAAACAGCAGAGTGCAATCGATTTACACCTGTGTGCAATCGATTGTACGGCCCCAGAAATCACATTTTCGCCCTTTTTTCATGTGCAATCGATTTGCATCCTGCTGCAATCGATTGCACCTGTTAAAAACCAGAAAAATGAGCTGCTGCCTCTACACAAAACCCTCCGGAAACCCGACCGATTCAATTACTTTCTTCCGAATAAATACATGGTAATATCACATAAATACATACCAACATATTAGGATCAAGAAAAACCCGATTCCACGACTTTTATTTTTCACCAAAATCTCACATTCTCAAAACCCAAAAATGTCAAAACTCACAATATCAACCGATTTCAACCAAACGAGTTTCTATAATCTCGGCCTAACCTCATACGACTAATCTACGCAATTTATTTCGAAATTAATCAGTGAAAACATCGATTTCTAACCATTTTTACCATTTCGACCTAAAATGAAAACTATATGAAACTATCCAAAACAATCAAGAAAACATACACATATACATACACAAGCATGATATAATTGAAACTTCTCACCCTTACCCGATTATTCGCGCTCGAAACGGACGAATCTTTGATTTCTCCACTTTTCCTCTCCTTCTCCCTTCTTTCTCTCCTCTTCTCTTTTCCTTTTCTTTTCCTTTTCTTTCCACTCTCTATTTATATAAAACATAAAACTTACCCAAGCAAAAGACCAAAATACCCCTCAACTCAAATATCTCGCAAACGCTCTCAAAACGCGATAAAACATAAACATCGATGAAAAATACTATATTGCCAAATAAAAGTCAAGAATAAAATAATATAATAATAAAATATTCAAATAGACTCGATTAAATAAAACTGACAAAAACTGGGGCGTTACAACTCTCCCCCACTTAGACATTTTCGTCCTCGAAAATATTACTGAGACGAACAACTCCGAATACGACCCTCGCATCTGACCAACAAACCAACATGCCAACAAAAGGCACATCACAAATAACACAACTGGCAAACCACCTTGCTAACTACCACAACGACACGACAACGATGACAGCTACAACGACAAAATGCAAAGCCCATACAATGCACTTGACGACAAACTCACAACTCAAGGAATACCCAAGTTACTAACACACAGGTTCACTCTTGAACCAAAACACAACGAGATCGTTACCCTACCATAGGTAACACTCCCCTAATTCCCCACAAAGGAATTAGCCACTCACACTCGAACCAACACGATGTAAACGAGACAACAACACAAACAAGAACATAAAGTTCCACGACACCACAAGTTCTCAACAACATCAACAAAACCAGGACACCAACATCCTTGTCACACAACCATACTACAACAATGCTACGATTCCCAATCGAACATATAACCAAAACATCCATCTACATGGTAGCCCATGAATAATATTTAAACCTTTCACCTAACACTTCCATTCTGAAACGTCCAATGGTCTCATCATTCCTACATGTTCTCAATGTTCAACCTATGAACTCTTACAAGTCCCTCACGTAAATACAAAATGTGCCACCTAACGCTTCCGCTGAGCACTCTGATTACTCGCAACCATCAAAACTATCAATTTCACGTCCAAAGTCTAACGCTTTCTCATATTCGCCAAAAATCACTCTTTGCTTTAATATTACCAACCTCACACTCTTCTGTGTTATCTCATACACCATACACAAGTCTCGGAATTGCTCAACTAATTCTAACTCCCTGACCATCAAAACAGACATGCATAGAAACTTCCAACTTAACTTTTCAGGCACAACAACAGCTTTTCCCCGAAGGATAATATAAGCCAAATTCATAACTCATCACAAACTCTAACCATCCTTGTTGTCTCATACTCTATTCCTTTAGACCAAACAAGTACTCAATATCCTTGCGATTACCAAACACTTCGAACCTAGAACCATAAAGATAATACCTCCAAATATTCCAACACAATACCACCGCAACCAATTCCAAATCCATAATAATACAGATCCTTTTATAAATCCTCAATTGTCGTAAAGAATAAGCCACGACTTTACCCTTTTGCATTACCACGTTGACTAAACTCATCTAAGACACATCACAATACCCCACAACCGGTTTATTAGGATCACACAAAATCAAAGCTGAAACCGTAGACAACTTCTACTCCAGCTCACCAAAACTTACTCACAACGAACATCCAAACAAACAACTCACCCTTTGTAAGTCAACTGAGATACCAGAAGTACGAACTTAACAAAGTCTTCCATAACCTGTAATAACAATCAACTGAGTCCAAAAGTTTCTAATCTCCTTAACTAACTTCGGAGCCTCTCATGTAGAACTACATCTACTTCCGATGGATCCATTAACCATACTCTCATCTGAAATAACATTTCCAAGAAACTAACCCTTTTCAACCAAAATTCTCACTCGAATAACTTAGCATAAAACTTCGTCTCTTTTCAACACTTGTAATTCAAATCCCAAACACTTTACTCATTCTTCCTCTGAGTTTATAACAAATCCAAATATCCTCAATCGAAACCACTACGAACTTATCCAATTAAATATGGAAGATACGATTCCTCTACTCCATAAACATTAGAGACGCGTTACTAACACCAAATACCATCACTGTACGTTGCAATTCCCAAATAAAATCCAAAAGACATAAATCCTTAAAGCTTTTGCAAAACTTTTCACTGGGTAACTGATTACTCACATACAAGCTTAACCGAGTAAATAACAACCTATTCCGAGGATAACAAACCTAACCAGTGTCATTAAATCGATCAAAGCCTCAACTCACACAATTCACCACTCTTATCAAACATTCTAAACAATTATAACCCACTCAAACTCAACCAAACCATTCTAGTCATCTGTTCATGAAAGTGGACACTTATTCTCAATCATTACCTTATTCAACTGTTAGTAATCCATACCCAATTTCTTCTCCTGACCGTCCAATTCCGCAATTCCAACATGTATCAACAACCAACCAAAAAGAATTCTCAAACACAATGTTACATCTACCCACAAGGGTTTCCTCGCAATTTCCATTAATGCCTTAAAACTCCAAAGACTCCAAACCCACCAGAACTCTAAGTTTGCTGTCCATAGTCTCAATACCATTATACTTGTTATTCCATTCCATCTTCCGATATTAGCATCTTCATCGACTCATCAAAACAATCTGTAATCATCTCCTTAAATTCCAAACAACTCACTTCACACACTATCAAAGCCGGAAAGACCCGCCTATTCCATCCAACATAATTTCCGTCTGCTATCAACAAGAGATTAAGGGTGATCAGTTCCTCAATTTGCCAATAGACAGCCGACAATCATGATGAGGCATAAACCGTCTTTACCAAACTATAATAGCATTCCTTACATCCTGTGCACAAAACTACCTAAGGCACAAATCCTTAGTTGACATAAACCTTACCTCCGCATTCCCTTCGGAACCGAGAACAACACTGTCCAAACAACACTTACAATCTTGCAATTCACAATACACTGAGCCAACGCTCCACACCTGAAGCAACTTGGAGAAGTTCCAGCTTTTCCCCCACTTATCTCATTCTAACACCTGAAGACAAAAGATTAGAAAACCAGAAAGCACTGACAGTGTTCCACACACATATCACGTACTAAGGGACAAACAACAACGATAGTATCCAACTGTCACACCAACTGACTCAACAACTTGGTCGGACGGACCGACCTGCTCTGATACCACTAATGTAACACCCCAAATCCCATCGCGAATACATAATACATAAATAAAATCAGAGTAACTAAAAATTTATTTTTCCGACAGGAAACAGGGATGTCACACTTAAATGAACAAAATACAATCCCTGCTCATAAATTTGATACATAGCATAAAATAGAGTACCCTCAAAGGGGAAACTTTTTCCACAATAAAGGAAATGTCAATTATGGAATAAAGCGGAAAGATCCATAACCGACTTGTTTTACAAATAAATGGTTTTAGAACATCAAAATATAAATACAAAATATATTCAACAATTATATACATATAACATAATCGTTCCCCAACTCCCGTGCTACGTATCAGAGCAGACACCACGACCGACAACGGAACGGAGGACTAATCTCCACAAAAGCCTCCAAGCCTCTAAAGCTGACAATCTGCACTATGCCATAAAAAGCATATTCCAGCAGAAGGGTGAGAAATAACAACTAAACCAAGATTGCATAATAATATGCAAAAACACATAAAACTCACATACACAGTTATTCTCACCACAAGCATCACATATCGATACATATAGCACGCCACGTATACTTAAAATATTTCTAACATTTCCAACAACATAGCATATATCAATTATTCCAACATAATCACATAATCAATCAAATCATGATTTTCCACACATAATGCATCCATTCACAATTCTCACACATAATCAATCAAATCATGATTTTCCACACATAATGCATCCATGATTTATGCAAATGCACAGAGACCGACACAACGACTCTATGCAAATGCCATGCGGTACCGACTTCCAACATTTCTCAAAACCAGTTCACTCAGGAACTATTGGAACCATCGCTCGTTACTGAGAATCTCAAGTAACACCCCGTCGGGCCTACGATGTTCACCCGTCGCTTTAGGTCCTCAGGCAGCGCCTCATATTTTCGAGGCACACGACGTTAAGGATTGCTTTAAGTTTCCAAAGGAGCCCACAATCGTCTATAACCACCGCTTTAAGTCCTCAGGCATCGCCTCATATTTTCGAGGCACACGATGTTATAGCAGATTCATCGCTTTCAGTCCTCAGGCATCGCCTCATATTTTCGAGGCACACGATGTTATAACAGATTCCCTCGAGAATCAAACCGCCACTCAGGACGTTTCAACAATGCATATTATGATGTTTGCCATACAATGACTCATGACATTCACATTGCACCCACATACACATCCATAATCATGCATAAATCAACAATTACCACGTATCGCATTTTCTTGCCGTAAGGCCACAAATCATCATCACAACAATATCACGTGCATATTCATTTCACAACATGTCACCACATGCATTTTCATTACAAACCACAAACCACAAACCACAACAATTATGCAATCACAATCACTTCCACAAGGAATTTACATATCAAATGCTACTCACAACACATCATTATCGCACATTGAAATCAAAACCCAAAACACACATTTATTCCTCCATAACACCACAAACCATCATCACCAATACTTATCATATATATTCACATCAACACAATTATTGCCATAAAGCCACAAATCACAAAGAATTCCCCAATCAAGGGTTCACTTCACAAGCATATCCACAACACATTCATAACCACACATTCATTTCATCAAAAACAACTATTCACGATTAATCGGTAAAGTCGGCCAAAAGTCGGCTAAAAATAATATTTATTTTCACCAAATGATAGAACATATTTTTAGCTTCAGATCGATATAAAGAACAGCTAAAACGGATAAACGACGAAAAAGTTATACAACTTTTAAAAACCAAATTTTTGAAAAAGAACAGCAGAGTGCAATCGATTGCACGGCCCCAGAAATCACATTTTTCGCCCTTTTTTCATGTGCAATCGATTTGCATCCTGCTGCAATCGATTACACCTGTTAAAAACCAGAAAAATGAGCTGCTGCCTCTACACAAAACCCTCCGGAAACCCGACCGATTCAATTACTTTCTTCCGAATAAATACATGGTAATATCACATAAATACATACCAACATATTAGGATCAAGAAAAACCCGATTCCACGACTTTTATTTTTCACCAAAATCTCACATTCTCAAAACCCAAAAATGTCAAAACTCACAATATCAACCGATTTCAACCAAACGAGTTTCTATAATCTCGGCCTAACCTCATACGACTAATCTACGCAATTTATTTCGAAATTCATCCGTGAAAACATTGATTTCTAACCATTTTTACCATTTCGACCTAAAATGAAAACTATATGAAACTATCCAAAACAATCAAGAAAACTTACACATATACATACACAAGCATGATATAATTGAAACTTCTCACCCTTACCCGATTATTCGCGCTCAAAACGGACGCATCTTTGATTTCTCCACTTTTCCTCTCCTTCTCCCTTCTTTCTCTCCTCTTCTCTTTTCCTTTTCTTTTCCTTTTCTTTCCACTCTCTATTTATATAAAACATAAAACTTAACCAAGCAAAAGACCAAAATACCCCTCAGCTCAAATATCTCGCAAACGCTCTCAAAACGCGATAAAACATAAACATCGATGAAAAATACTATATTGCCAAATAAAAGTCAAGAATAAAATAATATAATAATAAAATATTCAAATAGACTCGATTAAATAAAACTGACAAAAACTGGGGCGTTACAAGTACCTTATAAACTAAGGATCTTCGATGATACCAAAGCAGTATCCCAACAAACAAGATTCTTCGAATGGTCGAAGCAGCACCTTATCAACTAAGGCTCTCTGATGATACCAAAGCAGTATCTCTGCACAAATGAGATTCTTCGGTTGGTCGAATGAGCACCATATCAATTAAGGCTCTTCGACGATATCAAAGTCGTATCCCAACAAACGAGAGTCTTCGGGTGGTTGAAGCAGCACCTTATAAACTAAGGATCTTCGATGATACCAAAGCAGTATCTCAACAAACGGAATTCTTCGGGTGGTCTAAGCAGAATCTTATAAACTAAGGTGCTCCGATGATACCAAAGTAGTATCTCAACAAACGAGATTCTTCGGGTGGTCGAAGCAGCACCTTATAAACTAAGGCTCTATGATGATACCACAACAGTATCTCAATAAACGAGATTATTCGGGTGGTCGAAGAAGCACCTTATCAACTAAGGCACTCCGATGATACTAATGCAGTATCTCAACTAATAGGATTATTCGGGTGGTTGAAGTAGCACCTTATCAACTAAGGCTCTCCGATGATACCAAAGTTGTATCTCGACAAAGGATATTATTCGGGTGGTCGAAGTAGCACCTTATCAACTAAGGTTCTCCACTGATACCAAAGCAATATCTCAACACATGAGATTCTTCGGGTGGTCGAAGCAGTGCCTTATAATTTAAGGTTCTCCGATGATACCAAAGCAGTATCTCAATAACGAGATTCTTCGGGTGGTTGAAGCAGCACCTTATAAACTAAGGATCTCCGATGATACCAAAGCAGTATCTCAACAAACGAGATTATTTAGGTGGTCGAAGCAACACCTTATCAACTAAGGCTCTCCGACGATACCAAAGCATTATCTCAACAAACGAGATTCTTCGGGTGGTCAAAGCAGCACCTTATCAACTAAGGTTCCCCACTGACACCAAATTAATATCTCAACAAATGAGATTCTTTGGGTGGTCGAAGCAATACCTTATAAATTAAGGTTCTCCGACGATACCAAAGCAGTATCTCAACAAACGAGATTCTTCGGGTGGTTGAAGTAATACCTTATCAACTAAGGCTCTCTGATGATACCAAAGCAGTATCTTTGAACAAACGAGATTCTTCGGTTGGTCAAAGTAGCACCATATCAATTAAGGCTCTTCGATGATACCAAAGTAGTATCCCAACAAACGAGAGTCTTCGGGTGGTCGAAACAGCACCTTATAAACTAAGGATCTCCGATGATACCAAACCACTATCTCAACAAATGGGATTCTTCGGGTGGTCGAAGCAGAACCTTATAAACTAAGGCTCTCCTATGATACCAAACTAGTATCTCAACAAACGAGATTCTTTAGGTGGTCGAAGCAACACCTTATCAACTAAGGCTCTCTGACGATACCAAAGCATTATCTCAACAAAAGAGATTCTTCGGGTGGTCAATGCAGCACCTTATCAACTAAGGTTCTCCGTTGATACCAAAGCTGTATCTCAACAAACGATATTCTTCGGTTGGTCGAAGCAGCACCTTATAAATTAAGGTTCTCTGATGATACCAAAATTGTATCTCAACAAACGTGATTCTTCGGGTGGCTGAAGCAGCACCTTATAAACTAAGGCTCTCCGATGATACCAATTTAATATCTCAACAAACGAGATTCTTCGGGTGACCGAAGTAGTACCTTATAAACTAAGGCTCTTCGATGATACAAAAGAAATATCTCAACAAACGAGATTCTTCGGGTGGTCGAAGCAGCACCTTATCAACTAAGGCTCTCCGATGATACCAACGCGGTATCTCAACAAATGAGATGATTCGGGTGGTCGTAGTAGCACCTTATCAAATAAGGCTCTCCGATGATACCAAAGCAGTATCTCAACAAATGAGATTCTTTAGGTGGTCGAAGAAACACCTTATCAACTAAAGCTCTCCGACGAGACCAAAACATTATCTAAACATACGAGATTCTTCAGGTGGTCAAAGCAGTACCTTATCAACAAAGGTTCTCCACTGATACCAAAGCAGTATCTCAACAAACGAGATTTTTTGGGTGGTCGAAGCAATACCTTATAAATTAAGGTTCTCCGATGATACCAAAGCAGTATCTCAATAAACGAGATTCTTCGGGTGGTTGAAGCAGCACCCTATAAACTAAGGCTCTCCGATGATACCAAAGCAGTACCTTAACAAACGAGATTCTTCGGGAGGTCGGACCAGTACCTTATAAACTAAGGCTCTTCGATGATACCAAAGCAGTATCCAAACAAACAAGATTCTTGGCTCTCCGATGATACCATAGTAGTATCTCACCAAACGAGATTCTTCGGATGGTTGAAGCAATACCTTATCAGCTAAGGCTCTCCGATGATAGCAAAGTAGTATCTTTGAACAAACGAGATTCTTCGGTTGGTCAAAGTAGCACCATATCAATTAAGGCTCTTCGATGATACCAAAGTAGTATCCCAACAAACGAGAGTCTTCGGGTGGTCGAAACAGCACCTTATAAACTAAGGATCTCCGATGATACCAAACCAATATCTCAACAAACAAGATTCTTCAGGTTGTCGAAGCAGCACCTTATAAACTAAGGATCTTGGATGATACCAAAGTAGTATCCCAACAAACAAGATTCTTCGAATGGTCGAAGCAGCACCTTATCAATTAAGGCTCTCCGATGATACCAAAGCAGTATCTCTACACAAACGAGATTCTTCGGTTGGTCGAATGAGCACCATATCATTTAAGGCTCTTCGACGATATCAAAGTCGTATCCCAACAAACGAGAGTCTTCGGGTGGTTGAAGCAGCACCTTATAAACTAAGGATCTTCGATGATACCAAAGCACTATCTCAACAAACGGGATTCTTCGGGTGGTCTAAGCAGAACCTTATAAACTAAGGCTCTCCGATGATGCCAAAGTAGTATCTCATCAAACGAGATTCTTCAGGTGGTCGAAGCAGCACCTTATAAACTAAGGCTCTTTGATGATACCACAACAGTATCTCAATAAACGAGATTATTCGGGTGGTCGAAGAAGCACCTTATCAACTAAGGCTCTCCGATGATACTAATGCAGTATCTCAACAAATGGGATTATTCGGGTGGTTGAAGTAACACCTTATCAACTAAGGCTCTCCAATGATACCAAAGCAGTATCTCGACAAAGGATATTATTCGGGTGGTCGAAGTAGCACCTTATCAACTAAGGTTCTCCACTGATACCAAAGCAATATCTCAACACATGAGATTCTTCGGGTGGTCGAAGCAGTGCCTTATAATTTAAGGTTCTCCGATGATACCAAAGCAGTATCTCAACAAACGAGATTCTTCGGGTGGTTGAAGCAGCACCTTATAAACTAAGGCTCTCCGATGATACCAAAGCAGTATCTCAATAAACAAGATTATTTAGGTGGTCGAAGCAACACCTTATCAACTAAGGCTCTCCGACGATACCAAAGCATTATCTCAACAAACGATATTCTTCGGGTGGTCAAAGCAGCACCTTATCAACTAAGGTTCCCCACTAACACCAAATTAATATCTCAATAAATGAGATTCTTCGGGTGTTCGAAGCAATACCTTATAAATTAAGGTTCTCCGATGATACCAAAGCAGTATCTCAACAAACGAGATTCTTCGGGTGGTTGAAGCAATACCTTATCAACTAAGGCTCTCCGATGATACCAAAGCAGTATCTCTGAACAAACGAGATTATTCGGTTGGTCAAAGTAGCACCATATCAATTAAGGCTCTTTGATGATACCAAAGTAGTATCCCAACAAATGAGAGTCTTCGGGTGGTCGAAACAGCACCTTATAAACTAAGGATCTCCGATGATACCAAACCAGTATCTCAACAAACGGGATTCTTCGGGTGGTCGAAGCAGAACCTTATAAACTAAGGATCTCCGATGATACCAAACTAGTATCTCAACAAACGAGATTCTTTAGGTGGTCGAAGCAACACCTTATCAACTAAGGCTCTCCGACGATACCAAAGCATTATCTCAACAAAAGAGATTCTTCGGGTGGTCAATGCAGCACCTTATCAACTAAGGTTCTCCGTTGATACCAAAGCTGTATCTCAACAAACGATATTCTTCGGTTGGTCGAAGCAGCACCTTATAAATTAAGGTTCTCTGATGATACCAAAATTGTATCTCAACAAACGTGATTCTTCGGGTGGCTGAAGCAACACCTTATTAACTAAGGCTCTCCGATGATACCAATGTAATATCTCAACAAACGAGATTCTTCGGGTGGTCGAAGTAGTACCTTATAAACTAAGGCTCTTCGATGATACAAAAGAAATATCTCAACAAACGAGATTCTTCGGGTGGTCGAAGCAGCACCTTATCAACTAAGGCTCTCCGATGATACCAACGCGGTATCTCAACAAAAGAGATTATTCGGGTGGTCGAAGTAGCACCTTATCAAATAAGGCTCTCAGATGATACCAAAGCAGTATCTCAACAAACGAGATTCTTTAGGTGGTCGAAGAAACACCTTATCAACTAAAGCTCTCCGACGAGACCAAAACATTATCTCAACATACGAGATTCTTCAGGTGGTCAAAGTAGTACCTTATCAACAAAGGTTCTCCACTGATACCAAAGCAGTATCTCAACAAACGAGATTTTTTGGGTGGTCGAAGCAATACCTTATAAATTATGGTTCTCCGATGATACCAAAGCAGTATCTCAATAAACAAGATTCTTCGGGTGGTTGAAGCAGCACCCTATAAACTAAGGCTCTTCGATGATACCAAAGCAGTACCTTAACAAACGAGATTCTTCGGGAGGTCGCACCAGTAGTTTATAAACTAAGGCTCTTCGATGATACCAAAGCAGTATCCAAACAAACAAGATTCTTGGCTCTCCGATGATACCATAGTAGTCTCTCACCAACCGAGATTCTTCGGATGGTAGAAGCAATACCTTATCAGCTAAGGCTCTCCGGTGATAGCAAAGTAGTATCTTTGAACAAACGAGATTCTTCGGTTGGTCAAAGTAGCACCATATCAATTAAGGCTCTTCGATGATACCAAAGTAATATCCCAACAAACGAGAGTCTTCGGGTGGTCGAAACAGCACCTTATAAACTAAGGATCTCCGATGATACCAAACCAATATCTCAACAAACAAGATTCTTCAGGTTGTCGAAGCAGCACCTTATAAACTAAGGATCTTCGATGATACCAAAGCAGTATCCCAACAAACAAGATTCTTCGAATGGTCGAAGCAGCACCTTATCAATTAAGGCTCTCCGATGATACCAAAGCAGTATCTCTGCACAAACGAGATTCTTCGGTTGGTCGAATGAGCACCATATCATTTAAGGCTCTTCGACGATATCAAAGTCGTATCCCAACAAACGAGAGTCTTCGGGTGGTCGAAGCAATACCTTATAAACTAAGGATCTTCGATGATACCAAAGCACTATCTCAACAAACGGGATTCTTCGGGTGGTCTAAGCAGAACCTTATAAACTAAGGCTCTCCGATGATGCCAAAGTAGTATCTCATCAAACGAGATTCTTCAGGTGGTCGAAGCAGCACCTTATAAACTAAGGCTCTTTGATGATACCACAACAGTATCTCAATAAACGAGATTATTCGGGTGGTCGAAGAAGCACCTTATCAACTAAGGCTCTCCGATGATACTAATGCAGTATCTCCACAAATTAGATTATTCGGGTGGTTGAAGTAGCACCTTATCAACTAAGGCTCTCCAATGATACCAAAGCAGTATCTCGACAAAGGATATTATTCGGGTGGTCGAAGTAGCACCTTATCAACTAAGGTTCTCCACTGATACCAAAGCAATATCTCGACACATGAGATTCTTCGGGCGGTCGAAGCAGTGCCTTATAATTTAAGGTTCTCCGATGATACCAAAGCAGTATCTCAACAAACGAGATTCTTCGGGTGGTTGAAGCAGCACCTTATAAACTAAGGCTCTCCGATGATACCAAAGCATTATCTCACCAAACGAGACTATTTAGGTGGTCGAAGCAACACCTTATCAACTTAGGCTCTCCGACGATACCCAAGCATTATCTCAACAAACGAGATTCTTCGGGTGGTCAAAGCAGCACCTTATCAACTAAGGCTCTCCGATGATACCAAAGCAGTATCTCTGAACAAACGAGATTCTTCGGTTGGTCAAAGTAGCACCATATCAATTAAGGCTCTTCGATGATACCAAAGTAGTATCCCAACAAACGAGAGTCTTCGGGTGGTCGAAACAGCACCTTATAAACTAAGGATCTTCGATGATACCAAACCAGTATCTCAACAAACGGGATTCTTCGGGTGGTCGAAGCAGAACCTTATAAACTAAGGCTCTCCGATGATACCAAAGTAGTATCTCAACAAACGAGATTCTTTAGGTGGTCGAAGCAACACCTTATCAACTAAGGCTCTCCGACGATACCAAAGCATTATCTCAACAAAAGAGATTCTTCGGGTGGTCAATGCAGCACCTTATCAACTAAGGTTCTCCGCTGATACCAAAGTTGTATCTCAACAAACGAGATTCTTCAGGTTGGTCGAAGCAGCACCTTATAAATTAAGCTTCTCTGATGATACCAAAATTGTATCTCAACAAACGTGATTCTTCGGGTTGCTGAAGCAGCACCTTATAAACTAAGGCTCTCCGATGATACCAATGAAATATCTCAACAAACGAGATTCTTCGGGTGGTCGAAGTAGTACCTTATAAACTAAGGCTCTTCGATGATACAAAAGAAATATCTCAACAAACGAGAATCTTCGGGTGGTCGAAGCAGCACCTTATCAACTAAGGCTCTCCGATGATACCAACGCGGTATCTCAACAAATGAGATTATTCGGGTGGTCGAAGTAGCACGTTATCAAATAAGGCTCTCAGATGATACCAAAGCAGTATCTCAACAAACGAGATTCTTTAGGTGGTCGAAGCAACACCTTATCAACTAAAGCTCTCCGACGAGACCAAAACATTATCTCAACATACGAGATTCTTCAGGTGGTCAAAGCAGTACCTTATCAACAAAGGTTCTCCACTAATACCAAAGCAGTATCTCAACAAATGAGATTTTTTGGGTGGTCGAAGCAATATCTTATAAATTAAGGTTCTCCGAAGATACCAAAGCAGTATCTCAATAAACGAATTCTTCGGGTGGTTGAACCAGCACCCTATAAACTAAGGCTCTCCGATGATACCAAAGCAGTACCTTAACAAACGAGATTCTTCGGGAGGTCGAACTAGTACCTTATAAACTAAGGCTCTTCGATGATACCAAAGCCGTATCCAAACAAACAAGATTCTTGGCTCTCCGATGATACCATAGTAGTATCTCACCAAACGAAATTCTTCGGATGGTTAAAGCAATATCTTATCAGCTAAGGCTCTCCGATGATAGCAAAGTAGTATCTTTGAACAAACGAGATTCTTCGGTTGGTCAAAGTAGCACCATATCAATTAAGGCTCTTCGATGAAACCAAAGTAATATACCAACAAACGAGAGTCTTCGGGTGGTCGAAACAGCACCTTATAAACTAAGGATCTTCGATGATACCAAACCAGTATCTCAACAAATGGGATTCTTCGGGTGGTCGAAGCAGAACCTTATAAACTAAGGCTCTCCGATGATACCAAAGTTGTATCTCAACAAACGAGATTCTTTAGGTGTTCGAAGCAACACCTTATCAACTAAGGCTCTCCGACGATACCAAAGCATTATCTCAACAAAAGAGATTCTTCGGGTGGTCAATGCAGCACCTTATCAACTAAGGTTCTCCGCTGATACCAAAGTTGTATCTCAACAAACGAGATTCTTCAGGTTGGTCGAAGCAGCACCTTATAAATTAAGCTTCTCTGATGATACCAAAATTGTATCTCAACAAACGTGATTCTTCGGGTTGCTGAAGCAGCACCTTATAAACTAAGGCTCTCCGATGATACCAATGAAATATCTCAACAAACGAGATTCTTCGGGTGGTCGAAGTAGTACCTTATAAACTAAGGCTCTTCGATGATACAAAAGAAATATCTCAACAAACGAGAATCTTCGGGTGGTCGAAGCAGCACCTTATCAACTAAGGCTCTCCGATGATACCAACGCGGTATCTCAACAAATGATATTATTCGGGTGGTCGAAGTAGCACGTTATCAAATAAGGCTCTCAGATGATACCAAAGCAGTATCTCAACAAACGAGATTCTTTAGGTGGTCGAAGCAACACCTTATCAACTAAAGCTCTCCGACGAGACCAAAACATTATCTCAACATACGAGATTCTTCAGGTGGTCAAAGCAGTACCTTATCAACAAAGGTTCTCCACTAATACCAAAGCAGTATCTCAACAAACGAGATTTTTTGGGTGGTCGAAGCAATACCTTATAAATTAAGGTTCTCCGATGATACCAATGCAGTATCTCAATAAACGAGATTCTTCGGGTGGTTGAAGCAGCACCCTATAAACTAAGGCTCTCCGATGATACCAAAGCAGTACCTTAACAAACGAGATTCTTCGGGAGGTCGAACTAGTACCTTATAAACTAAGGCTCTTCGATGATACCAAAGCCGTATCCAAACAAACAAGATTCTTGGCTCTCCGATGATACCATAGTAGTATCTCACCAAACGAAATTCTTCGGATGGTTAAAGCAATACCTTATCAGCTAAGGCTCTCCGATGATAGCAAAGTAGTATCTTTGAACAAACGAGATTCTTCGGTTGGTCAAAGTAGCACCATATCAATTAAGGCTCTTCGATGAAACCAAAGTAATATCCCAACAAACGAGAGTCTTCGGGTGGTCGAAACAGCACCTTATAAACTAAGGATCTCCGATGATACCAAACCAGTATCTCAACAAACAAGATTCTTCAGGTTGTCGAAGCAGTACCTTATAAACTAAGGATCTTCGATGATACCAAAGCAGTATCCCGACAAACAAGATTCTTCGAATGGTCAAAGCAGCACCTTATCAACTAAGGCTCTCCGATGATACCAAAGCAGTATCTCTGCACAAACGAGATTCTTCGGTTGGTCGAATGAGCCCCATATCAATTAAGGCTCTTCGACGATATCAAAGTCGTATCCCAACAAACGAGAGTCTTCGGGTGGTTGAAGCAGCACCTTATAAACTAAGAATCTTCGATGATACCAAAGAAGTATCTCAACAAACGAGATTCTTCGGGTGGTCTAAGCAGAACCTTATAAACTAAGGCTCTTCGATGATACCAAAGTAGTATCTCAACAAACGAGATTCTTTGGGTGGTCGAAGCAGCACCTTATAAGCTAAGTCTCTTTGATGATACCACAAAAGTATCTCAATAAACGAGTTTATTCGGGTGGTCGAAGAAGCACCTTATCAACTAAGGCTCTCCGATGATACCAACGCAGTATCTCATCAAATGAGATTATTCGGGTGGTCGAAGTAGCACGTTATCAAATAAGGCTCTCAGATGATACCAAAGCAGTATCTCAACAAACGAGATTCTTTAGGTGGTCGAAGCAACACCTTATCAACTAAACCTCTCCGACGAGACCAAAACATTATCTCAACATACGAGATTCTTCAGGTGGTCAAAGCAGTACCTTATCAACAAAGGTTCTCCACTAATACCAAAGCAGTATCTCAACAAACAAGATTTTTTGGGTGGTCGAAGCAATACCTTATAAATTAAGGTTCTCCGATGATACCAAAGCAGTATCTCAATAAACGAGATTCTTCGGGTGGTTGAAGCAGCACCCTATAAACTAAGGCTCTCCGATGATACCAAAGCAGTACCTTAACAAACGAGATTCTTCGGGAGGTTGAACCAGTACCTTATAAACTAAGGCTCTTCGATGATACCAAAGCCGTATCCAAACAAACAAGATTCTTGGCTCTCCGATGATACCATAGTAGTATCTCACCAAACGAAATTCTTCGGATGGTTAAAGCAATACCTTATCAGCTAAGGCTCTCCGATGATAGCAAAGTAGTATCTTTGAACAAACGAGATTCTTCGGTTGGTCAAAGTTGCACCATATCAATTAAGGCTCTTCGATGAAACCAAAGTAATATCCCAACAAACGAGAGTCTTCGGGTGGTCGAAACAGCACCTTATAAACTAAGGATCTCCGATGATACCAAACCAGTATCTCAACAAACAAGATTCTTCAGGTTGTCGAAGCAGTACCTTATAAACTAAGGATCTTCGATGATACCAAAGCAGTATCCCGACAAACAAGATTCTTCGAATGGTCAAAGCAGCACCTTATCAACTAAGGCTCTCCGATGATACCAAAGCAATATCTCTGCACAAACGAGATTCTTCGGTTGGTCGAATGAGCCCCATATCAATTAAGGCTCTTCGACGATATCAAAGTCGTATCCCAACAAACGAGAGTCTTCGGGTGGTTGAAGCAGCACCTTATAAACTAAGGATCTTCGATGATACCAAAGAAGTATCTCAACAAACGGGATTCTTCGGGTGGTCTAAGCAGAACCTTATAAACTAAGGCTCTTCGATGATACCAAAGTAGTATCTCAATAAACGAGATTCTTTGGGTGGTCGAAGCAGCACCTTATAAGCTAAGTCTCTTTGATGATACCACAAAAGTATCTCAATAAACGAGTTTATTCGGGTGGTCGAAGAAGCACCTTATCAACTAAGGCTCTCCGATGATACCAACGCAGTATCTCATCAAATGAGATTATTCGGGTGGTCGAAGTAGCATGTTATCAAATAAGGCTCTCAGATGATACCAAAGTAGTATCTCAACAAACGAGATTCTTTAGGTGGTCGAAGCAACACCTTATCAACTAAAGCTCTCCGACGAGACCAAAACATTATCTCAACATACGAGATTCTTCAGGTGGTCAAAGCAGTACCTTATCAACAAAGGTTCTCCACTAATACCAAAGCAGTATCTCAACAAACGAGATTTTTTGGGTGGTCGAAGCAATACCTTATAAATTAAGGTTCTCCGATGATACCAAAGCAATATCTCAATAAACGAGATTCTTCGGGTGGTTGAAGCAGCACCCTATAAACTAAGGCTCTCCGATGATACCAAAGCAGTACCTTAACAAACGAGATTCTTCGGGAGGTTGAACCAGTACCTTATAAACTAAGGCTCTTCGATGATACCAAAGCAGTATCCAAACAAACAAGATTCTTGGCTCTCCGATGATACCATAGTAGTATCTCACCAAACGAAATTCTTCGGATGGTTAAAGCAATACCTTATCAGCTAAGGCTCTTCGATGATAGCAAAGTAGTATCTTTGAACAAACGAGATTCTTCGGTTGGTCAAAGTAGCACCATATCAATTAAGGCTCTTCGATGAAACCAAAGTAATATCCCAACAAACGAGAGTCTTCGGGTGGTCGAAACAGCACCTTATAAACTAAGGATCTCCGATGATACCAAACCAGTATCTCAACAAACAAGATTCTTCAGGTTGTCGAAGCAGTACCTTATAAACTAAGGATCTTCGATGATACCAAAGCAGTATCCCGACAAACAAGATTCTTCGAATGGTCGAAGCAGCACCTTATCAACTAAGGCTCTCCGATGATACCAAAGCAGTATCTCTGCACAAACGAGATTCTTCGGTTGGTCGAATGAGCCCCATATCAATTAAGGCTCTTCGACGATATCAAAGTCGTATCCCAACAAACGAGAGTCTTCGGGGGGTTGAAGCAGCACCTTATAAACTAAGGATCTTCGATGATACCAAAGAAGTATCTCAACAAACGAGATTCTTCGGGTGGTCTAAGCAGAACCTTATAAACTAAGGCTCTTCGATGATACCAAAGTAGTATCTCAACAAACGAGATTCTTTGGGTGGTCGAAGCAGCACCTTATAAGCTAAGTCTCTTTGATGATAGCACAAAAGTATCTCAATAAACGAGTTTATTCGGGTGGTCGAAGAAGCACCATATCAACTAAGGCTCTCCGATGATACCAACGCAGTATCTCATCAAATGAGATTATTCGGGTGGTCGAAGTAGCACGTTATCAAATAAGGCTCTCAGATGATACCAAAGCAGTATCTCAACAAACGAGATTCTTTACGTGGTCGAAGCAACACCTTATCAACTAAAGCTCTCCGACGAGACCAAAACATTATCTCAACATACGAGATTCTTCAGGTGGTCAAAGCAGTACCTTATCAACAAAGGTTCTCCACTAATACCAAAGCAGTATCTCAACAAACAAGATTTTTTGGGTGGTCGAAGCAATACCTTATAAATTAAGGTTCTCCGATGATACCAAAGCAGTATCTCAATAAACGAGATTCTTCGGGTGGTTGAAGCAGCACCCTATAAACTAAGGCTCTCCGATGATACCAAAGCAGTACCTTAACAAACGAGATTCTTCGGGAGGTTGAACCAGTACCTTATAAACTAAGGCTCTTCGATGATACCAAAGCCGTATCCAAACAAACAAGATTCTTGGCTCTCCGATGATACCATAGTAGTATCTCACCAAACGAAATTCTTCGGATGGTTAAAGCAATACCTTATCAGCTAAGGCTCTCCGATGATAGCAAAGTAGTATCTTTGAACAAACGAGATTCTTCGGTTGGTCAAAGTTGCACCATATCAATTAAGGCTCTTCGATGAAACCAAAGTAATATCCTAACAAACGAGAGTCTTCGGGTGGTCGAAACAGCACCTTATAAACTAAGGATCTCCGATGATACCAAACCAGTATCTCAACAAACAAGATTCTTCAGGTTGTCGAAGCAGTACCTTATAAACTAAGGATCTTCGATGATACCAAAGCAGTATCCCGACAAACAAGATTCTTCGAATGGTCAAAGCAGCACCTTATCAACTAAGGCTCTCCGATGATACCAAAGCAGTATCTCTGCACAAACGAGATTCTTCGGTTGGTCGAATGAGCCCCATATCAATTAAGGCTCTTCGACAATATCAAAGTCGTATCCCAACAAACGAGAGTCTTCGGGTGGTTGAAGCAGCACCTTATAAACTAAGGATCTTCAA
Organism: Lathyrus tuberosus; assembly: GCA_022829125.1. Classification (NCBI taxonomy): domain Eukaryota; kingdom Viridiplantae; phylum Streptophyta; class Magnoliopsida; order Fabales; family Fabaceae; genus Lathyrus; species Lathyrus tuberosus. Next base: position 4,317,779 of record JALAZF010000183.1, read on the forward strand.
TGATACCAAAGAAGTATCTCAACAAATGGGATTCTTCGGGTGGTCTAAGCAGAACCTTATAAACTAAGGCTCTTCGATGATACCAAAGTAGTATCTCAATAAACGAGATTCTTTGGGTGGTCGAAGCAGCACCTTATAAGCTAAGTCTCTTTGATGATACCACAAAAGTATCTCAATAAACGAGTTTATTCGGGTGGTCGAAGAAGCACCTTATCAACTAAGGCTCTCCGATGATACCAACGCAGTATCTCATCAAATGAGATTATTCGGGTGGTCGAAGTAGCACGTTATCAAATAAGGCTCTCAGATGATACCAAAGTAGTATCTCAACAAACGAGATTCTTTAGGTGGTCGAAGCAACACCTTATCAACTAAAGCTCTCCGACAAGACCAAAACATTATCTCAACATACGAGATTCTTCAGGTGGTCAAAGCAGTACCTTATCAACAAAGGTTCTCCACTAATACCAAAGCAGTATCTCAACAAACGAGATTTTTTGGGTGGTCGAAGCAATACCTTATAAATTAAGGTTCTCCGATGATACCAAAGCAGTATCTCAATAAACGAGATTCTTCGGGTGGTTGAAGCAGCACCCTATAAACTAAGGCTCTCCGATGATACCAAAGCAGTACCTTAACAAACGAGATTCTTCGGGAGGTTGAACCAGTACCTTATAAACTAAGGCTCTTCGATGATACCAAAGCAGTATCCAAACAAACAAGATTCTTGGCTCTCCGATGATACCATAGTAGTATCTCACCAAACAAAATTCTTCGGATGGTTAAAGCAATACCTTATCAGCTAAGGCTCTTCGATGATAGCAAAGTAGTATCTTTGAACAAACGAGATTCTTCGGTTGGTCAAAGTAGCACCATATCAATTAAGGCTCTTCGATGAAACCAAAGTAATATCCCAACAAACGAGAGTCTTCGGGTGGTCGAAACAGCACCTTATAAACTAAGGATCTCCGATGATACCAAACCAGTATCTCAACAAACAAGATTCTTCAGGTTGTCGAAGCAGTACCTTATAAACTAAGGATCTTCGATGATACCAAAGCAGTATCCCGACAAACAAGATTCTTCGAATGGTCGAAGCAGCACCTTATCAACTAAGGCTCTCCGATGATACCAAAGCAGTATCTCTGCACAAACGAGATTCTTCGGTTGGTCGAATGAGCCCCATATCAATTAAGGCTCTTCGACGATATCAAAGTCGTATCCCAACAAACGAGAGTCTTCGGGTGGTTGAAGCAGCACCTTATAAACTAAGGATCTTCGATGATACCAAAGAAGTATCTCAACAAACGGGATTCTTCGGGTGGTCTAAGCAGAACCTTATAAACTAAGGCTCTTCGATGATACCAAAGTAGTATCTCAACAAACGAGATTCTTCGGGTGGTCGAAGCAGCACCTTATAAGCTAAGTCTCTTTGATGATACCACAACAGTATCTCAATAAACGAGTTTATTCGGGTGGTCGAAGAAGCACCTTATCAACTAAGGCTCTCCGATGATACCAAAGCAGTATCTCAACAAAGGAGATTATTCGAGTGGTCGAAGTAGCACCATATCAACTAAGGTTCTCCACTGATACCAAAGCAATATCTCAACACATGAGATTCTTCGGGTGGTCGAAGCAGTGCCTTATAAATTAAGGTTCTCCGATGATTCCAAAGCAGTATCTCAACAAACGAGATTCTTCGGGTGGTTGAAGCAGCACCTTATAAACTAAGGCTCTCCGATGATACCAAAGCAGTATCTCAACGAACGAGATTCTTTAGGTGGTCGAAGCAACACCTTATCAACTAAGGCTCTCCGACGATATCGAAGCATTATATCAACAAATGAGATTCTTCGGGTGGTCAAAGCAGCACCTTAACAACTAAGGTTCCCCACTGACACCAAATTAATATCTCAACAAACGAGATTCTTCAGGTGGTCGAAGCAGTGCCTTATTAATTAAGGTTCTCCGATGATACCAAAGCAGTATCTCAACAAACAAGATTCTTCGGGTGGTCGAAGCAGTACCTTATAAACTAAGGATCTTCGATGATACCAAAGCAGTATCCCAACAAACAAGATTCTTCGAATGGTCGAAGCATCACCATATCAACTAAGGCTCTTTGATGATAACAAAGCAGTATCTCTGCACAAACGAGATTCTTCGGTTGGTCGAATGAGCACCATATCAATTAAGGCTATTCGACGATATCAAAGTCGTATCCCAACAAACGAGAGTCTTCGGGTGGTCGAAGCATCACCTTATAAACTAAGGATCTTCGATGATATCAAAGCAGTATCTCAACAAACGGGATTCTTCGAGTGGTCTAAGCAGAACCTTATAAACTAAGGCTCTTCGATGATACCAAAGTTGTATCTCAACAAACAGGATTCTTCGGGTGGTCGATGCAGCACCTTATAAACTAAGGCTCTTTCATGATACCACAGCAGTATCTCAATAAACGAGATTATTCGGGTGGTCGAAGAAGCACCTTATCAACTAAGGCTCTCCGATGATACCAACAGAGTATCTCAACAAATGAGATTATTCGGGTGGTCGAAGTAGCACCTTATCAACTAAGGCTCTCTGATGATACCAAAGCAGTATCTCAACAAAGGAGATTATTCGAGTGGTCGAAGTAGTACCATATCAACTAAGGTTCTCCACTGATACCAAAGAAATATCTCAACACATGAGATTCTTCGGGTGATCGAAGCAGTACCTTATAAATTAAGGTTCTCCGATGATACCAAAGCAGTATCTCAACAAACAAGATTCTTCGGGTGATTGAAGCGGCACCTTATAAACTAAGGCTCTCTGATGATACCAAAGCAGTATCTCAACAAATGAGATTCTTTAGGTGGTCGAAGCAATACCTTATCAACTAAGGCTCTCCGACGATACCAAAGCATTATCTCAACAAACGAGATTCTTCGTGTGGTCAAAGCAGCACCATATCAACTAAGGTTCCCCACTGACACCAAATTAATATCTCAACAAATGAGATTCTTCGGGTGGTCGAAGCAATATCTTATAAATTAAGGTTCTCCGATGATACCAAAGCAGTATCTCAACAAACGATATTCTTCGGGTGGTTGAAGCAATACCTTATCAACTAAGGCTCTCCGATGATACCAAAGCAGTATCTCTGAACAAACGAGATTCTTCGGTTGGTCAAAGTAGCACCATATCAATTAAGTCTCTTCGATGATACCAAAGTAGTATCCCAACAAACGAGAGTCTTCGGGTGATCGAAACAGCACATTATAAACAAAGGATCTCCGATGATACCAAACCAGTATCTCAACAAACGGGATTCTTCGGGTGGTCGAAGTAGAACCTTATAAACTAAGGCTCTCCGATGATACCAAACTAGTATCTCAACAAACGAGATTCTTTAGGTGGTCGAAGCAACACCTTATCAACTAAGGCTCTCCGACGATACCAAAGCATTATCTCCACAAAAGAGATTCTTCGGGTGGTCAATGCAGCACCTTATCAACTAAGGTTCTCCGCTGATACCAAAGCTGTATCTCAACAAACGAGATTCTTTGGTTGGTCGAAGCAGCACCTTATAAATTAAGGTTCTCTGATGATACCAAAATTCTATCTCAACAAACGTGATTCTTCGGGTGGCCGAAGCAGTACCTTATAAACGAAGGCTCTTCGATGATACAAAAGAAATATCTCAACAAACGAGATTCTTCGGGTGGTTGAAGCAATACCTTATCAGCTAAGGCTCTCCGATGATAACAAAGTAGTATCTTTGAACAAACGAGATTCTTCGGTTGGTCAAAGTAGCACAATATCAATTGAGGCTCTTCGGTGATACCAAAGTAATATCCCAACAAACGAGAGTCTTCGGGTGGTCGAAACAGCACCTTATAAACTAAGGATCTCCGATGATACCAAACCAGTATCTCAACAAATAAGATTCTTCAGGTTGTCGAAGCAGTACCTTATAAACTAAGGATCTTCGATGATACCAAAGTAGTATCCCAACAAACAAGATTCTTCGAATGGTCGAAGCAGCACCTTATCAACTAAGGCTCTCCGATGATACCAAAGCAGTATCTCTGCACAAACGAGATTCTTCGGTTGGTCGAATGAGCCCCATATCAATTAAGGCTCTTCGACGATATCAAAGTCGTATCCCAACAAACGAGAGTCTTCGGGTGGTTGAAGCAGCACCTTATAAACTAAGGATCTTCGATGATACCAAAGCAGTATCTCAACAAACGGGATTCTTCGGGTGGTCTAAGCAGAACCTTATAAACTAAGGCTCTTCGATGATACCAAAGTAGTATCTCAACAAACGAGATTCTTCGGGTGGTCGAAGCAGCACCTTATAAGCTAAGTCTCTTTGATGATACCACAACAGTATCTCAATAAACGAGATTATTTGGGTGGTTGAAGAAGCACCTTATCAACTAAGGCTCTCCGATGATACCAACGCAGTATCTCAACAAATGAGATTATTCGGGTGGTCGAAGTAGCACCTTATCAACTAAGGCTCTCCGATTATACCAAAGCAGTATCTCAACAAAGGAGATTATTCGGGTGGTCAAAGCAATATCTCAACACATGAGATTCTTCGGGTGGTCGAAGCAATGCCTTATAAATTAAGGTTCTCCGATGATACCAAAGCAGTATCTCAACAAACGAGATTCTTCGGGTGGTTGAAGCAGCACCTTATCAACTAAGGCTCTCCGATGATACCAAAGCAGTATCTCAACAAACGAGATTCTTTAGGTGGTCGAAGCAACACCTTATCAACTAAGGCTCTCCGGCGATACCGAAGCATTATCTCAACAAACGAGATTCTTCGGGTGGTCAAAGCAGCACCTTAACAACTAAGGTTCCCCACTGACACCAAATTAATATCTCAACAAATGAGATTCTTCAGGTGGTCGAAGCAGTACCTTATAAATTAAGGTTCTCCGATGATACCAAAGCAGTATCTCAACAAACAAGATTCTTCGGGTGGTCGAAGCAGTACCTTATAAACTAAGAATCTTCGATGATACCAAAGCAGTATCCCAACAAACAAGATTCTTCGAATGGTCGAAGCAGCACCATATCAAGTAAGGCTCTCTGATGATAACAAAGCAGTATCTCTGCACAAACGAGATTCTTTGGTTAGTCGAATGAGGACCATATCAATTAAGGCTCTTCGACGATATCAAAGTCGTATCCCAACAAACGAGAGTCTTCGGGTGGTCGAAGCAGCACCTTATAAACTAAGGATCTTCGATGACACCAAAGCAGTATCTCAACAAACGGGATTCTTTGGGTGGTCTAAGCAGAACCATATAAACTAAGGCTCTTCGATTATAACAAAGTTGTATCTCAACAAACGAGATTCTTCGGGTGGTCGAAGCAGCACCTTATAAACTAAGGCTCTTTCATGATACCACAGCAGTATCTCAATAAGCGAGATTATTCGGGTGGTTGGAGAAGCACCTTATCAACTAAGGCTCTCCGATGATACCAACGCAGTATCCCAACAAATGATATTATTCGGGTGGTCGAAGTAGCACCTTATCAACTAAGGCTCTCCGATGATACCAAAGCAGTATCTCAACAAAGGAGATTATTCGAGTGGTCGAAGTAGTACCATATTAACTAAGGTTCTCCACTGATACCAAAGCAATATCTCAACACATGAGATTCTTCGGGTGATCGAAGCAGTGCCTTATAAATTTAGGTTCTCCGATGATACCAAAGCAGTATCTCAACAAACAAGATTCTTCGGGTGGTTGAAGCAGCACCTTATTAACTAAGGCTCTCTGATGATACCAAAGCAGTATCTCAACAAACGAGATTCTTTAGGTGGTTGAAGCAACACCTTATCAACTAAGGCTCTCCGACGATACCAAAGCATTATCTCAACAAACGAGATTCTTCGGGTGGTCAAAGCAGCACCTTATCAACTATGGTTCCCCACTGACACCAAATTAATATCTCAACAAATGAGATTCTTCGTGTGGTCGAAGCAATACCTTATAAATTTAGGTTCTCCGATGATACCCAAAGCAGTATCTCAACAAACGAGATTCTTCGGGTGGTTGAAGCAATACCTTATCAACTAAGGCTCTTCGATGATACCAAAGCAGTATCTCTGAACAAACGAGATTCTTCGGTTGGTCAAAGTAGCACCATATCAATTAAGGCTCTTCGATGATACCAAAGTAGTATCCCAACAAACGAGAGTCTTCGGGTGGTCGAAACAGCACATTATAAACTTAGGATATCCGATGATACCAAACTAGTATCTCAACAAACAAGATTCTTTGGGTGGTCGAAGCAGAACCTTATAAACTAAGGCTCTCCGATGATACCAAACTATTATCTCAACAAACGAGATTCTTTAGGTGGTCGAAGCAACACCTTATCAACTAAGGCTCTCCGACGATACCAAAGCATTATCTCAACAAAAGAGATTCTTCGGGTGGTCAATGCAGCACCTTATCAACTAAGGTTCTCCGTTGATACCAAATCTGTATCTAAACAAACGAGATTCTTCGGTTGGTCTAAGCAGCACCTTATAAATTAAGGTTCTCTGATGATACCAAAATTGTATCTCAACAAACGTGATTCTTCAGGTGGCCGAAGCAGCACCTTATAAACTAAGGCTCTCCGACGATACCAATGTAATATCTCAACAAACGAGATTCTTCGGGTGGTCGAAGCAGTACCTTATAAACTATGGCTCTTCGATGATACAAAAGAAATATCTCAACAAACGAGATTCTTCGGGTGGTCGAAGCAGCACCTTATCAACTAAGGTTATCCGATGATACCAACGCGGTATCTCAACAAATGAGATTATTCAGGTGGTCAAAGTAGCACCTTATCAAATAAGGCTCTCCGATGATACCAAACCAGTATCTCAACAAACGGGATTCTTCGGGTGGTCGAAGCAGAACCTTATAAACTAAGGCTATCCGATGATACCAACGCGGTATCTCAACAAATGAGATTATTCAGGTGGTCAAAGTAGCACCTTATCAAATAAGGCTCTCCGATGATACCAAAGCAGTATCTCAACAAACGAGATTCTTTAGGTGGTCAAAGCAACACCTTATCAACTAAAGCTCTCCGACGAGACCAAAACATTATCTCAACATACGAGATTCTTCAGGTGGTCAAAGCAGCACCTTATCAACAAAGGTTCTCCACTGATACCAAAGCAGTATCTCAACAAACGAGATTTTTTGGGTGGTCGAAGCAATACCTTATAAATTATGGCTCTCTGATGATACCAAAGCAGTATCTCAATAAACGAGATACTTCGGGTGGTTGAAGCAGCACCCTATAAACTAAGGCTCTCCGATGATACCAAAGCAGTACCTTAACAAACGAGATTCTTCGGGAGGTCGAACCAGTACCTTATAAACTATGGCTCTTCGATGATACAAAAGTAGTATCCAAACAAACAAGATTCTTGGCTCTCCGATGATACCATAGTAGTATCTCACCAAACGAGATTCTTCGGATGGTTGAAACAATACCTTATCAGCTAAGGCTCTCCGATGATAGCAAAGTAGTATCTTTGAACAAATGAGATTCTTCGGTTGGTCAAAGTAGCACCATACCAATTAAGGCTCTTCGATGATACCAAAGTAATATCCCAACAAACGAGAGTCTTCGGGTGGTCGAAACAGCACCTTATAAACTAAGGATCTCCGATGATACCAAACCAGTATCTCAACAAACAAGATTCTTCAGGTTGTCGAAGCAGTGCCTTATAAACTAAGGATCTTCGATGATACCAAAGCAGTATCCCAACAAACCAGATTCTTCGAATGGTCGAAGCAGCACCTTATCAACTAAGGCTCTCCGATGATACCAAAGCAGTATCTCTGTACAAACGAGATTCTTCGGTTGGTCGAATGAGCACCATATCAATTAAGGCTCGTCGACGATATCAAAGTCGTATCCCAACAAACTAGAGTCTTCCTGTGGTTGAAGCAGCACCTTATAAACTAAGGATCTTCGATGATACCAATGCAGTATCTCAACAAACGGGATTTTTCGGGTGGTCTAAGCAGAACCTTATAAACTAAGGCTCTCCGATGATACCAAAGTAGTATCTCAACAAACGAGATTCTTCGGGTGGTCGAAGCAGCACCTTATAAACTAAGGCTCCTTGATGATACCACAACAGTATCTCAATAAACAAGATTATTCGGGCGGTCGAAGAAGCACCTTATCAACTAAGGCTCTCCGATGATACCAACGCAGTATCTCAACAAATGAGATTATTCGGGTGGTCGAAGTAGAACCTTATTAACTAAGGCTCTCCAACGATACCAAAGCAGTATCTCAACAAAGGAGATTATTCGGGTGGTCGAAGTAGCACCTTATCAACTAAGGTTCTCCACTGATACCAAAGCAATATCTCAACACATGAGATTCTTCGGGTGGTCGAAGCAGTGCCTTATAAACTAAGGCTCTTTGATGATACCACAACAGTATCTCAATAAACGAGATTATTCGGGTGGTCGAAGAAGCACCTTATAAACTAAGGCTCTCCGATGATACCAAAGTAGTATCTCAACAAACGAGATTCTTCGGGTGGTCGAAGCAGCACCTTATAAACTAAGGCTCTTTGATGATACGACAACAGTATCTCAATAAACGAGATTATTCGGGTGGTCGAAGAAGCACCTTATCAACTAAGGCTCTCCGATGATACCAACGTAGTATCTCAACAAATGAGATTATTCGGGTGGTCGAAGTAGCACCTTATCAACTAAGGCTCTCCGATGATACCGAAGCATTATCTCAACGAACGAGATTCTTCGGGTGGTCAAAGTAGCACCTTACCAACTAAGGTTCCCCACTGACACCAAATTAATATCTCAACAAATGAGATTCTTCGGGTGGTCGAAGCAATACCTTATAAATTAAGGTTCTCCGATGATACCAAAGCAGTATCTCAACAAACGAGAATCTTTGGGTGGTTGAAGCAATACCTTATCAACTAAGGATCTCCGATGATACGAAAACAGTATCTCTGAACAAACGAGATTCTTCGGTTGGTCAAAGTAGAACCATATCAATTAAGGCTCTTCGATGATACCAAAGTAGTATCCCAACAAACGAGAGTCTTCGGGTGGTCGAAACAGCACATTATAAATTAAAGTTCTCTGATGATTCCAAAATTGTATCCCAACAAACGTGATTCTTCGGGTGGCCGAAGCAGCACCTTATAAAATAAGGCTCTCCGATGATACCAATGTAATATCTCAACAAACGAGATTCTTCAGGTGGTTGAAGCAGCACCTTATTAACTAAGGCTCTCCGATGATACCAAAGCAGTATCTCAACAAACGAGATTCTTCGGGTGGTTGAAGTAATACCTTATCAACTAAGGCTCTCCGATGATACCAAACCAGTATCTCTGAACAAACGAGATTCTTCGGTTGGTTAAAGTAGCACCATACCAATTAAGGCTCTTCGATGATACCAAAGTAATATCCCAACAAACGAGAGTCTTCGGGTGGTCGAAACAGCACATTATAAACTAAGGATCTCCGATGATACCAAACTAGTATCTCAACAAACGGGATTCTTTGGGTGGTCGAAGCAGAACCTTATAAACTAAGGCTCTCCGATGATACCTAACTATTATCTCAACAAACGAGATTCTTTAGGTGGTCGAAGCAACACCTTATCAACTAAGGCTCTCCGACGATACCAAAGCATTATCTCAACAAAAGAGATTCTTCGGGTGGTCAATGCAGCACCTTATCAACTAAGGTTCTCCGTTGATACCAAAGTTGTATCTAAACAAACGAGATTCTTCGGTTGGTCTAAGCAGCACCTTATAAATTAAGGTTCTCTGATGATACCAAAATTGTATCTCAACAAACGTGATTCTTCAGGCGGCCGAAGCAGGACCTTATAAGCCAAGGCTCTCTGACGATACCAATGTAATATCTCAACAAATGAGATTCTTCGGGTGGTCGAAGCAGTACCTTGTAAACTATGGCTCTTCGATGATAGAAAAGAAATATCTCAACAAACGAGATTCTTCGGGTGGTCGAAGCAGCACCTTATCAACTAAGGCTATCCGATGATACCAACGCGGTATCTCAACAAATGAGATTATTCGGGTGGTCAAAGTAGCACCTTATCAAATAAGGCTCTCTGATGATACCAAAGCAGTATCTCAACAAACGAGATTCTTTAGGTGGTCAAAGCAACACCTTATCAACTAAAGCTCTCCGACGAGACCAAAACATTATCTCAACATACGAGATTCTTCAGGTGGTCAAAGCAGCACCTTATCAACAAAGGTTCTCCACTGATACCAAAGCAGTATCTCAACAAACGATATTTTTTGGGTGGTCGAAGCAATACCTTATAAATTAAGGCTCTCTGATGATACCAAAGCAGTATCTCAATAAACGAGATTCTTCGGGTGGTTGAAGCAGCACCCTATAAACTAAGGCTCTCCGATGATACCAAAGCAGTACCTTAACAAACGAGATTCTTCGGGAGGTCGAACCAGTACCTTATAAACTATGGCTCTTCGATGATACCAAAGCAGTATCCAAACAAACAAGATTCTTGGCTCTCCGATGATACCATAGTAGTATCTCACCAAACGAGATTCTTCGGATGGTTGAAACAATACCTTATCAGCTAAGGCTCCCCGATGATAGCAAAGTAGTATCTTTGAACAAATGAGATTCTTCGGTTGGTCAAAGTAGCACCATACTAATTAAGGCTCTTCGATGATACCAAAGTAATATCCCAACGAACGAGAGTCTTCGGGTGGTCGAAACAGCACCTTATAAACTAAGGATCTCCGATGATACCAAACCAGTATCTCAACAAACAAGATTCTTCAGGTTGTCGAAGCAGTGCCTTATAAACTAAGGATCTTCGATGATACCAAAGCAGTATCCCAACAAACCAGATTCTTCTAATGGTCGAAGCAGCACCTTATCAACTAAGGCTCTCCGATGATACCAAAGCAGTATCTCTGCACAAACGAGATTCTTTGGTTGGTCGAATGAGCACCATATCAATTAAGGCTCGTCGACGATAACAAAGTCGTATCCCAACAAACGAGAGTCTTCGTGTGGTTGAAGAAGCACCTTATAAACGAAGGATCTTCGATGATACCAATGCAGTATCTCAACAAACGGGATTTTTCGGGTGGTCTAAGCAGAACCTTATAAACTAAGGCTCTCCGATGATACCAAAGTAGTATCTCAACAAACGAGATTCTTCGGGTGGTCGAAGCAGCACCTTATAAACTAAGGCTCCTTGATGACACCACAACAGTATCTCAATAAACAAGATTATTCGGGCGGTCGAAGAAGCACCTTATCAACTAAGGCTCTCCGATGATACCAACGCAGTATCTCAACAAATGAGATTATTCGGGTGGTCGAAGTAGCACCTTATTAACTAAGGCTCTCCAACGATACCAAAGCAGTATCTCAACAAAGGAGATTATTCGGGTGGTCGAAGTAGCACCTTATCAACTAAGGTTCTCCACTGATACCAAAGCAATATCTCAACACATGAGATTCTTCGGGTGGTCAAAGCAGTGCCTTATAAACTAAGGCTCTTTGATGATACCACAACAGTATCTCAATAAACGATATTATTCGGGTGGTCGAAGAAGCACCTTATAAACTAAGGCTCTCCGATGATACCAAAGTAGTATCTCAACAAACGAGATTCTTCGGGTGGTCGAAGCAGCACCTTATAAACTAAGGCTCTTTGATGATACGACAACAGTATCTCAATAAACGAGATTATTCGGGTGGTCGAAGAAGCACCTTATCAACTAAGGCTCTCCGATGATACCAACGCAGTATCTCAACAAATGAGATTATTCGGGTGGTCGAAGTAGCACCTTATCAACTAAGCCTCTCCGATGATACCGAAGCATTATCTCAACAAACGAGATTCTTCGGGTGGTCAAAGTAGAACCTTAACAACTAAGGTTCCCCACTGACACCAAATTAATATCTCAATAAATGAGATTCTTCGGGTGGTCGAAGCAATACTTTATAAATTAAGGTTCTCTGATGATATCAAAACAGTATCTCAACAAACGAGAATCTTCGGGTGGTTGAAGCAATACCTTATCAACTAAGGCTCTCCGATGATACGAAAGCAGTATCTCTGAACAAACGAGATTCTTCGGTTGGTCAAAGTAGAACCATATCAATTAAGGCTCGTCGATGATACCAAAGTAGTATCCCAACAAACGAGAGTCTTCGGGTGGTCGAAACAGCACATTATAAATTAAAGTTCTCTAATGATTCCAAAATTGTATCCCAACACACGTGATTCTTCGGGTGGCCGAAGCAGCACCTTATAAAATAAGGCTCTCCGATGATACCAATGTAATATCTCAACAAACGAGATTCTTCGGGTGGTCGAAGCAGTACCTTATAAACTAAGGCTCTTCGATGATACCAAAGAAATATCTCAACAAACGAGATTCTTCTGATGGTCGAAGCAGCACCTTATCAACTAAGGCTCTCCGATGATACCAACGCAGTACCTCAACAAATGAGATTATTCAGGTGGTCGAAGTAGCACCTTATCAAATAAGGCTCTCCGATGATACCAAAGTAGTATCTCAACAAACGAGATTCTTTGGGTGGTTGAAGCAACACCTTATCAACTAAAGCTCTCCGACAAGACCAAAACATTATCTCAACATACGAGATTCTTCAGGTGGTCAAAGCAGCACCTTATCAACTAAGGTTCTCCACTGATACCAAAGCAGTATCTCAACAGACGAGATTTTTTAGGTGGTCGAAGCAATAACTTATAAATTAAGGTTCTCCGATGATACCAAAGCAGTATCTCAACAAACGAGATTCTTCGGGTGGTTGAAGCAGCACCTTATAAACTAAGGCTCTCCGATGATACCAAAGTCGTATCTCAAAAAAAGAGATTCTTCAGGTGGTCGAAGCAGTACCATATAAACTAAGGCTCTTCGATGATACCAAAGCAGTATCCCAAAAAACAAGATTCTTCGGGTGGTCGAAGCAGCACCTTATCAACTAAGGCTCTCCGATGATACCATAGCAGTATCTCAACAAACGAGATTCTTCGGGTGGTTGAAGCAACACCTTATAGACTAAAGCTCTCCGATGATACCAAAACAGTATCTCTGCACAAACGGATTCTTCTGTTGGTCGAAGTAGCACCATATCAATTAAGGCTCTTCGATGATACCAAAGTAGTATCCCAACAAACGAGAGACTTCGGGTGGTCGAAGCAGCTCATTATAAACTAAGTATCTTCGATGATACCAAAGTAGTATCTCAACAAACGGGATTCTTTGGGTGGTCGAAACAGAACCTTATAAACTAAGGCTCTCCGATGATACCAAAGTAGTATCTCAACAAACGATATTCTTCGGGTGGTCGAAGCAGCACCTTAAAAACTAAGGCTCTTTGATGATACCAAAGCAGTATCTCAATAACGAGATTCTTCGGGTGGTCGAAGAAGCACCTTATCAACTAAGGCTCTTCGATGATACCAAAGCAGTATCTAAATAAACGAGATTCTTTATGTGGTCGAAGCAACACATTATCAACTAACGCTCTCCAACGATACCAAAGCATTATCTCAACAAACGAGATTCTTTGGTTGGTCAAAGCATGACCTTATCAACTAAGGTTCTACGCTGATGCCAAAGCAGTATCTCAACAAACGAGATTCTTCGGGTGGTCGAAGCAGTACCTTATAAATTAAGGTTCTCTGATGATACGAAAGCAGTATCTCAACAAACAGATTCTTTGGGTGGTTGAAACAACACCTTATAAACTAAGGCACTTCGATGATACCAAAGCAGTATCTCAATAAACGAGATTTTTCGGGCGGTCGAAGTAGTACCATATCAACTATGGCTCTCCGATGATACCAAGGCAGTATCTCAATAAACGAGATTCTTTAGGTGGTCGAAGGAACACGTTATCAACTAAGGCTCTCCAACGATACCAAAGCATTATCTCAACAAACGAGATTCTTCGGGTGGTCAAAGCAGCACCTTATCAACTAAGGTTCCCCATTGATACCAAATCAATATCTCAACAAATGAGATTCTTCGTGTGGTCGAAGCAGTACCTTATAAATTAAGGTTCTCTGATGATACCAAAGCAGTATCTCAACAAACGAGATTCTTCGGGTAGTTGAAGCAGCACTTTATATACTAAGGCTCTCCGATGATACCAAATCTGTACCTCAACAAACGAGATTCTTCGAGAGGTCGAACCAGTACCTTAAAACTAAGGCTCTTCGATGATACCAAAGCAGTATCCAAACAAACAAGATTCTTGGCTCTCCGATGATACCATAGTAGTATCTCACCAAATGAGATTCTTCGGATGGTTGAAGCAATACCTTATTAACTAAGGCTCTCCGATGATACCAAAGCAGTATATCTGAACAAACGAGATTCTTTGGTTGGTCAAAGTAGCACCATATCAATTAAGGCTCTTCGATGATACCAAAGTAGTATCCCAACAAACGAGAGTCTTCGGGTGGTCGAAACAGCACCTTATAAACTAAGGATCTCTGATGATACCAAACCAGTATCTCAACAAACGGGATTCTTTGGGTGGTCGAAGTAGAACCTTATAACTAAGGCTCTCCGATGATACCAAACTAGTATCTCAACAAACGAGATTCTTTAGGTGGTCGAAGCAACACCTTATCAACTAAGGCTCTCCGACGATACCAACGCAGTATCTCAACAAACGAGATTCTTCGGTTGGTCGAAGCAGCACCCTATAAATTATGGTTCTATGATGATACCAAAATTGTATCTCAACAAACGTGATTCTTCGGGTGGCCGAAGCAACACCATATAAACTAAGGCTCTCCGATGATACCAATGTAATATCTCAACAAACGAGATTCTTCGGGTGGTCGAAGCAGTACCTTATAAACTAAGGCTCTTCGATGATACCAAAGAAATATCTCAACAAACAAGATTCTTCGGGTGGTCGAAGCAGCACCTTATCAACTAAGGCTCTCCGATGATACCAACGCAGTATCTCAACAAATGAGATTATTCGGGTGGTCGAAGTAGCGCCTTATGAAATAAGGCTCTCCGATGCTACCAAAGCAGTATGTCAACAAACGAGATTCTTTAGGTGGTCGAAGCAACACCATATCAACTAAAGCTCTCCGACGATACCAAAACATAATCTCAACAAACGAGATTCTTCAGGTGGTCAAAGCAGCACCATATCAACTAAGGTTCTCCGCTGATACCAAAGCAGTATCTCAACAAACGAGATTTTTTGGGTGGTCGAAGCAATACCTTATAAATTAAGGTTCTCCGATGATACCAAAGCAGTATCTCAACAAACGAGATTCTTCAGGTGGTTGAAGCAGCACCTGATAAACTAAGGCTCTCCGATGATACCAAAGCAGTATCTTTGCATAAACGAGATTCTTCTGTTGGTCGAAGTAGCACCATAATCATTAAGGCTCTTCGATGATACCAAAGTAGTATCCCAACAAACGAGAGTCTTCGGGTGGTCGAAGCAGCACCTTATAAACTAAGGATCTTCGATGATACCAAAGTAGTATCTCAACAAACGGGATTCTTCGGGTGGTCGAAACAGAACCTTATAAACTAAGGCTCGCCGATGATACCAAAGTAGTATCTCAATAAACGAGATTCTTCGGGTGGTCAAAGCAGCACCTTAAAAACTAAGGCTCTTTGATGATACCAAAGCAGTATCTCGATAACGAGATTCTACGGGTGGTCGAAGAAGCACCTTATCAACTAAGGCTCTCCAATGGTACCAAAGCAATATCTCAATAAATGAGATTATTTGGGCGGTTGAAGTAGCACCATATCAACTATGGCTCTCCAATGATACCAAAGCAGTATCTCAATAAACGAGATTCTTTAGGTGGTCAATGCAACACTTTATCAACTAAGGCTCTCCAACGATACCAAAGCATTATCTCAACAAACGAGATTCTTCGGGTGGTCAAAGCAGCACCATATCAACTAAGGTTCCTCACTGATACCAAAGCAATATCTCAACAAATGAGATTCTTTGGGTGGTCGAAGCAGTACCTTATAAATTAAGGTTCTCTGATGATACCAAAGCAGTATCTCAACAAACGAGATTCTTCGGGTAGTTGAAGCAGCACTTTATATACTAAGGCTCTCCGATAATACCAAAGCAGTACCTCAACAAACGAGATTCTTCGGGAGGTCAAACCAGTACCTTAAAACTAAGGCTCTTCGATGATACCAAAGCAGTATCCAAACAAACAAGATTCTTGGCTCTCCGATGATACCATAGTAGTAACTCACCAAATGAGATTCTTCGGATGGTTGAAGCAATACCTTATCATCTAAGGCTCTCCGATGATACCAAAGCAGTATCTCTGAACAAACGAGATTCTTCGGTTGGTCAAAGTAGTACCATATCAATTAAGGCTCTTCGATGATACCAAAGTAGTATCCCAACAAACGAGAGTCTTCGGGTGGTCGAAACAGCACCTTAAAACAAAGGATCTCCGATGATACCAAACCAGTATCTCAACAAACGGGATTCTTCGGGTGGTCGAAGCAGAACCTTATAAACTAAGGCTCTCCGATGATACCAAACTAGTATGTCAACAAACGAGATTCTTTAGGTGGTCGAAGCAACACCTTATCAACTAAGGCTCTCCGACGATACCAAAGCATTATCTCAACAAAAGAGATTCTTCGGGTGGTCAAAGCAGCACCTTATCAACTAAGGTTCTCCGTTGATACCAAAGCTTTATCTCAACAAACGAGATTCTTCGGTTGGTCGAAGCAGCACCTTATAAATTATGGTTCTCTTATGATACCAAAATTGTATCTCAACAAACGTGATCCTTCGGGTGGCCGAAGCAGCACCTTGTAAACTAAGGCTCTCCGATGATACCAATGTAATATCTCAACAAACGAGAATCTTCGGGTGGTCGAAGCAGTACCTTATAAACTAAGGCTCTTCGATGATACCAAAGAAATATCTTAACAAACGAGATTCTTCGGGTGGTCGAAGCAGCACCTTATCAACTAAGGCTCTCCGATGATACCAACGCAGTATCTCAACAAATGAGATTATTCGGGTGGTCGAAGTAGCGCCTTATCAAATAAGGCTCTCCGATGCTACCAAAATAGTATCTCAATAAACGAGATTCTTTAGGTGGTCGAAGCAACACCATATCAACTAAAGCTCTCCGACGATACCAAAACATAATCTCAATAAACGAGATTCTTCAGGTTGTCAAAGCAGCACCATATCAACTAAGGTTCTCCGCTGATACCAAAGCAGTATCTCAACAAACGAGATTTTTTGGGTGGTCGAAGCAATACCTTATAAATTAAGGTTCTCCGATGATACCAAAGCAGTATCTCAACAAACGAGATTCTTCGGGTGGTTGAAGCAGCACCTGATAAACTAAGGCTCTCTTATGATACCAAAGTCGTATCTCAAAAAAAGAGATTCTTCGGGTGGTCAAAGCAGTACCTTATAAACTAAGGCTCTTCGAAGATACCAAAGCAGTATCCCAATAAACAGAATTCTTCGGGTGGTCGAAGCAGCACCTTATCAACTAAGGCTCTCCGATGATACCATAGTAGTATCTCAACAAACGAGATTCTTCGGGTGGTTGAAGCAACACCTTATAGACTAAGACTCTTCGATGATACCAAAGCAGTATCTCTGCATAAACGAGATTCTTCTGTTGGTCGAAGTAGCACCATAATCAATAAGGCTCTTCGATGATACCAAAGTAGTATCCCAACAAACGAGAGTCTTGAGGTGGTTGAAGCAGCACCTTATAAACTAAGGATCTTCGATGATACCAAAGTAGTATCTCAACAAACGGGATTCTTCGGGTGGTCGAAACAGAACCTTATAAACTAAGGCTCGCCGATGATACCAAAGTAGTATTTCAACAAACGAGATTCTTCGGGTGGTCAAAGCAGCACCTTAAAAACTAAGGCTCTTTGATGATACCAAAGCAGTATCTCAATAACGAGATTCTTTGGGTGGTCGAAGAAGCACCTTATCAACTAAGGCTCTCCAATGGTACCAAAGCAATATCTCAACAAATGAGATTATTCGGGCGGTCGAAGTCGCACCATATCAACTATGGCTCTCCGATGATACCAAAGCAGTATCTCAATAAACGAGATGCTTTAGGTGGTCGAAGCAACACGTTATCAACTAAGGCTCTCCAACGATACCAAAGCATTATCTCATGAAACGAGATTCTTCGGTTGGTCAAAGCAGCACCTTGTCAACTAAGGTTCTCCGCTGATACCAAAGCAGTATCTCAAAAAACGAGATTCTTCGGGTGGTCTAAGTAGTACATTATAAATTAAGGTTCTCCGATGATACCAAAGCAGTATCTCAACAAACGAGATTCTTCGGGTGATTGAAACAACACCTTATAAACTAAGGCTCTTCGATGATACCAAAGCAGTATCTCAATAAACGAGATTCTTCGGGTGGTCGATGGAGTACCTTATAAACTAAGGCTCTTCGATGATAGCAAAGCAGTATCCCAACAAACAAATTTCTTTAGGTGGTCGAAGTAACACCTTATCAACTAAGGCTCTCCGATGATACCAAAGCATCATCTCAACAAACGATATTCTTCGGGTGGTCAAAGCAGCACCTTATCAACTAAGGTTCCCCACTGATACCAAAGCAATATATCAACAAATAAGATTCTTCGGGTGGTCGAAGCAGTACCTTATAAATTAAGGTTCTCTGAAGATAACAAAGCAGTACCTCAACAAACGAGATTCTTCGAGAGGTCGAACCCGTACCTTATTACTAAGGCTCTTCGATGATACCAAAGCAGTATCCAAACAAACAAGATTCTTGGCTCTCCGATGATACCATAGTAGTATCTCACCAAATGAGATTCTTCGGATGGTTGAAGCAATACCTTATCAACTAAGGCGCTCCGATGATACCAAAGCAGTATCTCTAAACAAACAAGATTTTTCGGTTGGTCAAAGTAGCACCATATCAATTAAGTCTCTTCGATGATACCAAAGTAGTATCCCAATAAACGAGAGTCTTCGGGTGGTCGAAACAGCACCTTATAAACTAAGGATCTCCGATGATACCAAACCAGTATCTCAACAAACGGGATTCTTCCGGCGGTCGAATCAGAACCTTATAAACTAAGGCTCTCCGATGATACCAAACTAGTATCTCAACAAACGAGATTCTTTAGGTGGTCGAAGCAACACCTTATCAACTACGGCTCTCCGACGATACCAAAACATTATCTCAACAAAAGAGATTCTTCGGGTGGTCAATGCAGCACCTTATAAATTCAGGTTCTCTGATGATACCAAAATTGTATCTCAACAAACATGATTCTTCGGGTGCCCGAAGCAGCACCTTATAAACTAAGGCTCTCCGATGATACCAATGTAATATCTCAACAAACGAGATTCTTCAGGTGGTCGAAGTAGTACCTTATAAACTATGGCTCTTCGATGATACCAAAGAAAAATCTCAACAAACGAGATTCTTCGGGTGGTCGAAGTAGCACCTTATCTACTAAGGCTCTCCGATGATACCAACGCAGTTTCTCAACAAATGAGATTGTTCGGGTGGTCGAAGTACCACCTTATCAAATAAGGCTCTCCGATGATACCAAAGCAGTATCTCAACAAACGAGATTCTTTAGGTGGTCGAAGCAACACCTTATCAACTAAAGCTCTCCGATGATACCAAAGCATTATCTCAGCAAACGAGATTCTTCAGGTGGTCAAAGCAGCACCTTATAAACTAAGGTTCTCCGCTGATACCAAAGCAGTATCTCAATAAACGAGATTTTTTGGGTGGTCGAAGCAATACCTTATAAATTAAGGTTCTCCAATGATACCAAAGTAGTATCTCAACAAATGAGATTCTTCGGGTGGTTGAAGCATCACCTTATAAACTAAGGCTCTCCGATGATACCAAAGCAGTATCTCAAAAAAAGAGATTCTTTGGTGGTCGAAGCAGTACCTTATAAACTAACGCTCTTCGATGATACCAAAGCAGTATCCCAACAAAGAAGATTCTTCCGGTGGTCGAAGCAGCACCTTATCAACTAAGGCTCTCCGATGATACCATAGCAGTATCTCAACAAACGAGATTCTTCGGGTGGTTGAAGCAACACCTTATAGACCAAGGCTCTCCGATGATACCAAAGCAGTATCTCTGCACAAACGAGATTCTTCTGTTGGTCGAAGTAACACCATATCAATTAAGGCACTTCGATGATACCAAAGTAATATCCCAAGAATCGAGAGTTTTTGGGTGGTCGAAGCAGCACCTTATAAACTAAGGATCTTCGATGATACCAAAGTAGTATCTCAACAAACGGGATTCTTCGGGTGGTCGAAACAGAACCTTATACACTAAGGCTCTCTGATGATACCAAAGTAGTATCTCAACAAGCGCGATTCTTCGGGTGGTCGAAGCAGCACCATATAAACTAAGGCTCTTTGAAGATACCAAAGCAGTATCTCAATAACGAGATTCTTCGGGTGGTCGAAGAAGCACCTTATCAACTAAGGCTCTCCAATGATACCAAAGCAGTATCTCAATAAATGAGATTATTCGGGTGGTCGAAGTAGCACCATATCAACTAAGGCTCTCCGATGATACCAAAGCAGTATCTCAATAAACAAGATTCCTTAGGTGGTCGAAGCTGTACCTCATAAATTAAGGTTCTCCGATGATACCAAAGCAGTATCTCAACAAACGAGATTCTTTGGGTGGTTGAAACAACACCTTATAAAATAAGGCTCTCCGATGATACCAAAGCATTATCTCAACAAACGAGATTCTTCGGGTGGTCGAAGCAGTAACTCATAAACTAAGGCTCTTCGATGATACCAAAGCAGTATCCCAACAAACAATATTCTTCGGGTGGTCGAAGCAGCACCTTATCAACTAAGGCTCTTCGATGATAGCATAGTAGTATCTCAACAAACGAGATTCTTCGGTTGGTCCAAGTAGCACCATATCAATTAAGGCTTTTCAATGATACCAAAGTAGTATCTCAACAATTGAGATTCTTCGGGTGGTCGAAGCAGTACCTTATAAATTAAGGTTCTCCGACGATACCAAAGCAGTATCTCAACAAACGAGATTCTTCGGCTGGTCGAAGCAGTACCTCATAAACTAAGGCTCTCCGACGATACCGAAGCATTATCTCAACAAACGAGATTCTTCGGGTGGTCAAAGCAGCACCTTATCAACTAAGGTTCCCCACTGATACCAAAGCAATATCTCAACAATTGAGATTCTTCGGGTGGTCGAAGCAGTACCTTATAAATTAAGGTTCTCCGATGATACCAAAGCAGTATCTCAATAAACGAGATTCTTCGGGTGGTTAAAGCAGCAGCTTATAAACTAAGGCTCTCCAATGATACCAAAGCAGTACCTCAACAAACAAGATTCTTTGCGAGGTCGAACCAGTACCTTATAAACTAAGGCTCTTCGATGATACCAAAGCAGCATCCAAACAAACAAGATTCTTGGCTCTCCAATGATACCATAGTAGTATCTCCCTAAACGAGATTCTTCGGATGGTTGAAACAATACCTTATCAACTAAGGCTCTTCGATGATACCAAAGTAGTATCCCAACAAACGAGAGCCTTCGGGTGGTCGAAGCAGAACGTTATAAACTAAGGCTCTCCGATGATACCAAATTAGTATCTCAAGAAACGAGATTCTTTAGGTGGTCGAAGCAACACCTTATCAACTAAGGATCTACGACGATACCAAAGCATTATCTCAACAAAAGAGATTCTTCGGTTGGTCAATGCAGCACCTTATGAACTAAGGTTCTCCGTTGATACCAAAGTTGTATTTCAACAAACGAGATTCTTCGGTTGGTCGAAGCAACACCTTATAAATTAATGTTCTCTGATGATACCAAAATTGTATCTCAACAAACATGATTCTTCGGGTGGCCGAAGCAACACCTTATAAACTAAGGCTCTCCGATGATACCAATGTAATATCTCAACAAACGAGATTCTTCGGATGGTCGAAGCAGTACCTTATAAACTAAGGCTCTTCGATGATACCAAAGAAATATCTCAACAAATGAGATTCTTCGGGTGGTCGAAGTAGCCCCTTATCAACTAAGGCTCTCCGATGATACCAACGCAGCTTCTCAACAAATGAGATTATTCGGGTGGTCAAAGTAGCACCTTATCAACTAAGGCTCTCTGATGATACCAAAGCAGTATCTCAACAAACGAGATTCTTTAGGTGGTCGAAGCAACACCTTATCAACTAAAGCTCTCCGACGATACCAAAGCATTATCTCAACAAACGAGATTCTCCAGGTGGTCAAAGCACCACCTTATCAACTAAGGTTCTCCGCTGATACCAAAGCAGTATCTCAACATACAAGATTTTTTGGGTGGTCGAAGCAATACCTTATAAATTAAGGTTCTCCGATGATACCAAAGTAGTATCTCAACAAACGAGATTCTTCGGGTGGTTGAAGCAGCACCTTATAAACTATGGCTCTCCGATGATACCAAAGCTGTATCTCAAAAAAAGAGATTCTTCGAGTGGTCGAAGCAGTACCATATAAACTAAGGCTCTTCGATGATACCAAAGTAGTATCCCAACAAACAAGATTCTTCGGGTGGTCGAAGCAGCCCCTTATCAACTAAGGCTCTCCGATGATACCATATCAGTATCTCAAGAAATGAGATTCTTCGGGTGGTTGAAGCAACACCTTATAGACTAAGGCTCTCCGATGATACCAAAGTAGTATCTCTGCACAAACGAGATTCTTCTGTTGGTCGAAGTAGCACCATATCAATTAAGGCTCTTCGATGATACCAAAGTAGTATCCCAACAAACGAGAATCTTCGGGTGGTCGAAGCAGCACCTTATAAACTAAGGATCTTCGATGATACCAAAGTAGAATCTCAACAAACGGGATTCTTCGGGTGGTCGAAACAAAACCTTATAAACTAAGGCTCTCCGATGATACCAAAGTAGTATCTCAACAAACGAGATTCTTTGGGTGGTCGAAGCAGCACCTTATAAACTAAGGCTCTTTGATGATACCAAAGCAGTATCTTAATAACGAGATTCTTCGGGTGGTCGGCACCTTATCAACTAAGGCTCTCCAATGATACCAAAGCAGTATCTCAACAAATGAGATTATTCGGGTGGTCGAAGTAGCACCATATCAACTAAGGCTCTCCGATGATACCAAAGCAGTATCTCAACAAACGAGATTCTCTAGGTGGTCGAAGCAACACGTTATCAACTGAGGCTCTCCAACGATACCAAAGCATTATCTCAACAAACGAGATTCTTCGGGGGGTCAAAGCAGCATCTTGTCAACTAAGGTTCTCCGCTGATACCAAAGAAGTATCTCAACAAACGAGATTCTTCGGGTGGTCGAAGCAGTACCTTATAAATTAAGGTTCTCCGATGATACCAAAGCAGCATCTCAACAAACGAGGTTCGTCGGGTGGTTGAAACAACACCTTATAAACTAAGGCTCTCCGATGATACCAAAGCAGTATCTCAACAAACGAGATTCTTCGGGTGGTCAAAGCAATACCTTCTAAACTAAGGCACTTCGATGATACCAAAGCGGTATCCCAACAAACAAGATTCTTCGGCTGGTTGAAGCAGCACCTTATCAACTAAGGTTCTCCGATGATACCATAGCAGTATCTCAACAAACGAGTTTCTTCGGTTGGTCGAAGTAGCACCTAATCAATTAAGCTTCTTCGATGATTCCAAAGTAGTATCTCAACAAACGAGATTCTTCGGGTGATCGAAGCAGTACCTTATAAATTAAGATTCTTCGATGATACCAAAGCAGTATCTCAACAAACGAAATTCTCTGAGTGGTTGAAACAACACATTATAAACTAAGGCTCTCCGATGATACCAAAGCAGTATCTCAATAAACGGAATTCTTTGGGTGGTCGAAGCAGAACCTTATAAACAAAATCTCTCCGATGATACCAAAGCAGTATCTAAACTGACGAGATTGCTCAGGTGGTCGAAGCAGCACTTTATCAACTAATGCTCTCCGACGATACCAAACCATTTTCTCAACAAACGAAATTCTTCGGGTGGTCAAAGTAGCACCTTATGAACTAAGGTTCTCCGCTGATACCAAAGCTGTATCTCAATAAACGAGATTCTTCGGGTGGTCGAACCAGCACCTTATAAATTAAGGCTCTCCGATCATACCAATGCAATATCTCAACAAATGAGATTCTTCAGGTGGTCGAAGCAGCACCTTATAAACTAAGGCTCTTCGATGATACCAAAGTATCTCAACAAACAAGATTCTTCGGGTGGTCGAAGCAGCACCTTATCAACTAAAACTCTCCGATGATACCAAAGCAGTATCTCAACAAATGAGATTATTAGGGTGGTCGAAGTAGCACCTTATCAACTAAGGCTCTCCTATGATACCAAAGCAGTATCTCTGAACAAACGAGATTCTTCGGTTGGTCAAAGTAGCACCTTATAAATTAAGGTTCTCTGATGATACCAAAGCAGTATCTCAACAAACAAGATTCTTCGGGTGGTTGAAGCAGCACCTTATAAACTAAGGCTCTCCGATGATACCAAAGCAGTATCTCAACAAATGAGATTCTTCGGGTGGTCGAAGCAGTACCTTATAGACTAAGTCTCTTCGATGATACCAAAGCAGTATCCCAACAAACAAGATTCTTTAGATGGTCGAAGCAGCACCTTATCAACTAAGGCTCTCCGATGATACCATAACAATATCTCAACAAACAAGATTTTTCAGGTGGTTGAAGCAACACCTTATCAACTAAGGCTCTCCGATGATACCAAAGCAGTATCTCTGAACAAACGAGATTCTTCGGTTGGTCGAAGTAGCACCTTATCAATTAAGGCTCTTCTATGATACCAAAGTTGTATCCCAACAAACGAAAGTCTTCGGGTGGTCGAAGCAGCACCTTATAAACTAAGGATCTTTGATGATACCAAAGCAATATCTCAATAAACAGGATTCTTCGGGTGGTCGAAGCAGAACCTTAAAAACTATGGCTCTCCATTTATACCAAAGTAGTATCTAAACAAATGAGATTCTTCGGGTGGTCGAAGCAGCACCTTATAAACTAAAGCTCTTTGATGATACCATTGCAGTATCTCAACAAAAGAAATTCTTCGGGTAGTCGAAGCAGCACCTTATCAGCTAAGGCTCTCCGATGATACCAAAGCAGTATTTCAACAAATGAGATTATTCGGGTGGTCGAAGTAGCACTTTATCAACTAAGGCTCTCCGATGATACCAAAGTAGTATCTCAACAAACGAGATTCTTTAGGTGGTCGAAGCAACAACCTATCAACTAAGGCTCTCCGACGATACCAAACCATTATCTCAACAAACGAGATTCTTCGGGTAGTCAAAGCAGCACCTTATCAACTAAGGTTTTCTGGTGATACCAAAGCAGTATCTCAACAAATGAGATTCTTCGGCTGGTCGAAGAACTACCTTATAAATTAAGGTTCTCCGATGATACCAAAGTTGTATCTCAACAAATGAGATTCTTCGGGTGGTTTAAGCAGCACCTTATAAACTAAGGCTATCCGATGATACCAAAGCAGTATCTAAACAAACGAGATTCTTCGGGTGGTCGAAGCAGTACCTTATAAACTAAGGCTCTTCGATGATACCAAAGCACTATCCCAACAAACAAGATTCTCCGGGTGGTCGTAGCAGCACCTTATCAACTAAGGCTCTCCGATGATACCATAGCAGTATCTCAACAAACGAGATTCTTCAGGTGGTTGAAGCAACACCTTAAAAACTAAGGGTCTCCGATGATACCAAAGCAGAATCTCTGAACAAACGAGATTCTTCAGTTGGTCGAAGTAGCACCTTATCAATTAAGGCTCTTCGATGATACCAAAGTAGTATCCCAACAAACGAAGGTTTTCGGGTGGTCGAATCAGCACCTTATAAACTAAGGATCTTCGATGATACCAAAGCAGTATCTCAACAAACGGGATTCTTCGGGTGGTCGAAGCAGAACCTTATAAACTATGGCTCTCCAATTATACCAAAGTAGTATCTAAACAAACGAGATTCTTGGGGTGGTCGAAGCAGCACCTTATAAACTAAGGCTCTTTGATGATATCATTGCAGTATCTCAATAAACGAGATTCTTCGGGTGGTCGAAGCAGCACCTTATCAACTAAGGCTCTCCGATGATACCAAAGCAGTATTTCAACAAATGAGATTATTCGGGTGGTAGATGTAGCACCATATCAATTAAGGCTCTCCGATGATACTAAAGCAGTATCTCAACAAACGAGATTCTTTAGGTGGTCGAAGCAACACCTTATCAACTAAGGCTCTCCGACGATACCAAAGAAATATCTCAACAAACGAGATTCTTTGGGTGGTCAAAGCAGCACCTTATCAACTAAGGTTCTCCACTGATACCAAAGCAATATCTCAACAAATGAGATTCTTCGGGTGGTCGAAGCAGTACCTTATAAATTAAGGTTCTCCGATGATACCAAAGTAGTATCTCAATAAACGAGATTCTTCAGGTGGTTGAAGCAACACCTTATAAACTAAGGCTCTCCGATGATACCAAAGCAGTACCTCAACAAACGAGATTCTCCGGGAGGTCGAACCAGTACCTTATAAACTAAGGCTCTTTGATGATACCAAATCAGTATCCAAATAAACAAGATTCCTGGCTCTCCGATGATACCATAGTAGTATCTCACCAAACGAGATTCTTCGGATGGTTAAAGCAATACCTTATCAACTAAGGCTCTCCGATGATACCAAAGCAGTATCTCTGAACAAACGAGATTCTTCGGTTGGTAAAAGTGGCACCATATCAATTAAGGCTCTTCGATGATACCAAAGTAGTATCCCAACAAACGAGAGTCTTCGGGTGGTCGAAGCAGCACCTTATAAACTAAGGATCTCTGGGGATACCAAAGCAGTATCTCAAAAATCGAAATTCTTCGGGTGGTCGAAGCAGAATCTTATAAACTAAGGCTCTCCGTTGATACCAAAGTAGTATCTCAACAAACGAGATTCTTTAGGTGGTCGAAGCAACACCTTATCAGCTAAGGCTCTCCGACGATACCAAAGCATTATCTTAACAAAGGAGATTCTTCGGGTGGTTAAAGCAGCACCTTATCAACTAAGGTTCTCTGCTGATACCAAAGTTGTATCTCAACAAACGAGATTCTTCGGTTGGTCGAAGCAGCTGTAGTACCCCAAAATTTGCCCTACCTTTTTCTAACTTTTTCTGCTTTTTGTTTCGCATCCATCTGCATATCCGTTAGGTCATAACTCGTTCGTAAATCATACACATCATTGGTTTTCATAAGACATGGGATCACGGTGTTCTTTAAACAAGGGATTTCATGCCTATTTATCATAGCATGGAGTAGAGAGTCGAAATCGGAGCCACAACATCATTTTTCAAGCAAAGTGGGCAATTTTTGGCCTGGTTAACCGGTTAACACAATTACAGTGGAATTATGTTAACCGGTTAACATGTTATAATTTTGCGTATTTGGTCTAATTTTGAACTGTGTAACGGGTTAGCAGTTATGCTGTAACCGGTTAACACAGGCAGATTTTGCATATTCTGCTGCTTTTTCTGGACAGCACCATTGCACACTTGGGTCTTTGATTCTATAGTATTATAGCAGCAAATGGAATACTCTAGACATCTCTTGACATTTCAATTCAATCCAATTAATTCCAAGGGCATTTATTCTAATGTTTCATTTCAAATTGAGTGCACCATGTTCCTTGTTTTCCAAGCATCTCCACCTATGGATGTTGAAGTTCACCTTGAGATTGTTACCGAGTTGGTTTTAACTAACTGAGTTAACCGCCTTGACTCGGTGAGTCAAGTCCAACTAACTCCGACCCTAGCTCCAAACCCAAAGCTAAGTCCAAACCTAATCCCGAACCTCCCACCCTCCAAACCAAAAGTCTATATAAGAAACCCTTCACTCATTTTTCAAGAGGGGAGAACCATTCTACATCATTTCTCACACTTCTCAGTCTCATTTCTCTCATTTTCTCTCTGAACTTTCTGCTACTTCTACATCTTCATCTCAATTCTCTCTTCCAAACCTTCACAAAAAGCTCTTATTTCTTGAAGGATAATCACTTTTCACATTCAAAAGTGATTAATTCTTGAGCTCAAACTCCATCATTTGGCTTTCTTTGGTTGGATTTCTGGAAGTTCAGATTATTCTACTTCAATCCAAGGGTTTCACACCATTTATTTTGGTGCAAGTTCGATCTCGGTGATTGTTCGTGATTTTGCTCGGTTTCGACGCGTTTCGGCTACTAATCAAGGAATCTCTGGTTTTCTTTGATTTTCTGCACCAAGATCACTTTGCAACTATCACCAAAGCAAATCTCCGCTTTGTAGGTTGGTTTTTTCTTAGATCTATACTTGATTTAGCTTATTTGCAACTTATTCGATGTAGATCTTTGGGGATTTTTGATTTGGATCCATTTGCTTGAATTTGATTCTTGATGTTGATGATTATTGGATTCAATTGATGTTAGATGACTGTAATTCAATGTAAATTCCTGATTAATTGATTGCATGTTCATTTGGATGTTTGGAGAAGTGATTTGCTGCTGAAAAGTGCTTTTGTAACTATTTTTCTTAATGCTGTCCCAGAGTAACCGGTTAACACAATTACAGTGCAATTATGTTAACCGGTTAACATGTTTTCTGCGTGATTTTTGGTTATTTTGAACTGTGTAACCGGATAACAGTTATGCTGTAAACGGTTACCACTGCTGCAGAATGTGATTTTCTTGCATTTTCTTGGTTGTTTGAGATCCTTTGCATGTCTAAACTTTAGGGATCAATATGTTGATGATTGGTGGATTATTCTTGAGTTATTTTACTTCATACCATGGCATGAACATGATTTTTCGACATGCGATTCTTGATTTTTAATCGATGAATGTTTATGTTTGTGTTGTTGATTAATTGATGTAATGATCACATAATGCACACACATTGAGCTTGTTAATTGTTAATTGATGCTTGTGTTGCTAGAATTGTTATGTGCATGTTTATTTGCTTTCTATTTCAAGAGGTGCACACTTGTTTTAACTTGCTCACATGCTTAATAATGTGCTTTATTCTATGATGATTTCAAGAATTGTTTACCATGATGTATGGTGTGATTGTGGTCATGTTTAATTGAAGAATGTGTAAGGCTTGATGCATGATTGTTATTTCTATGAGTGAATCATTTGCGAATGCATGCTGCCTTGATGTACCACTGCTGTCTATGTGCACACATGCTGTTATATGTGCTGTTGTTTGACTTTTTATAGCTCCTTTTGTGCTGAATCATGTGTTGTTATAAGTTGTCTTACTTATGTGCCACTTTTTACTGCTGTATGGATGCTGTAGCGCTATAATAGCCGCTGTTTTTCTTGTTTATTCGCCTCTTATTGCTCTTATGGATTACATGATATCATGCTTGAGTGTGTAGAACTTTCTCACATCCCTTAGGGATCCTAGCTCATCTTTAATTTTTGATTAAGGTGAGGTAGGATAAGCATTAGATAATGCTATCCCTCTCTTCTTTTGGACTTAGGTGGTTCCTATTACCTCACACAACCATAGGATCTCCATGCATGATAACATTAGGTTTGTTAGTCTTCCCCGCTTAGAATTTTTCCTTTCCTAACCCTTTGAGTCTCTCTTTCTCATCTCAAAACAAAAATAAAAAACATCTAATAAAGGATTACCATGTATTGCACATGAGCCTTGCATATGGGAAATGGAAGGAGAAGGGTTTCCCTTCGCCTTTCTAGAGTGTTTAGCATACGTCCTGTTAGGACGACCATGCGAGGCATTCGTTCCTATGGCATAGACTTTAACGCAATACGTGTTACAAACACAAAAACAATCAAACACTTCTTCTTAAAAGACAAAAACAAACAATTCTCTTCTCATCTTCCTCACTCCGTTCGTAAAGGATTCGTCACGTCCGTTCTACCGCAAACAGGTAAATGCCTAAGACTCCGTACAATGAGCTGCAACACCTAACTGCTGGAACGCACGCCTAGACATATTCCACTTAAAAAACACAAACAAAACAAGTCATCCCTAGTGAGGGGAACTACGTCGCTCTGATTCTCTCGTGCGAGCGGGATACGTAGGCAGGAGATCGTGCGAGATCTCTCCGAGCACCATCCCTTCTTTTTTCCCCCAAACCGTAGTCCGAACTACGTTGACTCTGACTTTCCCATTGCACGAGGGAATACGTAGGCCTAGGACTCCGAGGACGTCCTACCGAGTCACTTCTTTTCCTCTCCTTCCGTTTCTTCATTCTTTTCCGTTCTTGTTCCTTCTCCTTTCCAGTAGCAGCGGATCTCCAGATGATGACACCCTTTGATCGAGACAACAAGCATGGATCCCATCGAGTACGATGGACGCGTGGGGGTGCTTATACCTTCCCTTTGCGTAACCGACTCCCATAACCGTTTCTCTTGGTCGCGAGACCATGCTCTTTCCCTTCCCTTCAGGTTTACGCAGTGTTTCCTTTCCCTCTCTTGGGATAAATACACATTGCTGGCGACTATGTTTTCGTGCCACTTTCGCGTTTGTACTTGGATGAAAATCCCGGGAGCGACAGTTGGCGACTTTGCTAGGGACAGGTTGACCTCTTGCTGGTCCATCCCCTTTTGCGAGTCAATCCTAGCGTTTGTCTGTTTTTCTTTAATTGGGTGTTTACTGTGGTGCTTTGTTTTGTTGTACATTACTGCATTACTATATTACTATTTTACTGTAATACTGTTTTTATCGCATTTAATGCATTGCATTTCATTATTATGCTGGACTGTGCTGTGTTGTACTGGTTTTGTGTTTGGCAGGTTGGGATGTTCTGACAGATAAGCTCACTACCCTGGCTTGAGCATACACCTATGATTAGCGTGGAAAGTAGTGTGACTTGTGTGGCATTTGGCCAAACTTAGTATACATGAAAACTCCACATCCAGACAAGGTTTCCTTGGTAATATTCTATCCTGTGCATTTGGGGCAGACGATGGAATGTAACCTGGAAAACTGTCGACTCTGGCGACCATCTCCCGAGGGCTCAGTTGCGGCACTCCTCCCGAGAGGTGATAATGGCAGACCAGAAATGGCAAATCCTTTACACTTTTTGATCTGAGGACCCAATGCTGGGAACTTGCATAGGATGATCTTTTTGAGGGGAATCAGTTGAGGCCTCCTCGATTGATGATGATGCCAAACCAGAAATGGTGACCGTATCATCATTTCTCGACTTGAGAGCCCAAGATACTGAGGATCCTCGGTTTTCTAAAACCCACATGTGAGGGGGGCGGGTGTTTGCAGGTTTGCAGATGACCTTGGCCTTCAACCTACCTGGTATTCTAGTTTTCCTATCAGTGTGGACTTATCAGCCTGGTATTCTGGTTTTCTTCAGAACAAACCTATGAGCTTATTAGACATCACCACAACAGTTATTCAAAATATATGGAAGCTTTGATCCCATGTCTGTTGCATTCATATTGCATTGCATTTGCATCTTGCATCATTTTGCATGTCTTTCTCCAGGTCAGACCAGTGAGCTTATCCATCCTTTATCTGAATTATAGTTTGATTTCCCAGCTTTCGTGTTGGACTTGAATCAGCTTCCGGAAAGATCATGAACTCAGGAGAGTAGAATCAGATTGTGACTAGGGCCGATGTTGATTTGATGAAGAATCAGTTGGACCAACTGGTGGAAGTTATGGTCGCCATGACAAGGGGAGAAGCCAATGTTCAAGGAAATGAGAATGTCATTCCACCTCCACTGAACAATGTTGCCCAAGCTTAGCCAGTGCGAATCCCTGTTGAGGATCCTGTTATGCAAGAGCATCCCATTGTCCGAGGCGGACATTCATCTTCTCTTGATGCCACAGACTATCAAAGTTTTTCTTTCTCTATGCCAAGTGTCCAAGGGGTAGTTCCAAAGATGATACCTAATGACCCACGATTTGTGGATGATGAAAGATACCGTGAGTTGGAGGAGAAAATTAAAGCCCTGGAGAGGCGTGATACTCTTGATTTGAATGCTTCGAGCATGTGTCTGGTACCTGGCCTTGTAATGCCTCCTAAGTTTAAGATGCCGAAGTTTGAGCAATACAAAGGGGATAGCTGCCCAAAGCTACATTTGGTGATGTTTTGCCGAAGAATGACTTCACATGGCCATAATGATAAGCTCATGATTCACTGTTTCCAGGATAGTCTGAGTGGGGCATCGTTGAGTTGGTATATGCAGTTGCAAAGTGGTAGCATCCAATCATGGATAGACCTAGCTAACGCCTTTGTAAAGCAATACAACTATAATCTTGACATGGCTCCCATCCGAATGCATTTGTGAGACTTGTCTCAAGCAGATAATGAATCATTCTGAGAGTATGTTCAGAGATGGAGAGAGTTAGTCGCTCGTGTTCAACCGCCACTTTCGGATAGAGAATTGGTTGATTTATTCATGGATACCTTGCAAGGGCCATATGTAGAAAAGATGATTGTCAATGGGGCAGCAAAATTTTCTGACCTGGTAATGGTAGGAGCACGTATCGAGAGCCTGCTCAAGTGTGGAAAGCTCCAAGGCGTCTCGAACTTCCAAGCTAATGATACTGAATCAGTTGTGAGCTCTCAGGAAGAATTCGAGGAAGAAAATAGTTCCATTCAGGAATCTTCACCACCTCATTCTCAGTGTTCAGACATATCAACTGTTCAGAGTCAGTAATCTTCCGAGTCTTCGTATCAAGGACAATATTCTTCTGCAAATCAGAGACCTCCTCAGAGTCAACGATCATATCGCCGTCAGCTGCGTCAGCACGCTCGACAAAGACCAAGGAAGCCAGAGAGGAATTTGACTCAGTTGCCAATGTCATACAGTCAGATGTTGCCTGATTTAATCAGAGGTGGACTTATTGTGCTGAAGGAGATAGGTCCAGTGATTCCTCCGTACCCACCAGGTTTTGATGTCGACGCCCGTTGTGACTACCATGCTGGGGCACAGGGGCATTCAACTAAAGACTGTAAGGTGCTCAGGAGCAAAGTTCAAACACTTCTTGACTCCAATATGTTCTCATTCACACCTCAGGGTATTCAGATCAACCATTCTCTTTCATCCAGTCAGGTGGGTTCATTAGTTCAGGTTATGAAAGAAGTTACTGGGAGCAGTGGTGCAAATGATTATCAGACTGACTTCGATGAGCAATCCTGAAGATGGCTAGCTCAATATCAAATCAAGCTTGGAAAGCCAAGTTCCTCGAAGCTGGCAACCATTTGGATCATGTCATTTCTTTGCATTTGTAGTTTCTTTTCTGTTAGAATGTACAAACTCATTTGTAAAACTTGTTGTTTTTTATTGATAATGGTAATGAAATAAATATGCATGTTTTGATTAAATCCAGTCGTGTTCACTCATACTTTTTATCGATA
The DNA here is from genome assembly GCA_022829125.1 of Lathyrus tuberosus. NCBI lineage: Eukaryota > Viridiplantae > Streptophyta > Magnoliopsida > Fabales > Fabaceae > Lathyrus > Lathyrus tuberosus. Next base: position 4,351,319 of record JALAZF010000183.1, read on the forward strand.
TCATATGCTTGTTTAAGCAGGATCCTAGGGAGGATGACGAAATTGAAAGGCGCAAAACTTCTGATTGTATGCTTTTGAAATAAAACCCTGCTGATGATATACATGCATTGTTTCAAATTCCTAAACACCAGAGACATATGGAAGATAATCCCTTGTCAACCCCGTTGAGCCTAGAAGCTGGAGTTTCTTTCTGAAAACGAAAAACCCCCAATCTTAACCTGGGGCAGGGTAGGTGTCAGTTAATTTGACTGTGCGTTCAAATTTCAAAAGGAGTGTTTCGTTCGAGGATCAATTACATCTACGGTCATCCCTCACCAACCGAAGAGTGATACGATCACAACCCTTTACAAGTTAAGACAAACTTGTGTCACACGATTAGTTCAAAAAAAAAAGAAAAAAGGAAAAAGCCCGCTAAGTCAAGACTTGAAAACAAGCGACTTAGGCAAAAGTTAGGGCATCCCGCTGGACTTCAAAATTGAAAAATTAAAAAAGAATCAGTCCAGGAAAAAATCAGGGAAATAAAAAAAACAAAAGAACAAAAAACGAAAAGGATTACAAAAAGAAAAATCCTTGAGCAAGAACAAGTCGTGTGAATACAGACACAAAGACAAAATGGATGAGTGTCACTCCAAAAATCGTGTGGGATCCTTCTATCCTCATACCATTCATTAACCTTTTTGAAAGGTGAGCGCTTGTGTCGAATTAGCTGAACTTAGGTCTGGAGAACATCAAGGAGAATGGGTGGGTTAAAATAAAACTTTGAGCCTTATATTCTTTCTTTCTTAAACCGTGAACCAGGCCACGTTACAACCTTCGAAAGACCTAATTGAAGCAGGGTTATTTCGAAAGCATACTTCGATTAAAATCGCGTCAGTTCTGACTCCCAAAAGGACTTTCTTACCATTCATGTTGGTATCGGTGTGACATTCTAATAATTGATTCGTTCACTACACGTCATAACATTTTTCCAGTGAACAAACTTGGATTTCAAAACTGTCATATGCATTGCATTAAAATTGTCATTTTTCAAAACGAATGGTTTTACTTGCGAGTAAGTACTTGACATCAGGAGAGTTTCTGCAATGGAAAAATTGATCAAGATAAGATGCAAAGTGCCCGAGTACTCCGTTGAGCAGGGGAAAGTCATATCAAAGGGGCAATCCATTACAAGATTCAACCAATCTGGGGCAATTAGGTAGAGATTTGACAAATATCTCGAAAGTCAGTCAGTCAGAGGAACTCCTTCGCGGATCAGCCAATCAAGGGCAAAGTCACTGCGAGGCTCGTACGGGGGCAGACCACCCCAAAAGCCCAAAAGGTTATTCTCTCCGGAGGACGGTTAATCAAAAGCCATGGGGCAATATATGTAGGATCTTCATGAGACATCCTGAAGACATGTTCATTTACAGGTTATGCTGCATCGGGGCACCTCTTTTGGTCATATCACACCTGCAGGGTTCACGTTGATAGTTAACACGTGACGTCCCCAGTAGAGTTTCTCTCCTCGACAGAGATAGCTGAAGTTTTATCACTCAGCAGAGCATTATGAAGATGGTGATTATTCTCCCTAGCAAGTGTTCAGGAGTTCGCTCTCCCCTAGCCAAGTTGGTGAAGGCTATTGCTCTTCAACAAGAGTTCATATTCCCATACATGATAAAAGTGTTGGGCCTGTGCTTCCCCAATTTGCAGCAAAGTTGTTTCTGTCTCCCCAACAGGGTAAGGATAGAAGATAGATTCCCAACAGAGGAGTAAGTCTGATCTTGTCCCCTAGCAGAGCTGATATCATCAACCATTATCCCCAAGCATATTTTTGGGTGGTGGTTAGCTTTCCCCTGCAAGTCAAAGGTCGATTGTCATTGGCACTTTTCTTCAGCAGATTCCTAAGATGTTTCTCCAGCAGATGATTGTTATTCATGCTTTCCTGCCGAATGAAGGTTTAGTCGGGATCTCAAGCAGTTATGACACGGAAGGCGATTCAGTTTGTTATCCCCAGCAGAGTTGGCCTCGTCTCTTCAGCATTTATTTTGCTGGAGTGCTCCTGTTGCATATCATAAATATCATTGCATAATCATTATTATTGCATAATCATCAACATAGCATTGCGTGAAGCTTTGTAAAACCAAACAGAAAATCCATAGCCCAACCTTGCTCGACACCTCCTTCCACAGCCCACTTTGCTGGCATTTTCCAAAACCCTAAAGCCTAATCCCTATTAGCACCCTTCAAAGCAAAAGCCCATCCATGTTGGCGACCACAAAAAGTCCAATCCCTATTGGCACTTCATGCAAAATCCAATCCCCATTGGTACCCAGAAAGTTTTCGCCTTTAAAAAAAACAATCACCATCAGGTTTCACCTGTCATAGCCAGCAAAGTCCAATCATACTTGGCACACTCTTCTTTCCCTGAAAGCCCGAGCATACGTCGGTTTTTAGCATATAGTGATCATTGCATCCTCAAATCGCGTAGCATTTCCATTTGATATGGAGCATTACGCCATAGAAAGAAAATTCAAACATGTGCATGTGAAGCATAAGCCATATTTGGTACCTTGCGCGAAAGCCCAAATCAATTTCCAGTCAAGACGCTGACATATCCCCAGTAGACATTTCAATCAACCCCTCTGCTTACCTTTCTTCAGGGTCGTAGGTCATACGTCGATCTTACCCTCGACCAGTCATTGTTCATCAACCCTTTGATGACGACATTCCAAAAACCAGTTTCCTTTCCGTCATTTCTATGACGATGTGTTATCTTCGTTCAGGTTTCCTTTCCGTCATTTCTATGATGATGTGCTATCTTCATTAGGTTTCCTTTCTATCATCCCCATGACAATGTGTTTTCTTCGGTCAAGTCTTCTTTCTGTCATCCCTATGACAATGTGTTATCCTCGGTCAGGTCTCCTTTCTGTCATCCCTATGACAATGTGTTTTCTTCGGTCAGGTTTTCTTTATGTCATCCCTATGACAATGTGGTCCTTCTGTTGAGTCTTCCTGCCGTCAAATTACTTTGATGATGTGTCCCTTCGGTCGGGTTTCCATCTTTTTCCTGTCATCCCTATGACAATGTGTTGCCTTCAGTCAGGTCTTCTTTCTGTCATCCCCATAACAATGTGTTTCCTTTGGTCGAGTCTTCTTTCTGTCATCCCTATGAATGTGTTTCTTTAATTGAGTCTTCCTGCCGTCAAATTACTTTGATGATGTGTCCCTTCGGTCGGGTTTCCATCTTCTTTCCGTCAAATCCCTTTGACGATGTGGTTCGCTGGGTATGTTGTCTTTTCGTCAGATTCCTTTGACGAAGTGTGACTGGGCTCCAGTTTACATTTTCGCTCCTCGCAGTTAGCAAATTTTGCGGTCCTTTTTGTATTCAATCACCTTCGACCTTGAACGTCTGAAAGCGGTTGCTATCATCCTTTCAGGTCCAAGTTGATTGAATTGGGGCAGCTGTAGTACCCCAAAATTTGCCCTACCTTTTTCTAACTTTTTCTGGTTTTTGTTTCGCATCCATCTGCATATCCGTTAGGTCATAACTCGTTCGTAAATCATACACATCATTGGTTTTCATAAGACATGGGATCACGGTGTTCTTTAAACAAGGGATTTCATGGCTATTTATCATAGCACGGAGTAGAGAGTCGAAACCGGAGCCACAACATCATTTTTCAAGCAAAGTGGGCAATTTTTGGTCTGGTTAACCGGTTAACACAATTATAGTGCAATTATGTTAATCGGTTAACATGTTATAATTTTACGTATTTGGTCTGATTTTGAACTGTGTAACCGGTTAGCAGTTATGCTGTAACCGGTTAACACAGGCAGATTTTGCATATTCTGCTGCTTTTTCAGGACAGCACCATTGCACACTTGGGTCTTTGATTCTACAGTATTATGGCAGCAAGTGGAATATTCTAGACATCTATAGACATTTTAATTAAATCCAATTAATTCCAAGGGCATTTATTCTAATGTTTCATTTCAAATTGAGTGCACCATGTTCCTTGTTTTCCAAGCATCTCCACCTATGGATGTTGAAGTTCACCTTGAGATTGTTATCGAGCTGGTTCTAACTAACCGAGTTAACCGCCTTGACTCGGTGAGTCAAGTCCAACTAACTCCGACCCTAGCTCCAAACCCAAATCTAAGTCCAAAGCTAATCCCGAACCTCCCACCCTCCAAACCAAAAGTCTATATAAGAAACCCTTCACTCATTTTTCAAGGGGGGAGAACCATTCTACATCATTTCTCACACTTCTCACTCTCAATTCTCTCATTTTCTCTCTGAACTTTCTGCTACTTCTACATCTTCATCTCAATTCTCTCTTCCAAACCTTCCCAAAAGCTCTTAATTCTTGAAGGATAATCACTTTTTACATTGAAAAGTGATTAATTCTTGAGCTCAAACTCCATCATTTGGATTTCTTTGGTTGGATTTCTGGAAGTTCAGATTATTCTACTTCAATCCAAGGGTTTCACACCATTTATTTTGGTCCAAGTTCGATCTCGGTGATTGTTCGCGATTTTACTCGGTTTCGACGCGTTTCGTCTACAAATCAAGGAATCTCTGGTTTTCTTTAATTTTCTGCACCAAGATCACTTTGCAACTATCACCAAAGCAAATCTCCGCTTTGTAGGTTGGTTTTTTCTTAGATCTATACTTGATTTAGCTTATTTGCAACTTATTCGATGTAGATCTTTGGGGATTTTTGATTTGGATCCATTTGCTTGAATTTGATTCTTGATGTTGATGATTATTGGATTTAATTGATGTTTGATAACTGTAATTCAATGTAATTTCCTGATTAATTGATTGCATGTTCATTTGGATGTTTCGAGAAGTGATTTGCTGCTGAAAAGTGCCTTTGGAACTGTATTTTTTTAATTCTGTCCCAGAGTAACCGGTTAACACAATTACAGTGCAATTATGTTAACCGGTTAACATGTTGTTTTCTGCGTGATTTTTGGTTGTTTTGAAATGTGTAACCGGTTAGCAGTTATGCTGTAACCGGTTACCATTGCTGCAGAATGTGATTTTCTTGCATTTTCTTGGTTGTTTGAGATCCTTTGCATGTCTAAACTTCAGGGATCAATATGTTGATGATTGGTGGATTATTCTTGAGTTATTTTACTTCATACCATGGCATGAACATGATTTTTCGACATGCGATTCTTGATTTTTAATTGATGAATGTTTATGTTTGCGTTGTTGATTAATTGATGTAATGATCACATAATGCACACACATTGAGCTTGTTAATTGTTAATTGATGCTTGTGTTGCTGGAATTGTTATGTGCATGTTCATTTGCTTTCTATTTCAAGAGGTGCACACTTGTTTTAACTTGCTCGCGTGCTTAATAATGTGCTTTATTCTATGATGATTTCAAGAATTGTTTACCATGATGTATGGTGTGATTGTGGTCATGTTTGATTGAAGAATGTGTAAGGCTTGATGCATGATTGTTATTTCTATGAGTGAATCATTTGCGAATGCATGCTGCCTTGATGTACCACTGGTGTCTATGTGCACACATGCTGTTATATGTGCTGTTGTTTGACTTTTTATAGCTCCTTCTGTGCTGAATCATGTGCTGTTATAAGCTGTCTTGCTTATGTGCCACTTTTTACTGCTGTATGGATGCTGTAGCGCTGTAATAGCCACTGTTTTTCTTGTTTATTTGCCTCTCATTGCTTTTATGGATTACATGATATAATGCTTGATTGTGTAGAACTTTCTCACATCCCTTAGGGATCCTAACTCATCCTTAATTTTTGATTAAGGTGAGGTAGGATAAGCATTAGATAATGCTATCCCTCTCTTCTTTTAGACTTAGGTGGTTCCTATTACCTCACACTACCATAGGATCTCCATGCATGATAACATTAGGTTTGTTAGTCTTCCCCGCTTAGACTTTTTCCTTTCCTAACCCTTTGAGTCTCTCTTTCTCATCTCAAAACAAAAATCAAAAACATCTAATAAAGGATTACCATGTATTGCACATGAGCCTTGCATATGGGAAATGGAAGGAGAAGGGTTTCCCTTCGCCTTTCTAGAGTGCTTAGCATACGTCATGTTAGGACGACCATGCGAGGCATTCGTTCCTTTTGCATAGACTTTAATGCAATACGTGTTACAAACACAAAAACAATCAAACACTTCTTCTTAAAAGACAAAAACAAACAATTCTCTTCTCATCTTTGTAACACCCCAGTCAGTTTTGTCAGTTTTGTCTTTTTAATTTATTGAGTCGTTTACGATTAGTTTATTATTATTTTATTTTATTTCTGACTTTTATGTAAAAATATGTTATTTTTCATCATGATTATATTTTGTCGCGTTTTGGGAACATTTGCGAGATATTTGAGTGTAGGGGTATTTTGGGCATTTTGATTTATTTTGGTTGAGTTAGAATATAAATAGAAAGAAAAGAGAGAAAATAGTAAGGAGAAGAAGAGAAAGAGAAAAGAAGAAAAGGAGAGAAAGAAGAAATCAATCTCCCGACTTTTCTACACGCGATTTAATCGGGTAAGGGTGCGAAACTCGATTATCTTATCATTGTGTATGATTATGTATGTGTGTTTGCATGTTGTATTGCCTTTTTCCATGGTTTTTCGATTATAGGTCGAAAACGCGGAAACGAGTAGAAATCGATGTTTTCATGGACGAAAATTAATACGAATCTTGTAGTATGATCATGTGATATGTATGAATAATTGCTGAGGTTTGTGTGGCTGTTGGAAGTGGTTTGGTGGGGAAAATGGGGTTTTTGGGGTTATAGAACAGTGTCACACGTAGCAGAATTTTCTACATCTGGTGTGAAGCGCCGGGCGATTTTCTTGTTTCGCCGGGCGATTCGTGATTTCGCAGGGCGGTTTTGGAGAGGCGCAGAGGTTACAAGTTCCTGACTCTATTGAGTCATTTTGGTAGAAATGGCGACGCCTCTGCTTCGTCGGGCGAAGTAGCGGCGAAGGGCAAGTGCCGGGCGGTTTAATTGTTTCGCCATGCGGTTCTTAGGATTTTTCACACTTTTATTTTCTTTTTAATTCCATAACTTTTGATCTGGTTATCCGTTTTGAACGTTCTTTATATTGTTGGAAAGCTTATGATTTGTTCTTGCTTATGATGATGGTTTTGAGATTGTTGGCCGATTAAATTAGGTCGGGAATTAGAAAATATGTTGTTTTGTCGACTTTTGTCGTTTCAATTGTGTGAACTTGAAGTGTATATGCAATATGCTGTTGGTGTGGATATTGTATGACCTGTGTACTGTTGTGGGATGAAATTGCATGAAATACATATTGTGACGATGATTGGTGGCCTTAGGACAAGAAAGTGCAATGTGTGGTAATTGATAATTATATGCAGGATTATGGATGTGTATCTGTGTGCATTTTGAATGTCATGAGTCCTTGTATGCCAAGCATCATGATATGCATTGTTGTGACGTCCTGAGTGACGATTTGGATTCCATAGGGAATCTGCTATAACATCGTGAGCCTTAAAAATAAGAGGTATGAATAGCCTTAAAAATAAGAGGACCGAAAGCGATGGTTATAGACGATCGTGTGCCCATGTGGGGTGTGAGCGATCGGGTCGTGTGCCCGTGTGGGGTGTGAGCGATCTATAAACGTCGTGTGCCCGTGTGGGGTGTGAGTGACGGGGAACATCGTATGCCCGACGGGGAGTTACAGTGATGTAACGAGCGATGATTCCAGTAGAGTTCCTGAGTGAACTAGTGATGAGAAACATTGGAAGTCGGTACCGCATGTGCATATGCATAGAGTCGTTGTGTCGGTCTCTTGCATTTTCATAAATCATTAATGGTTTGTTTATGTGTGGAATTGTGGATAAAATTGATAAATTGATATATGGATATGTGTTGGTGATACTTGTAGTGTGCATGGTTATTATACCTTGGTAATGGAAATATGAAATATGCCTTGTGTTGTTTTGTGGGTGAATTATGGCGTGAGTTATGGTGGGAACCGTATATATGTGTGTTTTTGATGTTATATATAATTGTATCCAATTATATTATGATTGTTTTTCTCACCCTTATGCTGTTTTATAATGCTCTATGAGGCATTACAGATTAGAGTTGTTGGAGGTCTTTTTGTGAAGCTTAGGACTTCATTCTTTGGTCGGTCGGCTCTGATATGTGACACCGGGTAGTTAGGGAGGCCGTTTGTGATTATTGTGTATTATGTATATATATCCTTTGGCTTGTGCATGTATAACTTGATGTATGACAAACTTTTCATGTGATATATATATATTCAGTTTTAGATTTTCCGCTTTTATTCTAAAATCTGAAATGTGGGTGTAAGGAACTGAGTTCCTCTGTTGATTGCTACCCCACTGTTGCATATCTTTTTGAGCAGGTTTATTGTGTTTTGTTTCAAATTGATGTGACCCCTCGGTCTATGCTGTGAATTTCTAAATATACTCTGATGAAATTTTGAATTTTCTTTTACTGCTTTATATAATTGGGGGTATAGTTTGGGGGTGTTACATTAAGTGGTATCAGAGCCAGTCCGTGTCAGTTCGTGCCTGTTTGTGTCAGTCCTTGGTCGGTGTGGCGTTTGGAGTGAGCTGTTTGTTTAACCATAGTTTCTGTTATTGGAAATGAACAGAATATGGCTGGTAGGAATGACGCTGCTTTGGCTGCTGCTATGCAAGCTATGGCTCGGGCTGTGCAGGTTAACCTAATGCTGCAGGTAATGATGAGTTCAGGAAGAACAAACCACCTGTCTTCAAAGGAAGATATGATCCTGATGGTGCACAGATTTGGCTGAAAGAGATTTAAAGGATTTTTCGAGTGATGGATTCTGTTGAGGATCAGAAGGTGAGACTGGGTACTCACATGTTACTGGAAGAAGCTGATGATTGGTGGGTTAGTACTCGTCGTGTGTTGGAAGCTGCAGAGGAGGAGATCACTTGGGCTGTGTTTAGCATTGAGTTTCTGAGGAGGTATTTTCCTGAAGATGTAAGAGGAAAGAAGGAAATCGAGTTCTTGGAACTGAGACAAGGTAATATGTCTGTTATTGATTATACTGCTAAGTTTGTGGAGCTTGTGCAGTTCTATCCTCATTATGCTGAAGTGACTGCGGAATTTTCTAAGTGTGTGAATTTTGAGAATGGATTGCGTCCTGAGATAAAGCAGGCAATTGGGTATCAAAGGATTCGGAGGTTTTCTGATTTGGTGGACTGTTGTAGGATTTATGAGGAGGATAGTAAGGCTCGTTCTACTCACTATAAGAGTGTGAGCGAGAGGAAAGGGAAGCAACAGTTCCGTGGTGGTCCTTATGTAACACCAGCTGATAAGGGTAAACAAAGGGGTACTTTTGATCGAAGGTCAAGTGGAGGAGGAATGTAGGGTCCTCTGAGATGTTATAAATGTGAGGAGTTGGGGCATCGTCAGTTTGAGTGCAGGAAAGATATGAGGAAGTGTACTAATTATGGAGGTTTAGGACATGTTGCAGCTGATTGTGCAAGGAAAAATGTGGTGAAATGTTTCAACTGTGGTGAACCTGGGCATATTAGTACGAAGTGTCCGAAACCGAAGCAGGCTCCATCTGGTGGGAAGGTGTTTGCGTTGGCAGGGACTCATACTTCAAGTGCAGATCGTCTGATCAGAGGTACTTGTTTTATTAATAGTATTCCTTTAGTTGCTATTATTGATACTGGAGCGACTCATTCATTTATTTCGTCTGAGTGCGCAAAGCGTTTGAATCTTGTGTTGTCTTCGATGGGTGGTGAGATGGTTATTGATACTCCAGCAATGGGGTCAGTAACTACTTCTTTGGTGTGTCTAAGTTGTCCTTTGACCATTTATGGTAAAGACTTTGAGATGGATTTGGTGTGTTTACCGTTGGAGGGTTTAGATGTGGTTCTGGGAATGAATTGGTTGCAACTCAATCGAGTTCATATTGATTGTTATCATAAGCTGGTAAGGTTTCCTTCTCATGAAGAAGACAAAGACTCGAATTTCTTATCTACCAAAGAGTTGAAGAGACTTTTGGTGGATGAAGCTCAAGTGTTTCGGTTGTTTGCATCTTTGACTGTGGACAGTCAAGTTTCACTTGAGGTGTTTCCTGTTGTGTGTGAATTTTCGAAAGTGTTTCCCGAGGATATTTCAGACTTGCCGCCAGAGAGAGAGGTGGAGTTTTCTATAGATCTAGTTCCTGGTACTAGACCTATTTCTATGGCACCTTATCGTATGTCGGCATCTGAGTTGGTTGAGTTAAAGAAACAGTTGAATGAATTGTTGGAAAAGAGGTTTGTAAGACCAAGCGTTTCTCCTTGGGGTGCTCCAGTTCTCTTGGTGAAAAAGAAAGATGGAAGTATGCGATTGTGTATTGATTATCGCCAGTTGAATAAGGTGACGATTAAGAATAAGTGTCCTCTTCCAAGAATCGATGATCTGATGGATCAGTTGGTTGGTGCGTGTGTGTTTAGTAAGATTGACTTGAGGTCAGGGTATCATCAGATTAGGGTCAAGGAGGAAGATATTCAGAAGACGGCTTTTAGGACACGATACGGTCATTATGAATATTCTGTGAGGCCGTTCGGGGTTTCTAATGCGCCAGGTGTGTTTATGGAGTACATGAATCGTATTTTTCACGAGCATCTGGATCGATTTGTTGTTGTGTTTATTGATGACATATTGATTTATTCTAAGTCTCGAGAGGAGCACGCGGAGCATTTGCGTATTGTTTTGCAGGTTTTGAAAGAAAGGAAGCCTTTTGCCAAATTGTCCAAGTGTGAGTTCTGGTTGTCGGAAGTGAGTTTTCTTGGACACGTAATTTCAGGTAATGGTATTTCTGTGGATCCATCTAAAGTAGAAGCAGTTCTACAATGGGAGGCTCCGAGATCTGTTACTGAAAATCGAAGCTTTTTGGGTTTGGCCGGTTATTATCGAAGGTTCATTGAAGGTTTTTCTAAGCTAGCACTTCCTTTGACCCAGTTGACTTGTAAAAGGCAAGCGTTCATTTGGGATATTCGGTGTGAGGAAAGTTTTAATGAGCTGAAGAGAAGATTGACGACAGCTTCGATTTTGATTTTGTCGAATCCTAATGAACCATTTGTGGTTTATTGTGATGCTTCTTTGATTGGTCTAGGTGGTGTTTTGATGCAAGAAGGTAAGGTTGTGGCTTATGCTTCAAGGCAGTTGAGAGTGCATGAGAAAAATTATCCTACTCATGATCTTCAATTAGCGGCTGTGGTTTTTGTGTTGAAGATTTGGAGGCATTATCTCTACGGTGCAAGGTTTGAAGTTTTTAGTGATCAGAAGAGTTTGAAATATTTATATGATCAAAAAGAGTTAAATATGAGGCAACATAGATGGTTGGAATTTTTGAAGGACTACGACTTTGGCTTGAATTACCATCCTGGTAAAGCTAATGTGGTAGCCGATGCGTTGAGCTGGAAATCGTTGCATATGTCCGCTTTAATGGTTAAGGAGTGGGAACTTTTGGAATCGTTTAGAGATTTGAGTTTGGTTTGTGAAGTGACGTCGGATAGCGTGAGGCTTGGAATGCTGACGATTACTAATGATTTTCTGATGACTGTTAGTGAGAAACAGAAGTTGGATGTGAAATTTGTGGATTTGATGTTGGTGGGAGAAAAAGATGTGGATAGTGATTTCCAAGTGGATATTCATGGTGTTTTGAGGTTCCGAGGAAGAATTTGTATTTCGGACGATTCGGAGTTGAAACAGATGATTTTGGAGGAAGGACACCGGAGTACTTTGAGTATACATCCGGGAGCGAATAAGATGTACCAAGATTTGAAGAAGATTTTTTGGTGGTCTGGATTGAAAAGAGATGTGGCTCAGTTTGTTTATGCATGTTTGACTTGTCAGAAATCAAAGGTGGAACATCTGAGGCCTAGTGGTTTGTTGCAACCGTTGGATATTCCTGAGTGGAAATGGGATAGCATTTCCATGGATTTTGTGACAGGGTTGCCGAATACACAGCGAGGGCATAATGCTATTTGGGTGGTTGTGGATAGGCTGACTAAATCAGCTCATTTCATTCCGATTGACATCAGTTTTTCTTTGAGAGGTTGGCGGAGATTTACATCAGTGTGATTATGAAGTTGCATGGGGTTCCATTAAGTATTGTTTCGGATCGAGATCCTAAGTTTACTTCGAGATTTTGGGAAAGTTTACAGAAGGCGTTGGGTTCTAAATTGAGATTGAGTTCGGCTTATCATCCACAGACGGATGGTCAGACAGAGAGGACGATTCAGTCGTTGGAAGATTTGTTGAGAGCGTGTGTTCTTGAACAAGGTGGTGCGTGGGATAGTTATCTTGCATTGATTGAATTCACGTACAATAACAGTTTTCATTCTAGTATTGGAATGGCACCATTTGAAGCATTGTATGGACGAAGATGTCGAACACCGTTATGATGGCACGAATCTGGTGAGAGTTCGGTGGTTGGACCAGAGTTGGTGCAACAGACTACGGAAAAAGTGAAGGTTATTCGCGAGAAAATGAAGGCTTCTCAGAGTAGGAAAAAGAGTTATCATGATCGGAGAAGGAAGGACCTTGAGTTCCAAGAGGGTGATCATGTATTTTTGAGAGTTACGCCGGTAACGGGTGTTGGTCGTGCATTGAAATCGAAGAAACTTACTTCTCAGTTTATTGGTCCTTACCAGATATCCGCGAGAGTGGGTGTTATGGCTTATAGGGTGGCGTTGCCGCCGAATCTGTCAAATTTGCATGATGTGTTCCATGTTTCACAGCTTCAGAAGTATGTTCCGGATCCATCGCATGTGATTCCGATGGATGAGGTTGAGGTAAGGGAGAACCTTACGGTTGAGGCATTACCAGTGAGGATTGTGGATAGCGAGGTGAAACGGTTGAGAGGCAAGGATATTGCACTTGTGAAAGTGGCGTGGGGAGGCGCTGCTGAGGGCAATTTGACTTGGGAGTTGGAGAGTCGGATGCGGGAGTCGTATCCAGAGTTGTTCGTCTCAGGTATATTTTCGAGGACGAAAATTTCTAAGTGGGGGAGAGTTGTAACGCCCCAGTCAGTTTTGTCAGTTTTGTCTCTTTAATTTATTGAGTCGTTTTCGATTATTTTATTATTATTTTATTTTATTTCTGACTTTTATGTGAAAATATGTTATTTTTCATTGTTGTTATATTTTGTCGCATTTTGGGAACATTTGCGAGATATTTGAGTGTAGGGGTATTTTGGGCATTTTGATTTATTTTGGTTGAGTTAGAATATAAATAGAAAGAAAAGAGAGAAAATAGTAAGGAGAAGAAGAGAAAGAGAAAAGAAGAAAAGGAGAGAAAGAAGAAATCAATCTCCCGACTTTTCTACACGCGATTTAATCGGGTAAGGGTGCGAAACTCGATTATCTTATCATTGTCTATGATTATGTATGTATGCTTGCATGTTGTATTGCCTTTTTCCATGGTTTTTCGGTTATAGGTCGAAAACGCGGAAACGAGTAGAAATCGATGTTTTCACGGACGAAAATTGATACGAATCTTGTAGTATGATCACGTGATATGTATAAATAATTACTGAGGTTTGTGTGGCTGTTGGAAGTGGTTTGGTGGGGAAAATGGGGTTTTTGGGGTTATGGAACAGTGTCACACATAGCAGAATTTTCTACATCTGGTGTGAAGCGCTGGGCGATTTTCGCCGGGCGGTTTTGAAGTGGCGCAGAGGTTACAAGGACCTGACTCTATTGAGTCATTTTGGTAGAAATGGTGACGCCTCTGCTTCGCCGGGCGAAGTAGCGGCGAAGGGCAAGTTTCGGGCGGTTTAATTGTTTCGTCGGGCGGTTCTTAGGATTTTTCACACTTTTATTTTCTTTTTAATTCCATAACTTTTGATCTGGTTATCCATTTTGAACGTTCTTTATATCGTTGGAAAGCTTATGAAATGTTCTTGCTTATGATGATGGTTTTGAGATTATTGGCCGATTAAATTAGGTCGGGAGTTAGAAAATATGTTGTTTTGTCGACTTTTGTCATTTCAATTGTGTGAACTTGAAGTGTATATGCAATATGCTGTTGGTGTGGATATTGTATGACCTGTGTATTGTTGTGGGATGAAATTGCATGAAATACATATTGTGATGATGATTGGTGGCCTTAGGACAAGAAAGTGCAATGTGTGGTAATTGATAATTATATGCAGGATTATGGATGTGTATCTGTGTGCATTTTGAATGTCATGAGTCCTTGTATGCCAAGCATCATGATATGCATTGTTGTGACATCCTGAGTGACGGTTTGGATTCCAGAGGGAATTTGCTATAACATCGTGAGCCTTAAAAATAAGAGGTATGAATAGCCTTAAAAATAAGAGGACCGAAAGTGATGGTTATAGACGATCGTGTGCCCATGTGGGGTGTGAGCGATCGGGTCGTGTGCCCGTGTGGGGTGTGAGCGATCCATAAACGTCGTGTGCCCGTGTGGGGTGTGAGCGACGGGGAACATCGTATGCCCGACGGGGAGTTACAGTGATGTAACGAGCGATGATTCCCGTACAGTTCCTGAGTGAACTAGTGATGAGAAACATTGGAAGTTGGTACCGCATGTGCATATGCATAGAGTCGTTGTGTCAGTCTCTTGCATTTGCATAAATCATTAATGGTTTGTTTATGTGTGGAATTGTGGATAAAATTGATAAATTGATATATGGATATGTGTTGGTGATACTTGTAGTGTGCATGGTTATTATACCTTGGTAATGGAAATATGAAATATGCCTTGTTTTGTTTTGTGGGTGAATTATGGCGTGAGTTGTGGTGGGTGAAATATGCCTATGTATATATATCCTTTGGCTTGTGCATGTATAACTTGATGTATGACAAACTTTTCATGTGATATATATATATATATATATATATATATATATATATATATATATTCAGTTTTAGATTTTCCGCTTTTATTCTAAAATCTGAAATGTGGGTGTAAGGAACTGAGTTCCTCAGTTGATTGCTACCCCACTGTTGCATATCTTTTTGAGCAGGTTTATTGTGTTTTGTTTCAAATTGATGTGACCCCTCGGTCTATGCTGTGAATTTCTAAATATACTCTGATGAAATTTTGAATTTTCTTTTACTGCTTTATATAATTGGGGGTATAGATTGGGGGTGTTACAATCTTCCTCACTCCGTTCGTAAAGGATTTGTCACGTCCGTTCTACCGCAAACAGGTAAATGCCTAAGACTCCGTACAACGAGCTACAACACCTAACTGCTGGAACGCACGCCTGGACGTATTCCACTTAAAAAACACAAACAAAACAAGTCATCCCTAGTGAGGGGAACTACGTCGCTCTGATTCTCGCGTGCGAGCGGGATACGTAGGCAGGAGATCATGCGAGATCTCTCCGAGCACCATCCCTTCTCTTTTCCCCCAACCCGTAGTCCGAACTACATTGACTCTGACTTTCCCATTGCACGTGGGAATACGTAGGCCTAGGACTCCGAGGACGTCCTACCGAGTCACTTCTTTTTCTCTCCATCCGTTTCTTCGTTCTTTTTCGTTCCTGTTCCTTTTCCTTTCTAGTAGCAGCGAATCTCCAGATGACGACACCCTTTGATCGAGACAACAAGCGTGGATCCCATCGAGTACGATGGATGCGTGGGGGTGCTAATACCTTCCCCTCACGTAACCGACTCCCTTACCCATTTCTCTTGGTCGCGAGACCATGCTCTTTCCCTTCCCTTCAGGTTTACGCAGTGTTTCCTTTCCCTCTCTTGGGATAAATACACATTGCTGGCGACTCTGTTTCTGCGCCACTTTCGCGTTTCTACTTGGATGAAAATCCCGAGAGCGACAGCAGCACCTTATAAATTAAGGTTCTCTGATGATACCAAAATTGTATCTCAACAAACGTGATTCTTCGGGTGGCCGAAGCAACACTTTATAAACTAAGGCTCTCCGAAGATACCAATGTAATATCTCAATAAACGAGATTCTTCGGGTGGTCGAAGCAGTACCTTATAAACTAAGGCTCTTGGATGATACCAAAGAAGTATCTCAACAAACAAGATTCTTCGGGTGGTCAAAGCAGCACCTTATCAACTAAGGCTCTCCGATGATACCAACGTAGTATCTCAACGAATGAGATTATTCAGGTGGTCGAAGTAGCACCTTATCAACTAAGGCTCTCCGATGTTACCAAAGAAGTATATCAACAAGCGAGATTCTTTAGGTGGTCGAAGCAACACCTTATCAACTAAAGGTCTCCGACGATACCAAAGCATTATCTCAACAAACGAGATTCTTCAGGTGGTCAAAGAAGCACCTTATCAACTAAGGTTCTCAGCTGATACCAAAGCAGTATCTCAACAAACGAGATTTTTTGGGTGATCGAAGCAATACCTTATAAATTAAGGTTCTCCGATGATACCAAAGCAGTATCTTAACAAACGAGATTCTTTGGGTGGTTGAAGCAGCACCTTATAAACTAAGGCTCTCCGATGATACCAAAGCAGTATCTCAACAAATGAGATTCTTCGGATGGTCGAAGCAGTACCTTATATACTAAGGCTCTTCGATGATACCAAAGCAGTATCCCAACAAATAAGATTCTTCGGGTGGTCAAAGCAGCACCTTATCAACTTAGGCTCTCTGATGATACCATAGTAGTATCTCAACAAACGAGATTCTTCAGGTGGTTGAAGCAACACCTTATAGACTAAGGATCTCCGATGATACCAAAGCAGTATCTCTGCACAAACGAGATTCTTCTGTTGGTCGAAGTAGCACCATATCAATAAAGGCTCTTCGATGATACCAAAGTAGTATCCCAACAAACGAGAGTCTTCTGGTGGTCGAAGCAGCACCTTATAAACTAAGGATCTTCGATGATACCAAAGTAGTATCTCAACTAACGGGATTCTTCCGGTGGTTGAAGCAGAACCTTATAAACTAAGGCTCTACTATGATACCAAAGTAGTATCTCTACAAACGAGATTCTTCGGGTGGTCGAAGAAGCACCTTATCAACTAATGCTCTCTAATGATACCAAAGCAGTATCTCAACAAATGAGATTATTCGGGTGGTCGAAGTAGCACCATATCAACTAAGGCTCTCCGATGATACCAAAGCAGTATCTCAACAAATGAGATTCTTTAGGTGGTCGAAGCAACACGTTATCAACTAAGGCTCTCCAATTATACCAAAGCATTATCTCTGAATAAACGAGATTCTTCGGGTGGTCAAAGCAGCACCTTGTCAACTAAGGTTCACCGCTGATACCGAAGCAGTATCTCAACAAACGAGATTCTTCGGGTGGTCGAAGCAGTACCGTATAAATTAAGATTCTTCGATGATACCAAAGCAGTATCTCAACAAACGAGATTCCTCGGGTGGTTGAAACAGCACTTTATAAACTAAGGCTCTCCGATGATACCAAACCAGTATCTCAATAAACGGGATTCTTCGGGTGGTCGAAGCAGAACCTTATAAACTAAAGCTCTCCGATGATACCAAAGCAGTATCAAAACAAACGATATTCTTTAGGTGGTCGAAGCAGCACCTTATCAACTAAGGCTCTCCGATAATACCATAGCATTATCTCAATAAATGAGATTCTTCGGGTGGTCAAAGCAGCACCATATCAACTAAGGTTCTCCGCTGATACCAAAGCAGTATCTCAACAAATGAGTTTCTTTAGGTGGTCGAAGCAACACCTTATCAACTAAAGCTCTCCGACGATACCAAAGCATTATCTCAACAAACGAGATTCTACAGGTGGTCAAAGCAGCGCCTTATCAACTAAGGTTCTCCGCTGATACCAAAGCAATATCTCAACAAACGAGATTTTTTGGGTGGTCGAATCAATACCTTATAAATTAAGGTTCTCCGATGATACCAAAAAAGTATCTCAAAAAACGAGATTCTTCGGATGGTTGAAGCAGCACCTTATAAACTAAGGCTCTCCGATGATACCAAAGCTGTATCTCAACAAATGAGATTTTTCGGGTGGTCGAAGCAGCACCTTATCAACTAAGGCTCTCCGATGATACCATAGCAGTATCTCAACAAACGAGATTCTTCGGATGGTTGAAGCAACACCTTATAGACTAAGGATCTCCGATGATACCAAAGCAGTATCTATGCACAAACGAGATCTTCTGTTGGTCTAAGTAGCAACATATCAATTAAGGCTCTTCGATGATTCCAAAGTAGTATCCCAACAAACGAGAGTCTTCGGGTGTTCGAAGCAGCACCTTATGAACTAAGGATCTTCGATGATACGAAAGTAGTATCTCAACAAACGGGATTCTTCGGGTGGTCGAAGCAGAACCTTATAAACTAAGGCTCCCAGATGATACCAAAGTAGTATCTCAACAAACTAGATTCTTCGGGTGGTTGAAGCAGCACCTTATAAACTATAGCTCTTTGATGATACCAAAGCAGTATCTCAATAACGACATTCTTCGGGTGGTCGAAGAAGCACCGTATCAACTAAGGCTCTCCAATGATACCTAAGCAGTATCTCAAGAAATGAGATTATTCGGGTGGTCGAAGTAGCACCATATCAACTAAGGCTCTTCGATGATACCAAAGTCGTATCTCAACCAACGAAATTCTTTAGGTGGTCGAAGCAACACGTTATCAACTAAGGCTCTCCAATGATACCAAAGCATTATCTCAACAAACGAGATTCTTCGGGTGGTCAAAGCAACACCTTGTCAACTAAGGTTCTCCGCTGATACCAAAGCAGTATCTCAATAAACGAGATTCTTCGGGTGGTCGAAGCAGTACCTTATAAATTAAGATTCTCCGATGATACCAAAGCAGTATCTCAATAAATGAGATTCTTCGGGTGGTCGAAGCAGTACCTTATAAATTAAGATTCTCCGATGATACCAAAGCAGTATCTCAACAAACGAGATTCTTCGGGTGGTCGAAGCAGTACCTTATAAACTAAGGCTCTTCGATGATACCAAAGAAGTATCCCAACAAACAAGATTCTTCGGGTGATCGAAGTAGCACCTTATCAACTAAGGCTCTCTGATGATACCATAGCAGTATCTCAACAAACGGGATTCTTCGGGTGGTTGAAGTAACACCTATCAACTAAGGCTCTCTGATGATACCAAAGCAGTATCCCTAAACAAGTGACATTCTTCGGTTGGTCGAATTAGACCATATCAATTAAGGCTCTTCGATGATACCAAAGTAGTACCTCAACAAACGAGATTCTTTGGGTGGTCGAAGCAGTACCTTATAAATTAAGGTTCTCCGATGATACCAAAGCAGTATCTCAACAAACGAGATTCTTCGGTTGGTTGAAATAACACATTATAAACTAAGGCTCTCCGATGATACCAAAGCAGTATCTCAATAAACGGGATTCTTCGGGTGGTCGAAGCAGAAACTTATAAACTAAAGCTCTACGGTGATACCAAAACAGTATCTTAACAAATGAGATTCTTCAGGTGGTCGAAGCAGCACCTTATCAACTAAGGCTCTCCGACGATACCAAAGCATTATCTCAACAAACAAGATTCTTCGGGTGGTCAAAGCAGCACCTTATCAACAAAGATTCTCTACTGATACCAAAGCGGTATCTCAACAAACGAGATTCTTTGGGTGGTCGAACCAGCACCTTAAAACTAAGGCTCTCCGATGATACCAATGCAATATCTCAACAAATGAGATTCTTCGGGTGGTCGAAGCAGCACCTTATAAACTAAGGCTCTTCGATGATGCCAAAGAAATATCTCAACAAACGAGATTCTTCGGGTGGTCGAAGCAGCACCTTATCAACTAAGGCTCTCCGATGATACCAAAGCAGTATCTCAACAAATGAGATTATTCGGGTGGTCGAAGTAACAACTTATCAACTAAGGCTCTCCAATGTTACCAAAGCAGTATCTCTGAACAAACGAGATTCCTTGGTTGGTCAAAGTAGCGCCATATAAATTAAGCTTCTCTGATGATACCAAAGCAGTATCTCAACAAACGAGATTCTTCGGGTGGGTGAAGCAGCACCTTACAAACTAAGGCTCTCCGGTGATACCAAAGCAGTATCTCAATAAACGAGATTCTTCGGGTGGTCGAAGCGGTACCTTATAAACTAAGGCTCTTTGATGATACCAAAGCAGTATCCCAACAAACAAGATTCTTCGGGTGGTCGAAGCAGCACCTTATGAACTAAGGCTCTCCGATGATACCATAGCAGTATCTCAACAAACGAGATTCTTCAGGTGGTTGAAGCGACACCTTATCAACTAAGGCTCTCCAATGATACCAAAGCAGTATCTCTGAACAAACAAGATTCTTTGGTTGGTCGAAGTAGCACCTTATCAATTAAGGCTCTTCGATGATACCAAACTAGTATCCCAACAAACGAGAGTCTTCGGGTGGTCGAAGCAGCACCTTATAAACTAAGGATCTTTGATTATACCAAAGAAGTATATCAACAAACGGGATTCTTCGGGTGGTCGAAGCAGCACCTTATCAACTAAGGCTTTCCGATGATTCCAAAGCAGTATTTCAACAAATGAGATTATTCGGGTGGTCGAAGTAGCACCTTATCAACTAAGGCTCTCCGATGATAGCAAAGCAGTTTCTCAACAAACGAGATTCTTTAGGTGGTCAAAGCACCACCTTATCAACTAAGGCTCTCCGACGATACCAAAATATTATCTCAACAAACGAGATTCTTCGGGTTATCAAAGCAGTACCTTATCAACTAAGGTTCTCCGGTGATACCAAAGCAGTATCTCAACAAACGAGATTCTTCGGGTGGTCGAATAAATACCTTATAAATTAAGGTTCTCTGATGATAACAAAGTTGTATCTCAACAAACGAGATTCTTCGTGTGGTTGAAGAAGCACCTTATAAACCAAGGCTCTCCGACAATACCAAAGCAGTATCTCAACAAACGAGATTCTTCGGGTGGTCGAAGCAGTACCTTATAAACTAAGGCTCTTTGATGATATCAAAGCAATATCCCAACAAACAAGATTCTTAGGGTGTTTAAAGCAGCACCTTATCAACTAAGGCTTTCCGATGATACCATAGCAGTATCTCAACAAACGAGATTCTTCGGGTGGTTGAAGAACCACCTTATCAACTAAGGCTCTCCGATGATACAAAAGAAGTATATCTGAACAAACGAGATTCTTCGGTTGGAGAAGTAGCACCATATCAATTAAGGCTCTTGATGATACCAAAGTAGTATCCCAACAAACAAGAGTCTTCGGGTGGTCGAAGCAGCACCTTATAAACTAAGGCTCTCCGATGATACCAAAGCAGTTTCTCAACAAACGAGATTCTTTAGGTGGTCGAAGCACCACCTTATCAACTAAGGCTCTCCGACGATACCAAAACATTATCTCAACAAACGAGATTCTTTGGGTGGTCAAAGCAGCACCTTATCAACTAAGGTTCTCCGGTGATACCAAAACAGTATCTCAACACACGAGATTCTTCGGGTGGTCGAATAACTACCCTATAAATTAAGGTTCTCTGATGATACCAAAGTTGTATCTCAACAAATGAGATTCTTCGGGTGGTTGAAGAAGCACCTTATAAACTAAGGCTCTCCGACAATACCAAAGTAGTATCTCAACAAACGAGATTCTTCGGGTGGTCAAAGCAGTACCCTATAAACTAAGGCTCTTCGATGATATCAAAGCAATATCCCAACAAACAAGATTCTTAGGGTGGTTAAAGCAGCACCTTATCAACTAAGGCTTTTCGATGATACCATAGCAGTATCTCAACAAACGAGATTCTTCGGGTGGTTAAAGAACCACCTTATAAACTAAGGCTCTCCGATGATACAAAAGAAGTATCTCTGAACAAACGAGATTCTTTAGGTTGTCGAAGCAGCACCTTATCAACTAAGGCTCCCCGACAACACCAAAGTATTATCTCAACAAATGATATTCTCTGGGTGGTCAAAGCAGTACCTTATAAACTAAGGCCCTCCGATGATACCAAAGTAGTATCTCAACAAACGAGATTCTTCGGGTGGTCGAAGCAGCACCTTATAAACTAAGGCTCTTTGATGATACCAAAGCAGTATCTCAACAAACGAGATTCTTCGGGTGGTCGAAGCAGCACCTTATCAATTAAGGCTCTCCGATGATATGAAAGCAGTATCTCAATAAATGAGATTATTCGGGTGGTCGAACTAGCACCTTATCAACTAAGGCTCTCCGATGATACCAAAGCAGTATCTCAACAAACGAGATTCTTTAGGTGGTCGGAGAAACACTTTATCAACTAAGGCTCTCCAATGATACTAAAGCACTATCTCAATAAACGAGATTCTTCGGGTGGTCAAAGCAGCACCTTATCAACTAAGGTTCTTCGCTGATACCAAATCAGTATCTAAACAAACGAGATTCTTTAGGAGGTTGAAGCAGCACCTTATCAACGAAGGCTCTCCGACGATACCAAAGTATTATCTCAACAAACGAGATTCCTCGGGTGGTCAAAGCAGCATCTTATCAACTAAGGTTCTCCGCTGATACCAAAGCAGTATCTCAACAAACGAGATTCTTCGGGTGGTCGAACCAGCACCTTAAAACTAAGGCTCTCTGATGATACCAATGCAATATCTCAACAAATGAGATTCTTCGGGTGGTCGAAGCAGCACCTTATAAACTAAGGCTCTTCGATGATACCAAAGAAGTATCTCAACAAACGAGATTCTTTGGGTGGTCGAAGCAGCACCTTATCAAGTAAGGCTCTCCGATGATACCAAAGAAGTATCTCAACAAATGGGATTATTCGGGTGGTAGAAGTAGCACCTTATCAACTAAGGTTCTCCAATGTTACCAAAGCAGTATTTCTCAACAAACGAGATTCCTCGGTTGGTCATAGTAGCACAATATAAATTAAGGTTCTCTGATGATACCAAAGCAGTATCTCAACAAACGAGATTCTTCGGGTGGTTGAAGCGGGTACCATATAAACTAAGGCTCTTCGATGATACCAAAGCAGTATCCCAACAAATAAGATTCTTCGGGTGGTCGAAGCAGCACCTTATCAACTAAGGCTCTCCGATGATACCATAGCAGTATCTCAACAAACATGATTCTTCAGGTGGTTGAAGCAACACCTTATCAACTAAGGCTCTCCGATGATACCAAAGCAGTATCTCTGAACAAACGAGATTCTTCGGTTGGTCGAAGTAGCACTTTATCAATTAAGGCTCTTCGATGATACCAAAGTAGTATCCCAGCAAACTGGAGTCTTCGGGGGGTCGAAGCAGCACCTTATAAACTAAGGATCTTAGATGATACCAAAGCAGTATATCAACAAACGGGATTATTCGGGTGGTCGAAGCAACACCTTATCAACTAAGGCTTTCCGATCATTCCAAAGCAGTATTTCAACAAATAAGATTATTCGGGTGGTCGAAGTAGCACCTTATCAACTAAGGCTCTCCAATGATACCAAAGCAGTTTCTCAACAAACAAGATTCTTTAGGAGGTCGAACCAACACCTTATCAACTAAGGCTCTCCGGCGATACCAATGCATTATCTCAACAAACGAGATTCTTCGGGTGGTCAAAGCAGCACCTTATCAACTAAGGTTCTCCGGTGATACCAAAGCAATATCTCAACAAATGAGATTCTTTGGGTGGTCGAATAACTACCTTATAAATTAAGGTTCTCCGATGATACCATAGCAGTATCTCAACAAACGAGATTCTTCGGGTGGTTGAAGAACCACCTTATCAACTAAGGCTCTCCGATGATACCAAAGAAGTATCTCTGAACAAACGAGATTCTTCGATTGGTAGAAGTAGCACCATATCAATTAAGGCTCTTGATGATACCAAAGTAGTATCCCAACAAACGAGAGTCTTCGGGTGGTTGAAGCAACACCTTATAAACTAAGGATCTCCGATGATACCAAAGCAGTATCTCAAAAAACTGGATTCGTCAGGTGGTCGAAGCAGAACCTTATAAACTAAGGCTCTCCGATGATACCAAAGTAGTATCTCATCAAACGAGATTCTTCGGGTGATCGAAGAACCACGTTATAAACTAAGGCTCTCCGATGATACCAAAATAGTATCTCAACAAACGATATTCTTCGGTTGGTAGAAGCAGAACCTTATAAAGTAAGGCTCTCCGATGATACCAAAGCAGTAACTCAACAAACGAGATTCTTCAGGTGGTCGAAGCAGCACTTTATAAACTAAGGCTCTCTGATGATACCAAAGCAGTATCTCAACAAACGAGACTCTTCGGGTGGTCGAAGCAGTACCTTTAAACTAAGGCTCTTCGATTTTACCAAAGCAGTATCTCAACTAACGATATTCTTCGGGTGGTTGAAGCAATAAATTATCAACTAATGCTCTTCGAAGATACCAAAGCAATATCTCAACAAACGAGATTCTTCAGGTGGTTGAAGCAGCACCTTATCAACTAAGGCTCTCCGACGATACCAAAGCATTATCTCAACAAACGAGATTCTTCGGGTGGTCAAAGCAGCACCTTATCTACTTAGGTTCTCCGTTGATACAAAAGCAGTATCTCAACAAACGAGATTCTTCGGGAGGTTGAAGGAGCACCTTATAAACTAAGGCTCTTCGATGATACCAAGGCAGTATCTCAACCAACGAGATTCTTCGGGTGTTCGAAGCAGCACCTTATAAATTTTGGATCTCCGATGATACCAAAGCAGTATCTCAACAAATGAGATTCTTCATGTGGTTGAAGCAGAACCTTATCAACTAAGGTTTTCCAGGATAGAAAAGTAGTATCTTTGCCAAAACCTGAGAGTTTTGAGTGGTCGAAACAGCACCTTATCAACTAAGGCTCTCCGATGATACCAACGCAGTATACCAACAAACAAGATTCTTCGGGTGGTCGAAGCAGCACCTTATCAACTAAGTGTCTCCGATGATTCCAAAGCAGTATCTCAACAAACGAGATTCTTCGGGTGTTCGAAGCAACACCTTATCAAATAAGGCTCACTGATCATACCAAAGCAGTAACTCTGAACAAACGAGATTCTTCGGTTGGTCGAAGCAGCACCTTATCAACTAAGGCTCTCTGATGATACCAAAGCAGTATATCAACAAACGAGATTCTTCGAGTGGTCGAAGTAGCAAATTATAAACTAAGGCTCTCCAATGATACCAAAGCAGTATCTCAACAAACGAGATTCTTCGGGTGGTCGAAGTATCACCACATCAACTAAGGCTCTTCAATGATACCAAGGCAGTTTCTCAACAAACGAGATTCTTCGGGTGTTCGAAACGGCACCTAATAAATTTTGGTTCTCCGATGATTCCAAAGCAGTATCTCAACAAACGAGATTTTTCGGGTGTTCAAAGCAACACCTTATCAACTAAGGCTCTCTGATGATACCAAAGCAGTATCTCTAAATAAACGATATTCTTCGGGTGGTCAAAGAAGCACCTTATAAACTAAGGCTCTCCGATTATACCAAAGTAGTATCTCAACAAACGAGATTCTTCCGGTGGTCGAAGTAGCACCTTATAAACTAAGGCTCTCTGATGATACCAAAGCAGTATCTCAATAAACGAGATTCTTTGGATGGTCAAAGTAGTACCTTATACACTAAGGCTCTTTAATGATACCAAAGCAGTATCTCAACAAACGAGATTCTACGTGTTGTCGAAACCGCACCTTATCAGCTAAGGCTCTCCAATGATACCAAAGTTGTATCTCAACAAACGAGATTTTTCGGGTGGTCGAAGCAGCACCTTATAAATTAAGGTTCTCCGATGATACCAAAGTAATATCTCAACAAACGGGATTCTTCGGGTGGTTGAAGAATCACCTTATCAACTAAGGCTCTCCAATGATACCTAAGGAGTATCTCAACAAACGAGATTCTTCGACTAGTCGAAGCAGTACGTTATAAACTAAGGCTCTCCGATGATACCAAAGCAGTATCTCAACAAACGAGATTCTTCGGGTGTTCAAAGCAGCACCTTATCAACTAAGGCTCTCCGTGATACCAAAGTAGTGTCTTTGCCAAAATATGAGATTTTTGGGTGGTCGAAGCAACACCTTAACAACTAAGGCTCTCCGATGATACGAAAGCAGTATCCCAACAAACCAGATTCTTCGGGTGGTCGAAGCAGCATCTTATCAACTAAGGGTCTCCGATGATTCCAAAGCAGTGTCTCAATAAACGAGAATCCTCGGATGTTCAAAGCAACACCTTATCAACTAAGGCTCTCTGATGATACCAAAGCAGTATCTCTGAACAAACGATATTCTTCGGGTGGTAGACGCAACACCTTATAAACTATGGCTCTCCGATGATACCAAAGTAGTATCTCAACAAATGAGATTCTTCCGGTGGTCAAAGAAGCACCTTATAAACTAAGGCTCTTTGATGATACCGAAGCAGTATCTCAACAAACGAGATTCTTTTGGATGATCGAAGCAGTACCTTATACACTAAGGCTCTTTGATGATACCAAAGTAGTATCTCAACAAACGAGATTCTTCGGGTGGTTGAAACAACACCTTATCTACCAAGGCTCTCCGATGATACCAAAGCAGTATGTCAAGAAATGAGATTCTTCAGGTGGTTGAAGCTGTACATTAGAAACTAAGGCTCTCAGACGATACCAAAGCATTATCTCAACAAATGAGATTCAACAGCTGGTCAATGCAGCTCCTTATCAATTATGGTTCTCCGCTGATACAAAAGCAGTATCTCAACAAACGAGGTTCTTCGGGTGGTCGAAGTAGCACCTTATAAACTAAGGCTCTCCGATGATACCAAAGCGGTATCTCAATAAACGAGATTCTTCGGGTGGTCGAAGCAGCACCTTATAAATTATGGTTCTTCGATGATACCAAAGTAGTATCTCAACAAACAGGATTCTTCGGGTGGTTGAAGAATCACCTTATCAACTAAGGCTCTCCGATGATACCTAAGGAGTATCTCAACAAACGAGATTCTTCGGGTGGTCGACGCAGTACGTTATAAACTAAGGCTCTCGGATGATACCAAAGCAGTATCTCAACATACAAGATTCTTCGGGTTTTCAAAGCAGCACCTTATCAACTAAGGCTCTCCGACGATACCAAAGCATTATCTCAACAAACGAGATTCTTCGGGTGGTCAAAGCAGCACCTTATCTACTTAGGTTCTCCGTTGATACAAAAGCAGTATCTCAACAAACGAGATTCTTCGGGAGGTTGAAGGAGCACCTTATAAACTAAGGCTCTTCGATGATACCAAGGCAGTATCTCAACCAACGAGATTCTTCGGGTGTTCGAAGCAGCACCTTATAAATTTTGGATCTCCGATGATACCAAAGCAGTATCTCAACAAACAAGATTCTTCATGTGGTTGAAACAGAACCTTATCAACTAAGGTTTTCCAGGATAGAAAAGTAGTATCTTTGCCAAAACATGAGAGTTTTGAGTGGTCGAAACAGCACCTTATCAACTAAGGCTCTCCGATGATACCAACGCAGTATACCAACAAACAAGATTCTTCGGGTGGTCGAAGCAGCACCTTATCAACTAAGTGTCTCCGATGATTCCAAAGCAGTATCTCAACAAACGAGATTCTTCGGGTGTTCGAAGCAACACCTTATCAAATAAGGCTCACTGATCATACCAAAGCAGTAACTCTGAACAAACGAGATTCTTCGGTTGGTCGAAGCAGCACCTTATCAACTAAGGCTCTCTGATGATACCAAAGCAGTATCTCAACAAACGAGATTCTTCGAGTGGTCGAAGTAGCAAATTATAAACTAAGGCTCTCCAATGATACCAAAGCAGTATCTCAACAAACGAGATTCTTCGGGTGGTCGAAGTATCACCACATCAACTAAGGCTCTTCAATGATACCAAGGCAGTTTCTCAACAAACGAGATTCTTCGGGTGTTCGAAACGGCACCTAATAAATTTTGGTTCTCCGATGATTCCAAAGCAGTATCTCAACAAACGAGATTTTTCGGGTGTTCAAAGCAACACCTTATCAACTAAGGCTCTCTGATGATACCAAAGCAGTATCTCTAAATAAACGATATTCTTCGGGTGGTCAAAGAAGCACCTTATAAACTAAGGCTCTCCGATTATACCAAAGTAGTATCTCAACAAACGAGATTCTTCCGGTGGTCGAAGCAGCACCTTATAAACTAAGGCTCTCTGATGATACCAGAGCAGTATCTCAATAAACGAGATTCTTTGGATGGTCAAAGTAGTACCTTATACACTAAGGCTCTTTAATGATACCAAAGTAGTATCTCAACAAACGAGATTCTACGTGTTGTCGAAACCGCACCTTATCAGCTAAGGCTCTCCAATGATACCAAAGTTGTATCTCAACAAACGAGATTTTTCGGGTGGTCGAAGCAGCACCTTATAAATTAAGGTTCTCCGATGATACCAAAGTAATATCTCAACAAACGGGATTCTTCGGGTGGTTGAAGAATCACCTTATCAACTAAGGCTCTCCAATGATACCTAAGGAGTATCTCAACAAACGAGATTCTTCGACTAGTCGAAGCAGTACGTTATAAACTAAGGCTCTCCGATGATACCAAAGCAGTATCTCAACAAACGAGATTCTTCGGGTGTTCAATGCAGCACCTTATCAACTAAGGCTCTCCGTGATACCAAAGTAGTGTCTTTGCCAAAATATGAGATTTTTGGGTGGTCGAAGCAACACCTTAACAACTAAGGCTCTCCGATGATACTAAAGCAGTATCCCAACAAACCAGATTCTTCGGGTGGTCGAAGCAGCATCTTATCAACTAAGGGTCTCCGATGATTCCAAAGCAGTGTCTCAATAAACGAGAATCCTCGGATGTTCAAAGCAACACCTTATCAACTAAGGCTCTCTGATGATACCAAAGCAGTATCTCTGAACAAACGATATTCTTCGGGTGGTAGACGCAACACCTTATAAACTATGGCTCTCCGATGATACCAAAGTAGTATCTCAACAAATGAGATTCTTCCGGTGGTCAAAGAAGCACCTTATAAACTAAGGCTCTTTGGTGATACCGAAGCAGTATCTCCACAAACGAGATTCTTTGGATGATCGAAGCAGTACCTTATACACTAAGGCTCTTTGATGATACCAAAGTAGTATCTCAACAAACGAGATTCTTCGGGTGGTTGAAACAACACCTTATCTACCAAGGATCTCCGGTGATACCAAAGCAGTATGTCAAGAAATGAGATTCTTCAGGTGGTTGAAGCTGTACTTTAGAAACTAAGGCTCTCAGACGATACCAAAGCATTATCTCAACAAATGAGATTCAACAGCTGGTCAACGCAGCTCCTTATCAATTATGGTTCTCCGCTGATACAAAAGCAGTATCTCAACAAACGAGATTCTTCGGGTGTTCGAAGTAGCACCTTATAAACTAAGGCTCTCCGATGATACCAAAGCAGTATCTCAATAAACGAGATTCTTCGGGTGGTCGAAGCAGCACCTTATAAATTATGGTTCTTCGATGATACCAAAGTAGTATCTCAACAAACAGGATTCTTCGGGTGGTTGAAGAATCACCTTATCAACTAAGGCTCTCCAATGATACCTAAGGAGTATCTCAACAAACGAGATTCTTCGGGTGGTCGACGCAGTACATTATAAACTAAGGCTCTCCGATGATACCCAAGCAGTATCTCAACATACAAGATTCTTCGGGTTTTCAAAGCAGCACCTTATCAACTAAGGCTCTCCGACGATACCAAAGCATTATCTCAACAAACGAGATTCTTCGGGTGGTCAAAGCAGCACCTTATCTACTTAGGTTCTCCGTTGATACAAAATCAGTATCTCAACAAACGAGATTCTTCGGGAGGTTGAAGGAGCACCTTATAAACTAAGGCTCTTCGATGATACCAAGGCAGTATCTCAACCAACGAGATTCTTCGGGTGTTCGAAGCAGCACCTTATAAATTTTGGATCTCCGATGATACCAAAGCAGTATCTCAACAAACGAGATTCTTCATGTGGTTGAAACAGAACCTTATCAACTAAGGTTTTCCAGGATAGAAAAGTAGTATCTTTGCCAAAACATGAGAGTTTTGAGTGGTCGAAACAGCACCTTATCAACTAAGGCTCTCCGATGATACCAACGCAGTATACCAACAAACAAGATTCTTCGGGTGGTCGAAGCAGCACCTTATCAACTAAGTGTCTCCGATGATTCCAAAGCAGTATCTCAACAAACGAGATTCTTCGGGTGTTCGAAGCAACACCTTATCAAATAAGGCTCACTGATCATACCAAAGCAGTAACTCTGAACAAGCGAGATTCTTCGGTTGGTCGAAGCAGCACCTTATCAACTAAGGCTCTCTAATGATACCAAAGCAGTATCTCAACAAACGAGATTCTTCGAGTGGTCGAAGTAGCAAATTATAAACTAAGGCTCTCCAATGATACCAAAGCAGTATCTCAACAAACGAGATTCTTCGGGTGGTCGAAGTATCACCACATCAACTAAGGCTCTTCAATGATACCAAGGCAGTTTCTCAACAAACGAGATTCTTTGGGTGTTCGAAACGGCACCTAATAAATTTTGGTTCTCCGATGATTCCAAAGAAGTATCTCAACAAACGAGATTTTTCGGGTGTTCAAAGCAACACCTTATCAACTAAGGCTCTCTGATGATACCAAAGCAGTATCTCTAAATAAAAGATATTCTTCGGGTGGTCAAAGAAGCACCTTATAAACTAAGGCTCTCCGATTATACCAAAGTAGTATCTCAACAAACGAGATTCTTCCGGTGGTCGAAGCAGCACCTTATAAACTAAGGCTCTCTGATGATACCAAAGCAGTATCTCAATAAACGAGATTCTTTGGATGGTCAAAGTAGTACCTTATACACTAAGGCTCTTTAATGATACCAAAGCAGTATCTCAACAAACGAGATTCTACGTGTTGTCGAAACCGCACCTTATCAGCTAAGGCTCTCCAATGATACCAAAGTTGTATGTCAACAAACGAGATTTTTCGGGTGGTCGAAGCAGCACCTTATAAATTAAGGTTCTCCGATGATACCAAAGTAATATCTCAACAAACGGGATTCTTCGGGTGGTTGAAGAATCACCTTATCAACTAAGGCTCTCCAATGATACCTAAGGAGTATCTCAACAAACGAGATTCTTCGACTAGTCGAAGCAGTACGTTATAAACTAAGGCTCTCCGATGATACCAAAGCAGTATCTCAACAAACGAGATTCTTCGGGTGTTCAAAGCAGCACCTTATCAACTAAGGCTCTCCGTGATACCAAAGTAGTGTCTTTGCCAAAATATGAGATTTTTGGGTGGTCGAAGCAACACCTTAACAACTAAAGCTCTCCGATGATACCAAAGCAGTATCCCAACAAACCAGATTCTTCGGGTGGTCGAAGCAGCATCTTATCAACTAAGGGTCTCCGATGATTCCAAAGCAGTGTCTCAATAAACGAGAATCCTCGGATGTTCAAAGCAACACCTTATCAACTAAGGCTCTCTGATGATACCAAAGCAGTATCTCTGAACAAACGATATTCTTCGGGTGGTAGACGCAACACCTTATAAACTATGGCTCTCCGATGATACCAAAGTAGTATCTCAACAAATGAGATTCTTCCGGTGGTCAAAGAAGCACCTTATAAACTAAGGCTCTTTGATGATACCGAAGCAGTATCTTAACAAACGAGATTCTTTGGATGATCGAAGCAGTACCTTATACACTAAGGCTCTTTGATGATACCAAAGTAGTATCTCAACAAACGAGATTCTTCGGGTGGTTGAAACAACACCTTATCTTCCAAGGCTCTCCGATGATACCAAAGCAGTATGTCAAGAAATGAGATTCTTCAGGTGGTTGAAGCTGTACTTTATCAACTAAGGCTCTCAGACGATACCAAAGCATTATCTCAACAAATGAGATTCAACAGCTGGTCAACGCAGCTCCTTATCAATTATGGTTCTCCGCTGATACAAAAGCAGTATCTCAACAAACGAGATTCTTCGGGTGGTCGAAGTAGCACCTTATAAACTAAGGCTCTCCGATGATACCAAAGCAGCATCTCAATAAACGAAATTCTTCAGGTGGTCGAAGCAGCACCTTATAAATTATGGTTCTTCGATGATACCAAAGTAGTATCTCAACAAACAGGATTCTTCGGGTGGTTGAAGAATCACCTTATCAATTAAGGCTCTCCGATGATACCTAAGGAGTATCTCAACAAACGAGATTCTTCGGGTGGTCGACGCAGTACGTTATAAACTAAGGCTCTCCGATGATACCAAAGCAGTATCTCAACATACAAGATTCTTCGGGTTTTCAAAGCAGCACCTTATCAACTAAGGCTCTCTGTGATACCAAAGTAGTGTCTTTGACAAAAGATAATATTTTTGGGTGGTCGAAGCAGCACCTTATCAACCAAGGCTCTCCGCTGATACCAAAGCAGTATCCCAACAAACCAAGTTCTTCGGGTGGTCGAAGCAGCACCTTATCAGCTAAGGCCCACCGATGATACCAAAGCAATATCTCAACAAACGAGATTCTTCAGGTGGTCGAAGTAGCACGTTATAAACTAAGGCTCTCCGATGATACCAAAATCGTATCTCAACAAATGAGATTCTTCGGGTGGTCGAAACAACACCATATAAACTAAGGCTCTCCGATGATACCAAAGCAGTATCTCAACAAACGAGATTCTTCATGTGGTCGAAGCAGCACCTTATAAAGTAAGGCTCTTTGATGATACCAAAGTAGTATCTCAACAAATGAGATTCATCGGGTGGTCGAAGCATTACCTTATAAACTAAGGCTCACCGATGATACCCAAGCAGTATCTCAACAAACAAGATTATTCGGGTGGTCGAAGTAGCACCTTATAACCTAAGGCTCTCCGATGATACCAAAGTAGTATATCAACAAACGAGATTCTTCAGGTGGTCGAAGCAACACCTTTTTAAATAAGGCTTTCCAACGATACAAAAGCATTATCTCAACAAACGAGATTCTTCGGGTGGTCAAACCAACACCTTATCAACTAAGGTTCTCCGCTGATACCAAAGCAGTTTCTCAACAAACGAGATTCTTCGGGTGGTCGAAGCAGCACCTTATAAATTAAGGTTCTATGATGATATCAAAATTGTATCTCAACAAACGAGATTCTTCAGGTGGCCGAAGCAGCTCCTTATAATCTCAGGTTCTCCGATGATACCAAAACCGTATCTTAATAAACGAGATTCTTCGGGTGGTCGAAGCAGCACCTTATAAACTAAGGCTCTTCGATGTTTCCAAAGCAGTATCTCAACAAATGAGATTCTTCGGGTGTTCAAAGCAGTACCTAATCAACTAAGGCTCTCCGTGATACCAAAGTAGTGTCTTTGACAAAAGTTAAGATTTTTGGGTGGTCGAAGCAGCACCGTATCAACTAAGGCTTTCCGATGATACCAAAGTAGTATCCCAACAAACCAGATTCTTTGGGTGGTCGAAGTAGTACCTTATCAACTAAGGCCCACCGATGATACCAAAGCAATATCTCAACAAATGAGATTCTTCGGGTGGTCGAAGTAGCACATTATAAACTAAGGCTCTCCGATGATACGAAAAGCGTATCTCAATAAACGATATTCTTCGGGTGGTCGAAGCCGCACCATATAAACTTAGGTTCTCCGATGATACCAAAGCAGTATCTCAATAAACGAGATTCTTCGTGTGGTCAAAGCAGCACCTTATAAAGTAAGGCTCTTTGATGAAACCAAAGTAGTATCTCAACAAACAAGATTCTTTGGGTGGTCTAAGCATTACCTGATAAACTAAGGCACACCGATGATACCAAAGCAGTATCTCAACAAACAAGTTTATTTGGGTGGTCGAAGTAGCACCTTATAACCTAAGGCTCTCCGATGATACCAAAGTAATATATCAACAAACGAGATTCTTCGGGTGGTCATAGCAGCACCTTATCAACTAAGGTTCTCCGCTGATACCAAAGCAGTTTCTCAACAAACGAGATTCTTCGGGAGGTCGAAGCAGCACCTTATAAATTAAGGTTCTCTGATGATACTAAAATTGTATCTCAATAAACGAGATTCTTCGGGTGGTTGAAGCAGCACCTTATAAACTAAGGCTCTTCGATGATACCAAAGCAGTATCTTAACAAACGAGATTCTTCGGGTGGTCGAAGCAGCACCTTATCAACTAAGGCTCTCCGATGATACCAAATCAGTATCTCAACAAATTAGATTATTCGAGTAGTCGAATTAGCAACTTTTCAACTAAGGCTCTCCGATGATACCAAAGCAGTATCTCAACAAACGAGATTCTTCAGGCGGTCGATGCATTACCTTATCAACCAAGGCACTCTGATGATACCAAAGTAGTATCTCAACAAATGGGATTCTTTGGGTGGTCGAAGCAGAACCTTATAAACTAAGGCTCTCCGAAGATACCAAAATAGTATCTCAACAAACGATATTCTTCGGGTGGTCGAAGCAGCACCTTATAAACTAAGGCTCTCCGATGATACCAAAGCAGTATCTAAAGAGACGAGATTCTTCGGGTGGTCGAAGTGGCACCTAATAAACTCAGGCTCTCTGATGATACCAAAGTAGTATCTCTACAAACGAGACTCTTTGGGTGGTTGAAACAGTACCTTATAAACTAAGACTCTTCGATTATACCAAAGGAGTATCTCAACTAACGATATTCTTCGGGTGGTCGAAGCAGCACCTTATCAACTAATTCACTTCGACGATACCAAATCAGTATCTCAACAAACGAGATTCTTCATGTGGTCGAAGCAGAACCTTATCAACTAAGGCTCTCCGACGATACCAAAGCATTATCTCAACAAACGAGATTCTTCGGGTGGTCAAAGCAGCACCTTATCAACTTAGGTTCTACGTTGATACCAAACCGGTATCTCAACAAACGAGATTCTTCGGGTGGTTGAAGCAACACCTTATAAACTAAGGCTCTTCGATGATACCAAGGTAGTATCTCAACAAACGAGATACTTTGGGTGTTCGAAGCAGTACCTTATAAATTTTAGTTCTCCGATGATACCAAAGCAGTATCTCAACAATCGAGATTCTTCGAGTGGTTGAAGCTATACCTTATCAACTAAGGCTCTCCGTGATAGCAAAGTAGTATCTTTGCCAAAACATGAATTTTTTTTGTGGTGGAGCAGCACCTTATCAACTAAGGCTCTCCGATGATACCAAAGCAGTATCCCAACAAACGAGATTCTTCGGGTGGTCGAAGCATTACCTTATCAACTAAGGTGTCTCCGATGATTCCAAAGCAGTATCTCAACAAATGAGATTCTTCGGGTGGTCGAAGTATCACCATATCAACGAAGGTACTTCGATGATACCAAGGCAGTATCTCAACAAACGAGATTCTTCGAGTGTTCAAAGCATCACCTTATCAACTAAGGTTCTCTGTTCAAACGAGATGCTTCTGTTGGTCAAAGCAGCACCTTATCAACTAAGGCTCTCTGATGATACCAAAGCAGTATCTCAACAAACGATATTCTTCTAGTGGTCAACGCATCACCTTATAAACTAAGGCTCTCCAATGATACCAAAGAAGTATCTCAATAAACGAGATTTTTCGCGTGGTCGAAGTATCACCATATCAACTAAGGCTCTTAGATGATTCTAAGGCAGTATCTCAACAAACGAGATTCTTCGGGTGTTTGAAGTAGCACCTTATAAATTTTGGTTCCCCGATGATACCAAAGCAGTATCTCAACAAACGAGATTCTTCGGGTGGTCGAAGCAGCACCTTATCAACTAAGGGTCTCTGATGATTCCAAAGCAGTATCTCAACAAATGAGATTCTTCAGGTGTTCGAAGCAACACCTTATCAACTAAGGCTCTCTGATGATACATAAGCATTATCTCTGAAAAAACGAGATTCTTCGGATGGTTGAGATAGTACCTTATAAACTAAGGCTCTTCAATGATACCAAAGCAGTATCTCAGCAAACGAGATTCTTTGGGTGGTCGAAACAGCACCTTATCAACTTAGGCTCTCCGATGATACTAAAGTAGTATCTCAACAAACGAGATTCTTCAGGTGGTCGAAGCTGCGCCCTATAAACTAAGGCTCTTCGGCGATACCAAAGCATTATCTCAACACACGAGAATCTTCAGGTGGTCAAAGCAACACCTTATCAACTTAGGTTCTCCGTTGATACCAAACCAGTATCTCAACAAACGAGATTCTTCGGGTGGTTGAAGCAGCACCTTATAAACTAAGGCTCTTCGATGATACCAAGGCAGTATCTCAACAAACGAGATACTTCGGGTGTTCGAAGTAGTACCTTATAAATTTTAGTTCTCCGATGATAACAAAGCAGTATCTCAACAATCGAGATTCTTCGGGTGGTCGAAGCTATACCTTATTAACTAAGGCTCTCCATGATAGCAAAGTAGTATCTTTGCCAAAACATGAATTTTTTGGGTGGTGGAGCAGCACCTTATC
The DNA here is from genome assembly GCA_022829125.1 of Lathyrus tuberosus. Classification (NCBI taxonomy): domain Eukaryota; kingdom Viridiplantae; phylum Streptophyta; class Magnoliopsida; order Fabales; family Fabaceae; genus Lathyrus; species Lathyrus tuberosus. Next base: position 4,387,737 of record JALAZF010000183.1, read on the forward strand.
AACTAAGGCTCTCCGATAATACCAAAGCAGTATCCCAACAAACGAGACTCTTCGGGTGGTCGAAGCAGTACCTTATCAACTAAGGTGTCTCCGATGATTCCAAAACAGTATCTCAACAAACGAGATTCTTCGGGTGGTCAAAGTATCACCATATCAACGAAGGTTCTTCGATGATACCAAGGCAGTATCTCAACAAACGAGATTCTTCGGGTGTTCAAAGCATCACCTTATCAACTAAGGTTCTCTGATGATACCAAAGCAGTATCTCTGAACAAATGAGATGCTTCGGTTGGTCAAAGCAGCACCTTATCAACTAAGGCTCTCTGATGATACCAAAGCAGTATCTCAACAAACGAGATTCTTCTAGTGGTCAACGCAGCACCTTATAAACTAAGGCTCTCCAATGATACCAAAGCAGTATCTCAACAAACGAGATTTTTCGCGTGGTCGAAGTAGCACCTTATAAATTAAGGTTCTCTGATGATACCAAAATTGTATCTCAACAAACGAGATTCTTCGGGTGTTTGAAGCAGCACCCTATAAATTTTGGTTCCCCGATGATACCAAAGCAGTATCTCAACAAACGAGATTCTTCGGGTGGTCGAAGTCGCACCTTATCAACTAAGGGTCTCTGATGATTCCAAAGCCGTATCTCAACAAGTGAGATTCTTCAGGTGTTCGAAGCAACACCTTATCAACTAAGGCTCTCTGATGATACATAAGCATTATCTCTGAACAAACGAGATTCTTCGGATAGTCAAAGCAGTACCTTATAAACTAAGGCTCTTCAATGATACCAAAGCAGTATCTCAGCAAACGAGATTCTTTGGGTGGTCGAAACAGCACCTTATCAACTTAGGCTCTCTGATGATACTAAAGTAGTATCTCAACAAACGAGATTCTTCAGGTGGTCGAAGCTGCGCCTTATCAACTAAGGCTCTTCGGCGATACCAATGCATTATCTCAACACACGAGATTCTTCGGGTGGTCCAAGTAACACCTTATAAACTAAGGCTCTCCGATGATACCAAAGCAGTATCTCAACAAACGAGATTCTTTAGGTGGTCGAAGCAGCAGGTTATAAATTAAGGTTCTCCGATGATACCAAAATAGTATCTCAACAAACGGGATTCTTCGGGTGGTTGAATGAACACCTTATCAACTAAGGCTCTCCGATGATACCTAAGGAGCATCTCAACAAACGAGATTCTTCCGGTGGTCGAATCAGTACCTTATAAACTAAGGCTCTCCGATTATACCAAAGCAGTATCTCAACAAACGAGACTCTCCGGGTGTTTAAAGCAGTAACTTATCAACTAAGGCTCACCGATGATACCAAAATCGTATCACAACAAGCGAGATTCTTCGGGTGGTCGAAGCAGCACCTTATCAACTAAGGCTCTCCGATGATACCAAAGCAGTATCTCAACAAACGAGATTCTTCGGGTGGTCGAAACAGCACCTTATAAACTAAGGCTCACCGATGATACCAAAGCAGTATCTCAACAAACAAGATTATTCGAGTGGCCGAAGTAGCACCTTATAGACTAAGGCTCTCCAATAATACCAAAGTAGTATCTCAATAAACGAGATTCTTCAGATGGTCGAATCAACACCTTTTCAACTAAGGCTCTCCGACGATACCAATGCATTATCTCAACAAACGAGATTCTTCGGGTGGCCAAAGCAGCACCTTTTCAACTAAGGTTCTCCGCTGATACCAAAGCAGTATCTCAACAAATGAGAATCTTCGGAAGGTCGAAGTAGCACCTTATAAATTAAGGTTCTCTGATGATACCAAAATTGTATCTCAACAAACGAGATTCTTCGGGTGTTTGAAGTAGCACCTTATAAATTTTGGTTCCCCGATGATACCAAAGCAGTATCTCAACAAACGAGATTCTTCGGGTGGTCGAAGCAGCACCTTATCAACTAAGGGTCTCTGATGATTCCAAAGCAGTATCTCAACAAATGAGATTCTTCAGGTGTTCGAAGCAACACCTTATCAACTAAGGCTCTCTGATGATACATAAGCATTATCTCTGAAAAAACGAGATTCTTCGGATGGTCGAGATAGATTCTTCGGATGGTCGAGATAGTACCTTATAAATTAAGGCTCTTCAATGATACCAAAGCAGTATCTCAGCAAACGAGATTCTTCGGGTGGTCGAAACAGCACCTTATCAACTTAGGCTCTCCGATGATACTAAAGTAGTATCTCAACAAACGAGATTCTTCAGGTGGTCGAAGCTGCGCCCTATAAACTAAGGCTCTTCGGCGATACCAAAGCATTATCTCAACACACGAGAATCTTCAGGTGGTCAAAGCAACACCTTATTAACTTAGGTTCTCTGTTGATACCAAACCAGTATCTCAACAAACGAGATTCTTCGGGTGGTTGAAGCAGCACCTTATAAACTAAGGCTCTTCGATGATACCAAGGCAGTATCTCAACAAACGAGATACTTCGGGTGTTCGAAGTAGTACCTTATAAATTTTAGTTCTCCGATGATAACAAAGCAGTCTCTCAACAATCGAGATTCTTCGGGTGGTCGAAGCTATACCTTATTAACTAAGGCTCTCCATGATAGCAAAGTAGTATCTTTGCCAAAACATGAATTTTTTGGGTGGTGGAGCAGCACCTTATCAACTAAGGCTCTCCGATAATACCAAAGCAGTATCCCAACAAACGAGTCTCTTCGGGTGGTCGAAGCAGTACCTTATCAACTAAGGTGTCTCCGATGATTCCAAAGCAGTATCTCAAGAAACGAGATTCTTCGGGTGGTCAAAGTATCACCATATCAACGAAGGTTCTTCGATGATACCAAGGCAGTATCTCAACAAACGAGATTCTTTGGGTGTTCAAAGCATCACCTTATCAACTAAGGTTCTCTGATGATACCAAAGCAGTATCTCTGAACAAATGAGATGCTTCGGTTGGTCAAAGCAGCACCTTATCAACTAAGGCTCTCTGATGATACCAAAGCAGTATCTCAACAAACGAGATTCTTCTAGTGGTCAACGCAGCACCTTATAAACTAAGGCTCTCCAATGATACCAAAGCAGTATCTAAACAAACGAGATTTTTCGCGTGGTCGAAGTATCACCATATCAACTAAGGCTCTTCGATGATTCGAAGGCAGTATCTCAACAAACGAGATTCTTCGGGTGTTTGAAGCAGCACCCTATAAATTTTGGTTCCCCGATGATACCAAAGTAGTATCTCAACAAACGAGATTCTTCGGGTGGTCGAAGCAGCACCTTATCAACTAAGGGTCTCTGATGATTCCAAAGCAGTATCTCAACAAATGAGATTCTTCAGGTGTTCGAAGCAACACCTTATCAACTAAGGCTCTCTGATGATACATAAGCATTATCTCTGAACAAACGAGATTCTTCGGATAGTCGAAGCAGTACCTTATAAACTAAGGCTCTTCAATGATACCAAAGCAGTATCTCAGCAAACGAGATTCTTTGGGTGGTCGAAACAACACCTTATCAACTTAGGCTCTCCGATGATACTAAAGTAGTATCTCAACAAACGAGATTCTTCAGGTGGTCGAAGTTGCGCCTTATCAACTAAGGCTCTTCGGCGATACCAATGCATTATCTCAACAAACGAGATTCTTCGGGTGGTCCAAGTAACACCTTATAAACTAAGGCTCTCCGATGATACCAAAGCAGTATCTCAACAAACGAGATTCTTTAGGTGGTCGAAGCAGCAGGTTATAAATTAAGGTTCTCCGATGATACCAAAATAGTATCTCAACAAACGGGATTCTTCGGGTGGTTGAAGAAACACCTTATCAACTAAGGCTCTCCGATGATACCTAAGGAGCATGTCAACAAACGAGATTCTTCCGGTGGTCGAAGCAGTACCTTATAAACTAAGGCTCTCCGATTATACCAAAGCAGTATCTCAACAAACGAGACTCTCCGGGTGTTTAAAGCAGTACCTTATCAACTAAGGCTCACCGATGATACCAAAATTGTATCACAACAAGCGAGATTCTTCGGGTGGTCGAAGCAGCACCTTATCAACTAAGGCTCTTCGATGATACCAAAGCAGTATCTCAATAAACGAGATTCTTCGGGTGGTCGAAACAACACCTTATAAACTAAGGCTCACCGATGATACCAAAGCAGTATCTCAACAAACAAGATTATTCGAGTGGCCGAAGTAGCACCTTATAGACTAAGGCTCTCCAATAATACCAAAGTAGTATCTCAATAAACGATATTCCTCAGATGGTCGAATCAACACCTTTTCAACTAAGGCTCTCCGACGATACCAATGCATTATCTCAACAAACGAGATTCTTCGGGCGGCCAAAGCAGCACCTTTTCAACTAAGGTTCTCCGCTGATACCAAAGCAGTATCTCAACAAATGAGAATCTTCGGATGGTCGAAGTAGCACCTTATAAATTAGGGTTCTCTGATGATACCAAAATTGTATCTCAACAAATGAGTTCTTCGGGTGGCCAAAGCAGCACCTTATAAACTAAGGCTCTTCGAAGATACCAAAGCCTCAACAAACGAGATTCTTTGGGTGGCGAAGCAGCACCTTATCAACTAAGGCTTTCAGATGATACCAAAGCAGTATCTCAACAAATGAGATTATTCGGGTGGTCGAAATAGCTCCTTTTCAACTAAGGCTCTCCGATGATACCAAAGCAGTATCTCAACAAACAAGATTCTTCAGGCGGTCGATGCAACACCTTATCAACCAAGGCTCTCTGATGATACCAAAGCAGTATCTCAACAAATGGGATTCTTCGGGTGGTCGAAGCGGAACCTTATAAACTACGGCCTCCCGATGATACCAAAATAGTATCTCAACAAATGATATTCTTCGGGTGGTCGATGCAGCACCTTATAAACTAAGGCTCTCCGATGATACCAAAGCAGTATCTAAACAAACGAGATTCTTCGGGTGGTCGAAGTGGCACCTTACAAACTTAGGCTCTCTGATGATACCAAAGTAGTATCTAAACAAACGAGACTCTTTGGGTGGTCGAAGCAGTACCTTATAAACTAAGACTCTTCGATTATACCAAAGCAGTATCTCAACTAACGATATTATTTGGGTGGTCGAAGCAGCATCTTATCAACTAATGCTCTTCGACGATACCAAAGCAGTATCTCAACAAACGAGATTCTTCGGGTGGTCGAAGCAGGACCTTATCAACTAATGGTATCTGATGATTCCAAAGCAGTATCTCAACAAATGAGATTCTTCAGGTGTTCGAAGCAACACCTTATCAACTAAGGCTCTCTGATGATACATAAACAATATCTCTGAAAAAACGAGATTCTTCGGATGGTCGAGATAGTACCTTATAAACTAAGGCTCTTCAATGATACCAAAGCAGTATCTCAGTAAACGAGATTCTTCGGGTGGTCGAAATAGCACCTTATCAACTTAGGCTCTCCGATGATACTAAAGTAGTATCTCAACAAACGAGATTCTTCGGTTGGTCGAAGTATCACCATATCAACGATGGTTCTTCGATGATACCAAGGAAATATCTCAACAAACGAGATTCTTCGGGTGTTCAAGGCATCACCTTATCAACTAAGGTTCTCTGATGATACCAAAGTTGTATCTCTGAACAAACGAGATGCTTCGGTTGGTCAAAGCAGCACCTTATAAACTAAGGCTCTCTGATGATACCAAAGTAGTATCTCAACAAACGAGACTCTTTGGGTGGTCGAAGCAGTACCTTATGAACTAAGACTCTTCGATTATACCAAAGCAGTATCTCAACTAACGATATTCTACGGGTGGTCGAAGCAGCACCTTATCAACTAATGCTCTTTGACGATACCAAAACAGTATCTCAACAAATGAGATTCTTCAGGTGGTCGAAGCAGAACCTTATCAACTAAGGCTCTCCAACGATACCAAAGCAGTATCCCAACAAACGAGATTCTTCGGGTGGTCGAAGCAGTACCTTATCAACTAAGGTGTCTCCGATGATTCAAAGCAGTATCTCAACAAACGAGATTCTTTGGATGGTCGAAGTATCACAATATCAACGAAGGTTCTTCGATGATACCAAGGAAGTATCTCAACAAACGAGATTCTTCGGGTGTTAGAAGCAACACCTTATAAATTTTGGTTCTCCGATGATAGCAAAGGAGTATCTCAACAAACGAGATTCTTCGGGTGGTCGAAGCAACACCTTATCAACTAAGAGTCTCTGATGATTCCAAAGCAGTATCTCAACTAATGAGATTCTTCGGGTGTTCGAAGCAACACCTTATCAACTAACGCTCTCTGATGATGCATAAGCATTATCTCTGAGCAAACGAGATTCTTCGAATGGTCGAAGCAGTACCTTATAAACTAAGGCTCTTAAATGATACCAAAGCAATATCTCAGCAAACGAGATTCTTTGGGTGGTCGAAACAACACCTTATCAACTTAGGCTCTCCAATGATACTAAAGCAGTATCTCAACAAACGAGATTCTTCAGGTGGTCGAATTTGCGCCTTATCAACTAAGGCTCTTCGGCGATACCAAAGCATTATCTCAACAAACGAGATTCTTCGGGTGGTCGAAGTATCACCTTATAAACTAAGGCTCTTCGATGATACCAAAGCAGTATCTCAACAAACGAGATTCTTCTGGTGGTCGAAGCAGCACCTTATAAATTAAGGTTCTCCGATGATACCAAAGTAATATCTCAACAAACGGGATTCTTCGGGTGGTTGAAGAATCACCTTATCAACTAAGGCTCTCCGATGATACCTGAGGAGCATCTCAACAAACGAGATTCTTTCTGTGGTCGAAGCAGTACCTTATAAACTAAGGCTCTCCGATGATACCAAAGCAGTATCTCAACAAACGAGACTCTTCGGGTGTTCAAAGCAGCAACTTATCAACTAAGGCTCTCTGTGATACCAAAGTAGTGTCTTTGCCAAAAGATGAGATTTTTTGGTGGTCGAAATAACACCTTATCAACTAAGGCTCTCAGATGATACCAAAGCAGTACCCCAACAAACAAGATTCTACGGGTGGTCGAAGTAGCACCTTATCAATTAAGGCTCACCGATGATACCAAAATCGTATCACAACAAGCGAGATTCTTCAGGTGGTTGAAGCAGCACCTTATCAACTAAGGCTCTCTGATGATACCAAAGCAGTATCTCAACAAACGAGATTCTTCGGGTGGTCGAAACAACACCTTATAAACTAAGTCTCACCGATGATACCAAAGCAGTATCTCAACAAACAAGATTATTTGAGTGGTCGAAGTAGCACCTTATAGACTAAGGCTCTTCAATAATACCAAAGTAGTATCTCAACAAACGAGATTCTTCAGATGGTGGAATCAACACCTTTTCAACTAAGGCTCTCCGACACTACCAAAGCATTATCTAAACAAACGAGATTCTTCGGGTGGTCAAAGCAGCACCTTATAAACTAAGGTTCTCCGCTGATACCAAAGCAGCATCTCAACAAATGAGATTCTTTGGGTGGTCGAAGCAGCACCTTTTAAATTAAGGTTCTCTGATGATACCAAAATTATATCTCAACAAACGAGTTCTTCTGGTGGCCGAAGCAGCACCTTATAAACTAAGGCTGTTCGATGATACTAAAGCAGTATCTCAACAAACGAGATTCTTCGGGTGGTCGCAGCAGCACCTTATTAACTAAGGCTCTCCGATGATACCAAAGAAGTATCTCAATAAATTAGATTATTCGGGTGGTCGAAGTAGCAACTTTTCAACTAAGGCTCTCCAATGATACCAAAGCAGTATCTCAACAAACGAGATCCTTTGTGTGGCTGAAGCAGCACCTTATAAACTCAGGCTCTCCGATGACACCAAAACCGTATCTCAATAAACGAGATCCTTCGGGTGGTCGAAGCAGCACCTTATAAACTAAGGCTCTTCGATGATACCAAAGCCGTATCTCAACGAACGAGATTCTTCGGGTGGTCGAAGCAGCACCTTATCAACTAAGGCTCTCCGATGATACCAAAGCAGTATCTCAACAAATGAGATTATTCGAGTGGTCGAAGTAGCAACTTTTCAACTAAGGCTCTCCGATGATACCAAAGCAGTATCTCAACAAACGAGATTCTTCAGGCGGTCGATGCAACACCTTATCAACCAAGGCTCTCTGATGATACCAAAGCAGTATCTCAACAAATGGGATTCTTCGGGTGGTCAAAGCAGAACCTTATAAACTAAGGCACTCCGATGATACCGAAATAGTATCTCAACAAACGTTATTCTTCCGGTGGTCGAAGCAGCACCTTACAAACTAAGGCTCTCCAATGATACCAAAGCAGTATCTCAAAAAATGAGATTCTTCGGGTGGTCAAAGCGGCACCTTATAAACTAAGGCTTTCTGATGATACCAATGTAGTATCTCAATAAACGAGACTCTTTGGGTGGTCGAAGCAGTACCTTATAAACTAAGACTCTTCGATTATACCAAAGCAGTATCTCAACTAACGATATTCTTTAGGTGGTCGAAGGAGCACCTTATCAACTAATGCTCTTCGACGAAATCATATCAGTATCTCAACAAACAAGATTCTTCAGGTGGTCGAAGCAGAACCTTATCAACTAAGGTTCTCCGACGATACCAAAGCATTATCTCAACAAACAAGATTCTTCGGGTGGTCAAAGGAGCACCTTATCAACTTAGGTTCTCCGTTGATACCTAACCAGTATCTCAACAAACGAGATTCTTTGGGTGGTTGAAGCAGCACCTTATAAACTAAGGCTCTTCGATGATACCAAGGCAGTATCTCAATAAACGAGATACTTCAGGTGTTCGAAGTAGTACCTTATAAATTTTAGTTCTCTGATGATACCAAAGCAGTATCTCAACAATCGAGATTCTTCGGGTGGTCGAAGCTACACCTTATCAACTAAGGCTCTCCGTGATAGCAAAGTAGTATCTTTGACAAAACATGATTTTTTGGGGTGGTGGAGCAGCACCATATCAACTAAGGCTCTCCGACGATACCAAAGCAGTATCCCAACAAACGAGATTATTCGGGTGGTCAAAGTAGTACCTTCTCAACTAAGGTGTCTCCGATGATTCCAAAGCAGTATCTCAACAAACGAGATTCTTCGAGTGGTCGAAGTATCACCATATCAACAAAGGTTCTTCGATGATACCAAGGCAGTATCTCAACAAACGAGATTCTTCGGGTGTTCAAAGCATCACCTTATCAACTAAGGTTCTCTGATGATACCAAAGCAGTATCTCTGAACAAACGAGATGCTTCGGTTGGTCAAAGCTGTACCTTATCAACTAAGGCTCTCCGATGATACCAAAGCAGTATCTCAACAAACGAGATTCTTCGGGTGGTCGAAGCAGCACCTTATAAACAAAGGCTCTCCGATGATACCAAAGCAGTATCTCAACAACCGAGATTCTTCGTGTGGTCGAAGTATCACCATATCAACTTAGGCTCTTCGATGATACCAAGGCAGTATTTCAACAAACGAGATTCTTCGGGTGTTTGAAGCAGCACCTTATAAATTTTGGTTCTCCGAAGATACCGAAGCAGTATCTCAACAAACGAGATTCTTCGGGTGGTCGAAGCAGCACCTTATCAACTAAGGCTCTCTGATGATGCATAAGCATTATCTCTGAGCAAACGAGATTCTTCGGATGGTCGAAGTAGTACCTTATAAACTAAGGCTCTTAAATGATACCAAAGCAATATCTCAGCAAACGAGATTCTTTGGGTGGTCGAAACAACACCTTATCAACTTAGGCTCTCCAATGATACTAAAGCAGTATCTCAACAAACGAGATTCTTCAGGTGGTCGAAGTTACGCCTTATCAACTAAGGCTCTTCGGCGATACCAAAGCATTATCTCAACAAACGAGATTCTTCAGGTGGTCAAAGTAGTACCTTATAAACTAAGGCTCTTCGATGATACCAAAGCAGTATCTCAACAAACGAGATTCTTCTGGTGGTCGAAGCAGCACCTTATAAATTAAGGTTCTCCGATGATACCAAAGTAATATCTCAACAAACGGGATTCTTCGGGTGGTTGAAGAATCACCTTATCAACTAAGGCTCTCCGATGATACCTGAGGAGCATCTCAACAAACGAGATTCTTTCGGTGGTCGAAGCAGTACCTTATAAACTAAGGCTCTCCGATGATACCAAAGCAGTATCTCAACAAACGAGACTCTTCGGGTGTTCAAAGCAGCAACTTATCAACTAAGGCTCTCTGTGATACCAAAGTAGTGTCTTTGCCAAAAGATGAGATTTTTGGGTGGTCAAAATAGCACCTTATCAACTAAGGCTCTCAGATGATACCAAAGCAGTACCCCAACAAACAAGATTCTACGGGTGGTCGAAGTAGCACCTTATCAATTAAGGCTCACCGATGATACCAAAATCGTATCACAACAAGCGAGATTCTTTAGGTGGTCGAAGCAGCACCTTATCAACTAAGGCTCTCCGATGATACCAAAGCAGTATCTCAACAAACGAGATTCTTCGGGTGGTCGAAACAGCATCTTATAAACTAAGTCTCACCGATGATACCAAAGCAGTATCTCAACAAACAAGATTATTCGAGTGGTCGAAGTAGCACCTTATAGACTAAGGCTCTTCAATAATACCAAAGTAGTATCTCAACAAACGAGATTCTTCTGATGGTCGAATCAACACCTTTTCAACTATGGTTCTCCGACGCTACCAAAGCATTATCTAAACAAACGAGATTCTTCGGGTGGTCAAAGCAGCACCTTATAAACTAAGGTTCTCCGCTGATACCAAAGCAGCATCTCAACAAATGAGATTCTTTGGGTGGTCGAAGCAGCACCTTTTAAATTAAGGTTCTCTGATGATACCAAAATTGTATCTCAACAAACGAGTTCTTCTGGTGGCCGAAGCAGCACCTTATAAACTAAGGTTGTTCGATGATACTAAAGCAGTATCTAAACAAACGAGATTCTTCGGGTGGTCGAAGCAGCACCTTATTAACTAAGGCTCTCCGATGATACCAAAGAAGTATCTCAATAAATTAGATTATTCGGGTGGTCGAAGTAGCAACTTTTCAACTAAGGCTCTCCAATGATACCAAAGCAGTATCTTAAAAAATGAGATCCTTTGTGTGGCTGAAGCAGCACCTTATAAACTCAGGCTCTCCGATGATACCAAAACCGTATCTCAATAAACGAGATCCTTTGGGTGGTCGAAGCAGCACCTTATAAACTAAGGCTCTTCGATGATACCAAAGCCGTATCTCAACGAACGAGATTCTTCGGGTGGTCGAAGCAGCACCTTATCAAATAAGGCTCTCCGATGATACCAAAGCAGTATCTCAACAAATGAGATTATTCGAGTGGTCGAAGTAGCAACTTTTCAACTAAGGCTCTCCGATGATACCAAAGCAGTATCTCAACAAACGAGATTCTTCAGGCGGTCGATGCAACACCTTATCAACCAAGGCTCTCTGATGATACCAAAGCAGTATCTCAACAAATGGGATTCTTCGGGTGGTCGAAGCAAAACCTTATAAACTAAGGCACTCCGATGATACCGAAATAGTATCTCAACAAACGTTATTCTTCCGGTGGTCGAAGCAGCACCTTACAAACTAAGGCTCTCCAATGATACCAAAGCAGTATCTCAAAAAATGAGATTCTTCGGGTGGTCAAAGCGGCACCTTATAAACTAAGGCTTTCTGATGATACCAATGTAGTATCTCAATAAACGAGACTCTTTGGGTGGTCGAAGCAGTACCTTATAAACTAAGACCCTTCGATTATACCAAAGCAGTATCTCAACTAACGATATTCTTTAGGTGGTCGAAGGAGCACCTTATCAACTAATGCTCTTCGACGAAATCATATCAGTATCTCAACAAACAAGATTCTTCAGGTGGTCGAAGCAGAACCTTATCAACTAAGGCTCTCTGACGATACCAAAGCATTATCTCAACAAACAAGATTCTTCGGGTGGTCAAAGGAGCACCTTATCAACTTAGGTTCTCCGTTGATACCTAACCAGTATCTCAACAAACGAGATTCTTTGGGTGGTTGAAGCAGCACCTTATAAACTAAGGCTCTTCGATGATACCAAGGCAGTATCTCAACAAACGAGATACTTCAGGTGTTCAAAGCAGTACCTTATAAATTTAGGTTCTCTGATGATACCAAAGCAGTATCTCAACAATCGAGATTCTTCGGGTGGTCGAAGCTACACCTTATCAACTAAGGCTCTCCGTGATAGCAAAGTAGTATCTTTGACAAAACATGATTTTTTGGGGTGGTGGAGCAGCACCATATCAACTAAGGCTCTCCGATGATACCAAAGCAGTATCCCAACAAACGAGATTATTCGGGTGGTCAAAGCAGTACCTTATCAACTAAGGTGTCTCCGATGATTCCAAAGCAGTATCTCAACAAACGAGATTCTTCGAGTGGTCGAAGTATCACCATATCAACAAAGGTTCTTCGATGATACCAAGGCAGTATCTCAACAAGCGAGATTCTTCGAGTGTTCAAAGCATCACCTTATCAACTAAGGTTCTCTGATGATACCAAAGCAGTATCTCTGAACAAACGAGATGCTTCGGTTGGTCAAAGCTGTACCTTATCAACTAAGGCTCTCCGATGATACCAAAGCAGTATCTCAACAAACGAGATTCTTCGGGTGGTTGAAGCAGCACCTTATAAACTAAGGCTCTCCGATGATACCAAAGCAGTATCTCAACAACCGAGATTCTTCGTGTGTTCGAAGTATCACCATATCAACTTAGGCTCTTCGATGATACCAAGGCAGTATTTCAACAAACGAGATTCTTCGGGTGTTTGAAGCAGCACCTTATAAATTTTGGTTCTCCGATGATACCGAAGCAGTATCTCAACAAACGAGATTCTTCGGGTGGTCGAAGCAGCACCTTATCAACTAAGGGTCTCTGATGATTCCAAAGCAGTATCTCAACAAATGAGATTCTTCGGCTGTTCGAAGCAACACCTTATCAACTAAGGCTCTCTGATGATACATAAGCATTATCTCTGAATAAACATGATTCTTCGGATGGTCGAAGCAGTACCTTATTAACTAAGGCTCTTCAATGATACCAAAGCAGTATCTCAGCTAACGAGATTCTTCGGGTGGTCGAAATAGCACCTTATCAACTTAGGCTCTCCGATGATACTAAAGCAATATCTCAAAAAACGAGATTCTTTAGGTGGTCGAAGCTGCGCCTTATCAACAAAGGCTCTTCGGCGATACCAAAGAATTATCTCAATAAACGAGATTCTTCGGGTGGTAGAAGTAGCACCTTATAAACTAAGGCTCTCCGATGATACCAAAGCAGAATCTCAACAAACGAGATTCTTCGGGTGGTCGAAGCAGCACCTTATAAATTAAGGTTCTCCGATGATGCCAAAGTAGTATCTCAAAAAACGGGATTCTTCGGGTGGTTGAAGAATCACCTTATCAACTAAGGCTCTTTGATGACACCTAAGGAGCATCTCAACAAACTAGATTCTTCCGGTGGTCAAAGCAGTACCTTATAAACTAAGGCTCTCCGATGATACCAAAGCAGTATCTCAACAAACGAGACTCTTCGGGTGTTCAAAGCAGCAACTTATCAACTAAGGCTCTCTGTGATACCAAAGTAGTGTCTTTTCCAAAAGTTGAGATTTTTAGGTGGTTGAAACAGCACCTTATCAACTAAGGCTCTCCGATGATACCAAAGCAGTACCCCTAGAAACGGGATTCTATGGGTGGTCAAAGCAGCACCTTATTAACTAATGCTCACCGATGATACCAAAATCGTATCACAACAAGCGAGATTCTTTGGGTGGTCGAAGCAGTACCTTATCAACTAAGGCTCTCCGATAATACCAAAGCAGTATCTCAACAAACGAGATTCTTCGGGTGGTCGAAACAGCACCTTATAAACTAAGGCTCACTGATGATACTAAAGCAGTATCTCAATAAACAAGATTATTCGAGTGGTCGAAGTAGCACCTTATATACTAAGGCTCTCCAATAATACCAAAGTAGTATCTCAACAAATGAGATTCTTCATATGGTCGTATCAACACCTTTTCAACTAAGGCTCTCCGACGATACCAAAGCATTATCTCAACAAATGATATTCTTCGGGTGGTCAAAGCAGCACCTTATCAACTAAGGTTCTCCGCTGATACCAAAGCAGTATCTCAACAAATGAGATTCTTCGGGTGGTCGAAGCAGCACCTTATAAATTAAGGTTCTCTGATCATAACAAAATTGTATCTCAACAAACGAGTTCTTCGGGTGGCCGAAGCGGCACCTTATAAGCTAAGGCTCTCCGATGATACCAAAGCAGTATCTCAATAAACCAGATTCTTCGGGTGGTCGAAGCAGCACCTTATAAACTAAGGCTCTTCGATGATACCATAGCAGTATCTCAACAAACGAGATTCTTTGGGTGGTCGAAGCAGCACCTTATTAACTAAGGCTCTCCGATGATACCAAAGCAGTATCTCAACAAATGAGATTATTCGGGTGGTCGAAGTAGCAACTTTTCAACTAAGGCTCTCCAATGATACCAAAGCAGTATCTCAATAAAAGAGATTCTTCAGGAGGTCGATGCAGCACCTTATCAACCAAGGCTCTCGGACGATACGAAAGCATTATCTCAACAAACGAGATTCTTCGGGTGGTTAAAGCAGCAGCTTATCAACCAAGGTTCTCCACTGACACCAAAGCAGTATCTCAGAAAATGAGATTCTTCGGGTGGTCGAAGCAGCACCTTATAAATTAAGGTTCTCCGATGATATCAATGCAGTATCTCAACAAAAGAGATTCTTCGGGTGGTTGAAGCAGCACCTTATAAACTAAGGCTCTCCGGTGATACCAAAGCAGTATCTTAACAAACGATATTCTTCGGGTGGTCAAAGCAGTACCTTATAAACTAAGGTTCTCTGATGATACCAAAGCAAGATCTCAACTAACGAGATTCTTCTGGTTGTCGAAGTAGCACCTTATCAACAAAGGCTCTCCGAAGAGACATAAGCAGTATCTCAACAAATAAGATTCTTCGGGTGGTCGAAACTGTACCTTATCAACTAAGGCTCTCCGATGATACCAATGCAGTATCTCAACAAACGAGATTCTTCGGGTGGTCGAAGCAGCACCTTATCAACTAAGGCTCTTCTTGATACCAAAGTAGTATCTTTGTCTAAACATGAGATTCTTTGGGTGGTCGAAGCAATACTATATCAACTAAAGCTCTTCGATGATACCAAACAGTATCCCAACAAACGATATTCTTCGGGTGGTCGAAGCAGCACCTTATCAACTAAGGCTCTCCGATGATACCAAAGCGGTATCTCAACAAACGAGATTCTTGGGGTGGTTGATGCAGCACCTTATCAACTAAGGCTCTCCGATGATACCAAAGCAGTATCTCTAAACAAATGAGATTCTTCGGTTGGTCGAAGCAGCACCTTATCAACTAAGGCTCTTCGATGATACCAAAGTCGTATCTCAACAAACGAGATTCTTGGGGTGGTCAAAGTAGCACCTTATAAACTAAGGCTCTATAATGAGGCAAAAGCAGTATCTCAACAAACGAGATTCTTCGAGTTGTCTAAGCAGCACCTTATAAAATAAGGCTCTCCAATGATACCAAAGTAGTATCTCATCAAACGAGGTTCTTCGGGTGATCAAAGCAGCACGTTATAACTATGGCTCTCCGATGATACCAAAATAGTATCTCTACAAATGATATTCTTTGGGTGGTCGAAGTAGCACATTATAAGCTAAGGCTCTCCGATGATACCAAAGCAGTATCTCAACAAAAGAGATTCTTGAGGTGGTCGAAGCAGCACCTTATAAACTAAGGCTCTTTTATGATACAAAAGCAGTATCTCAACAAACGAGATTCTTCGGGTGGTCGAAGCAGTACCTTATAAACTAAGGCTCTTTGATAATGCCAAAGCAGTATCTCAACAAACAAGACTCTATGGGTGGTCAAAGCAGCACCTTATAAACTAAGGCTCTCCTATGTACCAAAGCAGTATCTCAACAAACGAGATTCTTCAAGTGGTCGAAGCAGCACTTTATCAACTAAGGCTCTCCGACGATACCAAAGTATTATCTCAAAAAATGAGATTCTTCGGGTAGTCAAAGTAGCACTTTATAAACTAAGGTTCTCTGCTGATAACAAAGCAACATCTCAACAAACGAGATTCTTCGGGTGGTCGAAGTAGCACCTTATAAACTAAGGCTCTCCGATGATACCAAAGCATTATCTCAAAAAACGAGATTCTTCGGGAGGTCGAAGTAGCACCTTATAAATTAAGGTTTTCCAATGATACCAAAGCTGTATCTCAACAAACGAGATTCTTCGGGTGGTAGAAGAAGCACCTTATAAACTAAGGCTCTCCGATGATACCAAAGCAGTATATCAATAAATAAGATTCTTCTGGTGGTTGAAGCAGTACCTTATAAACTAAGGCTCTCCGATGATACCAAAGCAATATCTCAACAAACGAGATTCTTTGGGTGGTCTAAGCAGCACCTTATCAACTAAGGCTATATGATGATACCTAAGTAGTATCTCAACAAACGAGATTCTTCGGGTGGTCGAAGCTTCACCATATCAACTAAGGCTCTCTGATGATACAAAACAGTATCTCAACAAATGAAATTCTTCAGGTTGTCGAAGCAGCACCTTATCAACTAAGGCTCTCCGACGATACCAAAGCAGTATCTCAATAAATGAGATTCTTCGGGTGGTTGAAGCAACACCTTATCAACTAAGGGTCTTCGATGATACCAAAGGAGTATCTCCGAAAAAACAAGATTCTTCGGTTGCTCGAAGCAGCACCTTATCAACAAAGGCTCTTCGATGATATCAAAGCAGTATCTCAACAAACAAAATTCTTCGGGTGGTCGAAGCAACACCTTATCAACTAAGGCTCTCCGACGATACCAAAGCATTATCTCAAAAAACGAGATTATTCGGGTGGTCAAAGCAGCACCTTATCAACTAAGGTTCTCCGCTGATACCAAATCAATATCTCAACCAACGAGATTCTTCGGGTGGTCGAAGAAGCACCTTATAAACTAAGGATATCCGTTGATACCAAAGCAGTATCTCAACAAAAGAGATTCTTCGAGTGGTTGAAGCAGCACCTTATCAACTAAGGCTCTCCGATGATACCAAAGCAGTATCTCAACAAACGAGATTCTTCGGGTGGTCGAAGCAGTACCTAATAAACTTAGGTTCTTCGATGATACCAAAGCAATATCTCAACAAACGAGATTCTTCAGGTGGTCGATGCAGAACCTTATCAACTTAGGCTCTCCGAAGATACATAAGTAGTATCTCAACAAACAAGATTCTTCAAGTGGTTGATGAAGGTGCGAGAAAGACACAAGAAAGGGGGGTTTGAATTGTGTATTTACTCTTTTGTAACTTTTCGCATCTTGTTAATTTGACGCTCAAGAACCTTCAATGTTCGTTGAGAGATTATGATCTATTAACTATAGAGTATGAGAACTGTATAGCTTCTGATCGTAAGATACGATACTCAGAACTTGCAGTGCGGAAGCTTATCAAAGATAGGCTGCAAGGTTCTGACTTTGCCTAATATGAGGTTCTGATATTCAATGCAGAAACATAAATAGAGATACTAAGCAAGAGAGTAAAGGACACACGATATATCCTGGTTCACCACGCGGGCTAATCCAGTCCACCCTCTTCAGGTGATTTCGCCTTGAACACAAGGACTTAATCCACTATAACCAAATCATGATTACACTTGCACGGGCAACAGCCAGTGACTAACCACTTGCACAGCCGCACTGTGACTAACAACCCAATGAACCATTCAGGGATTCAACAGGATATAACGTTCATTGACCGAGCAGACCCACTATTGGGATTTCACAGCTAGTCGTTCAGGCATTCATCACAATGAATATAACGCTTCTGACCATATTTCAGGATTTTCCACAATGACCCTCAGCCATTGTCATCTCAAGTATCTGATCACCACGTGATCTACTCAAGGGCCTCAACTCACAACTGAACCGTTCAGGGATCCCATCAGGATATAACGTTCACTTGAGGAGTCTCAATTCATTTAGTTAAATTGGCAAACTGGAGATTACAAATTGTGCTTCTTAATAAGAAAGTTTCTCCTAGGTTTAAGTACAAATAACACGCACATGTGTTTAAGCAAGTTTTGGGCAATCAGCTCCTTGCTTTCCTAAGAAACTACAAAGATGTATTTGATATTATGATTGTAGACATCTTGTATATCTTCTTCTTCTTCATCTTCTGGTTGAGCAAGCTTTGAGCAGCAACTCCTTGCTTCAGATCTTCAATGTAGCTTTGACGAGAAGGTAGGTTGATGACTTGACTGATCTTCAATGTTGTCTTCTTCATCAACAGCTTCTGTTTGATTATTGTTGTTGTGTTTATTTGTTCTTTAGAAATTCAACAACAATTTCCATGAGTGAAATAATGACAGCTTTGAATATTCTAAGTGTTACAATGAGAACTCATCGTTGTTGCTATTTTCACACAATGACTTGGTTAATTTTGTAGATGAACATTCAGTTCGTAATTCTACAAGTGATCGACACATCAGAAGCGAAAACTCTTTCCATTAAATATCCAGTAAAAATATAGCCTTTAGAGAATACTGTTGGCTGTTTGGAAAGGAGACGTTGTGATATTAGGAGTTTTACTGACACATCTTCTTTTTGTAGAGGAGGAAGTGACCAGACATCTTTTCTCGGGCAGTGTGTACATTTAACTCACAACGGTAATATTTAGACTTCAAAACTTCAGTGGCTTCTGATATTAATTTGATGAAGCATGAGTGGAGTCTTTATAGCAGAATATCTGATACTTCAAGTCTTCCGTTGATTGAAGAAGTCCATTAGGAATCCGTCTTTAGAACTTCAGCACTTGGTCTTTAAGAGCATTATCCTTTTTCAGCTTTAAGTCTTCCGAATCTTCAGAGTCTGTCTTCAGAGTCTTCAGAACTTCTTGTTTGAAACCTTGATCTTCAAAACTCGTCAGTCTTCAGATTCTTTCTGCACTTGGTCTTCAGCGCCTTCAGCCATCAGAACTTCAAGTCATAGGAGTCTTCAGAACTTCGGTTCTTTCTGAGTGTACTTCTTCAAAAGCTTCGCTATCTTCAGAATCTTAATCATTTTCAGAGAGCATCCACAAGAGCATTGCAATAGCAATCTTGGCATCCTTGGACCTGGCTGATCATGACTAGATAAACAAGTGTTCTTGCTTCTCGCGACTTTAGTCACACATAGTAAATTCGCGTATATATATATATATATATATATATTCAATCATAGTACATATAGCTGGTGTATGTTGGTTCTGATGTCTTTTGTTCTTATGATCTGCACACAACACACGTTAGACCATAAAATGGTTCTTTCATAAATACTTATTGTTATCATCAAAACATAGATTGACTTGTAGAGACAATTTTTGCTCTCACAATCTCCCCCTTTTTGATGATGACAAAACCAAGTATTTTGATTGAACATTTTATACAAGGTAATCACCAAAACAAACAAATTCAGAGTATGGAACAACAGCTCCCCCTGAATGAGTTATCCTCAAAGCTTTATCTGAGATCATCTAGGATTTTATATAATCCAAAGATATACAGAGTAACAACTTGAGTTGCCAGAACAAAAATAGAAAAGAGTTAATTCTCTACCTTGACTTTAGGAAAATGAAGAGTCTTTAGCATCTGGACTAGTTCAACAGAACTTCCATCTTCAGATCTTTAGAACTCAGTTTCCTTTGTTGTCATATCAGAGCTTGTTATCTTCAGAGTCGTCTGAAGCATTTCTACTTTTCAGTAGATTCAATTGAACACAGAATTAGAGCAATTCTTCAACTGATAAACATAGCTTCGCTGTATATCAGAAACTGTCTTTTGAGACACTCCCCTTGAGTTTCAGACTTATATGAAGATTTGAGATTTTAAAATTTTGATCTTCAGGGCAGTCTCCCCTTAATTCCTATAAGTCAGATATTGGGATCTTCAGAATTGTAACTCTGGATGATAAGATTTTAAACACCAATGTAGATCATGACTGTTTTGACTTTTGAACATAGGTCTTCATCTCAGAACCTTGTTAAAGTCATACTTAGTAGTTTATCAAAGCTTAATTTCTGATCAGATACCAATTGAAGGTTTTAATAAAAGTGATCAATCAACGCTTGATTCTGAATTTGATATTTCATGATTTAATGTTGATCTGTTACCATGTGATGTGCTGAGTCTTATACTTGAGTATGTTGAGTTTGATACCAAGTGAAGAATTTCTTCTCATACTCTTGAGAGGTAATTCATTAGAGTGTTGATATTGATACCAATGAAGGTACTTTGACAGTAATCCACAGCTTTGCTTTGATTAAGAGTCTGATACTAATCTTTGTGTACTGAATCTGATTTCCAATTGATGATTTAGTCTGATACCAAATCGTCTTTATTTCAAATGGTTCCTGATAAACATCAGAATGGTTTCTTGCTTGGATCTTTAATCCGGATCTTCAGACAGTTCTCGACTTCTGATTTGCACAGATCTTCTGAGTGAGCATCTTGAAATGTAGACTTTGCCTTGACTGCTTTCAGAGTTTTATTCCTGATTCTGATTCTTCTTAGACAGCTTTTATTCTATGATCGTAGTTCTTCTTCTTATCCTGTCTTTAGAATGCCTAGTGAACTTGTTTAGAGTTCCTCGGATAACATCAAACAACAAACGTTAGTAGTAACACATTTTATAAGAGTACTTTGTTTGAGTTATGCATTCTTTCAGATTTCCTTCTTTCAATCAAAATCAATCAATATATTTCTCCCCCTTTTTGACATCATCAAAAAGTGTCAGGGCATATGAGCAATTTAAGCATGGAGTCATTTATATTCAGATATAGAGCCATTTAAACATTTAGAAGCATTTATACTCATTTTAGGGAAACACATTTATACTCAGTATGTATTTAATTGAAGGTTGATAGATGGAATCAACTGATTACTTAATTGAAGGATTAAAGCATCTGTAGAGATTATATCATTTCATAATATTTTAGTATTTCATTATTTCATTTTGGTTTTATAATTCAGAGCATAGGTTGAGCTTAATCTAGACAAGTTCAAAATAAAAACTAGATTGTATTAGAGAAAGATTAAACATAAAACTATAGATTGTATTACGGATGGATTTTATCAAAAACATACAACGCCAGACTAGACGAAATTGGTTCCTATAGGTTAGACTGAAAGGATCTTAGGAAAGATGAGGAAGAACTTCCAGAATTATCTGAGCTTGAGGGAAGAGAAGTTTCTTTTGTTTGAGTCATTGCAAGCTTCTTGTGTTTTATTATTTCTTCTGAGATCTATTCATGGAACTCGTTCCAGACATTTCTTACTTCCATAGAGTTTGCACAAGAACTAGAGACATTGACAAGGGTTTGAATCCTTAAGAATGTGTTGTCCAGATAGGTTTATATGATTTTAAGAGCAGGCATGCTTGTTAGCAATTCTTTAGCGTGACTTTTATAGAGAAAGATTCTCACACTTTCAAGAACTTAAGATTTTCATTTAATAATTTGGAAATACATAGTTCAAGAATTAAAGTGACAGACAGAAACTTAAATCCTAGTTCTTATAGATTTGAAAAATCCATAGGAGAGCATTCTTCGGTTGTCCCAACATGTTCTAATTTAGCAATCACCTCTAGAGTCTCTAGGATACGAGATATGACCCTTCCATAAGGAATACTAAAAGAGAGATTGTCTTTAGATAGAAGAATTTGTTCTTTTAAGTGATTGAACATAATTGATGTAAGGTTAATTCTTCTTCTGTAGACGAGGAGGAAGATGAATAGCCTATCAGAATAAGTAAGAAATTTTCCTCCGATATCCCTAGGTAGAAGATTCTTCTCCATTATTCTGTGCCATACTTTTGGTGAGGGTTTGAGTGTGGAGACACAATTGGAAGCACCGTTTCCATTGTGAATGTTACATATGATATCGTTGAAGATGGTCCTTTCCTTGTAGTCTTCAAGGGTGTCACCACTTTCATTGCACTTTATCGCCTGAGCAATGATAGAAGGATTGATTACAACATGGATTCCGAAGACGGTTGACTTAATGATACACTGGTTGTGTGCATTAGAAAACACGTCTGCATTTACCCAGAATTCTTTGACACAATCTAGGTAGATGATACCAGGAAGCATGTTAAGATACCCATTCCAATTTTGACACAGGAGTTCAAAGGAGGTTCTTAATAATCCAAGATCTTTGAGAGAGTTGTGATTAAATTAGGATTCTTTAAGGACAATCAACTCAGAGTGATTTACTCTGCTAGCTAAGGTTTGTGAGTTAGAAATTTATAGAACTGATACACAGGGTGTGAGTGAGAGGAAATGCTAACAGGAGAATGAGATAGAGAAAGGTATCTCGTGTTTTAAATAGACCAATTACAAGTGAGCTTTAATGAATGCATGTGATTTTAAATGATAGGTTTGTATTTTCAATGTATTTGACGATCAAATGGTACTGAGTCTAACCGTTGTTATTGCCCATATTTCATTCATTTAGAGGGACTGAGATACTCCCTAATAATTTAACAGTAGAGTGGCTTTTCATTTATTATGCGTATTTCACGAGATTTGAAAGGCTGAGAAATTTCTAGTAAGAAATAAGGGAGAAGCCATTTGTACGCAATTTTCTAGATGAGATGAATTAATGAGTGTCATTTAATTCTGCCACTAAAAAATTCAAGATAGGTTGAGTTTAACTGGAGGGACTCTATGAGAGAGAGTTGGGTTCTGGTAGGAGTGCTAGTTGGAGTTTATCTACGGGTTGTAGGATTTGACTAGACACTGAGTAATGTGATGGGTAGAGTCTTTTATCTGTGACTGGTCTTAAATTTTTACTAATCAGAGGACATGTGTAAACAGATACACGGGAGGACAAAAAGGTTTTCTTAGGAGTTTGTTTCAAGAAAATAAGAATAGATTTTAGTTTTGATTATCAAGAAAGGTAAGTGGAGGCATGATAGTGGATGGACAAAGAGGCTTAGAGTTTTAGGGTTTTGAGTATAGGAGTATGAAAGGAAGACGTGACTTTATAGAGTACGTGTGTAGATTGAATTATGCCTAGTCTAGGGAAGATATAGGACAATTCAAAAGATTTTAGTAAGATCTTATTAAGTTGTCAGAGATATGTTGTGGTTTCAAAAGATTCGCAATTATTATTGTATTCTTTTGCATGTAGTTTTTGTTAAAGGGTTTTCTTGTATTTAACAATTTCTTTCATCTATGCTTAACAGATTTTCTATTGGTTGAATATTTCCCTAAAGAAACATGTAAGAATTCCTAAATAATTACCTAGTAAAACATGCTATGATAAATTTGAAAGAATTCTAACTAAGGCATCTCATGAGTTTAACAGATTATTAGTGACAAGAAAAGTGTACCTTAGATTTTTCAGACTTAACTGAGTGCTTTTTGTCTTGACTTTGGTCTTCATTCTGATGATTTTTGAAATCTTCGTATTTTTACATGAGTGTATTCTTCTGAGCTTTTGATCAACTTCTTTCAGACTTGGCTTGCTTCTGAGAGAGAGTTGAAGGTTCCGAGATTCTTTAAGATACGCCTTAGGGATGCTTAACCTCTTTGAAGAAAATCTTTTAGCTAAAAATTTTCATGAAATTATTCCTTTCAGACTCCTGGATCTTTGAACATCTTTCTGATTCTGCCTATTTCCAAGTAAGCTGCAGATGTTTCTTGGGTTCTTCAAGATAAGCTTGTCTTCTGACTTCTGAAGAGAATATTTTCTTGGAAAGTGATCCTAGTTGGATTATAGCTTTCTCTCTCTTTTCCTGTTCAACCTTGTCCTTCAGTTCTCCAGGTTATAATAATCGAGATTAAGACTTAGCATGATCAGAGTGACCACTTTATCTGAACTCAGCCAATTACATGCAATCCTTTTTGTAAGGCGATGTAATGAATGTTCTGAAAGAAAAATTGACACTCATATGCGTGGGAGCAGTACGGAGTGAACAGTAAATTCTATTTGATGACCCCATTCATAGACAACAGATTACATCTATTTTTGACTCTTTATCACTTCTCATTTCCTTGATCCAAGAACCTGTTTAGTTCCGATACAGTTCCTAAGATATGGATCTGAATCTTAAACGATAAACTTTGAGAATTGGTTGAGTTCTCCTTTCATAGCCCGAATTCAGTTTGCGTCTGTGAGAGTTTCTTTTCTTTGAAAGATGATTGATTTCACCAGTTCGGTGAGAACCTTTGAGAGGTTATACGAGGAGGAATTATCATATCAGCATCTGACTTGTTCCTCAAGGTTGTTTCAGAACTTGTTCAGAACCAAAACATCATCATGCCCAATGTGTACATCACTATACATGATTTGCATGAACCTCTTGTTCTTACAATGATGATCAACTTATTTGGGGTTGTTCACACATATCTATGAGTTGACGAACATCATTAACGTCATCTTAGTTGGAGAACCTAGATACCTAAAATGATAGCATCTGATTTCATAGCACAAGTGGTTCTGAGAACACTTGATCTGTTGAAAATCAGATTATCAACATTTGATCTTTACTAGGATGATTTCAGGTTGTTGGAGCTTGATCACTGAACCAGTTAAGATCTTAAGAGTCCGTTCGGAATTAAGTAATTACTGAATCTTTGGGATTCAGTTCTCCATTGAATCTTTTGATCATTCCAGATTCTGACATTGAATCATTTCTAATAATTTGAATTTTTCAGATTCTGAGGTTAACAGATTTATTTCTGAAATTCAAAGTCTTAGAACAACAATCTTCCTTCTTTACATGAAGAGATCCAGAATGAGTTTTTTTAAACGAGAAAGTCAAGGGTGGACCTAATCCGTTTCTTGAAAACATCTCAAAAACACATAAAGAATTAATCTTCAGCAAACAAGATTTCTTGCTTTCTGATGATTCATCTTTTAATCATATACGTGGTTTTATCCACACGTATTTTCCAGAATGAGCATTCAACAGATACTGCTTTTCATCTGATGAATTTATCTTATCAACTGATTCTTCAATCTTTAGTGAGGCTTCATCTAGAATCAGTGAATTGTTCACGAAGTAATCAGATTGATTACAATTTTGTACACAGTTAACTGCCGAACTGTTATAGAAATTGTAAGTGGATTTCAATCTCACCAAGAGTACTTCTACGCACCACATCTGGATCTTTTCTAACACTGTTAAGTGTTTGATGTAAATCAATAACAGAACTGGAGCTTTGATACCAATTGAAGGTGCGAGAAAGACACAAGAAAGGGGGGTTTGAATTGTGTATTTACTCTTTTTGTAACTTTTCGCATCTTGTTAATTTGACGCTCAAGAACCTTCGATGTTCGTTGAGAGATTCTGATCTATTAACTATAGAGTATGAGAACCATATAGGTTCTAATCATAAGATACGATACTCAGAACTTGCAGTGCGGAAGCTAATCAGAGATAGGCTGCAAGGTTCTGACTTTCCCTAATATGAGGTTCTTATATTCAATGCAGAAACATAAATAGAGATACTAAGCAAGAGAGTAAAGGACACACGATATATCCTGGTTCACCACCCGGGCTAATCCAGTCCACCCTCCTCAGGTGATTTCGCCTTGAACACAAGGACTTAATCCACTATAACCAAAACATGATTACACTTGCACGGGCAACAACCGGTGACTAACCACTTCCACAGCCGCACTGTGACTAACAACCCAATGAACCGTTCAGGGATCCAACAGGATATAACGTTCATTGACCGAGCAGACCCACTGCTGGGATTTCACAGCTAGTCGTTCAGGGATTCATCACAATGAATATAACACTACTGACCATATTTCAGGATTTTCCAAAATGACCCTCAGCCATTGTCATCTCAAGTATCTGATCACCACGTGATCTACTCAAGGGCCTCAACTCATAGCTGAACTGTTTAGGGATCCCATCAGGATATAACGTTCACTTGAGGAGTCTCAATTCATTTAGTTGAATTGGCAAACTGGAGATTACAAATTATGCTTCTTAATAAGCAAGTTTCTCCTAGGTTTAAGTACAAAGAACACACACATGTGTTCAAGCAAGTTTTGAGCAACCAGCTCCTTGCTTTCCTAAGAAACTACAAAGATGTATTTGATATTATGATTGTAAACATCTTGTAGATCTTCTTCTTCTTCATCTTCTGGTTGAGCAAGCTTTGAGCAGCAACTCCTTGCTTCAGATCTTCAATGTAGCTTTGACGAGAAGGTATGTTGATGACTTGACTGATCTTCAATGTTGTCTTCTTCATCAACAGCTTCTATTTGATTATTGTTGTTGTGTTGATTTGTTCTTTGGAAATTCAACAATAATTTCCATGAGTGAAATAATGACAGCTTTGAATATTCTAAGTGTTACAACGAGAACTCGTCGTTGTTGCTATCTTCACACAATGACTTGGTCAGTTTTGTAGATGAACATTCAGTTCGTAATTCTACAAGTGATCGACACATCAGAAGCGAAAACTCTTTCCATTAAATATCCAGTAGAAATATAGCCGTTAGAGAATACTGTTGGCTGTTTGGAA
Source organism: Lathyrus tuberosus (assembly GCA_022829125.1). Taxonomy (NCBI): domain Eukaryota; kingdom Viridiplantae; phylum Streptophyta; class Magnoliopsida; order Fabales; family Fabaceae; genus Lathyrus; species Lathyrus tuberosus. Next base: position 4,414,375 of record JALAZF010000183.1, read on the forward strand.
AGGAGACATTGTGATATTATGAGTTGTACTGACACGTCTTCTTTTTGCAGAGGAGGAAGTGACCAGACATCTTTTCTCGGGCAGTGTGTACATTTAACTCACAATGGTAATATTTAGACTTCGAAACTTCAGTGGCTTCTAATGTTAATTTGATGAAGCATGAGTGGAGTCTTTATAGCAGAATATATGATACTTCAAGTCTTCCATTAATTGAAGAAGTCCATTAGGAATCAGTCTTCAGAACTTTAGCACTTGGTCTTTAAGAGCGTTATCCTTTTTCTGCTTTAAGCCTTCCGAATCTTCAGAGCCTGTCTTCAGAACTTCTTGTTTGAAACCTTGATCTGCAGAACTCGTCAGTCTTCAGATTCTTTCTGCACTTAGTCTTCAGCGCCTTCAGCCATCAGAACTTCAAGTCATAGGAGTCTTCAGAACTTCGGTTCTTTCTGAGTGTACTTCTTTAGAAGCTTCGCTATCTTCAGAATCTTAATCACTTTCAGAGAGCATTCTTGGCAAGCTTCGCTATCTTCACACAGCACACGTTAGACCATAAAATGGTTCTTTCACAAATACTTATTGTTATCATCAAAACATAGATTGACTTGTAGAGACAATTCTTGCTCTCACAGTTGAAACTGTACCTTATCAACTAAGGATCTCCGATGATACCAAAGCAGTATCTAAACAAATGAGATTCTTTGGGTGGTCGAAGCAACACCTTATCAACTAAGGCTCTCCTTGATACCAAAGTAGTATCTTTTCCAAAACATGAGATTCTTTGGGTGGTCGAAGCAGTACTATATCAACTAAGGCTCTTCGATGATACCAAACAGTATCCCAACAAACGATATTCTTCGGGTGGTCGAAGCAGCACCTTATCAACTAAGGCTCTCCGATGATACCAAAGCGGTATCTCAACAAACGAGATTCTTGGGGTGGTTGAAGCAACACTTTATCAACTAAGGCTCTCCGATGATACCAAAGCAGTATCTCTGAACAAACGAGATTCTTTGGTTGCTCGAAGCAGCACCTTATCAACTAAGGCTCTTCGATGATACCAAAGTCGTATCTCAACAAACGAGATTCTTGGGGTGGTCAAAGCAACACCTTATAAACTAAGGCTCTCCAATGAGGCAAAGGCAGTATCTCGACAAACGAGATTATTTGGGTTGTCAAAGCAGTACCTTATAAACTAAGTCTCTCCGATGATACCAAATTAGTATCTCATCAAACGATGTTCTTCGGCTGATCGAAGCAGCACGTTGTAAACTAAGGCTCTCTGATGATACCAAAATAGTATCTCAACAAATGATATTCTTCGGGTGGTCGAAGTAGAACCTTATAAACTAAGCCTCTCCGATGATACCAAAGCAGTATGTCAACAAAAGCGATTCTTCAGGTGGTCGAAGCAGCACCTTATAAACTAAGGCTCTCTTATGATACCAAAGCAGTATCTCAACAAACGAGATTCTTTGGGTGATTGAAGCAGTACCTAATAAACTAAGGCTCTTTGATAATACCAAAGCAGTATCTTAACAAACAAGATTCTACGGGTGGTCGAAGCAGCAGCTTATAAACTAAGGCTCTCCGATTATACCAAAGCAGTATCTCAACAAACGAGATTCTTTAAGTGGTCGAAGAAGAACCTTATCAACTAAGGCTCTCCGACGATACCAAAGCATTATCTCAAAAAACGAGATTCTTCTGGTAGTCAAAGCAGCACCTTATCAACTAAGGTTCTCCATTGATAACAAAGCAATATCTCAACAAATGAGATTCTTCGGGAGGTCGAAGCAGCACCTTATAAATTAAGGTTCTCCGATGATACCAAAGCAGTATCTCAACAAACGAGATTCTTCTGGTGGTAGAAGAAGCACCTTATATACTAAGGCTCTCTGGTGATACCAAAGCAGTATCACAACAAATGAGATTCTTCGGGTGGTTGAAGCAGTACCTTATAAACTAAGGCTCTCCGATGATACCAAAGCAGTATCTCAACAAGCGAGATTCTTCGAGTGGTTTAAGCAGCACCTTATCAACTAAGGCTATCAGATGATACCAAAGAAGTATCTCAACAAACGAGATTCTTCGGGTTGTCGAAGCAGCACCTTATCAACTAAGGCTCTCCGATGATACCAAAGCAGTATCTCAACAAACGAGATTCTTCGGGTAGTTGAAGCAACACCTTATTAACTAAGGTTCTTCGATGATACCAAAGGAGTATCTCCGAACAAACGAGATTCTTTGGTTGCTCGAAGCAGCACTTTATCAACCAAGGCTTTTTGATGATACCAAAGCATTATCTCAAAAAATGAGATTCTTCGGGTGGTCGAAGCAGCACCTTATCAACTTAGGTTCTCTGCTGATACCAATGTAATGTCTCAACAAACGAGATTCTTAGGGTGGTCGAAGCAGCACCTTATAAACTAAGGATCTTCGATGATACCAAAGGAGTATCTCAACAAACGAGATTCTTCGGGTGGTCGAAGCAGTACCTTATAAACTAAGGTTCTCCGATGATACCAAAGCAAGATCTCAACAAACGAGATTCTTCGGTGGTCGAAGCAGCACCTTATCAACTAAGTCTCTCCGAAGATACATAAGCAGTATATCAACAAACAAGGATCTTTGAGTGGTCGAAACTGTACCTTATCAACTAAGGCCCTCCGATGATACCAAAGCAGTATCTCACCAAACGAGATTCTTCGGGTGGTCGAAGTAGCAGCTATTCAACTAAGGCTCTCCTTGATACCAAAGTAGTATCTTTGCCAAAACATGATATTATTTGGGTGGCCGAAGCATTACTATATCAACTAAGGCTCTTCGATGATACCAAACAGTATCCCAACAAACGATATTCTTCGGGTGGTCGAAGCAGCACCTTATCAACTAAGGCTCTCCGATGATACCAAAGTGGTATCTCAACAAACGAGATTCTTGGGGTGTTGAAGCAACAACTTATCAACTAAGGCTCTCCGACGATAAAAAAAGCAGTATCTCTAAACAAACGAGATTCTTCGGTTGGTCGAAGCAGCACCTTATCAACTAAGGCTCTCCGACGATACCAAAGCATTATCTCAAAAAACGAGATTCTTCGGGTTGTCGAGGCAGCACCTTATAAACCAAGGCTCTCCGATGATACCAAAGTAGTATCTCATCAAACGAGGTTCTTCGGGTGATCGAAGTAGCACATTATAAACTAAGGCTCTCCGATGATACCAAAATACTATCTCAACAAACAAGATTCTTCGGGTGGTCGAAGCAGTACCTTATAAACTAAGGCTCTCCGATGATACAAAAGCAGTATCTCTACAAAAGAGATTCTTCAGGTGGTCGAAGCAGCACCTTATAAACTAAAGTTATCCGATGATACCAAAGCAGTATCTCAAAAAACGAGATTCTTCAAGTGGTCGAAGTAGCACCTTATCAACTAAGGCTCTCCGACGATACCAAAGCATTATCTCAAATAACGAGATTCTTCGGCTAGTCAAAGCTGCACCTTATCACCTAAGGTTCTCCCTTGATAACAAAGCAATATCTCAACAAACAAGATTTTTCGGGTGGTCGAAGCAGCACCTTATAAACTAAGGCTCTCCGATGGTACCAAAGCAGTATCTCAACAAACAATAATCTTCAGGAGGTCAACGCAACACCTTATAAATTAAAGTTCTCCGATGATACCCAAGCAGTATCTCAACAAACGAGATTCTTCAGGTGGTAGAAGAAGCACCTTATAAATTAAGGCTCTCCCACAATACCAAAGCAGTATCTCAACAAATGAGATTCTTCAGGTGGTTGAAGCAGTAACTTATAATCTAAGGCTCCCCGATGATACCAAAGCAGTATCTCAACAAACGAGATTCTTCGAGTGGTCGAAGCAGCACCTTATCAACAAAGGCTCTCTGACGATACCAAAGAAGTATCTCAATAAACGAGATTCTTCAGGTTGTTGAAGCTGCACCTTATCAACAAAAGCTCTCCAAAGCATTATCTTAACAAACAAGATTCAACGGGTGGTCAACGCAGCTCCCTATCAATTAAGGTTCTCCGCTGATACCAAAGGAGTATCTCAACAAACGAGATTCTTCGGGTGGTCGAAGTAACATCTTATAAACTAAGGCACTCCGATGATACCGAAGCAGTATCTCAACAAACGAGATTCTTCGGTTGGTCGAAGCAGTACCTTATAAATTAAGGTTCTCCGATGACACCAAAGTAGTATTTCAACAAACGGGATTCTTCGGGTGGTTGAAAAATCACCTTATCAACTAAGGCTCTCCGATGATACCTAAGGAGTATCTCAAAAAACGAGATTCTTCTGGTGATCGAAGTAGTACTTTATAATCTAAGGCTCTCCGATGATACCAAAGTTGTATCTCAACAAACGGGATTCTTCGGGTGTTCAAAGCAGCACGTTATCAACTAAAGCTCTCTGTGATACCAAAGTAGTGTCTTTGCCAAACGATGAAATTTTTGGGTGGTCGAAGTAGCACCTTATCAACTAAGGCTCTTCGATGATACCAAAGCAGTATCCCAAAAAACCAAATTTTCGGGTGGTCGAAGCAGCACCTTATCAACTAAGGCTCATCGATGTTACCAAAGTAATATCTCAATAAACGAGGTTCTTCGAGTGGTCGAAGCAGCACCTTATCAACTAAGACTTTCCGATGATACCAAAGCAGTATCTCATCAAACAAGATTCTTCGGGTGGTCGAAGTAGCACCTTATAAACTAAGGCTCTTCGATAATACCAAAGTGGTCTCTCATCAAACTTGATTCTTCGGGTGATCGAAGCAGCACGTTATAAACTAAGGCTCTCCGATGATACCAAAATCGTATCTCAATAAACGAGATTCTTCGGGTGGTCGAAGCAGCACCTTATAAACTAAGGCTTCCGATGATACCCAAGCAGTATCACAATAAAAGAGATTCTTTATGTGGTCGAAGCTTTACCTTATAAACTAAGGCTATTCGATGATACCAAAGCAGTATCTCAATAAACGAGATTCTTTGGGTGGTCGAAGCAGCACCTTATAAACTAAGGCTCACCGATGATATCAAAGCAGTATCTCAACAAACAAGATTATTCGGGTGGTCGAAGTAGTACCTTATGAACTAAGGCTCTCCGATGATACCAAAGTAGTATATAACCAAAGGATAATCTTCAGGTGGTCGACGCAACATCTTTTTAACTAAGGCTCTCTGACGATACCAAAGCATTATCTCAACAAACGAGATTCTTCAGGTGGTCAAAGCAGCACCTTATCAACTAAGGTTCTCAGCTGGTACCAAAGCAGTATCTCAACAAACGAGATTCTTTGGTTGGTCGAAGTAGTACCTTGTAAATTAAGGTTCTTTGATGATACCAAAATTGTATCTCAACAAACGAGATACTTCGGGTGGCCGAAGCAGCACCTTATAAACTCAGGCTCTCCAATGATACCAAAACAGTATCTCAATAAACGAGATTCTTTGGGTGGTCGAAGCAGCACCTTATTAACTAAGGCTCTTCGATGATACCAAAGCAGTATCTCAACAGACGAGATTCTTCGGGTGGTCGAAAAAGCACTTGTCAACTAAGGATCTCCGATGATACCAAAGCAGTATCTCAACAAATAAGATTATTCGAGTGGTCGAAGTAGCAACATTTCAACTAAGGCTCTCTGATGATACCAAATAAGTATCTCAACAAATGAGATTCTTCAGGCGGTCGATGCACCACCTTATCAACCATGGCTCTCTGATGATACCAAACGAGTATCTCAACAAACGAGATTCTTCGGGTGGTCGAAGCAGAACCTTATAAACTATGGCTCTCCGATTATACCAAAATAGTATCTCAATGAACGATATTCTTCCGGTGGTCAAAGCAGCACCTTATAAACTAAGGCTCTCCGATGATACCAAAGCGGTATCTCAACAAACGAGATTCTTCAGGTGGTCGAAGCAGTACCTTATAAACTGCGGCTCTCTGACGATACCAAAGCAGTATCTCAACAAACGAGATTCTTCAGGTGGTCGAAGCAGAACCTTATCAACTAAAGCTCTCCGACGATACCAAAGTATTATCTCAACAAACGAGATTCTTAGGGAGGTCAAAGCAGCACCTTATCAACTTAGGTTCTCCGTTTATACCAAAGCAGTATCTCAACAAACGAGATTCTTCGTGTGGATGAAGCAGCACCTTATAAACTAAGGCTCTTCGATGATACCAAGGCAGTATCTCAACAAACGAGATTCTTCGGGTGTTCGAAGCAGCACCTTATAAATTTTGGTTCTCCGATGATACCAAAGCAGTATCTCAACAAACGAGATTCTTCGGGTGGTGGAAGCTGCACCTTATCAACTAAGGCTCTCAGAAGATACCAAAGCAGTATCTCAATAAACGAGATTCTTCGGGTGGTCGAAGCAGCACCTTATAAACTAAGGCTCTACGATGATACCAAAGCAGTATCTCAACAAACGAGATTCTTCGGGTGGTCGAAGCAGTACCTTATAAATTAAGGTTCTCCGATGACACCAAAGTAGTATCTCGACAAACGGGATTCTTCGGGTGGTTGAAGAATCACCTTATCATCTAAGGCTCTCCGATGATACCTAAGGAGTATCTCAACAAAGGAGATTCTTCGGGTGGTCGAAGTAGTACCTTATAAACTAAGGCTCTCCGATTATACCAAAGCAGTATCTAAACAAACGAGATTCTTCAGGTGTTCAAAAGAGCACATTATCAACTAAGGCTCTCCGTGATACCAAAGTAGTGTCTTTGCCAAAAGATGAGATTTTTGGGTGGTCGAAGCAGCACCTTATCATCTAAGGCTCTCCGATGATACCAAAGCAGTATCCCAACAAACCAGATTTTTGGGTGGTCGAAGCAGCACCTTATCTACTAAGGCTCACTGATGATACCACAGCAATATCTCAATAAACGAGGTTCTTCGGGTGGTCGAAGCAGCACCTTATCAACTAAGACTTTCCGATGCTACCAAAGCAGTATCTCAACAAACAAGATTCTTCGGGTTTTTGAAGTAGCACCTTATAAACTAAGGCTCTTCGATTATACCAAAGTTATCTCTCATCAAACCTGATTCTTCGGGTGATCGAAGCAGCACGTTATAAACTAAGGCTCTCCGATGATACCAAAATCGTATCTCAACAAACGAGAATCTTCGGGTGGTCAAAGCAGCACCTTATAAACTAAGGCTTCTGATGATACCAAAGCAGTATCTCAATAAACAAGATTCTTCGTGTGATCGAAGCAGCACCTTATAAACTAAGGCTATTTGATGATACCAAAGTAGTATCTCAACAAACAAGATTCTTCGGGTGGTCGAAGCAGCACCTTGTAAACTAAGGCTCACCGATGATATCAAAGCAGTATCTCAACAAACTAGATTATTCGGGTGGTCAAAGTAGCACCTTATAGACTAAGGCCGATGATACCAAAGTAGTATATAACCAAACGAGATTCTTCAGGTGGTCGAAGCAGCACCTTTTTAACTAAGGCTCTCCGACAATACCAAAGCATTATCTCAACAAACGAGATTCTTCGGGTGGTCAAAGCAGCACCTTATCAACTAAGGTTCTCCGCTGATACCAAAGCAGCATATCAAAAACGAGATTCTTCGGGTGGTCGAAGCAGCACCTTATAAATTAAGGTCTCTGATGATACCAAAATTGTATCTCAACAAACGAGATTCTACGGGTGGCCGAAGCAGCACCTTATAAACTCAGGCTCTTTGTTACGGCGAGAATCGGATAACTAGCTATTAATTAACTTGCATCGCAAAACTTTGAAGTTCACCACCGACTTTGATTTATCCAAAGGAAAGGTTCAAGATCGAGAAAACCTAAAGAGGGGAGATCTAAGGTTCGGGGGTTGGTTATACTAAGGGAAGGTATTAGCACCCTTAATATCTGTAGTATTCTACAGGAACCTCTTGTTTATGTTTGTGTTATATTATGTTTGATTGCTTAAAGAATATCTGCTAAAGGGTAAAGGTAAAGACCTAGGGGTATGTACACTAAGTTTGCTCGCCCAGACGTCGCATCTTGTGCCTACGTATCTGACTAAAGAATAAGAGCAACCGTAGTTCACCTAACTAAGGGTAAAGGAGGAATCATTGACTATGGCCAAAGTTCCAAGGGGAAATGAGTGTGAGCTCATTTAGAGTTTTAAGAAACTCTCTAAGTCTAAGTTATGATGGGGAGAAGTGAATTCTCATGATAGTGAGAATCACATAGAGTTCAAAACTCTAACCTATTGCTAAGTTATGATTCAATGGCTCTTATGAGGCCAAGAAAAGGGAAAGGCTCTTATGAGGCCAAGGTGGGATGATTTGTTTATTGACTTATGAGTCAACTTATGAGGACTTTCCTTTGGAATGGTATTGAGGAAGTGTCAAATGAAATAGGCAACCACAATCATAACAAGAACAAAGAGGGTCATCTACAAGACTTTATCAGAAAATATGTACAAGTCCCACCAAAGGGGGAAATGAAGTATTCAAAGAAATTAAAAATTGAAATGAAATAGAAATAGTCTCATCTTAATCATGATTTAATCAAGAAATCGATAATCAATGATTCTTGACTTTCATCGACTAAAAAGTGAATAAAACTGAAATAAAGAGAAAATGGTCTCATATTGATCAAAGTTTTATCACTTTAATGAGATTAACCAAACCATGAAGTTTGTTATATCATCGACCCAAAGTAAAGAAAAATGGAATCGAAATGAAAATAAAGTTGGTCTCGTCTTAATCAAGATTTAAATCGATAAATCGATAATCTTAGATTTTTGACTTTCATCGACCAAAACTAAAAAATGGAATCGAAATGAAAATAAAAGTTGGTCTCATCTAAATCAAGATTTAATCGAGAAATCGATAATCTTTTAATGAGACTTTCATTGACCAACACAAATAAAAATAAAAATGTGGCCTCATATTTATCAAGACTTTTAGTGATTTAAAATAAATCCACCAAGTCATGATTCTTTATATATCATTGGCCCATAATAATGAAAAAACAATAAAATGAGAAATAAAATTGAAATTAATGTGAGTTATTAGAATCAAACAACCTACCGATTTAAAAGGTTCACATCATCTTTTTTAAGAACTTCTAAAACCTAAAAGAGAAACAAAACATAAGAGGATATTAAATTCCTTTAAAACAAGTAAGAAACAGTGAAGAGTGAATGGATCATTTGGGTGTGTGTTTGGATTTCTTCGGGCTACAAAAGCCCAGCCGTGTGGAAAATAAGAGAAACCAAATAATGACATGGCTTTAATAACATAAAGGGTGGTGCGAAGAACAACTTGGGTCTCTGAAGACCCAACAAGCCCATACGGATCACGCTAGTCCAAGGTCAGGTTCCAGGTAACAAAAATCAGCTTTTAATGAAAACAAAAAAACGAAAAGTGGAATCAACTCTCATGTCAAAACACATCACCATCCTTCAGCAAAAGAAAAAAAAAGTTTCCCCTTTTAAAAAAAACTGAGTCAAAATAAAGTCAAAACCAAACTTTCCTCTCTTAAATTGAAAACAAAACGTGAAATGATCAAGCATCACATCAAGCTTTCAACAGGTCATGAAGATTAACATCTCCGACCTTCTTTGCTCAGCTTCATCCCCTCCGGTCCGTTTGCGTTTCAAGTTCGTTCACGGATTAGATCACGGTTTCAGGTTCGGAAAAAAAGGTCTGTGCGATTTCCCCTTCTTCTTTCCTCTTTTGCTTGTTGATTCTAGTTTCTAGATCTATTTATGGTTTGGAATGATTTGTGGGTGAAGTTATGGAAGAGAAGGTTTGAAGTTATTGAAGAAGGTTGTTCACTAAGGGATGAGCCAAGGAGAAAAGGTTGAGCTGTTTGGTTCGTGGAAGGAGGTAGGTGGAAGGATTGAAGGAGATTTTGATTGTGATTTGGTGAACGAAGGTTCTGAGCTGTTTGATGAAGAAGATTGGAGAGGTGGGAATTGTTACTGGTTTGCAGTGAGGAAGAAGGTTAAATGAAGATGGTTTTTTTGGGAGAAGAAGATTCACGTAGCCAAAAAGATGAGGGAACGGTGGAATGGTTTGAGTATTGGGTTGTTCTGAGAGTTTATTATTGAAGAAAATCGATGGAGGTTTTGGAGATTTGGAATTGAGCTCCCCCCCAGAAACAAGGTTTCGTCCTCCATTTTGAATAGGTTTCTCCTCTTTCTTAATACTCACCAGTCTGTCCCTTTCTTGTGTGGTCATTTTCATTTTCAGGTTTTTGTTTGTTTTGTAACAGAGCTGAGTTATACGCATAGTGTAGGCTGAGTGTGCTTGTATGTTGCGTTTGGTGCTATTGTGGTTATGGTCTCCCTTCTGTTTTGTTGGAATGCGGGAGTCTAATTTGGTGAATGTTTACAGCGTATTGGTCAAGGTATCAGGGTTAAGTGATGCAGAGTTTTGTAGCAGACTGTACCACATGACATGGCAGGTTTTGCAAGTGTGTCATTGTCATTGTTGCCGTTGCCATTGTACCGTTGATGCTGATTAAGTTCTTGGCAAGTGAATGGGCTTATGAGTGTATAATGGGCCGATACAAACTTTCAAATCATGCGTATCGGATGGTGGTGTAACTTGGATCCACTTTTGAATGTTAAGTGCTTTTGTCCCTTTTTTTTTTAGTTTTGCTATTTGTGATTTTTTTATAAAATTAGGACCAAAACTTAAATTAAATCTAAATCCAAATTAAAATTGAACTAAATTAGAAAAGTATTTAAATTAACTTAACTAAAATTAAACTAAAGAATAAAATCTAAATTAAAATTAAAATTAAATAAGATTTAAAATATAAACTAAATTAAAAAAAAAATTAAACTAGATTAATTCTAAGTAATTTAAAATAAATATTTAGGTAAATATATAAATAAATATGGTCAAGAATGTCATGGAAAAATGGCCGATTTAAAATGATATGCAAACGATCATAATATCTAAGGGTAAAATTTGGGGTACAACAGTTGCCCCTATTTAAATATCTTCACCGGATGGCATGAGAGATGAAAATTCTCATGAAATCATGGTGAAAGATATTTAAATATAGATAACCGAAAATTTTGCCCTTAGATGCAATGATCATGCAATGCTATGGACTAAACTAATCTATAATGCTGACATGCCATGAACTTCAGTATGATGATATGATGCCATGATAGTGTAAAAATGCAGACAAACAAGACACTAAAGGATAAAGAGCTACTAAACACAGGTGAGCTTCACTGGGGAAGGATAAAGGTTAGTATCCACGAGGAAGACTCAAAGGGGATATAGGCTGACCAACATAAAACAAGACTCACTGGGGAGACTCTAAGGCAACACTGGGGATGGAAAAATAAAGGGGGAAACCCTATAGATCCTCACTGGAGATAGGAGCCAGAGAGGTGTTCTCCACTGGGGAAAGATCCAGGGAGATGGACGACAGGTTCATATGTGACCGGACGACACTAGGGAAAAAAGACACATTCTTACTGGGCATGAAACCAGAAAGAAGACATGATCTCCACTGGAGGATCAATTTGAAATAAAAGGATAGACATCCTACAAAGATTTTCTGGGGATCTCTTATATTGAAGAGTTCAAACGGGATCTTCCAGAAAAGCCAGAAAAGACAGAGACAAACTGTGCGTGCGCCAAATGATGATCAATCACAAGGACTTTCAAAGAGACATTGATAATGACTGAACTTCTACTGGGAACCAGATTAAAGTGCCAACAAGGATTGGACTCAGAAGTGATATGTCAGTATACACCAATATGAGTTGGATAAGATACCAATTTGAGTTGGTTTTTAAATTTCAGTTTAGGTTCATATTTGACCTGAGTTCAAACAACGGGTTCACATCTGACTCGAAGTTTAGGTTCACATCTGACCTGGTTTCAAACAACGGGCTCACGATAACCTGAAGTTTATGTTCAAATCTGACCTGGATTCAAACAACGGGTTCACGATAACCTGAAGTTTAGGTTCACATCTGACCTGGTTTCAAACAACGGGTTCACGATAACCTGAAGTTTAGGTTCACATCTGACCTGGTTTCAAACAACGGGTTCACGATAACCTGAAGTTTAGGTTCACATCTGACCTGGTTTCAAACAATGTGTTCACAATAACCTGAAGTTTAGGTTCACATCTGACCTGGTTTCAAACAACGGGTTCACGATAACCTGAAGTTTAGGTTCACATCTGACCTGGTTTCAAACAACGTGTTCACGATAACCTGAAGTTTAGGTTCACATCTGACCTGGTTTCAAACAACGGGTTCACATCTGACTCGAAGTTTACATCGTCAACAATGGCTGACGGCAAGGAACAAAAACAGGGATCACATCATCAAGAAGTTTGATGGCAAAAAAACCAAAGCAGGGATCACATCATCAAGAAGCTTGATGGCAAGGAAATAATACATATCCGAGGGTATGAAACCTGAACTCGGAACACCTCATCAAATAGATTGACGACAAAGAAATAATACATATCCGAGGGTATAAAACCTGAACTCGGAACACCTCATCAAACAGATTGACGACAAGGAAATAATACATATCCGAGGGTATAAAACCTAAACTCGGAACACCTCATCAAACGAATTGACGGCAAGGAAATAAGGCATATCTGATTCACTTCATCAAAAGGTTTGACGGCAAGGAATAAAGCATATCTAATTCACTTCAATAAAAGGTTTGACGACAAGGAAATAATACATATCCGAGGGTACGAAACCTGAACTCGGAACACCTCATCAAATAGATTGACGGGAAGAGACAATAACATATCCGAAGGTACGAGACCTGAGCTCGGAACACCTCATCAAACAGATTGATGGGAAGAAACACCTCAAATAGGGATCACATCAAACAGGTTGATGGAAAGGAATAATAACATATCCGAAGGTACGAAACTTGAGCTCGGAACACCTCATCAAACAGATTAATGGCAAGGAAATAATACATATCCGAGGGTACAAAACCAGAGCTCGGAACACCTCGTCAAGCAGATTGGCGGCAAGGAATAATAACATATTCGAAGGTACAAAACCTAAGCTCGGAACACCTCATCAAACAGATTGATGGCAAGGAAATAATACATATCCGAGGGTACGAAACCTGAACTCGGAACACCTCATTAAATAGATTGACAGCAAGGAAACACCTCAAATAGGGATCACATCAAACAGGTTGATGGAAAGTGACTGATTAAAGGTAACACCATTGGTAACTTTAGAAGTATGAATAAAACCAAGGACGGATAAGCTTCTCGGGAAAGAGATTGCCACTTATTGTTATAGAGGTAATGATAGTAAAACAAGCTTCTCAAGGAGATTGCCACTTATTGTTGGGTATAAATTCCAAAGAGATGTTGATATTACAACACTGCTGGAGAAGTAATTGCCTTCAATGAGGGTCTACAAAAGATTCTTCCTGCGAGACACAGTGCAAAATAAATGCATGTTCAAGATGGGCTCAGAAACCACACCTGTCAGGGATCAAAGTTTAATCTAGAAACAAGCTAGAAAGAAACGGTCAAACAAGACTCCAATTGAGGGATAAACTCAAATGGGGACTTATCTTATCCACATGTGGAAAAGATAACTGAACCAACCATCATCCACGAGAATCAAACTCTGTGGGGAATTCAGAAAAGATGGGCACTTTATGCCTAGGGCTGACTTTCTATTGGAGTGAATAGACAAACCCAGTCACTTGGGGAGATAAACGCCAAAGTGAATCAAAGACAGGTAAACACCTGGAAGATAGCAAAATGCTAAGATGCTATGCATATGAGTGCTTATGCCATGCTTATGCTTATGCTGACAAAACAGACAAAAGGAAACGAGACTAGAGATGAAATAAACATCTCGACAAGGATACCTAGTCAAACTCATCAGATTGGGCCATTACTGGGGATGAATAAGTAGGATCATCAGATCTACTTCACTGGGGAAAAGAGTATTCCACTGGAGGTATAGCATCATGACTTCACTAGGATTGCCACCATGAGCTTGATTTCCTTACTGGAGGAGGAAGATCCATAGAGATTGGCCAAGCTCGACCGAAGTAAAAATTTACTGGGAAGCTGGCAAAGGATATCACAAGAACATGGTAATTCTACATCCTGACTTGTATGATGATCACCATAATAAACAACGGCTCTTGCAACAGGTAATCTTCAAATCTTCTATGCCCCAGATTACATGGTATGTTGGGAGAAGATACCAAGAGGATTTTATAGAAGAATCGACATACGAAATGCCTCAATATCTTCCAACTCTTAGATTCATGAATCTCGGCGTAACTGCCCCAGATTAACAACGTTTGCACGACAAAGTCTTTGAACTTGTTCTTCAGACTGGCTGATCTGTGAAAGAGATGCCCCAGACTGATTGGCCCTTTAGAGATTTGCCGAATCTCGCCTGACTGCTTCTGATTAACTGGTATGCGAGGATAAGTCATCAAAAGGATTTTACAGAAGAATTGGCAAACCAGGTGCTTCAATATCTTCAAACTTTTGAAAAGATTCATGAATCCTGACATAACTTCCCCATATTACTGTATTCGCAATACAAAGCCCTTAGACTGCTATAGTATGACTGGGAAACAAACTTGCCCCTTGTTGGTGGGTCTTTGGAGTCCTTGCCTTGAAACAAACTTGTCATAAGATGACCTCAAGAAGGCTTGCACCAATACGCTGAATTCGAAGAGCTTCTTCCCCTTGATTTAGTAGCTCTTGAGATGCTGGATCTATGGAGAGGATGTCCCAGACTGAGCCCTTTATCAAGTTAAATTCCCTAGCTGGATACATTGTTGGAATTTCTTTGATATTGAATCATTTTGCAAACAAGTATTGGTCATTAAAAATTGGCAATTTCAATGCAACATTCATGTAAGCTTTTGAAAACAAAGTTTATTTATGAAACACACACAGTGGAATGATTAAATAATCAACAACAAAGGTGGATCTAGCCATTTACGGAATGACAGATGAAGTGATCAACACACGTAATTAGCAAAGATTATTAGGAGTCAGGTTAATCAACCTTGCCGTAGTATGCCTTCAAAACAACCTTACCTCAATTAGGTCTTTTAAGGGTTGTAATGTGGCTTGGTTCACGGTTCATGAAACAAAGGATAAAGGCTCGAAGTTTATTTGTCCCCACCCAATCTTCGTGATGAACTCCAATCCTACACTCAGTTAACTTAGGCTATACATTTAGATTCCCATAGGCTGGAAATTGAACTGATGATAGTTGGTGATGATTAAGACACTTAGGGTAGTCATTACTCTCTTACAACATTTGATTATCCTTTATTGATGAGGTTTTGAGACCTCTTCTTGTCTTCACTGAGATTTTGAGACCTCTTCTTGTCTTTGCTGAGGTTTTGAGACATTTTCTTGTCTTCACTGAGATTTTGAGACCTCTTCTTGTCTTTGTTGAGGTTTTGAGACCTCTTTTGTCTTCTGAGGTTTTGAGACCTCGTCTTTTTATTGTCACTTGATTTGAGAGAGGTGACTTGGTGTCTTGCATGAAGCGCTTTGAATTCGAGTGCATAACCAAGTTAAACTGAGAACTACCCTACCCCAAGGTTGAGATTAAGGGTTTTTTTGTGTAAGGAAAGAAAACTCCTACTTCTAGGCTCGAAGGGTTAACGAGGGATTATCTTCCTTATTTCTACAGTGTTTGGGAATCGAAACAATGCCTTACATCCTCGGCAAGGTTTGATTGAAAGCATACCACAACAGTTATGGATATGATGCTTTCATCATCCTCCCTAAACTTTGCTTGAACAATAGTTTGGAAAAAAAATTGTCTGTTTTTTTTTTGTTTTGTTTTATGACAGTAAAAGAAAGAGGGTGAGTGAATACGAATGGACTTAATCAAAAGATGCATAAACACTTCATTAATCTTGCCAATTTGAAAAACAAAAGCTTATAAGTAAATACAAATTCAAACATGCAAAGAAAAATACAACAAAATGCTGAAACAGCCAAAAGATTGCCAGCTTCAGGGAACTAAGCTTTCCTTTCTTGATTTGCCAAGCTGAGATAAACATCTTCAGAGTTGTTTGTCGAGATCAGTCTGAGAATCATCTTCTCGTCCACTCTCAGTAGTTTCTTCCACTTCAGAGTCTGATGAATCCGCTTGATTAGGCGAAGGATTGTTGATTTGAATGCCTTGAGGCGTGAACGAGAACATATTGGAGTCAAGCAGAGTCTGAACCTTATCTCTGAGTACCTTACAGTCTTTAGTTGCATGCCCCTGTGCCCCAGCATGGTAGTCACATCGGGCGTTGGCGTCAAATCCTGTCGAATATGAAGAAGGCGCTGGATCTATCTCCTTTGGCACTATCAATCCACCTTTGATTAAATCTGGCAAGAACTGACTGTATGGTATTGGCAATGGAGTGAAATTCCTTTTTGGCTTTCTTAGCCTTTGTCGTGCATGCTGCCGCGCCTGATGGCGGTAGGGCTGTTGATAATGATGAGGTCTTCGATTTGGAGAAGAATATTGTCTCTGTGGAGAGGATAGTATCTGACGCTGAGACCCAAAAGATTGCTGACTCTGAACACTTGAGTTGCATGAACGCTAAGGCTGAAGTGTCGAAGATTCCCAAGTGGAATTACTTTCTTTCTCCCATTCTTCCTGAGAACTGACAATTGATTCACTCTCACTAGTTGGGACGTCCAGGGTGCCTTAGATTTTTCCACTCTTAAGACCACTCTCAATGCGCTCTCCAGCTTTTACCAAGTCAGAAAAGTTTGATGTTGTAATGCTAAACAACTTTTCTCGGTATGGACCTTGCAAAGTATCCACGAACCAGTCAACTAATTCCCTGTCCAAAAGTGGTGGTTGGACGCTAACTGCTACTTCTCTCCACCTCTGAGCATATGCTCTGAAGGATTCATTGTCTTCTTGAGATAAGTCTAGCAAATGCAGACGACTGAGAGCCAAGTCGAGATTGTAGTTGTATTGCTTCACAAAGGCATTGGATAGGTCTGACCATGATTGGATGTTGCGACTCTCTAGCTGCATGTACCAATTCAATGATGCCCCACTCAGACTGTCTTGGATACAGTGGAACATAAGTTTGTCGTTACGGACATGTGAAGTCATTCTTCTGCAAAACATCACCAAATGCTGCTTCGGACAGTTATCCCCTTTGTACTTCTCAAACTTTGGCGTCTTGAACTTAGGTGGTATCACAAGGTCAGGTACCAAACACATGTTCAAAGCATTCAGATCAGCAGAGTCACGACCCTTAAGTGCATCAAGCTTTTCTTCCAAGGCACGACATTTTCCCATAATCTCAGCATATCATGGATCCTTGATTTTCACCACAGGGACTAACTCTTGGGAATCTGGCTCAGGGAACGCGAAGCTACAGTATTCCACGGCATCAACAGAAGAGGAATGTCCATCTTGGACAATGGCACGCTCTTGTATAACCTGATTCTCAACAGGAATCCGTACATGTTGAGCTTGGGCAACATCGTTAACAAAAGTTCTTTGAATGCTGTCATCTTTCTTTGCCAAGGCTGTCACAATCTGATCCAACTGGTTTCTCAACATGTCAAAATCTGCTTTGGTCACAAACTGGTTCTGCTCTTCTGAGTTCATGGTCCTTCAAAAGCTACTTCAAGTCCAATGATGGCTTCGGGAAGTCAAGTGCTGGGTTGCAGACAAAGGATATATGAGACTCAAGGCTAAGAAATGCAAATGCCATGGCATGCGCATGCAATGCTAATGCGATCCAAATGGTTTCAAGGAACTCAAAGGTGAGTTGCAAACATTTTGGGAAACTGAAGTGTTTTGTTTCAAAATCCATGATCTTTATTGATTTTTACAAAGGAAAAGGCACTTGAATTCCTTGAAACTGAAAGGCTGTCATGAATGGACGAATGTATGCACAAACACACATATACAGATATTCGCATATTCACACATATGTACAGGGAAACAAATGAGGGCCTAGGTTTGAAGATCAAGAGCATGGAGCCATGGTCTACCCATCCCAAACGGTGTGTACTATGGGTTTTCATCTGCAGAACAGTGTTCTAAAAAGTTCCCAGAGTCGGCAATCCATCTTTCGAATATTATCGACTTCCCAAATGACTCGGTAATCAATAATATTCTCAAGAGAATCTTGTCTGAGTGTAGTATCGCGTGACAACCATTTCAGAAATAGACTCCATCATGGTCACCGCACTACATCCTAAAAAGGCTTAAGTGGGGTTTGGAAATAACTACGGTTCTCAGTATCGATGGCTCCTACGTTGAGAGTAGCACGTTTTCACGAATAGACTCTCTCAACATGACTAAACTTCCAAGAGGGCCTAAACTGAGTGATGGTGTCTCAAGTCAACTTTTTCAGGAATCGACTCCCTCAAAACCTCTTTGAATATACCATCGTCCTATCATAAGTGCTCTCAAGTCCGGGTTAGGACTTATCTCACCACTCAAAGGTAGCACCCTGCACACAGAAGATCCCAAGCAAAACAGGTATACAGATATATACAGATATGTACAAGTATAGCAAACAAACATAAATAATATAAACAAAACAAGGTGGGCTTAACCCTCAAAAATAAATTCATCTCCCCAGTGAAGTCGCCATTTCTGTTGCGGTGAGAATCAAATAACAAGCTATTAATTAACTTGAATCGCAAAACTTTGAAGTTCACCACCGAATTTGATTTATCCAAAGGAAAGGTTCAAGATCGAGAAAACCTAAAGGGGGAAGATCTAAGGTTCGGGGGTTGGTTATACTAAGGGAAGGTATTAGCACCCTTAATATCTGTAGTATTCTACAGGAACCTCTTGTTTATGTTTGTGTTATATTATGTTTTATTGCTTAAAGAATATCTGCTAAAGGGTAAAGGTAAAGACCTATGGGTATGTACACTAAGTTTGCTCACCCAGACGTCGCATCTTGTGCCTACGTATCTGACTAAAGAATCAGAGCAACCGTAGTTCACCTAACTAAGGGTGAAGGAGGAATCATTGACTATGGCCAAAGTTCCAAGGGGAAATGAGTGTGAGCTCATTTAGAGTTTTAAAAAACTCTCTAAGTCTAAGTTATGATGGGGTGAAGTGAATTCTCATGATGGTGAGAATCACATAGAGGTCAAAACTCTAACCTATTGCTAAGTTATGATTCAATGGCTCTTATGAGGCCAAGAAAAGGGAAAGGCTCTTATGAGGCCAAGGTGGGATGATTTGTTTATTGACTTATGAGTCAGCTTAGGAGGACTTTCCTTTGGAATGGTATTGAGGATGTGTCAAATGAAACAGGCAACCACAATCATAACAAGAACAAAGAGGGTCATCTACAAGACTTTATCAGAAAATATGTACAAGTCCCACCAAAGGGGGAAATGAAGTATTCAAAGAAATTAAAAATTGAAATGAAATAGAAATAGTCTCATCTTAATCATGATTTAATCGAGAAATCGATAATCAATGATTCTTGACTTTCATCGACTAAAAAGTGAAAAAAACTGAAATAAAGAGAAAGTGGTCTCATATTGATCAAAGTTTTGTCGCTTTAATGAGATCAACCAAACCATGAAGTTTGTTATATCATCGCCCAAAGTAAAGAAAAATGGAATCGAAATGAAAATAAAGTTGGACTCGTCTTAATCAAGATTTAAATCGATAAATCGATAATCTTAGATTTTTTACTTTCATCGACCAGAACTAAAAAATGGAATCGAAATGAAAATAAAAGTTGGTCTCGTCTAAATCAAGATTTAATCGAGAAATCGATAATCTTTTAATGAGACTTTCATTGGCCAACAAAAATAAAAATAAAAATGTGGCCTCATATTTATCAAGACTTTTAGTGATTTAAAATAAATCCACCAAGTCATGATTCTTTATATATCATTGGCCCATAATAATGAAAAAACAATAAAATGAGAAATAAAATTGAAATTAATGTGAGTTTTTAGAATCAAACAACCTACCGATTTAAAAGGTTCACATCATCTTTTTTAAGAACTTCTAAAACCTAAAAGAGAAACAAAACATAAGAGGATATTAAATTCTTTTAAAACAAGTAAGAAACAGTGAAGAGTGAATGGATCACTTGGGTGTGTGTTTGGATTTCTTTGGGCTACAAAAGCCCAACCATGTGGGAAATAAGAGAAACCAAATAATGACATGGCTTTAAAAACATAAAGGGTGGTGCGAAGAACAACTTGGGTCTCCAAGGTCAGGTTCCAGGTAACAAAATTCAGCTTTTAATGAAAACAAAAAAATGAAAAGTGGAATCAACTCTCATGTCAAAACACATCACCATCCTTCAGTAAAAGAAAAAAAAGTTTCCTCTTTTAAAAAAAACTGAGTCAAAATAAAGTCAAAACCAAACTTTCCTCTCTTAAATTGAAAACAAAACGTGAAATGATCAAGCATCACATCAAGCTTTCAACGGGTCATGAAGATTAACATCTCCGACCTTCTTTGCGCAGCTTCATCCCCTCCGATCCGTTTGCGTTTCAAGTTCGTTCATGGATTAGATCACGGTTTCAGGTTCGGAAAAAAAGGTCTGTGCAATTTCCCCTTCTTCTTTCCTCTTTTGCGTGTTGATTCTGGTTTCTGGATCTATTTATGGTTTGGAATGATTTGCGGGTGAAGTTATGGAAGAGAAGGTTTGAAGTTGTTGAAGAAGGTTGTTCACTAAGGGATGAGCGAAGGAGAAAAGGTTGAGCTGTTTGGTTCGTGGAGGAGGTAGGTGGAAGGATTGAGGGAGATTTTGATTGTGATTTGGTGAACGAAGGTTTTGAGCTGTTTGATGAAGAATATTGGAGAGGTGGGAATTGTTACCGGTTTGCAGTGAGGAAGAAGGTTAAATGAAGATGGTTTTTTTGGAAGAAGAAGATTCACGTAGCCAAAAAGATGAGGGAACGGTGGAATGGTTTGAGTATTGGGTTGTTTTGAGAGTTTATTATTGAAGAAAATTGATAGAGGTTTTGGTGATTTGGAATTGAGCTCCCCCCAGAAACAAGGTTCCGTCCTCCCTTTTGAACAGGTTTCTCCTCTTTCTTAATACTCACCAGTCTGTCCCTTTCTTGTGTGGTCATTTTCATTTTCAGGTTTTTGTTTGTTTTGCAACAGAGTTGAGTTATACGCATAGTGTAGGCTGAGTGTGCTTGTATGTTTCGTTTGGTGTTATTGTGGTTATGGTCTCCCTTCTGTTTTATAGGAATACAGGAGTCTAATTTGGTGAATGTTTACAGCGTATTGGTCAAGGTATCAGGGTTAAGTGATGCAGAGTTTTGTGGCAGACTGTACTACATGACATGGCAGGTTTTGCAAGTGTGTCATTGTCTTTGTTGCCGTTGCCATTGTACCGTTGATGCTGATTAAGTTCTTGCCAAGTGAATGGGCTTATGAGTGTACAATGGGCCGATACAAACTCTCAAATCTTGCGTATCGGATGATGGTGTAACTTGGATCCACTTTTGAATGTCAAGAGCTTTTGTCCCTTTTTTTTTAGTTTTGCTATTTGAGATTTTTTTATAAAATTAGGACCTAAATTTAAAATAAATCTAAATCCAAATTAAAATTAAAAATTAAAATTGAACTAAATTAGAAAAGTATTTTAATTAACTTAATTAAAATTAAACTAAAGAATAAAATCTAAATTAAAATTAAAATTAAATAAGATTTAAAATATAAACTAAATTAAAAAAACAAAATTAAACTAGATTAATTTTAAGTAAATTAAAATAAATATTTAGGTAAATATATAAATAAATATGGTCAAGAATGACATGCAAAAATGGCCGATTTAAAATTATATGCAAACAATCATAATATCTAAGGGTAAAATTTGGGGTACAACACTCTCCGACGATACCAAAACAATATCTCAAAAAACGAGCTTCTTCGGGTGGTCGAAGCAGACCTTATAAACTAAGGCGCTTCGATGATACCAAAGCAGTATCTCAACAAACGAGATTCGTCGGGTGGTCGAATCAGCACCTTATCAACTATGGCTCTCCTATGATACCAAAGCAGTATCTCAACAAATGAAATTATTCGAGTGGTCGAAGTGGCAACTTTTCAACTAAGGCTCTCCGATGATACCAAAGTAATATCTCAACAAACGAGATTCTTCAGGCGGTCAATGTAGTACTTTATTAACCATGGCTCTCTGATGATACCAAAGGAGTATCTCAACAAACGGGATTCTTCGGGTGGTCGAAGTAGAACCTTATAAACTATGGCTCTCCGATGATACCAAAATAGTATCTCAACGAACGATATTCTTCGGGTGGTCGAAGCAGCACCTTATAAACTAAGGCTCTCTGATGATACCAAAGCAGTATCTCATCAAATGAGATTCTTCAGATGGTCGAAGCAGCACCTTATAAACTAAGGCTCTCTGATGATACAAAAGCAGTTCTTAACAAACGAGACTCTTCGGGTGGTTGAAGCAGTACCTTATAAACTAAGGCTTTTCGATTATACCAAAGCAGTATCTCAACTAAAGAGATTCTTCGGGTGGTCGAAGCAGCACCTTATTAACTAATGCTCTCCGACGATCCCAAAGCAAGATCTCAACAAACGAGATTCTTCAGGTGGTCAAAGCAGAACCTTATCAACTAAGGCTCTCCGACGATACCAAAGAATTATCTCAACAAACGAGATTCTTCGGGAGGTCAAAGCAGCACCTTATCAACTTAGGTTCTCCGTTGATACCAAAGCAGTATCTCAACAAACGCGATTCTTCGGGTGGATGAAGCAGCACCTTATAAACTAAGGCTCTTCGATGATACCAAGGCAGTATCTCAACAAACGAGATTCTTCGGTTGTTCGAAGCAGCACCTTATAAATTTTGGTTCTTCGATGATACCGAAGCAGTATCTCAACAAACGAGATTCTTCGGGTGGTCGAAGCTGCACCTTATCAACTAAGGCTCTCCGTGATAGCAAAGTAGTATCTTTTCCAAAACATGAGATTCTTGGGTGGTCTGAGCAGTACCTTATCTACTAAGGCTCTCCGATGAAACCAAAGCAGTATCCCAACAAACGAGATTCTTCGGGTGGTCGAAGCAGCACCTTATCAACTAAGGTGTCTCCGATGATTCCAAACCAGTATCTCAACAAACGAGATTCTTCGGGGGTTCGAAGCAACACCTTATCAACTAAGGTTCTCTGATGATACCAAAGCAGTATCTCTGAACAAACGAGATTCTTGAGTTGGTCAAGCAGCACCTTATTAATTAAGGCTCTCTAATGATACCAAAACAGTATCTCAACAAACGAGATTCTTCGAGTGGTCGAAGCCGCACCTTATAAACTAAGGATCTCCAAAGATACCAAAGTAGTATCTCAACAAACGTGATTCTTCGGGTGGTCGAAGTATCACCATATCAACTAAGGCTCTTCGATGATACCAAGGCAGTATCTCAACAAATGAGATTCTTCGGGTGTTCGAAGCAGCACCTTATAAATTTTGGTTCTCCGATGTTACCAAAGCAGTATCTCAACAAACGAGATTCTTAGCGTGGTCGAAGCAGCGCCTTATAAACTAAGGGTCTTTGATGATTCCAAAGCAGTATCTCAACAAACGAGATTCTTCGGGTGTTCTAAGCAACACCTTATCAACTAAGGCTCTCTGATGATACATAACCAGTATCTCTGAACAAACGAGATTCTTCGGATGGTCGAAGCAGTACCGTATAAACTAAGGCTCTTCGATGATACCAAAGCAGTATCTCAACAAACGAGATTCTTCGGGTGGTCGAAACAGCACCTTATCAATTAAGGCTCTCCGATGATACCCAAGCAGTATCTCAACAAACGGGATTCTTCATGTGGTCGAAGTTACTCCTTATCAACTAAGGCTCTCCGGCGATACCAAAGCATTATCTCAACAAATGAGATTCTTCGGGTGGTCGAAGTAGCACCTTATAAACTAAGGCTCTCCGATGATACCAAAGCAGTATCTCAACAAACGGGATTCTTCGGGTGGTTGAAGAATCACCTAATCAACTAAGGCTCTCTGATGATACCAAAGCAGTATCCCAACAAACGAAATTCTTCGGCTGGTCGAAGCAGCGCTTTATCAACTAAGGCTAACTGATGATACCAAAGCAGTATCTCAACAAACGAAATTCTTCGGGTGGTCGAATCAGCACCTTATCAACTCAGGCTCTCCGATGATACCAAACCAGTATCTCAACAAACAAGATTCTTCGGGTGGTCGAAGTAGAACCTTATAAACTAAGGCTCTCCGATGATACCAAAGTAGTCTCTCATCAAACGAGATTCTTCGGGTGATCGAAGCAGCACGTTATAAACTAAGGGTCTCCGATGATACCAAAATCGTATCACAACAAGCGAGATTCTTCGGGTGGTCGAAGCAGCACCTTATAAACTAAGGCTCTTCGATGATACCAAAGCAGTATCTCAACAAACGAGATTCTTCGGGTGGTCGAAGCAGCACCTTATAAACTAAGGCTCATCGATGCTACCATAGCAGTATCTCAACAAACAAGATTATTCGGGTAGTCGAAGTAGCACCTGATAGACTAAGGCTCTCCGATGATACCAAAGTAGTATCTCAACAAACAAGATTCATCAGGTGGTCGAACCAAAACCTTTTCAACTAAGGCTCTCCGACGATACCAAAGCATTATCTCAACAAATGAGATTCTTCAGGTGGTCAAAGCAGCACCTTATCAACTAAGGTTCTCCGCTGATACCAAAGCAGTATCTCAACAAACGAGTTTCTTCGGGTGGTCGAAGTAGCCATTATAAATTAAGGTTCTCTGATGATACCAAAATTGTATCTCAACAAAAGAGATTCTTTGGGTGGCCAAAGCAGCACCTTATAAACTAACGCTCTCCGATGATACCAAAGCAGTATCTCAATAAACGAGATTCTTCCTGTGGTTGAAGCAGCACCTTATAAACTAAGGCTCTTCAATGATACCAAAGTAGTATCTCAACAAACGAGATTCTTAGGGTGGTTGAAGCAGCACCTTATCAACTAAAGCTCTCCGATGATACCAAAGCAGTATCTCAACAAATGAGATTATTCGGGTGGTCGAAGTAGCAACTTTTCAACTAAGGCTTTCCGATGATACCAAAGAAGTATCTCAACAAACGAGATTCTTCAGGCGGTCGATGCAACACCTTATCAACCAAGGCTCTCTGACGGTACCAAAGCATTATCTCAACAAACGAGATTCTTCGGGTGGTCAAAGCAGCACCTTATCAACCATGGTTCTCCACTGATATCAAAGCAGTATCTCTACAAATGAGATTCTTCAGGTGGTCGAAGCAGTACCTTATAAATTAAGGTTCTCTGATGAAACCATAGCAGTATCTCAACAAACGAGATTCTTCGGGTGGTCGAAGCAGCACCTTATCAACTAAGGCTCTCCTTGATACCCAAGTAGTATCTTTGCCAAAACATGAGATTCTTCGGGTGGTCGAACCATCACCTTATCAACTTAGGCTCTTCGATGATACCGAAGCGGTATCTCAACAAACGAGATTCTTGGGGTGGTTGAAGCAACACCTAATCAATTAAGACTCTCCAATGAAACCAAAGCAGTATCTCTGAACAAACGAGATTCTTCGGTTGGTCGAAGCAGCACCTTATCAACTAAGGCTCTTCGATGATACCAAAGTCGTATCTCAACAAACGAGATTCTTGGGGTGGTCGAAGCAGCACCATATAAACTAAGGCTCTCCAATGAGGCAAAAGCAGTATCTCAATAAACGAGATTCTTCGGGTTGTCAAAGCAGCACCTTATAAACTAAGGCTCTCCGATGATACCAAAGTAGTATCTCATTAAACGAGGTTCTTCGGGTGATCGAAGCAGCACGTTATAATGAAGGCTCTCCGATGATACTAAAGTAGTATCTCAACAAACTAGATTCTTCGGGTGGTCGAAGCAGCACCTCATAAACTAAGGCTCTTCGTGATAGCAAAGCAGTATCTTTGCCAAAACATGAGATTTTTGGGTGGTCGGAGCAGCACCTTATCAACTAAGGCTCTCTGATGATACCAAAGCAGTATCCCAACAAACGAGATTCTTTGGGTGGTCAAAACACCACCTTATCAACTAAGGTGTCTCCGATGATTCCAAAGTAGTATCTCAACAAACGAGATTCTTCGGGGGTTCAAAGCAACACCTTATAAACTAAGGTTCTTTCATGATACCAAAGCAGTATCTCTGAACTAACAAGATTCATCGGTTGGTCAAAGCAGCATCTTATCAATTAAGGCTCTCCGATGATACCAAAGCAGTATCTCAACAAACAAGATTCTTCGAGTGGTGGAAGTCACACCTTATAAACTAAGGCTCTCCAATGATACCAAAGTAGTATCTCAACAAACGAGATTCTTCGGGTGGTCGAAGTATCACCATATCAACTAAGGCTCTTCGATGATACCAAGGCAGTATCTTAACAAACGAGATTCTTCGGGTGGTCGAAGTATCACCATATCAACTAAGGATCTTCGATGATACCAAGGAAGTATCTCAAGAAACGAGATTCTTCGGGTGTTCGAAGCAGCACCTTATAAGTTTTCGTTCTCCGATGATACCAAAGCAGTATTTCAACAAACGAGAGTCTTCGGGTGGTCGAAGCAGCACCTTATAAACTAAGGGTCTCGGATGATTCCAAAGCAGTATCTCAACAAACGAGATTCTTTGGGTTTTCGAAGCAACACCTTATCAACTAAGGCTATCTGATGATACATAAGCAGTATCTCTGAACAAACGAGATTCTTCGGATGGTCGAAGCCATAACTTATAAACTAAGGCTCTTCGATGATACCAAAGCAGTATCTCAACAAACGGGATTCTTCGGGAGGTTGAAGAATCACCTTATCAACTAAGGCTCTCCGATGATACCAAAGCATTATCCCAACAAATGAGATTCTTCGGGTGGTCGAAGCAGCACCTTATCAACTAAGGCTCACCGATGATACCAAAGCAGTATCTCAACAAACGAGATTCTTCGGGTGGTCGATGTAGCACCTTATCCACTAAGGCTCTCCGATGATACCAAACCAGTATCTCAATAAACAACATTCTTCGAGTGGTCGAAGTAGCACCTTATAAACTAAGGCTCTCCAATGATACCAAAGTAGTCTCTCATCAAACGAGATTCTTCGGGTGATCGAAGTAGCACGTTATAAACAAAGGCTCTCTGATGATACCAAAATTGTATCACAACAAGCGAGATTCTTCGGGTGGTTGAAGCATCACCTTATAAACTAAGGCTCTTCGATGATACCAATGCAGTATCTCAACAAACGAGATTCTTCGGGTGGTCGAAGCAGCACGTCATAAACTAACGCTCACCGATGATACCAAAGTAGTATCTCAACAAACGAGATTCTTAGGGTGGTTGAAGCAGCACCTTATCAACTAAAGCTCTCCAATGATACCAAAGCAGTATCTCAACAAATGAGATTATTCGGGTGGTCGAAGTAGCAACTTTTCAACTAAGGCTTTCCGATGATACCAAAGAAGTATCTCAACAAACGAGATTCTTCAGGCGGTCGATGCAACACCTTATCTACCAAGGCTCTCTGACGGTAGCAAAGCATTATCTCCACAAACGAGATTCTTCGGGTGGTCAAAGCAGCACCTTATCAACCATGGTTCTCCACTGATATCAAAGCAGTATCTCTACAAATGAGATTCTTCGGGTGGTCGAAGCAGTACCTTATAAATTAAGGTTCTCCGATGAAACCATAGCAGTATCTCAATAAACGAGATTCTTCGGGCGGTCGAAGCAGCACCTTATCAACTAAGGCTCTCCTTGATACCCAAGTAGTATCTTTGCCAAAACATGAGATTCTTCGGGTGGTCGAACCATCACCTTATCAACTTAGGCTCTTTGATGATACCGAAGCGGTATCTCAACAAACGAGATTCTTGGGGTGGTTGAAGCAACACCTTATCAATTAAGACTCTCCGATGATACCAAAGCAGTATCTCTGAACAAACGAGATTCTTCGGTTGGTCGAAGCAGCACCTTATCAACTAAGGCTCTTCGATGATACCAAAGTCGTATCTCAACAAACGAGATTCTTGGGGTGGTCGAAGCAGCACAATATAAACTAAGGCTCTCCAATGAGGCAAAAGCAGTATCTCAATAAACGAGATTCTTCGGGTTGTCAAAGCAGCACCTTATAAACTAAGGCTCTCCGATGATACCAAAGTAGTATCTCATCAAACGAGGTTCTTCGGGTGATCGAAGCAGCACGTTATAATGAAGGCTCTCCGATGATACTAAAGTAGTATCTCAACAAACTAGATTCTTCGGGTGGTCGAAGTAGCACCTCATAAACTAAGGCTCTTCGTGATAGCAAAGCAGTATCTTTGCCAAAACATGAGATTTTTGGGTGGTCGGAGCAGCACCTTATCAACTAAGGCTCTCCGATGATACCAAAGCAGTATCCCAACAAACGAGATTCTTTGGGTGGTCAAAGCACCACCTTATCAACTAAGGTGTCTCCGATGATTCCAAAGCAGTATCTCAACAAACAAGATTCTTCGGGGGTTCAAAGCAACACCTTATAAACTAAGGTTCTTTCATGATACCAAAGCAGTATCTCTGAACAAACAAGATTCTTCGGTTGGTCGAAGCAGCATCTTTTCAATTAAGGCTCTCCGATGATACCAAAGCAGTATCGCAACAAACAAGATTCTTCGAGTGGTCGAAGTCGCACCTTATAAACTAAGGCTCTCCAATGATACCAAAGTAGTATCTCAACAAACGAGATTCTTCGGGTGGTCGAAGTATCACCATATCAACTAAGGCTCTTCGATGATACCAAGGCAGTATCTTAACAAACGATATTCTTCGGGTGGTCGAAGTATCACCATATCAACTAAGGATCTTCGATGATACCAAGGAAGTATCTCAAGAAACGAGATTCTTCGGGTGTTCGAAGCAGCACCTTATAAGTTTTCGTTCTCCGATGATACCAAATCAGTATTTCAACAAACGAGAGTCTTCGGGTGGTCGAAGCAGCACCTTATAAACTAAGGGTCTCGGATGATTCCAAAGCAGTATCTCAACAAACGAGATTCTTTGGGTTTTCGAAGCAACACCTTATCAACTAAGGCTCTCTGATGATACATAAGCAGTATCTCTGAACAAACGAGATTCTTCGGATGGTCGAAGCAATTACTTATAAACTAAGGCTCTTCGATGATACCAAAGCAGTATCTCAACAAACGGGATTCTTCGGGTGGTTGAAGAATCACCTTATCAACTAAGGCTCTCCGATGATACTAAAGCATTATCCCAACAAACGAGATTCTTCGGGTGGTCGAAGCAGCACCTTATCAACTAAGGCTCACCGATGATACCAAAGCAGTATCTCAACAAACGAGATTCTTCGGGTGGTCGATGCAGCACCTTATCAACTAAGGCTCTTCGATGATACCAAACCAGTATCTCAATAAACAAGATTCTTCGGGTGGTCGAAGTAGCACCTTATAAACTAAGGCTCTCCAATGAAACCAAAGTAGTCTCTCATCAAACGAGATTCTTCGGGTGATCGAAGTAGCACGTTATAAACAAAGGCTCTCTGATGATACCAAAATTGTATCACAACAAGCGAGATTCTTCGGGTGGTCGAAGCATCACCTTATAAACTAAGGCTCTTCGATGATACCAATGCAGTATCTCAACAAACGAGATTCTTCGGGTGGTCAAAGCAGCACCTCATAAACTAACGCTCACCGATGATACCAAAGTAGTATCTCAACAAACGAGATTCTTAGGGTGGTTGAAGCAGCACCTTATCAACTAAAGCTCTCCGATGATACCAAAGCAGTATCTCAACAAATGAGATTATTCGGGTGGTCGAAGTAGCAACTTTTCAACTAAGACTTTCCGATGATACCAAAGAAGTATCTCAACAAACGAGATTCTTCAGGCGGTCGATGCAACACCTTATCAACCAAGGCTCTCTGACGGTACCAAAGCATTATCTCAACAAACGAGATTCTTCGGGTGGTCAAAGCAGCACCTTATCAACCATGGTTCTCCACTGATATCAAAGCAGTATCTCTACAAATGAGATTCTTCGGGTGGTCGAAGCAGTACCTTATAAATTAAGGTTCTCCGATGAAACCATAGCAGTATCTCAACAAACGAGATTCTTCGGGTGGTCGAAGCAGCACCTTATCAACTAAGGCTCTCCTTGAAACCCAAGTAGTATCTTTGCTAAAACATGAGATTCTTCGGGTGGTCGAACCATCACCTTATCAACTTAGGCTCTTCGATGATACCGAAGCGGTATCTCAACAAACGAGATTCTTGGGGTGGTTGAAGCAACACCTTATCAATTAAGACTCTCCGATGATACCAAAGAAGTATCTCTGAACAAACGAGATTCTTCGGTTGGTCGAAGCAGTACCTTATCAACTAAGGCTCTTCGATGATTCCAAACCAGTATCTCAATAAACAAGATTCTTCGGGTGGTCGAAGTAGCACCTTATAAACTAAGGCTCTCCAATGATACCAAAGTAGTCTCTCATCAAACGAGATTCTTCGGGTGATCGAAGTAGCACGTTATAAACAAAGGCTCTCTGATGATACCAAAATTGTATCACAACAAGCGAGATTCTTCGGGTGGTCGAAGCATCACCTTATAAACTAAGGGTTTTCGATGATACCAATGCAGTATCTCAACAAACGAGATTCTTCGGGTGGTCGAAGCAGCACCTCATAAACTAACGCTCACCGATGATACCAAAGTAGTATCTCAACAAACGAGATTCTTAGGGTGGTTGAAGCAGCACCTTATCAACTAAAGCTCTCCGATGATACCAAAGCAGTATCTCAACAAATGAGATTATTCGGGTGGTCGAAGTAGCAACTTTTCAACTAAGACTTTCCGATGATACCAAAGAAGTATCTCAACAAACAAGATTCTTCAGGCGGTCGATGCAACACCTTATCAACCAAGGCTCTCTGACGGTACCAAAGCATTATCTCAACAAACGAGATTCTTCGGGTGGTCAAAGCAGCACCTTATCAACCATAGTTCTCCACTGATATCAAAGCAGTATCTCTACAAATGAGATTCTTCGGGTGGTCGAAGCAGTACCTTATAAATTAAGGTTCTCCGATGAAACCATAGCAGTATCTCAACAAACGAGATTCTTCGGGTGGTCGAAGCAGCACCTTATCAACTAAGGCTCTCCTTGATACCCAAGTAGTATCTTTGCCAAAACATGAGATTCTTCGGGTGGTCGAACCATCACCTTATCAACTTAGGCTCTTCGATGATACCGAAGCGGTATCTCAACAAACAAGATTCTTGGGGTGGTTGAAGCAACACCTTATCAATTAAGACTCTCCGATGATACCAAAGCAGTATCTCTGAACAAACGAGATTCTTCGGTTGGTCGAAGCAGCACCTTATCAACTAAGGCTCTTCGATGATACCAAAGTCGTATCTCAACAAATGAGATTCTTGGGGTGGTCGAAGCAGCACCATATAAACTAAGGCTCTCCAATGAGGCAAATGCAGTATCTCAATAAACGAGATTCTTCGGGTTGTCAAAGCAGCACCTTATAAACTAAGGCTCTCCGATGATACCAAAGTAGTATCTCATCAAACGAGGTTCTTCGGGTGATCGAAGCAGCACGTTATAATGAAGGCTCTCCGATGATACTAAAGTAGTATCTCAACAAACTAGATTCTTCGGGTGGTCAAAGCAGCACCTCATAAACTAAGGCTCTTCACGATAGCAAAGCAGTATCTTTGCCAAAACATGAGATTTTTGGGTGGTCGGAGCAGCACCTTATCAACTAAGGCTCTCCGATGATACCAAAGCAGTATCCCAACAAACGAGATTCTTTGGGTGGTCAAAGCACCACCTTATCAACTAAGGTGTCTCTGATGATTCCAAAACAGTATCTCAACAAACGAGATTCTTCGGGGGTTCAAAGCAACACCTTATAAACTAAGGTTCTTTCATGATACCAAAGCAGTATCTCTGAACAAACAAGATTCTTCGGTTAGTTGAAGCAGCATCTTATCAATTAAGGCTCTCCGATGATACCAAAGCAGTATCTCAACAAACAAGATTCTTCAAGTGGTCGAAGTCGCACCTTATAAACTAAGGCTCTCCAATGATACCATTGTAGTCTCTCAACAAACGAGATTCTTCGGGTGGTCGAAGTATCACCATATCAACTAAGGCTCTTCGATGATACCAAGGCAGTATCTTAACAAACGAGATTCTTCAGGTGGTCGAAGTATCACCATATCATCTAAGGATCTTCGATGATACCATGGAAGTATCTCAAGAAACGAGATTCTTCGGGTGTTCGAAGCAGTACCTTATAAGTTTTCGTTTTTCGATGATACCAAAGCAGTATTTCAACAAACGAGATTCTTCGGGTGGTCGAAGCAGCACCTTATAAACTAAGGGTCTCGGATGATTCCAAAGCAGTATCTCAACAAACGAGATTCTTTGGGTTTTCGAAGCAACACCTTGTCAACTAAGGCTCTCTGATGATACATAAGCAGTATCTCTGAACAAACGAGATTCTTCGGATGGTCGAAGCAATAACTTATAAACTAAGGCTCTTCGATGATACCAAAGCAGTATCTCAACAAACGGGATTCCTCGGGTGGTTGAAGAATCACCTTATCAACTAAGGCTCTCCGATGATACCAAAGCATTATCCCAACAAACGAGATTCTTTGGGTGGTCGAAGCAGCACCTTATCAACTAAGGCTCACCGATGATACCAAAGCAGTATCTCAACAAACGAGATTCTTTGGGTGGTCGATGCAGCATCTTATCAACTAAGGCTCTCCGATGATACCAAACCAGTATCTCAATAAACAAGTTTATTCGGGTGGTCGAAGTAGCACCTTATAAACTAAGGCTCTCCAATGATACCAAAGTAGTCTCTCATCAAACGAGATTCTTCGGGTGATCGAAGTAGCACGTTATAAACTAAGGCTCTCTGATGATACCAAAATTGTATCACAACAAGCGAGATTCTTCAGGTGGTCGAAGCATCACCTTATAAACTAAGGCTCTTCTGTGATACCAATGCAGTATCTCAACAAACGAGATTCTTCGGGTGGTCGAAGCAGCCCCTCATAAACTTATGCTCACCGATGATACCAAAGCAGTATCTCAACATACAAGATTATTCGGGTAGTCGAAGTACCACCTTATAGACTAAGGCTCTCGGATGATACCAAAGTAGCATCTCAACAAATGAGATTATTCGGGTGGTCGAAGTAGCAACTTTTCAACTAAGGCTTTCCGATGATACCAAAGAAGTATCTCAACAAACGAGATTCTTCAGGCGGTCGATGCAACACCTTATCAACCAAGGCTCTCTGACGGTACCAAAGCATTATCTCAACAAACGAGATTCTTCGGGTGGTCAAAGCAGCACCTTATCAACCATGGTTCTCCACTGATATCAAAGCAGTATCTCTACAAATGAGATTCTTCGGGTGGTCGAAGCAGTACCTTATAAATTAAGGTTCTCCGATGAAACCATAGCAGTATCTCAACAAACGAGATTCTTCGGGCGGTCAAAGCAGCACCTTATCAACTAAGGCTCTCCTTGATACCCATGTAGTATCTTTGCCAAAACATGAGATTCTTCGGGTGGTCGAACCATCACCTTATCAACTTAGGCTCTTCGATGATACCGAAGCGGCATCTCAACAAACGAGATTCTTGGGGTGGTTGAAGCAACACCTTATCAATTAAGACTCTCCGATGATACCAAAGCAGTATCTCTGAACAAACGAGATTCTTCGGTTGGTCGAAGCAGCACCTTGTCAACTAAGGCTCTTCGATGATACCAAAGTCGTATCTCAACAAACGAGATTCTTGGGGTGGTCGAAGCAGCACCATATAAACTAAGGCTCTCCAATGAGGCAAATGCAGTATCTCAATAAACGAGATTCTTCGGGTTGTCAAAGCAGCACCTTATAAACTAAGGCTCTCCGATGATACCAAAGTAGTATCTCATCAAACGAGGTTCTTCGAGTGATCGAAGCAGCACGTTATAATGAAGGCTCTCCGATGATACTAAAGTAGTATCTCAACAAACTAGATTCTTCGGGTGGTCGAAGCAGCACCTCATAAACTAAGGCTCTTCGTGATAGCAAAGCAGTATCTTTGCCAAAACATGTGATTTTTGGGTGGTCGGAGCAGCACCTTATCAACTAAGGCTCTCCGATAATACCAAAGCAGTATCCCAACAAACGAGATTCTTTGGGTGGTCGAAGCACCACCTTATCAACTAAGGTGTCTCCGATGATTCCAAAGCAGTATCTCAACAAACGAGATTCTTCGGGGGTTCAAAGCAACACCTTATAAACTAAGGTTCTTTCATGATACCAAAGCAGTATCTCTGAACAAACAAGATTCTTCGGTTGGTCGAAGCAGCATCTTATCAATTAAGGCTCTCCGATGATACCAAAGCAGTATCTCAACAAACAAGATTCTTCGAGTGGTTGTAGTCGCACCTTATAAACTAAGGCTCTCAAATGATACCAAAGTAGTATCTCAACAAACGAGATTCTTTGGGTGGTCGAAGTATCACCATATCAACTAAGGCTCTTCGATGATACCAAGGCAGTATCTTAACAAACGATATTCTTCGGGTGGTCGAAGTATCACCATATCAACTAAGGATCTTCGATGATACCAAGGAAGTATCTCAAGAAACGAGATTCTTCGGGTGTTCTAAGCAGCACCTTATAAGTTTTCGTTCTCCGATGATACCAAAGCAGTATCTCAATAAATGAGATTCTTCGGGTGGTCGAAGCAGCACCTTAAAAACTAAGGGTCTCGGATGATTCCAAAGCAGTATCTCAACAAACGAGATTCTTTGGGTTTTCGAAGCAACACCTTATCAACTAAGGCTCTCTAATGATACATAAGCAGTATCTCTGAACAAACGAGATTCTTTGATGGTCGAAGCAATAAGTTATAAACTAAGCCTCTTCGATGATACCAAAGCAGCATCTCAACAAACGGGATTCTTCGGGTGGTTAAAGAATCACCTTATCAACTAAGGTTCTCCGATGATACCAAAGCATTATCCCAACAAACGAGATTCTTTGGGTGGTCGAAGCAGCACCTTATCAACTAAGGCTCACCGATGATACCAAAGCAGTATCTCAACAAACGAGATTCTTCGGGTGGTCGATGCAGCACCTTATCAACTAAGGCTCACCGATGATACCAAACCAGTATCTCAAAAAATAAGATTCTTCGGGTGGTCGAAGTAGCACCTTATAAACTAAGGCTCTCCAATGATACCAAAGTAGTCTCTCATCAAACGAGATTCTTCGGGTGATCGAAGAAGCACGTTATAAACTAAGGCTCTCTGATGATACCAAAATTGTATCACAACAAGCGAGATTCTTCGGGTGGTCGAAGCATCACCTTATAAACTAAGGCTCTTCGATGATACCAA
Organism: Lathyrus tuberosus; assembly: GCA_022829125.1. Taxonomy (NCBI): domain Eukaryota; kingdom Viridiplantae; phylum Streptophyta; class Magnoliopsida; order Fabales; family Fabaceae; genus Lathyrus; species Lathyrus tuberosus. The sequence goes on from JALAZF010000183.1 coordinate 4,449,868, forward strand.
TGCAGTATCTCAACAAACGAGATTCTTCGGGAAGTCGAAGCAGCACCTCATAAACTAACACTCATCGATGATACCAAACCAGTATCTCAACATACAAGATTATTCGGGTAGTCGAAGTACCACCTTATAGACTAAGGCTCTCGGATGATACCAAAGTAGCATCTCAACAAACAAGATTCATCAGGTGGTCGAAGCAACACCTTTTCAACTAAGGCTCTCCGACAATACCAAAGCATTATCTCAACAAACGAGATTCTTTGGGTGGTCAAAGCAGCACCTTATCAACTAAGGTTCTCCGCTGATACCAATGCAGTATCTCAATAAACGAGATTCTTTGGGTGGTCGAAGCAGCACCTTATAAATTAAGGTTCTCTGATGATACCAAAATTGTATCTCAACAAACGAGATTCTTCGGGTGGCAGAAGTAGCACCTTATAAACTAAGGCTCTCCGATGATACCAAAGTATTGTCTCAATAAACGAGATTCTTCGGGTGGTCGAAGCAGAACTTTATAAACTAAGGCTCTTCGATGATACCAAAGCAGTATCTCAAAAAACGAGATTCTTAGGGTGGTCGAAGCGGCACCTTATCAACTAAGGCTCTCCGATGATACCAAAGTAGTATCTCAAAAAATGAGATTATTTGGGTGGTCAAAGTAGCAACTTTTCAACTAAGGCTTTTCGATGATACCAAAGCATTATCTCAACAAACGAGATTCTTCAGGCGGTCGATGCATCACCTTATAAACCAAGGCTCTCTGACGGTACCAAAGCATTCTCTCAACAAATGAGATTCTTCGGGTGGTCAAAGCAGCACCTTATCAACCTGGTTCTCCGCTGATACCAAAGCAGTATCTCAACAAATGAGATTCTTCAGGTGGTCGAAGCAGTACCTTATAAATTAAGGTTCTCCGTTGATACCAAAGCAGTATCTCAACAAAAGAGATTCTTCGGGTGGTTGACGCAGCACCTTATAAACTAAGGCTCTCCAATGATACCAAAGCAGTATTTGAACAAACGAGATTCTTCGGGTGGTCGAAGCAGCACCTTATAAACAAAGGTTCTCCGATGATACCAAAGCAAGATCTCAATAAACAAGATTCTTCGGGTGGTCGAAGCAGCACCTTATCAACTAAGGCTCTCCGAAGACACATAAGCAGTATCTTAACAAACAAGATTCTTTGGGTGGTTGAAACTGTACCATATCAACTACGGCTCTCCGATGAAACCAAAGCAATATCTCAACAAACGAGATTCTTCAGGTGGTCGAAGCAACACTTTTTCATCTAAGGCTCTCCTTGATTCCAAAGTAGTATCTTTGCCAAAACATGAGATTCTTTGGGTGGTCGAAGCAGTACTATATCAACTAAGGCTCTTCGATGATACCAAATAGTATCCCAACAAACGATATTCTTCGGGTGGTCGAACCAGCACCTTATCAACTAAGGCTCTCCGATGATACCAAAGCGGTATCTCAACAAACGAGATTCTTGGGGTGGTTGAAGCAACACCTTATCAATTAAGGCTTTCCGATGATACCAAAGCAGTATCTCTGAACAAACGAGATTCTTCGGTTGGCCGAAGCAGCACCTTCTCAACTAAGGCTCTTCGATGATACCAAAGTCGTATCTCAAAAAACGAGATTCTTAGGGTGGTCGAAGCAACACCATATAAACTAAGGCTCTCCAATAAGGCAAAAGCAGTATTTCAATAAACGAGATTCTTCGGGTTGTCAAAGCAGCACCTTATAAACTAAGGTTCTCCGATGATGCCAAAGTAGTATCTCATCAAACGAGGTTCTTCGGGTGATCGAAGCAGCACGTTATAAACTAAGGCTCTCCGATGAAACAAAAATAGTATCTCAACAAATGATATTCTTCGGGTGGTCGAAGTAGCACCTTATAAACTAAGGCTCTCTGATGATACCAAAGCAGTATCTCAACAAAAGAGATTCTTCAGGTGGTCGAAGCAGCACCTTATAAACTAAGGCTCTCCGATGATACCAAAGCAGTATCTCAACAAATGAGATTTCTTCAAGTGGTCGAAGCAGCACCTTATCAACTAAGGCTCTCTGACGATACCAAAGCATTATCTCAAAAAATGAGATTCTTCAGGTAGTCAAAGCAACAGCTTATCAACTATGGTCCTCCGCTGATAATAAAGCAATATCTCAACAAATGAGATTCCTCGGGTGGTCGACGTAGCACCTTATAAACTAAGGCTCTCCGATGATACCAAAGCAGTATCTCAACAAACGAGATTCTTCGAAAGGTTGAAGCAGCACCTTATAAATTAAGGTTCTCCTTTGATACCAAAGCAGTATCTTAACAAACAAGATTCTTCGGGTGGTAGAAGAAGCACCATATAAACTAAGGCTCTCCGATGATAACAAAGCAGTATCTCAACAAACAAGATTCATCAGGTGGTCGAAGCAACACCTTTTCAACTAAGGCTCTCCGACGATACCAAAGCATTATCTCAACAAAAGATTCTTCTGGTGGTCAAAGCAGCACCTTATCAACTAAGGTTCTCCGCTGATACCAATGCAGTATCTCAACAAACGAGATTCTTCGAGTGGTCGAAGCAGCACCTTATAAATTAAGGTTCTCTGATGATACCAAAATTATATCTCAACAAACGAGATTCTTCGGGTGGCCGAAGCAGCACCTTATAAACTAAGGCTCTCCGATGATACCAAAGTAGTATCTCAATAAACGAGATTCTTCGGGTGGTCGAAGCAGCACCTTATAAACAAAGGCTCTTCGATGATACCAAAGCAGTATCTCAACAAAAAAGATTCTTAGGGTGGTTGAAGCAGCACCTTATCAACTAAGGCTCTCCGATGATACCAAAGCAGTATCTCAACAAATGAGATTATTCGAGTGGTCGAAGTAGCAACTTTTCATCTAAGGCTTTCCGATGATTCCAAAGCAATATCTCAATGAACGAGTTTCTTCTGGTGGTCGATGCATCACCTCATCTACCAAGGCTCTCTGACGGTACCAAAGCATTATCTCAACAAACGAGATTCTTCGGGTGGTCAAAGAAGCACCTTATCAACCTGGTTCTCCGCTGATACCAAAGCAGTATCTCAACAAATGAGATTCTTCGGGTGGTCGAAGCAGCACCTTATCAACTAAGGCTCTCTGAAGATACATAAGCAGTATCTTAACAAACAAGATTCTTCGGGTGGTCGAAATTGTACCTTATCAACTAAGGCTCTTCGATGAAACCAAAGCAGTATCTCAACCAACGAGATTCTTTTGGTGGCCGAAGCAGCACCTTATCAACTAAGGCTCTCCTTGATACCAAAGTAGCATCTTTGCCAAAACATGAGATTCTTTGGGTGGTCTAAGCAGTACTATATCAACTAAGGCTCTTCGATGATTCCAAATAGTATCCTAATAAACGATATTCTTCGGGTGGTCGAACCAGCACCTTATCAACTAAGGCTCTCCGATGATACCAAAGCGGTATCTCAACAAACGAGATTCTTGGGGTGGTTGAAGCAACACCTTATCAATTAAGGCTTTCCGATGATACCAAAGCAGTATCTCTAAACAAACGAGATTCTTCGGTTGGTCGAAGCAGCACCTTATCAACTAAGGCTCTTCGATGATACCAAAGTCGTATCTCAACAAACGAGATTCTTGGGGTGGTCGAAGCAACACCATATAAACTAAGGCTCTCCAATGAGGGAAAAGCAGTATTTCAAGAAACAAGATTCTTCGGGTTGTCAAAGCAGCACCTTATAAACTAAGGCTCTCCGATGATACCAAAGTAGTATGTCATCAAACGAGGTTCTTCGGGTGATCGAAGCAGCACGTTATAAACTAAGGCTCTCCGATGATACAAAAATAGTATCTCAACAAATGATATTCTTCGGGTGGTCGAAGTAGCACCTTATAAACTAAGGCTCTCCGATGATACCAAACCAGTATCTCAACAAAAGAGATTATTCAGGTGGTAGAAGCAGCACCTTATAAACTAAGGCTCTCCGATGATACCAAAGCAGTATCTCAACAAATAAACATTGTTTTCTCCATGTCTTCCGGTGCCATTTTAATCTGATTATAACCGGAGAAGCCATCCATGAAGGAAAATATCGAGAATTGAGTTGTATTATCTACCAACACATCAATGTGAGGTAATAGAAAATCATCTTTTGGACTTGCTCGATTTAAATCACGGTATTCAACACACATCTGAACCTTACCATATTTCTTAGGTACCGGGACAATATTCACAACCCATGGTGGATAGCTGGTGACGGCCAAGAAACCTGCATCCAACTGTTTCTGCACCTCCTTTGTGATCTTAATGGTCATTTCCGATTTAGTTCTTCTGAGCTTCTGTTTGAGGGGGGAGCAACCTTCTTTGAGAGGCAACCTGTGCACAACAATATCTGTATCTAATCCTGGCATGTCTTGATAGGACCAGGCAAAGATATCAACATATTCACGTAGCATATCAATCAGCTCTTTCTTCACATTCTCTGCTAGGCTTGCCCCTATCTTGACTTCCTTTCTCGCATCCTCGGTGCCAAGGTTGACGACTTCTAGTAACTCTTGATGAGGCTGAATAGCTCTTTCCTCCTGTTTCAATAATCTGGCCAATTCTTCGGGAAGTTCACAATCTTCCTTATCCCCCTCTTCAGCTTGGTAAATTGGATTGTCAAAGTCATATCGAGCCATAGCAGAACTGTTATCAATAGAATCCGGAGGATTGTTTCTGCATGAATGATGGTTCATGCTTTATTTTAGAAAGAGCTTTTTGAAAAGAAAGAAAACAAACTATGGAGAAAACATTGCCATTTTTTTTTAAAATGAAAAGCGTAAAATGAAAGACAGGGAACACAATTTTTTAATACAAAAAACGTCCTTTTATTGATGATAAACTTGCATATAAAACAAGTGTGGCCCTACAATGAAATCACTAGGCCTTGGGCAGAGCCTAGGATTATACATGCAACATGAAAAAATAAAGAAAATTACTCTTTCTGCATAGTGACTTGGATGAGGTCTTTAGAGAACCAGTTGTTCAGCTTCTGCCCCGAGACACATGGGCGCACCCAATTATCCATATCATAGTCGCTATTACCATCATCTTCATTTACAGCAAAGACTTGACCAGGGTTAATGATCCCCCCACTAGAAAACATGACAGGTCCCTGACGCTTTTGGTCCCCTAGCTGCGAAGCTTGAATAGGCTGGTAACCAATTCCACACTTGTCTTCTTTGAAAGGCAACTCAATTAACTCCCCCAACCTTCAACATGGCCTGACTGTACTACTTCGAGAGCCTGTTTGTAAGAAACTATAGAAGTCCCTGCTTTTGTTTCACTGGAAGGAGGGTCATTTTCAATATTCACTATTTCAAACACCTGACAAAGAGTTTCATGGATCTCGCCGTCCATCTCCACATATTTGAACGACAACAAATGGCTGACAAATATGTCCTCCTCTCCGCACACTGTGACAACCTGACCATCTACGACAAACTTTATCTTCTGGTGGAGTGTTGACGAAACGGCCCCTGCAGCATATATCCACGAGTGTCCTAGCAAGCAGCTATAAGCCGGCTGGATTTCCATCACATAGAAAACCGTATTAAACACTTGAGGTCCAATCTTCACAGGCAACTCTACCTCCCCAAAAACCAATCTTTTAGAGCCGTCAAAAGCGCGCACAACTAAATCACATGCTCGGAGTACACCCCCCTCAACATCCAACTTTGCCAAAGCCTTCTTCGACAGTACATTTAGGGACGAGCCAGTATCTACCAGCACATGGGATAAGACTTCCCCTTTGCATTCCATGGAGATGTGGAGAGCTTTATTATGATTTATTCCTTCTGGCGTTAGATCAAAATCAGTGAACCCCAACCCATTGCTGGCGTTGACATTGGCGATAACACCCTCAAGCTGGTTCACCGATATCTCCTGTGGAACATACGCCATATTTAAAATCTTCAGCAAGGAGTTACGATGTGCCTCAGAACATAACAGTAATGACAAGATAGAAATCTTGGAGGGAGTTTGATGCAAGTGATCCACTATTTTGTAATATCTCTTTTGAATAATCCTCATAAACTCTTCGACGTCTTTTTCAAAGGAATTACCAGGCTCCGCCCTCTGTCCGCGCTCTCCGTTTACTACTTGCTTGCCTTTAACTTTCGCCAAAGCTTCAGCATCATCATTTCGGAGCATCTTCGGAGCAAAGAGCCTTCCACTATGGGTAAAACCACCCATTCCTCCTACATTTCCCACACTCGAACCAGCTTCATTGGGAACCTCCATTTCCTGCTTCTGCCCTTGATAATAAACATCAGCTCCGTAATGCCATGGGATCGATTTGGTACTTTCGTATGGCATAGGACCTGGAATAGTTATAGTCACAGGGGCTACCTGCTCAGGCGCAGGGATCTGCATAGGTGTAGGCACAGGAATCTCTGATGGAGTAAAGTAGATAGTAACTGTTGAGACCGTATCATCCTTCTTCCCCGTCTGATCAAACTGTAGACGACCCTCATCCATCATCATCTGAAGGCAATTCCTTAATTCATCACAACCGTTCACTGTGGTCAAACATTCTGAACAATTTTCCTAACAACCAGGGAACACACCCCCTTTCAACAAACGCCCTTTTACCACTGGCAAAGGTGTCCTTACGCGATTAACATCTGTCACCAGATTCAAGCCTCTGTCCTCTTCTATTGCATTAACCTTTGGTCCGCCATGCGGGGGCATGAGGTTTTGAATCACATTAGGATTAGGAGCGAAGTTGATAGCTTTCGAATCAACTAGGTCCTGAACTACGTGCTTAAAAGCTTTGCAGTTCTCTATATGGTGGTCGGTCGCACCTGAATGGAATTCACACTTCACATTTGCATCATAGCCATAAGGTAGCTTGCCTGCTGGCGGTGCCAGTGTTCTCAATTGTACCAACTTTAAGCGGAGCAAATTCTGCAACATCTGGGCATATGTAATAGGTAAAGTGTCAAAGTGATGATCACTCATTCTCTGCCTCGGTTGGTATGGTCTTTGAGATTGTGGCTGAGATTCGGCAGCTGGAACCGGAATAGTTACAGCTGCTGCTTGATGGTACGGGCCCTGACGTCCTTTACCTTTGCCCCCCTGCCCGTAGGCAGCACTAGTTTCACCTTCACGCTTTTTCGGGCCACTCCCAAAAAGCCTTTTTGTATTGGAAGAGCCTGCCCCGCTTCCATCTTGAATTTTCCCCGATTTCTGTAGATTTTCAATTCTCTCTCCAGCAATTACAATGTCAAAGAACCCAGTAGACGAACATCCAGCCAAGCGCTCTACATATGGGCCCTGTAAAGTATTCATAAACATACCAGCCATTTCCCTTTCCATCAACGGGTGTTGTACTTGCGCAGCTAATTCATGCCACCTTTGGGCGTACTGTTTGAAACCTTCTTTCGGATCCTGTGTCATATTCTGCAATTGGGTACGATTAGGGGCCATGTCAATGTTGTACTGGTATTGTTTCAAGAAAGCATAACCCAAGTCCCTCCAGTTCCTGATATAAGCTCTTTCCAGCTTCATGTACCATTCCAATGAAGCTCCTGACAGGCTATCTTGAAAGAAGTACATCCACAGCTTTTCATCGTCAAAATATGCAGAAATCTTCCTGAAATACGCCTGAATATGGGTCTTAGGACAGGTACTGCCATTATACTTGTCAAAGGTAGGGGGCTTAAACTTTGGAGGGATTCTCATCCCTTGCACCAGCCCCATGTCAGCAACATCAATCCCCATGGAGTTTTGACATTCTATAGCTCTTACCTTTTCAGCCAATGCTTCATACCTTTTGTCATCATTATGTACTCCCATGTCAGCATTTAGTACGGAGAACTGATCATCTTGATGGTCCTCTATCTGCTGATTATTAACATGGCCGGTACCAACAGGAATCCCGCTAGGAGGATCAACTGTCGCTCCGCCAGGAGGGATAACTGCCGCTCCTCCAGGAGGATTGTTAGCATTGGGGATTTCCACTTCCAACCTTTGAACTTCAATCCTCAAGTCTTGCTGCCCCTGGGCTATGCCTTGCATAAGGATCATGAACTGCTCCATACGGGTCCTCATTTCAGTGAGTTCTGCCTGCACATGTTCCATGATTCTGGCTTGATTTTGTCGAGTCGCGTAGCGATGAATGTTGAGATCAGCTATTCTGCCTGCAACCAAATAAAGATTAGAAACTCCCTGGGACGAGTACCTGTTATGCAAAATGATATGTTATGAAATGTATGCATATGCTATGTTTTTCATTTCCAGGGTTTTTCACCCTGATTCGAGTCTTAATCACAAGAAGCTGAGCAATATACAAATATGCTAAGAGAAATTCTTTGAGAAGCAACGTGCTGTGATAAAGTGTTGTGACGATGTGCCGGTGAACAGAAAACTACTAAGGAACCATTTCTGAGTAAACCACATTTGAATTAACAAGAAGTCAAAAAGTGCTTAAGCATTCTACAACAAGTTTGCAAACTGGAAATACATCAAGAAAATGGCTCCATCAACAAGCCTGATGGCTCCATCAAGGAAACTATCAATCATTTAGCTCTAAATCTTTCAGCTTCTCGCTAGAGTACTTGATTTCTTCAAAGAGTATTCTAGTGCACTGATGATTTGGTATTTCAATCATCTCTTTGATCAAAATGTCTCTCTTCTTCAGAGCTTCGACTAATGAATCCACGTGCATCAAAAGAGCTTCATCATCACTCACCTGTTTAGTCCTTTTCACACCAGCTCGCCTCTTGAATTGTTCCATCTCTGCCACAGCATCTTCAAGTTCCTTCTTGGAAGCTTTCAACTCATCTTTAACCTTCTCCAGCTGCTCTTGGCTTTTTCCAAAGTCTTCTCGATGTTTTCTCCATTGTTCATGTGCTTTCTGGAGTTCATCGTCTCTGGTTTTTAGTTGCTCTTGCAGCTCTACATTCTTGATTCTGACTTCATCCCATGCTTGTAGAAGTTTGGCGAGCTTGGCTTTTGTTTGGACCAAAGACTGTTTAGTCTGTTTATACGTTAGAGCAAAAGTTTCAACAGCCATACTAACTTTCTGGTAGTGTCGGGCTCTGTCGGCAAAATATTCTTCTCTTGCTGCTAAGATTTTTTCTGCATCTTGGGCTTTCCGTTCTAATTCTTTGTTGGTATGTAAAGCATCTTGAAGCCGGCTGCTCATATCAGAATTCTCTCCTCTAAGCTCTTTCACCAAATTCTGCAACTTGTTGAATTCCTCAATGGCCACTGTGGTAGGTTGTTCTGGCATCACTGGATACAAAGGTGGCTCTCGTGAAAAAGACAAGAGAACTTCTTCAACCTTCCTTTGGATCCACTCTGTATACTGCGGATAAGCTCTACAATCACCCTTTCCAAAAACAGTCCTCCCGGTTTTATGGATGTTCCCCCAAGCGTGCACAACCTTCCTCAGCACCTCTGTATCTTCACTCCCATTGAAGAACAAAGACTCTTCCATATATTGGTCTTCAGGAGGGTTCCTTGAGGCATATCCAAATTTCTTGATAGCCAGGATAGGGTTATAATTAATTCCCCTTTTCCTGCCGATCAAAGGCACATTTGAACAATTCCCACAGTTGGTAATAATCTCTATTCCTCGCAACTGATGGTCAAACCAAAAAATATTATCAGCAACCAACCCCATCAGTCGTTTAGACCACTTTAAAGAATCCCTCGTATCCACAAAGGCGCCCGTCTGAGGTAAATGCTTCAAAAACCAGTTGGATAAAAGTGGAGTGCAGCAGTTGACCTGTCCTCCTCTTCTCTTCTCATTCTTGAAATGCACTGAGTGGTAGAAATCACCCAACAAAGTAGGAACCGGATTTTTCAATACCAAAACTCTTATTGCGTGCATATCCACAAAGTAGTGTTGGTTTGGAAACAAGACGATACCGTAGATACACAAGGCCAGGATAGAATGGTAGACTGCCCAATTCTTGGCGCTAGAACACTCTTGAGCTTGGTTGGCACGAAACTCCAAATAAAAACCCTTTACTCCATTTTTATCAGCAACATTTTTCTTCAATAATGATTGTTCCACCTGTAAGGCCGTTGCAATTTCTTCTATGCTAGGGTGATCTCCCAAAAAGAATGGTACTGTTTATTTGACTGAGATATCCAGGATGAACGAAAAATCCTCCAAAGTAGGCATCAAGATATACTCCATGAAGACAAAGCATCTCAACGACGGCTCATAGAACTGCAGCAATGTATGGAGAGCATCTGCTCATGCTTTGTAATATTACGGCCATTTTCACCAATCACCCGTATTTCCTTTGGAAAGTGATAAGAACACCCGGGTCAGCCATGGCTATCATTTTGTGAAGTAGATCCAACATTGGCTCTGGAAATCTGTAAGCGACATTATTCTTCCTCTTATCATCTGTCTCCATCGAACCCATTGACTAGAATCAGAGGTAAAATAAGCACCTGGAAATGTCAAACATGAATGTTATGATATGATAATGCAATGCAAAAGGCACGGTATCAGAGTGCTGCGTGTCTGTGCTGGACTGTGAGTAGTGTCAGTGTAGATCTGAGAATATCATAGAACTGTGAATAATAACCATCTGAATATAGTAGGATGAATATTCCCTTTTGTGTGATAATACCAGAAAACCGGGTATGTGGGAGGTTATGGTTACCTGCAAACACTCGCCCCTTTTCACATATGGGTACTAGAAAGGCAAGGATCCTCAATATCACAGACTCTCAGGTTGAGATATGATGATACATTCACCATATCTGGTTTGGCATCATCATCAATCGAGGAGGCCTCAACTGATTCCCCTCAAAAAGGATATCCTATAGCAAGTCCCCAGCATTGGGTCCTCGGATCGAGAAGTGTAATGGGTTTGCCATTTCTGGTCTGCCATTATCACATCTCGGGAGGAGTGCCGCAACTGAGTCCTCGGGAATGGTCACCAGAGTCGACAACTTCCTAGGTTAACACCCCGAAATGCACAAGACGCGCAAATCAGAACATCTCCCAAGAAAACCTCGTCTGACTGTGGATTTCGTGTAAACCATACGTACCAAGACGCTACGTAGGCCACACTACTTTCCACTCTAGTCCTATGTGTACACTCAAGCCTGTGTAATGGGCTTATCTCTCAGATCACCCATCCCACCAAACAGAAAAATCCAGCACAGTCCAGCACAAACAATATATATGGCAACAATAAATGGAAAGCAAGTAAATGTAATAAAACAATAAACATGCAATAATGCCATAAATAAAGCGAGTAAAGCAATACAGATAAACACCTTAAAATCAAAAACAAGCAAGCGCTAGGATTGACTCGCTTAGGGAACTAGGATCCCCAGCAGAGTCTCCAGCTGTCGCTCCCGGGATTTTCATCCAAGTACAAACGTGAAAGTGGCGCGGAAATAGAGTCGCCAGCAATGTGTATTTATCCCAGGAGAGGGAAAGGAAACACTACGTAAACCTGAGGGGAAGGAAAAAGTATGGTCTCGCGACCAAGAGAAACGGGTAAGGGAGTCGGTTACGCGAGGGGAAGGTATTAGCACCCCCACGCGTCCATCGAACTCGATGGGATCCACGCTTGTTGTCTCGATCAAAGGGTTTCGTCATTTGGAGCTCCACTGCTACTGGAAAGGAAAAGGAATACGTACGAGAAGGAACGAGGAAACGGGGAAGAAAAGGAAAAGAAGTGACTCGGCAGGACGTCCTCGGAGTCCTAGGCCTACGTATTCCCTCGGGAGCGGGAAAGTCAGAGTCAACGTAGTTTGGACTACGGTTTCGGGGGGAGAAGAGAAGGATGGTGCTCGGAGAGATCTCGCACGATCTCCTGCCTACATATCCCGCTCGTACGCGAGAATCAGAGCGACGTAGTTCCCCTCACTAGGGATGGATTTAATTTTTTTGTCTTTTAGGTGGAGTACGCCAACGTTCGCGTTCCAGCAGTTAGGTGTCGCAGCTCGTTGTACGGAGTCTTAGGCATTTACCTGTTTGCGGTAGAACGGAGGTGACACATCCTTAAGAATGGAGTGAGGAAGATGAGAAGAGAATTTGTTTTTGTCTTTTAAGAAGAAGTGTTTTGATTATGATGTGTGTATGACACATATTGCATTAAAGTCTATGACATAGGATCGAATGCCTCGCATATCGACCCAAGACGGGACGTACGCTAAACACTCTAAGAAAGTGAAAGAAGATCCTCCACTATCTTATTTCCCACATGAAAGGCTCATGTGCAATATATGTTAATCCTTTATTAGGTGTTTTTGCTTTTTGTTTTGAGATGAGAAAGAGAGACTCAAAAGGAAGAAAGGACAAAGTCTAAGAGGGGGCTAATAATCCTAAAGTTATCATGCATGGAGATCCTATGGTTGTGTGAGGTATAAGGACCACCTAAGCCTAAAGAAAAGAGAGGAATAGCACTACCTAATGCTTATCCTACCTCACCTTAATCAAAAATTAAGGATGAGCTAGGATCCCTAAGGGATGTGAGAAAGTTCTACACAATCAAGCATTATATCATGCTATTCACAAAAGAGAATGATAAGTAAAAGAGATGAAAGATGAGAGAAGAGATGAGTATGGATTAACATCCACTTACTCAAGTGACTTACCTCTGCCCCTACACAAAAGGTTAGTGCATTATTAACACAAGTATTGAAAACTAGTACAAGAAACTTAAACCAAACAAAACTATTTGATTCAAGAAGACAAGTTACAAAGAAAATGAAGTTCAAACCAAAAGGGAAGGATCCTAATGGTTAAGGGACATGCCAAGTCAGTAGGTATATGCTAAGGTACCATACTAATGTAAAAATGTCATATGATATCAAACAAAGTCAAACTATGCACTAAGAAATCACACAAATGCAAGTTGTGTATTACTTATGCAAGATGAATGCAAATGGAAAGTAAACATGGATAAATGCATATGTAAACATCAAAGTCAGAAGTAAATGACATTTAAGAATGAGTGAAAATGTTATTCAAATGGCATATGATTCACAAGAGTAAGCATTGATCAAACAAGCAAAAGATAGGAGCAAACATCATTAAAGTTCCAACAATGCATCATGCAAGACATGCAAGTAAGAAATGAATATGCAAATTGAATAACCATGCGAAATGAATACAAGTCAGTAGCTTAGGACATTTGAAATGACATTTAGAGGTCAAGAATGTAAGCACACAATTCATACAATTGTCATGGTGAATCACTTAGAAGATTAAGGGCAAACAAGTTCAAGTTAGGTCAAACAAGTTCAAACAAAGTATGCAAAAGTTTGTGAGCTTTATAAACATGTAACATGAGATTATAGGTCATGGAATATGATTAAAAATTCTTGAAAATATAAGTGCATCATGATCAAGGAATGATTTGGGATCACTCATGTATTGGGCAAACATGTATTCAAAGAAGATTAGAGAAGCAAACACAATTACACAAGATATTTCACTTTAGAACATGAGCACTAAAATCATATGAGAATGAACTTTGGATGACTTATGACATGGTAAAAATGACCTATAATATTCATACAACATGAATAAGAAACCTCAACAAATAGTCAAAGTAGATTGGCACATAATGCAAATCAAAACCTAAGCACAAATCATCTAATGCTTACACAAACACACATGCATTTTAATGGATCAAAATGGAATTTAAAGGCTCAAAAAAATTGTGAGATTCAAGTTATTTGAAGTGAAACCAGTGGGTAAACATGTCACAAGAAGGTGGCTCAAAAATCATTGAGGAACATGCTCAAAGAGGTCTCAGAATATCATACCAAGCACATTAACCATTGACTCTAAACATCACTCAAAAGCCATCAAGAAATGGTTTAGAAAATTCAAAAAAAATGTCTAACATGCCTCAACATATCATGACTACATGCACCAAATATTAGGCAAAAATTCATCATACAAATATGTCAACCAAAATCCAAATGAATCAAAGTCATGATTAGAAGCACAAACAAAAGAAAATGTAAGAAAATTCATGAAAATATGGTGAAATGTCATAAAATCAGAAAATAAAATGATCAAAAATTATTTAAATGTGTTTAAATGTCTCCTGGATTTTTCTAGAATTTTATCATGCTTAGAAACAATTTTAAAATTAAAAACTAAACATGTATGTGAAAAAGAAATAAAAAACAAGACAATAATGCAGGGAGGTGCACCATTAGTAAAAATGCAGTTAAAGAATGCTTGGGCTCAAAACAAGGGGGTGAGAATAACATTTCAGCCGAGTCCAGAATACGTAAGTCAGATAGGGTGCATCACATGGATGTTAGTCAAATTCTTTGACTCATCCTGAGCCATTGGATGAAGTCAAGTGTGATGATCAAGAAAAGTACACAAATCTAGTGGATCAAAACACGCGCACATGATAACAATGATGAGGCCACCACACACAATCCACCTGAAGTTCCAAATAAGGCACGTGACTGGGAGCGTACTCATTAATGCGTTGGCAGCATGTGGTGCGTTGGATCAAGCGATCATGAGAGGCTGAGATTAAATCATGCAAGCCCTAGGGTTCAGGGGGGACGACCTGACTGGTTATTCCGGTCACCTTCTCCGGTGACATCTCCGCCGTGGACGGTGGTTTCCACACCCAGAAAATACACATGAGCACACTATTTCACTCAAAATTCCATGAGGATTCCAAATATGGCATTTGTTTTCACAAATCAGACATGAATAATCCAAATCGAAGACAAACAGTTGAGCCCTAAAAAATCAAACTAAACACTTAGAGTGCCTATCAACTAGCCGGATATCACATTGCTCATACTGAGCTTCAACCACACAAAAACAAGTGAAATTAAATCAAAAAGAGAGCACGAGATTTAGATCTGAACCTGTACTTTTGAAGTTACTTCTGATCAAAAGAAAGCCAGAGATGAGATTCCAATAGTTTCTTCAATTTGAGCTTAACCAAATAAAGGCTATGTAGTGCTGGTTGTGCTTGCAACTCTGATTAAAAGAGATGAACAAAAATGCAGTGTGGTGCTACGCTAGATCCAACCTTACTCCATTGATACTTGTGGATGAAGAATAGAGAGAAAAGGATGGAAATCTCAGAGAAGTGTGTAGAATGAAGCTTCGAGAATGAGAGAAAAAATGGAGAGAGAGTGTGAAGTGTTTGAGAGAAATGAAGAATAAACCCAGTCTGTTACAATTCTGTTGGAGATTTATTATATAAGTGCGGTTAACTCTTAACTACAAGACTTAACAGTTAGAACTCAAGTTTAGTTAAATGAGATTGAGGTGAGAAAATAGGAGGTGAAGTAAGCAATGTTGAAATTAGAATGGAGAGTGAGAGTGTGAAGCGGAGGCACGAGTTATAGTGGTTTTGTTAGGGTGTGGAGCAGATCATGGCATGCTATGGTGGTGGTGAAGTTAAATGGTGATGATGATGGTGTATGGCAGCTGTTCAATTGCTTCTCCCACAAGCTTCTTTTTCTTTATTTGGTTTCAACATAAATGGCAAAGAGTGCATGATCATGTATGTTGTGTAAGGGCTGGTTTGGTTTAAAATAGAATGGTGATGTATGAGCATGCGCATGAGAATGAAAAGAGAACAAAGTTTGTCCTAATTTGGTTTGCTTGGTATGTAAGAAAATCAGTTAGCATGATGGCAACTTTTAGCAAGTACATCTTGATGATCAATGAATGAAATGGCATGATTCTTGGTTCTTTGGAAAGAGTAAAGGAAGGTGACCAAAGTTGATGTGGAAATCAAATGCAAATGAAACCTTTAAGACACTCAAAAATGGCCATGAGGATAAGTATTCATAACTGGTGTGGCAAGTTAGCTTGTCCTAGCTTGACCAACTCTCATGCGTGTGGAAAAATCAGTGAGAGGTTACCCATTTTGACTCATCATAACTCCTCATACATTGATCAAATGAAAAATTGTCCAACATAAAAGTTGAAGAGGAGATGGAAATGAACAAGATTGATGTTGAACAATTTTCCATTTGAAGCTTGCATCAATGAGAAATTTTAATTGGAAGTTGGACAAAACATGCACACAAGATGTTTGATGAAATGACTGCGTGCTGGCTCGCCCATGACTTGCCTTGCTGGTAAAAAATGCCCTACAAACCTCCAACTTTAATCAATCATAACTCCTTCAATTTTAACCCAATGGAGATGTTCTTGGTATGGATTTGAAGCTTGAAATGTGAAATTTTGATAGGCCTCCCTAACCCTTCCATTTGGTTCTTGGAGCATGGAGAAAGAAAGCCCCAAAGTTGACCTCTCACCTTGCCAAAACTTGCCATAAATAGAAACCCTAATTTCTATTTTTGGCAACTTTGCACATTTCTTGATTTTTGATGAATCTTTCATTACTTCTTGACCAAACCCTCTCCAATGATCATGTTTGACATGAGGAACATGGTTTTGACCTCAAAAAGTCAAGAGTTGACTTTTTCCTCTGCACAGTTGACTTTTCCCCAATTCTCCTGATTTTCAATCAATTGGTCAATTGAACCCCTTCCAAATCAAATTAATGGACAATTCTTCATCCTTAGACCCTTGAGGAGATGTAGAGTACCATATAATCAAGTCTTGCCCAAAAAATTAGAAATAAACTGATTTTATGGCAAACCCTAATTTTGCCCCCTCAGTCTAGGAGAAATCAGCACATCCTCCAAATCCAAATTCCTCTGAGTATGATGTGTATCCTCTCCAACAAAGATGAGATATGCCATTTGGAGATGATAAAAGCTCAAAAATCTTACCCATTGGGGTATTATACTTCAGAATTCCAAAACCCTAGTTTGCACTGGTTAGGAGAGTATGACTTCCTTCAATCTTTTGTTGAATTCTCATCTTGTGATGACTTGAGGACTCAAATGAGATGAATTGAGATATGAAAAGCCCTTTTGACTTGTTTGGAAAAACTTTCTCTTGACCTTTGCCTTTGAGCTGTTTATGCTTTGAGACACCTGATCCCATGCCTTGCAACCAATGATGTGTATGCTTTAATATGACCTATCATGAAATGCAAATGAGTAAAACATAAGCCAATTATTGAGAAAAAAATAAGAGGGAAAATTTTGGGGTATTACACTTGTATACACCTTATGTACAAATATTGTTCATATTCAATAAAAGTTCATCATTTCATTTCTCAATTGTTTTTCTTTCCAGTATTTTTTGTTTGCAAAATAAACGATTATTTGTGATCGCATAATACTATAAAGCGTTGAGAATAATAAAAAGCTAAACCAATGGAGAATGCATTATGCATTGCATGTTTCACTAGTAATCCCTAAGGGACAATCGGTAATGTCCATTTGCAAGCTTGATCCACGGTAAGCAGTATCATGGTCCTCTGGAGAGGTTGTCATTTCCTCAGCAGAGTCATGGTTCCCCCAACAATTGCCATTATGGTACTTTGGAAGGGTTTTTACCTTTTATTTCCCCACCAGGTCCATAATGTTCCCAGTAAAGTCGCCATGATGTGTCCCCAGGAAGAGACATGCTCGTTCTCTTGTCCCCAGTAAGAGTTGTGCCACATCTTCATCAAGAGTTGCGAAACATCCCCAGCATGGGTCTTGCAACATTGCCAGCAGATCCAAACGTCATTCCCTAGTGATCGTGGTGTGCTTCGTTTTCCTGTCCTCCCCAAGCAGAGAAGATCATTCAGACCTTGGAGTTCTCCTAAGCAGAATCGGTCAAGGTTGGAAGGTCTTTCCCTAGACAGAGTCAGCCATGGTTTGAAGATTATCCTGGTTCCTTCATCCCCAATAATGATAACGAAAATAGCCTAAAAATATGAGATTTTTTTGCTTCCTCCCCAACGGAATCGTCATCATCTACGGGTTCTTTCCCCAGCCGAGGATGTCGAGTTCGTTTTTCTACAATCTCTACCTAACCACCGCACAGTACCTTAACCTCAATTGTTGCATAACATGATATCAAGCATCATGTATAAAAGCACATACATAGCATATGCATATAGCATACTTCCCTTTGTCTGATTCATCTCCCCAGCAGATATTCAGCCAAACCTCACCTATCAAACTCTTTACACTTTCACCACTCCTTTTGTCGTCGTCGGCCAAATTTTCGAGCTACTCTTTTATTTAATCCCCTTCCACCTCGAATCATCGAAAAGATGGCACAATTCGAACATTCAGGTCCAAGAGGATTAAATAGGGGCAGCTTTCGTAACCCGAAATTTGACCACCCCCTTTTGCCTTTTGCATAAGCATGTGCATTTGCATCGTTGGCATATGCATTCGCACTTTTTTCTCTGTGATTTTGTTGCAAGAATATTCAGGTTTTCTAAGCTCGATTAATCATATCCTCACAAAGTCATCACATCATCAACACAAGCAAAATATAAGGGTTTTTATGCCTATTTATCAAAGAAAAAGGTCGGAAATCGGAAACATGGTCGTAGCACCTTTTTTAAGCAAAATTGGGCAAGTTTTGATTGGTTAACCGGTTAACCATATATGGTTAACCGGTTAACACCCTTTTACAGCGCCAAATTCAGCTTTTGAATAGTTGTTATTCGGTTAACCTTATTTGGTTAATCGATTAACACCTGCTATTTCAGCAAAATTCGGCATTTTCATCATATGACAACAACTCTCTCCATTCTCTTGTGGTCTATCTTATTCTAGCATTGTGGGGAACATTCTAGACAGTTCAAGACCATTCAAGACACTCCACTTACATTTATTACAATGCATTGCTTTGAATTAAGTCCACCATGTTACTTAACTTCTAAGTATGTGAGCCTTTGATTTGGATTTTCATTGGGATTGCTCCACTGAGTTAACTAACTAACTGACAGAGTCAACTTCCGACTCGGTGAGTTAAGTGTAACTAACTCCAAAGCAAGCTCCAAAGCTCACCCCAAAGCACATTCCAAACCTAGCCTACTCCAAAGCTAGTCTCTATATAAGCAAACCATCACCATTTCACAAGGAACCTTCAACCATCTCAATCATTTCTCACTCTTCTCACTCTCAGTTCTCTCATTTTCTCTCTGCATTTTTCTGCAAGTTCTACATATTCATCTTCATCTTCTTTCCCAAACCACACTAAAGCTCCATTGTTACCATTGAAGAGTAGTAAATTTCACATTGAAATTGCTTACTCTTGAGCTTAAACCTCCAACATATTGAATTTCTCCTTGGATCTCTGCAATTACAGCAACTTCCATTTGCATTTCGAGTGATTACTCCAATCGTTTCGGTGCAAATTTGATTTCGAAGCTTTTATCGCATTTTGCTCGGTTTCGCTACGGTTCGAAGTGCAATAGCAGAATTCTCTGGTTTTCTTGGCTTCTTCTCTCTACATCTCACTCACAACAATCACCAAGCTAATTCTCTGGCTTGTAGGTTGGTAGCTCTTACTCTACTCACTGTTTCGATCATTTTTGCGCGTTTACAACGTAGTTTCGATTATTTTTTAGTTTGAATAATCACGTGATTGTTTGATCTTTGATCTCCATGTTTAATGCTTTCAATTTGTGCTTAAATGCTCATACAAGATGTAATTTTCGTGCACAAATGCAAACTATAACATGAGAATGCCTGAATAAGTGATTAATTGATGGAAGTGCTTTTTCTAAGTTGATTTTTTGCCACTGCTCCAGTTTTAACCGGTTAACCATATATGGTTAACCGGTTAACCAGTCATTTTTCACGTTTTTTTTTTGAACATTTCAAGTGGTTAATCGGTTAACCATATATGGTTAATCGATTAACATTGTAACAGAGGCAGATTTTTGAGCTTTTTCTTGCTTGTTTGATTTGCTTTCCTCGTTTTACTTCCATGGCTTTACATGATCAATATTTGTGGATGTTTTATGAGTGGTTTAACCTCTATTTGAAACATGCTTGTGAACTTTCGATGCACGATTTATCGATTACGTAATTGTTTGCATTTTTGGAATTACATTGTTCATGATCATTCTTGCACATCTTTTGCTCACTTGATTTCATGATTTGTGATGCATACTAAATGATCTTTGGTACTGTTTTGCACTTTCATTCATGTTGGCATTAAGTTTGTTCTTCAAAGAATGAGCTTAATCTTGTATAATCAATAACCCACACTTTTGCTTTAACGATTTTTCATCTCTTGGGAAAATTGTTAGCACATCAATCCCCTTTTATTGATTATCGAAACCTTGTTTCGATTAGTTGGTCCGTCCTTGCTCTCCTTTCCTTAGGATCCCATAGAGTCTCGTTCTCTTGATCCCCTGCCGAGTTGGAGCTTCGCACGACACACTAGGCCACTGTACAAATTGGCGTTGTTATGCTGTCCGTTTAAATTTCCACACTATACTTTGAGCGCTAGAGAAGGAATGAGGATGGAGTTTATCCTACTCTCATTCTGATTAATTTTGGTAAGGGCATCTTGTCCTTCCACCGAGAATAGTCAACTCTATCCTCAAGCTACAGTGTTTCTCATTTCCCAATCGAGTCGATCCTTGATCACTCTCACTCTCGCACCTTGCAATCTCTCTTTTGATCAATCACCATTTCCTTGGTTAAAGATCTTTGTCACTTTGGGTTTGTAACCTCCTTTTGGTTCAACACCTTTTCTTCTGTTTAACAATTGTTCATTGATTCCCCAGCAGAGAGTCATGATTATTTGTCCTATTGGTTAATCACAGTCATACTGTTAAAACCAATGTTCTGTTCCCCAACAAGTCTCGCTCTGTTTTCTTCGGTTTAACACAGTGTTCCTCTTAAACACTGAAACCCTAGCATAGTTTGCAACCTTCTCTTGGTTCTTCTCCCTTTGATTGGTTAACCACTGTCTGTCAGTTTAAACACCAATTTGCATTTTTTCCTTAGTTAATCACAGTCTATATGTTAATATACTGAGCTCTTTTCGAGTTAATCACCTTTTCTTAGTTAATCACTCGTGTTTTTTCTGTTAAACACAGTCTTCTTGTTAACACCGAATCCTCAGCGGTTAGCAACCTTCTTTTGGTTCAAATACCTTTTCTTTGGTCAGATATTATTTGCCTAGTCAGTGTACGGAACTCCTTTGGGTCACAACCTTCGCTTGGTCCCACACCCGTTCTTTGGGTCACGACCTTCGCTTGGTCCCACACCCGTCCTTTGGGCCACGACCTTCGCTTGGTCCCACACCTGTCCTTTGGGTCACAACCTTCGGTTGTTCCCACACTAGTCCTTTGGGTCACAACCTTCACTTGGTTCTACACTCGTTCTTTAGGTCACAACCTTCGCTTGGTTCTACACCTGTTCTTTTGGTTGATCACAGTCTATCTGTTAAAACCTTTCTCTCCTCCCAGAGTTTCAATCTTTTCTTTCTTCGGTTAACCACTGTTTATCAGTTAATATACTGAAATCCCTTCAGAGTCAAACACCTTCTCTTGGTTCATTACTATATTCTTGTGGTTCATCACAACCTGCCTGTTGACACCAAACCCTTTTCCCCTACAGAGTCTTAATCTCTTTCTCTTCGGTTAACCACTGCCAGTCAGTTAACATACCGAATCCTTATTCTCTTGGTTTCAACACCATCCCTTTTGTTTAGTCCCCAGTAGGGTCGTTAACCCTCTGATCCACAGCACAATTACTATGTTCTCTTTATTCTCTCGGTTTCAACACCAACCCATTTTCTCACTCCCTAGTAGAGTCGCTTTTATCCTTTTGCTCCTTTTCCTTTCTTGGTTTCGACACCATTCTTGCACTTTATCCTCAGCACAACTGCTACCTTTTCCTTCATAGTCCTTTCTTGGTTCTGACACCAATTCTTTTGAATCCCCAACGGAGTTTTCTCTCCTTCTTTTGCTCTTGGTTTTGACAAGTTTTCCTTTCTTTTTTCTTGTCTTTGTTCCCCGAACTACGTAGGCTCTGAATTCCTCATTGCATTATGAGGATACGTAGGCACACGATTACGAAATCTTGGCGAGCCACCTTCTTCCATTCTTCTTCTCTGTCCCTGATTCCCTTAACTACGACGCTCTTATTTCCTCATTTCACTATGAGGGTACGTAGGCACGAGGGCCCTAATCCTCCGCGAGCACTCTTTTCCTCTTTCTCATTTCTTTTCTCTCTCCTCTTCTTTTAGCTAGAAGCCTTTAGATAGATAACCCATCCAAGCCTAGAAGCAAGCGAGATGGTTCCCATCGAGTACAACGGATGCGTAAGGTGCTAGTACCGTCCTTTCGCACAACCGACCCCCTTACCCGTTTCTCTTCCCCGTGGGTTTTATCGATATTTTCCCTGTCCTTTGGGACTAAATAAAGTTCAGTGGCGACTCTATTGTATCTTTGAGTGTCCGATTCACTCAGGTATAATCCTGCTTGCTTCAGTAAGCATTTGCAAGCAAAGTTGAGACTAGATTCCCAATCAATACTATCCTGATAGCGTTGACGTCGACGAAGTTGTCAATGTTGGGAAAGAGGAATTACCCATAGATGAGTAGAACAAAGATATCCTCAAAAGCAACCATGTTTCCTATACTGGCAAAGTATAGGGCTCTTTCCATCAAAAACTTAGCTGGTAGACCTTGAATTCCTCCCTTGGTGGTCATGTGGGCTTTGATATCTGAAACTTCCAAGGAGGTAGCTCTTGTAATGGTTTGATCTTTGGGAATCTCTTCCAAGCCAGAGAATGGGTCTTGGTCATAAATGGGTAAATCAATCAATTGAGAGTATTCTTCCAATGTTGGTGTGAGCTGATAATCTGGGAATGTGAAGCAGTGGTACACCGGATCATAGAACTGAACCAATGTAGATAAGACTCCTTCCACCATGTTGACTTTTAAAAGATACAAAAAACCTCCATACTTAGCTCTGAAAGCTTCAGGATTAGTAATCAACCTTCCCAATCTTCTTAGGTCTTCAAGTCATGGACTTTTGAAGGTGTATTTCTGAGTTTTTCTTCTACCAAAATCCATTGCACAATTTCTGATATTTGCAACAACCTGTTTTTTAGTTCTTTTGAAAATTTTGAAAAATTTTGAAATTTTTTTAATGAATGCATGTATGCACAAACACAGATATTTACAAACATGGGTTTAAGGGTTTATCGTCATGAGCTTGGAGCCATGGATCTACCCATCCCAAAGGTATGTACTAAGGGTTCATTTTGTATCTGTAGAATGGGTTCTAACAAGGTTCCCAAAATCACTGACCCCTCTTTAGGATATTACCAGGAAACTGATTGACTCATGAGAGCTGTAATATCCCCAAGATGAATCTCATTTCAGTGTAGTATCGCGTATCAACTATTCCCGATAGTTACCGCACTACATGCTAAAAAATGTTCAAGTGGGTAAAAGGTTACTAAAGTACTCACCTTCTTAGGTTCCCAATGGAAAAAGTAATGTATTCACGACTTGCTAGCTCAACATCAGTAATTCCAAGAGGGTACCTCCACTGAACTGGAGGATTTTCAAGTTAGCTTGTTTGGGATTCACTCCCTATAAGCCTCCTTGATTATACTACCTCCTATCTTAAAGTATGTTCTCAAGTCCAAGTTATGACTTTTCCTTACAACATGTGTATTAATCACATTCCCAAAACAAAAGCAATTGAACAAATATGGCAAGTAGACAGATAATATCAACCTAAATAATAAAGGATGAAGTGATATTAATAGTAATAATAAAAAAGGTACAAAGTAGTATTGACCTTCTTAGGGGATGGGAGATGTCCCCAGCAGAGTAGCCATTTTTCTGTGGACCGATTTCCGTGACCCCCACCAATCCTGAGATGGTGGAGTCCTCGTGAATCATGCTATCTCCACTTTCGAATTTCTAATATTTATCCTATGATGCTTAAAAGGAAGGGGAAGGAATCTAAACTAACCCTGCGTGCAAATGTTTTCCCTACAAATGCAAAGAGATCTGGAATCGGGAGTCAGTTATACTAAGGGAAGCTATTAACACCCTAAGTATTTATAGTAATCTATAGGAACCTTTTGTACACTTTTATTAGTTATCTTACCTGCTCAAAATGTTTACTGTTGATTGGGAAAGTTTTAACCTATGGGTGAGAATGAGGATGTGAGATGTTTTTTAGAGGTTTTTTTTTGTTTTATGAAAGGTATTGGGACCTAAGGGTTTTTTTTAAAAAAAGTGTGCTCGCTAAGATCTCGCAATCTTATGCCTACGTATTCCCAAAAAAAGACTTTGGGAAATCAGAGCAATCGTAGTTCCACCTAACTATGGGTGGAAATTTGTATCTTGTTCAAAGCCCAAGATGATGAAGCTAAAAGTTTGTTGGTTTGAAAGAAAAGACAAATTGTCATTTTAAGGGAGATATCTCATCTATTCATCACAAACATTTAAGAATAATGTCATAAGGGAAGAAGCTTTGAACTTGGATGTTAAAGAATCCTAAGCAATGCCACATATTTCTTTATGAGTCTTTGTAATGCTAAGAGAAAGACCTTAACTTGGATATAGTATCAACAAGTGTGCCACTTAAATCACTTAGATGAAAGAAAAAGTTTTGGACCATAATAAGAGAAGG
Source organism: Lathyrus tuberosus (assembly GCA_022829125.1). Lineage (NCBI taxonomy): Eukaryota > Viridiplantae > Streptophyta > Magnoliopsida > Fabales > Fabaceae > Lathyrus > Lathyrus tuberosus. The sequence continues at coordinate 4,474,391 of JALAZF010000183.1, forward strand.
ACTTCAGCTTGCATTTTGAATCAACAAGTGTGCCACTTACATCACTTATATGGAAGAAAGTTTGTAATGTTTGATTTTTGAATTGTGGTGTATAGAAGAGATATCTTCCTACAGAGATGACCCAATGTCTCATCTCTGGGGAGAAGTTGAATTATTTGAGTATCTTGTTCAAAGCCCAAGATGTTGAAGCTAAAATATTTGTATCTTGTTCAAAGCCCAAGATATGAAGCTAAAAGTTTTATTTGTATCTTGTTCAAAGCCCAAGTTGTGAAGCTAAAAAAGTTTGTTTGTATCTTTTTCAAAGCTCAAGATGTGGAGATAAAAGGTTTGTTTGTATCTTGTTCAAAGCCCAATATATGAAGCTAAAAAAAGTTTGTTTGTATCTTGTTCAAAGCCCAAGATGTGAAGCTAAAAGGTTTGTTTGTATTTTGTTCAAAGCCCAAGATATGAAGCTTAAAAAAATTTTGTTTGCCTGAGAGGAGGCTATGATGAAGTTGACTTCATCCAGGGAAATTGGGGTTTGAACTAAATTGTGCTTGAGGGAACCCTAATGTTCTGAGCTAAGTCTAAACTAAGTATGTGGTGTTATCAATGTTAAGAAAAACTTAACATGGATATGTAGTTTATAAGTATAGACATGAATTGAAAAAAATGACGGGTCTTATACTCCTACAGAGGCCTATGAGTTTTTTTTATTGTAATGGGTCTTACACTTTTACAGAGGCCCATGAGTTTTGTTATTGTAATGGGTCTTACACTCTTATAGAGGCCCGTGTCTAAGCATGGTTGACTTTAAAAGATGATGGGTCTTACACTCTTGACAAAGGCCCATGAGTTTTGAATTCCATTAGGGCTGTGTTTGATGAGAGTTGAAGTTTGAGGTTTTGAACAGATTGAAAGCTTTTGATAAATTGAAGAAAGATTTGAGGAGAAAGGGAGGGACTTACACTCTAATAGAGGCCCATGAGTTTATTTTGAAAAATGTGATTAAAAAGGTGGTGGGTCTTACACTCTAATAGAGGCCCATGGTGTTTTGAAAATGTAAAGATGATGTGCATTACAAAGAGATATATTTGTCATAGTAAGAGTTTATGGAGGAAATACTTGAACATGTAAGCAAAGATTTAATCCATGGAAGCAATTACATAGAAGGTCACACAAGTATGTTTTCAATATGAATCGAGGATTCAATGAATATAGTAAGGGAAAAAACCAAGAACACTTTGAATATTTAGGCATGGATATAAGTTGAACATGTTAAGACAAGTTGGTAACAATCAAACATGGATATTAAGGTTCAAACATGGTTATAAGCAAGTAAGAGCATCACAAAGAGTTTAGGCATATAAGTATGTCTACAAAGGTATTTTCAAGACAAAGTTCAAGTTTTTAAGAACATTTAAAACATGGTATGATCAACACAAAGGTATCTACACACATCAAGGTCATGTAAACATGGAAGAAAGTCACATGCTAAGGCAAAATATCAAGCAAAAAGTATCATGGTATGGACAAAGTTCGACATACATTTACATGTAAACAATACATTTAAAAATGCATTAAAATTAAGTAAGGACAAGGATTTACAAATTCACAACATCATTTAACGTTCATTCAAGGTGTATATGGTTCAACCTATGTATTTTGAGCAAGGAAATGTAATGTATTATTCAAAAGAATCAAAAGATGTCTTAAGAAAACCCTAAAAAGTCAAACACTTTAAGCACTCATAAATGTGATAAAAATAATTTTTTTTGGTATTTTCTTTTCACAAATAGAAAATAGACATTATCATGAACAATTTGTAAAAAGAATGGATTCAAAATGATAAAAAATGAGAAAGTTATGATAGTTTGAAATTGTGAAGAAAATTAAGAAAAATAGGTGAATAAAAAGATGGGAAATGGTCCCCATGGGTGTTGAACTCAAGACCATTCGCTTGTAGGCCAAAAACAAGACCAACCAGCCAACGTGCGCAATTTGAAAGGAGAGGGAATCACAACAATATATGTGAAAAATACTTAATATCCAGAAAATACAAAAAGAGCTGGGGCGAGGGGGATTCGAACCCCAGTTCTGGTGGTGACAACGTACATAGGGCGCACAGGTTTAACCACTGGGATGGTGATACATCTGTGTATTAAACCACACCCATTAATTGAAATACCTAACAATGACCTAAATGCCTGAACCAAGAGGGCGCCCACGGCTGGCTTGCCCAAGAAATTCAGATTTCTTATCATTTGCAAAACCTATGCTAACTCATTCATTTCTTAATGAAATCAGGTGAAATAAAGATGAAACTTGCCTAGAATTTCATGAGGAATTCAATGGTGGTCTTAGATTTTTCTATAAATGCCTACATTTTCAAACCCGATAGTGGTTCCTAAAGGCTTCAAATTTGCAAGTTCTATATCAAACCTCTATTCAGTCAATAATATCACTCAAATAAAGTTCAAACATAACAAGTATGACATATATGACATGTTCAAACTCAGTGTACAATGAAGTCATGCATATTTTAAAAAGTTCAAGTTCTTTGGAAACTTACCTCTTGAAGCTCACTTGCCAATTTCCAAGAAACTTGTTACAGAAGTAAACCAATGCCTTGGACACCTCTAATACACCTCAAAGAAGCTTCTTGGATGCTTGAAACCAAAGGGAAACCTCTAGGACAGAATCTGGCTCCTTCTTGCAAATGTGTCAAAAGTGGCTAAAATGGAAACTCCACCAAATGGTGTTACAGTTGAGAAACTATGATTAGAAAGGCTTAAGGATGCTATTTAGAGTGTGTTTGAAGTGTTAGATGGTTTTGAAATGGACAGAATCAAGATATGGCTTTAAAAATGCAGAAAAGTTAAAAGATGAGGTTTTCATAGTTGACTTTTGGGTTTTGGTGTTTGGAGAGGAAGATGAAGGTTTAGACACCTTCAAGGGATGATTTGTGATGTGTTTTGACAATTGTTTGAGTGGTTTAAGCTCTAGTTTTGAAAATTTGAATCTCATCCTTTGAAAGTTTGAAATTTTGAAGTGAAAGAGGAAGAATGAGAAAACAAGTGTTGTGATTGTTTTGGTGTATTTTGAAACATCAAATATGGTCTCTATTTATAGGGGAGCAAGTTTTTTTTGGAGGAATAGTGATGGTTTGAAGGCTGATTTCATTGTTCAATGTTTTGGCAATGTATCATTACTTCCTATCCAAGGTACATTATCTTCTTCCACTAGCCTAGCCTTGCTTTTGACCAATTCCGCATTCTGCAGTTGGTTTTATAGTTGTTTAAGAGAGCATCTTGACTGGTAGGAGTGATATCTTTGACAATGCACTATTCCACATATATGCACCTTGAATTCAAGGCTTTCTTCTGCTTTCAAAGAGAATCTTCATGATCAAATGGCTCTATCTTGTAGGTTCAGCTTGATTATCAAGGATTTTTGTTGAATTGAGTGCACATTAGTCTTCTGTAATCACTCCAAGTTGGACTCAAAATCTTGTGGTACAAGAAAATGCCAAATTTGTCTTGTAAAACAGTTGCATCAAGGCATATTGTGCACTTCATATTTCCTTGCTCAAATGGAATTAGATGATGTTCTTGGATATTTTTGAAAGCTGGTATATCATACTTCAACTTTGATGTTTACATTTGGTCTTGATTCATCTTGGATCTTGGAGAAAAATGGCCTCAAAGTTGGTTAAAACACAAAACAGATTTTGTCCAAAATTTCTCTAAGTGTCAAAGTTCAAAAGTGTGGAAACCCTAACTTCATGCCTTCATATCTCAAAATCTATGAACTTTTTGGGAATTCACCCAAGTGACAAAGTTGTAGTATGTAACAAGCTCTTCAATTTGGTCTTTGGATCCAAGAAAATGGTTACTTGGTTTGGAAGTTATGACCTTGCAAAGTAGGGTAAAAATCATTGTTTTTCATGACTTAGAAAAATTTCTAAGTTTTCTAAGGTTGCCCTTTTTACAAGTAACCTTACTTTTCTTGATTTTTCTTAATCAATCATGATCCAAATCACATATTAACATTGTTCTTGACTTGAAGAGGCCATGTTTGACCAAAAACTCCAAAAATCAAATTTGATTTTGACCACGGTTAACTTTTTGTATCAGATGAATTTTGAACTTTGTGATCCTTTATGAAATCAAACCCTTGGGATATTTTAAACATCCTGGATGGACTCCAAGGGTGTTTTTGAGTGTCTAGAATCATGTCTCAAGATTTGAGATCATGCCTTGCTCAAAAGTCAAAGGTATGGTTGACTTTTCATCAGAAACCCTAGTTTGTGGTCCAGATGAATTTGAATCCTTGCATTGCTTATGAATCAAGTTCTTTGGATCAATACAATCATATGAACGGACTAATGTGATGTATTTTAGGTCCTTGAAAAATATATTGAGGTATTGGATCATGCCTTGCTCAAAAATCCAACTCATGGATTGATTAGGTCAAGATCCTAATTTTGGTGCACTGAGGATCTTAAGGCTTGTTGATTTTGAAATAAGGCAATCTTGTACTTGATTATTGATGATTGAGAGCTCTTGGTCTTCATGGATGAATAAGGGACTTGAGATGTTGAATATCATGCTTATCCTTGATTGATCCTTGCCTAAGTCTTATTTTGAGGCTCAAAACCCTAATTTGTAATCAAATGAAACAAACAACAATCTTTGTATCTCCAAATGGATTAGTGATGCATACAAATATTCACACATATGATGCTAATGAAATGTAAAATGATGTGGGATCTTAGGGTCAAAAATTAGGGTATGATAGTTCAGGTGTATCTTCAGAAGGCATACTCAAGAACACTGAAAAACGGACTGATCAACCTGAAGCACTTAAAGTTGAGGAGGAAAGAGATCACCATCCTTAGGAGATTGAGGAGGATCATCCGAGTAACAAAGATGACCTTCCTCCAGTTTGGAAGTCCTCTAAAGACCTTCCTATCGACAACATACTCGGTGACATTTCTAAGGGAGTAACTACGAGATCCAAGCTAAGTAACTTTTGTTATCACTTTGCTTTCGTTTCTCATATTGAGCCTAAAAAATCTTAAGACGCCTTACTCGATGAACATTGGTTTTTATCAATGCAAGAGGAATTAAATCAATTTAAAAGGAATGAGGTTTGGGACCTTGTCCCTCCTCCGTGAGGCCATCGAGTAATTGGCAACAAATGGGTGTTTCGGAACAAGCTTGAAAAAAATGGAGTCATAACAAGAAACAAAGCACGCTTAGAAGCGTAAGGGTATAATCAAGAGAAGGGCATATACTATGAGGAAACTTATGCTCTTGTTGTCCGACTCGAGGCTATACGTCTTTTGCTTGCTTACGCATGTGCTAAAAATTTCAAATTATTTCAAATGGATGTAAAAAGTGTTTTTCTAAACGGATACATTAATGAAGAGGTCTATGTAGCTCAACCTCCTGGTTTTGAATCTCATGAGTATCCTAATCATGTTTATAAGCTTAAACGCGCTTTGTACGGTCTCAAGCATGCCCATAGGGCTTGGTATGAGCGTCTTAGAAAATTTTTACTAGACCAAGGATACTCAAGATTAAACGTCAAGAAAAACACTTAATTTTGGTACAAGTATATGTAGATGATATAATATTTGGATCTACTAACATGAATATGGTCAAGGAGTTCTCTAAGTTGATGCAGGGAGAGTTCGAGATGAGCATGATGAGGGAGCTAAACTACTTCCTCGGATTGCAAATCAAGCAACTCGAAGAAGGAACGTTCGTAGCTTCGATATGGCTAACTCTAAAGCAATTGACACTTCAATGCTTACATGTGTAAACTTGAATCGAGATGAGAATGGTAAGGATGTGGATGTAAAGAAACATAGAGGTCTGATAGGTTCTCACCTATATCTTACCGCATCTTGACCGGATATCAAGTTTAGTGTATGTATGTGTGCTAGGTATCAATCATGTCCCATGGAATCGCATTTAAAATCTGTCAAACGCATACTTAGATACCTATGTGGTACTCCAAAGTATTGGCTTTGGTATTCCAAGGGAAGTATTGCTCTTTGGTTGGCTATTCTGATTCCAACTTTGTCGGTTGCAAATCGGATAGGAAAAGCACTAGTGGCACTTGTCATTTCTTCAAATTCCTTATTGAGTTGGCATAGCAAAAGCAAGTTTTCATTGCTTTGTCAACAACCGAGGCGGAATACGTTGCGTCCGATAGTTGTTGTGCCTAAGTCTTGTAGCTGAAGCAACAATTACTTGACTTCAATATTAAACTTGAACGTATTCCCATCTTGTGTGATAATACAAGTGTAACGCCCCAAATTAATTATAATATTTATTTATTGAATTATTATGATTATTCGGTGTTTTAGTGCTTTTTTATGATTTTGTGGGGTAGCCTTGGATTAAGGGAACAGGGAGATCCATAGAAATAGTAATTAATTAGATTATTTTATTAATAATAATATTAGAATAATTTGAGTAATTAGAATATTATTTAGATTATTATTATTATTATTATTATTGTTAATTAAAATAATTAAGAGACCATTAAGGGTAAGACAATAATGTTGAGGGGATTAATGGAGGATAATACGATAAATCGTAATTAAGGCCCAAAACATAGGTTTAACAAAAGAAAAATAAGGATTATGAGAATTATTTTTGTGCAACCCTAAGAAGTGATTAGAGAGCTGAGGAAAGGAGGCTAGAACGAGGAATCAACCGTAGAACCCCGGGAACGAAGAATCTCTGCTGGAAATTCGAGGTATGGGGGTAATCCGGGTTAATACGTTTGATATGGGTTTAAGGTAGAGGTAATTGTGTCTTTTGCGTTTCTGATGATTTTATGTTGATCGGTGACGAATCTGTGATGAAATTTCGTACTAGTATGTGTACGATTTCTATGTGATTTGCTGCTGTGATGACTGTAAAACAAACTAGATCTGAAAATCAAAAGTAGAATTAACTAGTCTAAGACTTAATAAATGGAAGAAATTGATGTAGAAAATGAAGTAGGATGAACAACATAGATCTGTGATGAATCGATGCTGATTTGGGTCTGATTTTGGTAGATCGAAGGTGCTGGAATGAGGAAGTTTTCGTTCAGATGAGAGATCTGAGTTTTGGGGTGGATTCTGGTGATACGCGTAACAGGGGAGGTGTTACGCGTAATGGGGGACACTCCCAGGGTATTACGCGTAATGTACGCACCTGTCCCCAAGGGCTGGCACGACCCTTTGTTGGTACGCATAGCATACACGTATGGGATTGTGGGAAATACGCGTAAGAGGAGGCAATATGCATAATGGGAAGCTGAGAAAAAGGGGGATACGCGTAATAGGGGGCAATACGCGTATGGGTTTTGGGGAAGAATGCCTTACGTGTATGGGCTAGCCATTACGCGTAAGGAGGAATCTGAAGGAGAATTGAGAGGAAAACCTTCTCTGGTGATATGCGTATGGTACGCGTAAGCGGTGGCATGAAAATTGAGCCATATGCGTAACAGGGTGGTTCTTACGCGTATGGGCAGTGAGGTGGGCAGATTTTCCCGTTTTTACGATTTCTGTTCCGATTTCGCTTGTGACGTGGTTTCTTTGAGACGTAGGGCTATGATGAGGTAATAAGACATTAGTAATCTAGTAATAATGATGAACGAGATAAAAATCGGGGATTTTACGTGATGAACCTAATACGACGAATTGTGAAGTCTAATGACGAGCTTTAACGAGTGCGTATTGGTGATATATAATGATGTTTGCTTGATGATTCATGAATGATGATGCAATTATGATGATTATGACGATGTGTATTATGACTATTTGCATCATGCATTCATGGCATAGTTAGGACTTCGGTCCATTTGGTGGCTTCAATCCCATTGTGTGGATTGGAGTGTTTTATGACGTGCTCCGGTTCTTGTGTAGAATCGATCCTATTGGTGGGGATCTTTAGAGGGTGATGGTCCAGTGTCCATCGATTATGACGAGTTGGTACCACATGCATGAGTCTATGATGTTGCATTGCATATTGTGTGGCATTGCATTATATTGATGTGATTTTTATGTATTCTTGACATGTGAATGACTTGATGATGTAGTGCTCGTACTTTATCTTTTACTTATATCTTATGTATTGATTTCGTGATTACTCACCCTGCCTGTTTGAATGTTGCCTCCACATGGGTAACGTGCAGGTGATCAGGCTTAGCTTCTTGGCGCACGAAGATTTAGTTCTGAAGCTTTTTTGATTTCTCTGTCGATTAGAAGGTCTTGCTCTGATACGTAACATCGGGTCGGGACGTTTGAGTCGAACGATTATATTCTTTTGTTTCTTGGACATGATGTTTTCCTGAGTTTTATTTGAGAAGTTTTGAATTATAAAAGTGTTCTTTAAGTTTTGATTTCCGCTGCGTGGTGTTTAACTATATTGTGATGGAAAAACCCGTGTTACGGGACAGGTGGTTATTATGATGTTTTGTGACGATATGTGATGCCCTTTTTGGGACTTTACTCTGATTTGTTTGTCGTTTTATTCGTGTTGTTTGTTGGGTAGAAAAAGGGTGTTACATTAGTGGTATCAGAGCAGGTCGGTCCGTCCAGCCAGGTTTTTACGTGATGTCAGTCCCCTATCAGTCGACGAGTGACTATACACTGTCGATGTTTTGTTTCTTCTAACCTTGTTGGTGGTGTGCAGGATGGCTGGACGAAATGATCGTGCTAATGCTGATGCATTGGAATCAGTTGCTAATGTAGTGGCTCAACTCAATCCAAATGGTGGAGTTCCAGATGAGTTTCGTGCTTTGGGGAAGTTTCAGAGGAACAATCCACCGACTTTTATGGGTACTCATGATTCGGCAAGTGCACACAAGTGGCTGAAGGCGATTGAGAAGATCTTCCAGGTGATGGGGTGTACTGATGAGCAACAAGTTCAATTTGGAACGCATATGCTGGAAGAAGAGGCCGAGGATTGGTGGGATAACACTCGTCAGAGACTCATAGATGTTGGCACTGTGATAACTTGGGCTGTGTTCAAACAGGAGTTTCTGGGAAAGTATTTTCTAGAGGATGCTCGTGGCAAGAGAGAGGTGGAATTCCTTGAGTTGAAGCAAGGAGACATGACTGTGGTAGAATATGCTGCAAAGTTCGAGACGCTGGTGAAGTTCTGTCCTCACTACAACCGTGCTGATGCTGAGATGTCCAAGTGTCTCAAGTTCGAGAATGGGTTGAGACCAGAAATCAAGCAGGGTATTGGATACCAACAGATTCGCAGGTTTGCTGAGCTGGTGGATAAGAGTAGGATCTACAACGAGGATAGCCGAGCTCGATCTGCTTACTACAAGCAGTTGAGTGAGAAGAAATGGCAGTATAGGGGGAAGCCTTATACGACTTCAGCTGACAAAGGGAAGCAGAAGGCTTCAGATGGGAAAAAGACAAGTGGGGGAGCAGATCCTGCTTCTGGGGTGTTATAAGTGTGGCGAGTAAGGCCACCGTGCTGATGTGTGCACCAATAATGTGTTGAGGTGCAACAGGTGTGGTAAGAAGGGGTATAGAGCTACTGATTGCAAAGATGATGGTCCAACCTATTTTAATTGTAGGGAGAAGGGTCACATCAGTACCCAATGTCAAAAGCTGAAGAAGACTGCTACTGCTGCTCAGACCAGTGGCAGAGTGTTTGCTTTAAGTGGTGCAGAAGTGCCAGAGAAGGACAACCTGATTCGAGGTACTTGTTTTATTAATAATATCGAGTTGATTGCTATTATTGATACTGGTGATACTCATTCTTTTATCTCGCTTGAATGTGCTAATAGATTGGGTTTGAAGTTGTTAGATATGAATGGTAATATGGTAATAGAAACTCCGACTATTGGTTCTGTTACTACTACCTTTGTGTGTTTGAGATGTCCTGTGACGATTTTTGAGAAGAGTTTTATGATGGATTTGGTGTGCTTACCCTTGCACCAAATCGATGTAATCTTTGCAATGAACTGGTTGGAGTTCAACCGTGTTCATATCAATTGTTATAACAAGACTGTAGAGTTTCCTGAGATTGATGACGGTGAGGAATTGATGTTCTTGTCTTCTAAGCAAGTAGACAAACTTCTGGAAGACGAAGCCTTGGTGTTTGCAATGTTTGCATCGTTGTAAATTGATCGTGAAGCTGCGAGTGTCGAATTACCTGTTGTCAGTGAATTCCCAGATATGTTTCCAGATGACATCAGTGATTTTCCTCCAGAACGTGAAGTAGAGTTTGCAGTGGACTTGGTACCAGGTACGAGTCCGGTGTCAATGGCTCCTTACCGGATGTCCGCTTCTGAGTTAAGTGAATTGAAGAAACAGTTGGAAGAGTTGCTTGAGAAGAGGTTTGTTCGACCAAGTGTTTCTCTATGGGGTGCTCCTGTGCTATTAGTGAAGAAGAAGGATGGAAGTATGAGGTTGTGTGTTGATTATCGACAGTTGAATAAAGTGACTATCAAGAATAAATATCCCCTTCCGAGAATCGACGATTTGATGGATCAGTTATAGGTGCCTGTGTGTTTAGCAAGATTGATTTGAGGTCGGGTTATCATCAGATTCGTGTTAAACCTGATGACATCCCGAAGACAGCTTTTATGACGAGGTATGGTCACTATGAATACACTGTGATGCCGTTTGGAGTGTCCAACGCACCTGGTGTGTTCATGGAGTATATGAATCGGATCATTCATGAGTATTTGGATCAGTTTGTTGTGGTCTTCATTGATGACATTCTGATATATTCTAAATCTGAAGAAGAGCGTGCTGAGTATTTGAGAACTGTGTTGCAAGTATTGAAGGAGAAGAAGTTGTATGCAAAGTTGTCGAAGTGTGAGTTTTGGTTGAAGGAAGTGAGTTTCCTTGGCCATGTGATCTCAAGTGGTGGAATTGTTGTTGATCCTTCTAAGATTAATGCTGTGTTACAGTGGGAAACTCTGAAGACTGCTACCGAGATACGAAGTTTTCTGGGATTGGTGGGTTATTACCGCAAGTTTATTGAAGGCTTTTCTAAGTTGGCATTGCCTTTGACTCAGTTGACTTGAAAGGGTCAAGCTTTTGTGTGGGATGTAGCTTGTGAAGAGAGTTTTGTGGAAGTGAAGAAAAGGTTGACTACTGCTCCAGTATTAATTTTGCCTAATCCGAACGAACCATTTGTGGTGTACTGTGATGCATCGAAGATGGGTCTTGGAGGAGTATTGATGCAGAATGGGCAAGTTGTTGCTTATGCTTCTAGGCAACTGAGGGTTCATGAAGTGAATTACCCAACCCATGACTTAGAATTGGAAGCTGTGGTATTTGTGTTGAAAATTTGGAGACATTATCTGTTTGGCTCTAAATTCAAAGTGTTCAGTGACCATAAGAGTTTGAAGTACCTGTTCAATCAGAAAGAGCTGAATATGAGGCAAAGATGGTGGTTGGAATTGTTGAAGGATTATGACTTTGATTTGAATTACCATCCTGGTAAAGCAAATGTAGTAGCCGACACATTGAGCAGAAAGTCATTGCATATGTCGATGCTTATGGTGAAGGAGTTAGAATTACTTGAACAATTCTGAGATTTGAGTTTGGTATGTGAAGTGACTCCCGACAGTGTGAAATTGGGAATGTTGAAGTTTACTAGTGGCATTCTGGAAGAGATCAGAGTGGGACAACAATCCGACTTGAAGTCGGTTGACCAGTTGACATTGATCAATCAAGGTAATGGAGGTGAATTCTGGATTGGAGAGAATGGTGTAATGATGTTCAGAGACAGGGTGTGTGTCCCAGATGTCCCAGAAATTAAGAAGAGTATTCTTGAAGAAGGACATCGAAGTAGGTTGAGTATTCATCCCGGTGCTACGAAGATGTACCAAGATTTGAAAATGTTATTTTTGGTGGCCAGGGATGAAGAAGGACATTGCGGAGTTTGTTTATGCGTGTTTGACTTGTCAGAAGTCGAAGATTGAGCATCAGAAGCCTCTATGTATGATGCAACCGTTGAATATTCCAGAGTGGAAATGGGATAGTATTTCCATGGATTTTGTGTCGGGATTGTCGTGGACTAATAAGGGAAATGATTCGATTTGTGTGATTGTGGATAAATTAACTAAATCGGCTCATTTCTTGACGATGAAGATTAATCATTCTATGCAGAAGTTAGCTGAGATGTATATTGAGGAGATTGTGAAGTTGCATGGTATAACTTCGAGTATTGTGTCGGATAGAGACCCGAGATTTACATCGAGGTTCTGGAAGAGTTTGCAGGATGCTTTAGGCACTAAGTTGAGGATGAGTTCAGCATATCATCCGCAGACGGACGGTCAGATAGAAAGGACTATCCAATCTTTAGAGGTTTTGTTGAGGGCATGTGTGTTGGATCACGGAGGATCTTGAGATAGCCATTTACCGTTGATTGAGTTCACGTACAATAATAGTTTTCATTCGAGTATTGGAATGGCGCCCTATGAAGCGTTGTATGAAAGAAGATGTAGGACACCTTTGTGTTGGTATGAGTCTGGAGAGAGTGCGGTACTCAGACCTGAAATTGTGCAAGAGATGACTGAGAAGATTAAGGTGATCTAAGAAAGGATGAAAGCTTCGCAGAATCGTCAGAAGAGTTTTTGAGGGTGACGCCAGTGACTGGTATGGGCCAAGCTTTGAAGTCTAGGAAGCTCACTCCATGTTTTGTGGGTCCTTACCAAATCTTGCAGAGGATAGGAGAGGTAGCCTATCGGATTTCTTTACCGACGTCGCTTACGAATTTACACGATGTGTTCTATGTGTCTCAGCTGAGGAAGTACATTCCATATCCGTCGCATGTGATTCAGATAGATGATGTACAAGTGAGGGATAATCTGACTGTGGAAGCGTTGCCTGTGCGGATTAATGGTCGTGAGATGAAGCAACTGTGGGGTAAAGACATAGCTTTGGTGAAGGTGTTGTGGGTGGACCAGCTGGCGAAAGTTGGACTTGGGAGCGTGAAGATCAGATGAAGGAGTCGTATCCGACTCTGTTCCCTTCAGGTAATTTTCGAGGGCGAAAATTCTTTAAGTGGAGGAGAGTTGTAACGCCCCAAAATAATTATAATATTTATTTATTGAATTATTATGATTATTCGGTGTTTTGGTGCTTTTTGATGATTTTGTGGGGTAGCCTTGGATTAAGGGAACAGGGAGATCCCTAGAAATAGCAATTAATTAGATTATTTTATTAATAATAATATTAGAATAATTTGAGCAATTAGAATATTATTTAGATTATTATTATTATTGTTAATTAAAATAATTAGGAGACCATTAAGGGTAAGATGGTAATGTTGAGGGGATTAATGGAGGATAATACGGTAAATCGTAATTAAGGCCCAAAACATAGGTTTAACAAAAGAAAAATAAGGATTATGAGAGTTAGTTTTGTGCAACCCTAAGAAGTGATTAGAGAGCTGAGGAAAGGAGGCTAAAACGAGGAATGAACCGTAGAACCCCGGGAACGAAGAATCTCTATTGGAAATTCGAGGTATGGGGGGTAATCCGGGTTAATACGTTTGATATGGGTTTAAGGTAGAGGTAATTGTGTGTTTTGCATTTCTGATGATTTTATGCTGATCTGTGACAAATCTGTGATGAAATTTTGTACTGGTATGTGTACGATTTCTGTGATGAATTCTGTGTGATTTGTTGTATTTGCTGTGAATTTCGTGTGGATATTTAATGCTGCTGTGATGACTGTAAAACAAACCAGATCTGAAAATCGGAAGTAGAATTAACTAGTCTAAGACTTAATAATTAGGAATAAATTGATGTAGACAATGAAGTAGGATGAACAACATAGATCTGTGATGAAGCGATGCTGATTTGGGTCTGATTATGGTAGATCAAAGGAGCTGGAATGAGGAAGTTTTCGTTCAGATGCGAGATCTGAGTTTTGGGGTGGATTCTGGTGATACGCGTTACGCGTAATGGGGGACACTCCCAGGATATTACACGTAGCGTACGCACCCGTCCCCAAGGGCTGGCACGGTCCTCTGCTGGTACGCGTAGCATACGCGTATGGGATTGTGGGCAATACGCTTAAGAGGAGGCAATACGCGTAATGGGAAGCTGAGAAAAAAGGGGATACGCGTAATAAGGGGCAATACGCGTATGGGTTTTGGGGAAGAATGCCTTACACGTATGGGCTAGCCATTACGCGTAAGGGGGAATCTGAAGGAGAATTGAGAGGAAAACCCTCTCTGGTGATACGTGTATGGTACGCGTAAGGGGTGGCGTGAAAATTGAGCCAAACGCGTAACAGGGTGGTCCTTACGCGTATGGGCAGTGAGGTGGGCAGATTTTCCCGTTTTTGCGATTTCTATCCCGATTTCACTTCTGACTTGGTTTCTTTGAGATGTAGGGCTAAGATGAGGTAATAAGACATTAGTAATCTAGTAATACTGATGAACGGGATAAAAATCGGGGATTTTACGTGATGAACCTAATACGACGAATTATGAAGTCTAATGACGAGCTTTGACGAGTGTGTATTGGTGATATATAGTGATGTTTGCTTGATGATTCATGAATGATGATGCAATTATGATGATTTTATGACGATGTGTATTATGAGGATTTGCATCATGCATTCATGGCATAGTTGGGACTTCGGTCCATTTGGTGGCTTCAATCCCATTGTGTGGATTGGAGTGCTTTATGACGTGCTCCGATTCTTGTGAAGAATCGATCCTATTGGTGAGGATCTTTAGAGGGTGATGGCTCAGTGTCCATCGATTATGATGAGTTGGTACCACATGCATGAGTCTATGATGTTGCATTGCATATTGTGTGGCATTGCATTATATTGATGTGATTTTGATGTATTCTTGACATGTGAATGACTTGATGATGTTGTGCTCGTACTTTATCTTTTACTTATATCTTATGTATTGATTTCGTGATTACTCACCCTGCCTGTTTGAATGTTGCCTCCACGTGGGTAACGTGCAGGTGATCAGGCTTAGCTTCTTGGCGCACGAAGATTTAGTTCTGAAGCATTTTTTATTTCTCCGTCGATTAGAGGGTCTGGCTCTGATATGCAACATCGGGTCGAGACGTTTGAGTCGAACAATTACGTTCTTTTGTTTCTTGGACATGACATTTTCCTGAGTTTTATTTGAGAAGTTTTGAATTATAAAAGTGTTGTTTAAGTTTTGATTTCCGCTGCGTGGTGTTTAACTATATTGTGATGGAAAAACCCGTGTTACGGGACAGGTGGTTATTATGATGTTTTGTGACGAAATGTGATGCCCTTTTTGGGACTTTACTCTGATTTATTTGTCGTTTTATTCGTGTTATTTGTTGGGTAGAAAAAGGGTGTTACAACAAGCGCCATTAACTTAACCAAAAACCCTGTACTACATTCACGCACGAAACATATTGAAATTCACCATTATTTCCTTAGGGATCATGTAGAGAAAGGTGATGTTGTGTTTGAGCATGTTGATACCAAGAATCAACTTGCTAATATTTTCACAAAACCACTTGGGACAGAGCCTTTCTTTAACATCCGTAGGGAACTTGGTGTTCTCGATATCTCGGATCGTGTTTAAAATTGAATGGTTGCATGTTCTATATATATGCTTGTCTATACTTTGATTAACTATATTGAGAAGATCAAGCTATGTGAGGGCATCCATCATCCATCTTCATTGAAGGTAATATCACTCCTCTCTATTTGACTATTCTTGATCACACATATATGTAATAAATTGTGCTCTAATGTGTGTTATCTTGATGCTTATTCTATGGCTTGAACCAATTTTAATCCATTTTTATATTTGAAATATGTGTGAGGTTGTTATTTATTCTTGGTTGATGCATACATAACTTGAAATTTTTCATTTTCCCATGTTTACACTGCATGCGTCAACCAAAACAGGGCATAGGCCGACTCATGCCTTTTCTATTTCAATATATTTTGAATCGGGTAAGAACAGGTTGACCCATAGATGGACCCATAGGTTTAGGTCGATGCGTCGATGCGAAATGCTGAAATCTTCCTTGGAAATTGAAGTGTTTCACCTTTTTTCTCTTGGAAATTAAACTCATTAAATGTATTGACTCATTTTAAAACTTTCAAATCATCATCATTTGCATCTCTTCCTCTTACTTACCCTCTCCTACTCTCTAGAACTCTCTACAAACCCTCAAAACCCATTTTTAAAATTTCATCAAAACATAAACTTCAAGCATTTATAAGCTTTTAAGTGGGTTTTGTAACAGCTCGCGGCCGCTCGCGCACGAGTCTCGGCACTATTACCAACTCAGACTTAATCACTAGCCCCCTTTTTCAACTATACTAGTGTTTTTGCCTCCCGTGGGAATCGAACCGTGTACCTGGGGATAAGTACCACGTTCAATGCATTCCCACTACCGATTGAGTTGTAGCTCAATTGGTAGTGGGAATGCATTAAACGTGGTACTTATCCCCAGGTACACGGTTCGATTCCCACGGGAGGCAAAAACACTAGTATAGTTGAAAAAAGGGGGCTAGTGATTAAGTCTGAGTTGGTAATAGTGTCGGGACTCGTGCGCGAGCGGCCGCGGGCTGTTACAGGTTTCTCATCATCAATCCATACTCGGGTACTATTCACCCCTCATAAAATCAGAGTTTCCATGGCTTCTACAAGAGCAACAGGAAAAAGAACCACAAGAGCTTCAACCTCTTAGGCAGGTATTTCACAACCTCGGTCAAACATTCTGGTAAATGCTCTTTCCTTACTCTCTGATGAACTGGCTGCAACCTATAGGGAGAATTTTAGTAATAGATCAATTGTCAAGCAATTTGTGTATTATCCGAAAAGGGCAGAACACAAGCATATTCGAGAAATTGTTGAACTACTTGATTTTCAAAAGTTTGATCAGTTTTTAGAATGTGATACAAAATATAATGAAGATTTGGTCAGGTTGTTTTATACGGGTATACATGGTAAGTTTGATGGTTTTGATTATTGCTTTAAGATAGTGTAACGCCCTGTATAATATATATCTAGAATAATACCATACAAGCATTTTATTTGGTACTGACACATCAAAAGTTCCTAAAGGCATAGTTCACATACTTGTCCAATTCTAAAACCTAAATACAACACATGGCACAAGTCATGGAAACTAGCCAAAATAATCAAAACTAAGAACGATATACAATATCCTTAATTGTATACAACAAAAGAATACACAGCGGAATAAGCTTAACTAAGCTTCTCTTGAAACATCCGAGCATCGCTCCACTTGTAACCAAACCTGCACCTGAAATAAAGCAACTATAGTGGGGTGAGATACATCAAATCTTAGTGATTTCCCTATCCTATAGATTCTCTCGGATTTACAGGGTTCTATCAATCCTAACTCAAGTCAAGGGGAAGGGAAAAGACCTTGAGTACACAATCTCACAATCTCACACTATATGGAAACACGTTATTGAGCTCGTTACTCAAAAGTATATCACTAATCGATAACCGTGTCAAGGCATCCCCTCTCTCCCGACCTCTTCTACGTCTAGAAGTAGGAACGAGTCATGGACCCTCATAGATTTCTTGGCATACAAAATGGATTCGGGATCATCGGCCCGTACACCGTGATCCGTCACTTCACACGGCCCGTACACCGTCACAAGTCTCTTTACCCGTAGGCTCCATTCGTACTATAACATTGGGAATCAAACCTACCAAGAAATCGTGCATCATTCCAGAAGAGCTTGTTATTCAATAGACAGCACATAATAGAATAATGGTTACGATTTCGTGATTTCACATACAACCATAATTGTATTCAACATTTCTAGGCCACATTAGCCTTTATCAATTAAACATAATAAGTACACGTGTTCCATACTAGTGTTCACTCTCTCCTAGACCAATACTCGTCACGGATGCACCGTTATACATCAAGTGCCCGAGCATCGCCATTTAGGTTATCTACTCTAGGCCAGAACTCGTCAAGGATGCACCTTTCTACATCGAATGCACGAGCGTCGCCATACAGAGTTTCTATCAATTCCTAGCCATTACTAGGTTCCACCATCAAGTTGTTATGGGGTAAAGTTTCCTCACTCTACCTAATTCATTTTAAGTATGCATATTCTCTCAATCATGTTTAACAACAATTTAGGCAAAGCATATTACAATTGCATATTTTAGAATTTCATATAATAATTCAATCAAAAGTTATACAAAGCATATTACAATTGTATAATAGAATTGCATATAATGATTCATCACATAAAACATCACTTTTGGGTTCCCTCCGATTCATTTAATCGGGTATCAATTAATATTTCTCACTCTTATCCCGTAGGATATTTTCACAGCTCTACATCGGCTATAATTACGCCGCAAACGGACTTATGATCCAAAAGATGTCAATTCCAACATTCCACGAAACATTACTTTCCTTCATTTCCACTAAATAATTTATCCCACATCATACCCAAGATTTTCACTTTTTATCAGATAGAGGGTCGTCATAGCTTTCTAATGACACCAAGAACGTCCCGATCTGAGTTACGGATCAAAAGTTATTAAAGAAACAAGTTGGAGGATCTGCTATGTTCGCAATGCGAAGCAGCCAGCGAATGCTCACTTTCTCATTCGCAGTGCGAAGCTCCCAGCGAATGCCTAAATACACTGGGTTCGCTGTCCTATTCATAGTGCGAACGTCTGGCGAACCGTGGTAGAACCAAAACAGGGCAATGTTCGCAGTGTGAACCTCTGGCGAATATCTGGCGAATGTTCGCCTTCACCTTCGCCATGCGAACAACCAGCGAATGTTCGATTTCCCCTTCACTAGGGGATTCGCAGTGCGAACATGCGAAAACCCAGAATTTTGCAGTAACGTACAGCAGTTCATTTTCACCAATTATCTCATCCAAAACATGATCAAACACCCAAATAAGCATTGAGAGATGATTACATATAGATATTAACCATATTATTTAGATTATAACTCATTTTATCCGTTAGATTTCATTTTCTCTCAATTTAACCTAATTCCAATTCGGGAGTTTCTAGCACTTAGAGTGTCTAACTAGAACCCACCTGATAATCGAAGAGGAGTTTGAAGAAGATGCTGATGATCCATGGGTTTCTCTTCTTCATCTTCTCCATTTTCTCTCTTTCTCTTCTTCCCTTTTCCTTTTCTTCTTCTTCTTTACTAACTTCTCCTTTTCTCTTTTTCTTTCTCTTTCCAAATATATACATATATTATACTATTATTATATAATATAAATCCAATAGGGTAAAATATCTCCAATTGATATTTTGTCGTCTCAACCCAATAGATCAATTATTAGAGTTATCTTAAAATCCTTTCTCGAATTTAAATAATTGATCTCTTCAGAGTTCATCAGTTGCTCTATTGATCCCTAAAGTCAATACTTAAAGTACTTAGAGGATTCCATTAATCCAATATACCAAAGATAGAGCACATAGATACTCATCTGATCTCGTCTGATATCCAATTGAGCAATTAGATAATATGGGGTATTACAGATAGGCGATAAAATTCTCTCGGTTAATGCCAATGTTTGGAAAGATTTATTCGATATATGTCCACGGTTGTCACCTAATCCTAAGATCACCGAATCAAAATTGGCTTCGGGCTATGAGTTTAAGACTGCTCTGAACTCAATGTTAAAGGATCCCTATGCTGATCATATTGTGGCTAGTGACTTTTTTCCTAAGACTTTTACTATTGGTCATTTGAAGCCGATTGACAGAATTCTACAATAGATCGTATCTCACATCCTCCGTCCCAAGAAGAGAGGTTACTCTAGAGTTGACCAAGCCGAGGTACATTTGGTTTATGTGCTGAAGAATAAGATAAGGATTCATTGGCCTCATTACATTGCTAGTAGGATATTTGCTCTGAAGGAATCTGGTCGAGGTACTGCTTTGTGTTATGCCTCTTTTATTCAAAGTGTCCTAAATCAGGATAAGGTTGTTGTCCAAGGTATTCCATATGTTTCTTTGACGGCTGATCAAGAATTTAGTCAAAAGGCCCTAACTATGATGGGTTATATTTGGGATCGTCAAGACAAATGCTACAGGTTCAAGGTAAAAGCCTCAAGTTCAAGGGTTCAGGATTCGAATGATGATGAAGATGAAGATGAAGACGAAAAGGAGGAAGAGGCAGCTCATAAGATGGAGACTGACCATCATAATTGTGATCATGATAACAGTGATTGGTTGGGTCACTCACCTGATCAGGATCCCTATGTCAATCAAGGCTGGGGTGAGTGGCAACACACAGGATGGACAACTCTAGGCTCATCCTACATGCCTCTAACAAATGACTGGAATCATCAAGAATCTTACTACATGCCTCCATCTCCACCTCGACCTTAACAAAATAATAATGAAGTTCTTGACATGCTGAGAAATATGCAGCTTCAACAACAAAATTTTGCTACTGCTCAAGAGGAAAGGTATACAGCTTTGCAGGACCAGCTTCAAGCTCAAAGTGAGAACTTTGATTTGTTTGCCTCCACTGTGATACAGCGGTTTGATACTATGGCTGAAACCGCTGATGGTCAGAGTCACGCTCTCACGAA
The DNA here is from genome assembly GCA_022829125.1 of Lathyrus tuberosus. Classification (NCBI taxonomy): domain Eukaryota; kingdom Viridiplantae; phylum Streptophyta; class Magnoliopsida; order Fabales; family Fabaceae; genus Lathyrus; species Lathyrus tuberosus. Next base: position 4,494,951 of record JALAZF010000183.1, read on the forward strand.
CAATTTCAATACACTTAACAGGGTTGTCTTAGAACTTACTAAATGCTTGGATGAGCAACAAGCACCACCTCCATATTACTATTTCAGAGGGAGGGGTCATCCATATAAGGGGAGGAGACCTTAGAGGGTTGAGTTGTTTGATGTAGTGCATCTCATGTTTTATTTTGCATGTCATTTTATGTTTTGTTATCTATGCTGGTTTTTATGACTTGAAGTTGTATTGAACATTTTGGTTGTGTAATGCACTAAGTTTTCTTTATATGCTTCTTGTTTTATTTATGTTTATAATCCTTGCATTAACATCATTTTATGTGAATGTTTGTTAATATGTATCTGTTGCAAAGTATATGCTTGTGTTCATATGGATATATTATGGTTTCGTTGACCTTGTGCTTCGTTCTTTTTGATGTTATCAAAGGGGGAGAAGATTATGCAAAAGCAACACTTCATTTCACAAAGATAGATTAGATTTTCTTTCGAATGAATGCATAAAATAAGGGGGTGGATGATTCTCAAAGTACTCGATAAGTTGAAGATTTTACAACTGTTTTGTCATCATTAAAAATGGGGAGTATGTGAGGGCAAGGTGCCTTAAGCCTTATTTTAATGATGTCAAAACTTGTATTAGCTCGTACTTTGTACTTTGGACGGTATCATCGCATCTTAGTTTGCATTCATGCTTTACAATGCACAAAATATTCTAAGGTCATGTGTCTATTTATATAGGAGCATCTCATATATGTTATGTGTACATTTAATCATGTTAGGAAACTTAGGTCTACACAAACATGGCTTAGGTGGACCAAAATATGAGCAAAGATAACGTTTTTGGATGTTTAAGGTGCTTGCGACGACTCAAAGCCCTGCTTAGGTCGACGCATAAATGTTGATTTGCATCCCTTTGTTCTCGGGTATGCTCACGTCGACCCTCTGGTCGACTCATACTGTAAGCATTTGAATTTTTTGTTTTAAGACATGCTTGCGTCGACGCATGGCCTAATTTTTTATGCAGTTTTGCATTCGGGTGTGCTCAGTTCGACCCCCTTGTTAATTTGGTCGACTGTTCGCTGATTTGTGACTATTTTTCTGATCTGTTATGTTTTAAAATGTTGTTATGTTTGTTAGGGGGTCAAGGCATCATATATATTCATTTTGTCTCATCATTTTAATACATAACAAGAAAAGTGAAAGATATACACTGAATTTTTCTCATCATCTTCATCCTTATTCTTGCATTTTCTCAACAATTACACATAACAATTTGTGTTGATCTTTTGCATCATCGAGGTGATAACGTCCAAACATAGGATTGTGTTTCTAGTTTGGGTTGAGAATTCGGTGGGTTTTTCTTGAATAAAACCTTTAGGGTTTTTTCCTCCAAGATCTTGAGGATTTGGGGGCTTTTGTACATATCTTTGCTTCACAAATTCAGCCGAGTGAAGGGATTGAAGAACGGTGGGTTCGTTCAATCAAGTAGCGGTAACTGGAGATTGTGTAAGAAAGATTTGGGATCAAACGGTGTGTGATCGAAATCAGCCGAGCGAAAGGTTTGAAGACCAGTGGGTTTGTTCAGACAAGTAGTAGGAACCAGAGGTTTGTTCAACACGTTCGAGGCACTTGATTCAACTTGAATCAAGGGGAGGGATGGCATAGTATCAACTTCAACAATTTGGCTTGAGTGTGTGGTGACTATTGCTTCTCTTGTATAAACTTTTGCAACAAGATAATACATATCTCAATTCTAGTTTTTAGAATTGGGGGCATACGTACCCAAAGCGAGGACGAAAGGGGAACTACCTAAACAAATCCGGTGTTGTTCTCTTTTTCTCTATCTCTTTATTTTTAATTGTTCACGTTTGTGTAAAATCAATTGATCGATAAATTTATACTATTGTGTAGTGCTGAAAATATGTTTTGAAAACTCATTATAATCACTTGGATTGTAATTGCAAAAATTATGTACTAACATTACATAGGAAATAATACTTGGGGTGTTTTGCACACCAAGTGTTCGATGAATTGATCGCACACAAACTGTTTGTGATATTGTCAAATTAAGTTTACACTTTATAAGTCATTGAAAATTGTACAAACTAAAGTGATATTATTTGTATTGATTAATCCTCAAACTATTGATTCGATTTCTCATTAGATTTGTTATTCCATTTGGCTTGTCGCATATCCGATCTTTTTGATAACAATTCATTTAGACAATTTGGTTCCTCAACCGCTTTCGTACATTTTAAAAATAGACTTTTAAGCGCCGACTCTGTTTAAAAATTAGTGATATATTCAACCCCCCTTTTAGATCATTGCCATCGTGTAACAGTACACACCGAGTACCTTTGCGTCCAAGCATTGTCACCTAAGTCATTTTCATAACCTAAGTTATCTTTCTAGTTTGTTCAACTAGTTATACTCCTAGGTTCCCTCACTCATCATCATCATAGTATTTTTGTCATATTATTACACAATCAACACAACAATAATTCACAATACAAATCATATCATACAAAAAGCACACATGATAATATAACATGTTGCAACAATCATAGTAAAAGCTATTACATAAACTGCCTCAATTTATCTTGTTCCACTTTCACGCCATATGGTAAATGTCTGGCTGATCATCCTATGGTGGGGTTAACCAGACTTAAAGGTAAAGGTACATTGGAATAACTCATAGAGATTTATCTCTATATCATAGTCCTCTATGTTATCTTCCTAACGCATCAGATGCAACCTATCAATTGAAGTTACCCTTCCCGTTTTATGGTGGAAACGGGGAACGAGTCATAAACATACATACTAGTTTATCATCACTATCCTGTAAATCATTGACATAAAATTCATGTCTTAATTCATTATCTACCAGAGCATTGAAAAAGCTTTCCAACACATTCGATCGTGTCTCATTTCGAGTTACAAACTCAAGTTACGTCACAAACAGTGCAGAGGGAAAAACACGCAAAATTGTCAGCCGCGCTAAGCGACACCAGTGTTGCAAACTGCACTTGTAAGTGGTGGAAAGTGTGATGAGCGCCTCTTTGCAGGGCTTAGCACAATAAGTGTAACGACCCGATTTTAATTATCTCTATTTGTGGTGTTAATTATATTATTTTGTGGAGTATTTTACTTTAATTTGACAATGATTATGTTATTTGTGAAATTGGTGTTTTAATATGTTATGTTTTCATATTAAGCATTTTTACCGTTTTTGAGAGTTTGCAGGGAAAATTGGAATATAGGGTATTTTAGACTTTTTCACCTTAAATAGTATTCAATTAATGAGTTAATAGATATTTTGGGATATTTATGTTAAGTAAATATTTTTGTGTTTGTGAGAAAAGAAATAGAAGGGATAGAATTAGAAAGGAAAGAAAAAGAGAGAAAACTATATATAGAGAGAGATAGTAAGAGAAAGGGAAGGAAATAGGAGAGAAAGAAAAGGAGGAGAAGAGAAAGAGAAGGAAAAGAGGAATTTTCACCCGAATCGACTTCCGATCGTTTCTAAACTCGGGTAAGGGTGTGAAATATCATTATTCTAAATTTGTATACGATTATGTATGATTGTTTCCGATTGTTTTGGTTGTTTAGAGAAATATGAGTTTTAGGTTGAAAATGACATAATCGGTCGTAAACGATGTTTTCACAGATGGAATTCGAAATAAATTGCGTAGATTAGTCGAGTGAGGTGAGGCCGAGATTATAGAAACTCGTTTCGTTGAAATCGGTTGATATTTGAAGATTTCATGTTTTTGGGTTTTGGAAAATTTGAGACTTTGGTGAAAAATAGTGGAGCATAGCATCTTGTTTTTATGATCCTAATAGTTGCTATATGATGTATATAGGTTGTATAACAATTTGTTTCATGAGAAATGATGGATTTATGAGGTTTTTATGTTTATTTTCGTGGCTGGACAGTAGCATTTTCGTACAGCAGTTTTTCTGGTTTTTCTTGACAGTATTTTCGCAACAGCAATTTTCTGTTTTTGACAGCATTTTGCAAAACTTCAAAAATCCATATCTTTTGATCCGTAAGTCGGTTTTGACCCCCGTTCGAAGCGTTGGAAAGCTAACGAGATGTTCTTTCTAGGAAAAATAGTTTTGAGGTCTGATCCTAGTCCAATCGGTACAGTTTTTTTCGAACCGTTTCGTAGTGTCGGGCGTCCGGTTTATGTTTTTGCGTTATTTTGAAATATCCATAACTTATTCGTTGTTTATCCGATTTAAACGTTCTTTATATCGAATCGAAGGTGTTGAGGAGTAATTTTTGATGATGATGGAAAATATTATTTTTGGCCGACTTTTGGCCGACTTTTCCGACTATTTGTGAATAGTGATTTTGTAGAAAATGTTAAGTATGTTAATTGTGAATGGTATGAATGTGTTGTGGACAGGTTTGTGGAGTGAACCTTTGATTGAGGAATTCTTTGTGAATTGTGGATCTTTAGTGAATGTATGCATTGTTTGAATTAAGTGATAATGCATGTTAAATGTGAATATATGATGAGATGTTGTGATGATGGTTTGTGGCCTTAGGGCAAATAATTGCATTGATGTAAATTGAATTACAATGCATGAAAATGACTATGTGGATCACATTGTTGTATTTGAAGAATTGTATATGTTGTTATACAATTGATGAATGTGCTTGGTTTGTATATATATATATATATATGCATTGCTATGTATATAGAATGAAATGTGATGATTTGCAGTAAGGATGGTATCGTTGTAATGATACATTGGTAAGTAAACTGGTATGAGTGTTTATGTTGAATAAATGGATATGTATTAGTGATACATGTATTTGAGCATGAATGGATATGCCTATGGGATTTTATGTGTTGATTACGGATTGTTATGCCTTGTAAATGACTTATGGTATATGTTTGATGTTATGTGTATAAATATATGCATAGTGATGAGTTGTGGTGAGAACGTGGTATATGTGTATTAGATGTTGAGATATATATAATTATATGCAACGTTATTATGATAATATTTCTCACCCTTCTGCTGTTTTATAATGCTCTATGAGGCATTGCAGATTAGGTATGCTGGTGGTCTTTGGTGAAGCGTGTCTTCACTTCCTTTTGGTCGTCTGGCTCTGATATGTAGCGTCGGGTAGCTAGGATGATTTTGAATTCCTTTTTGTGATGCATTGATTTATGTATCTGGCTGATGAATTATGTGTATAAACCTGATGTTTGATGTGATTCACTGGATGATGTATATATATTTTTGATGTTGCAATGTTTAGATTTCCGCTTATATTCTAAATATTGATTGATATGTGGGTGTAAGGACTGAGATCCTTTATTGCTGATAGTTACCCCACTGTTGCATATCTATTTGAGCAGGTGTTGTATGTTTTAATTTCATATAAATTGTGGCATGCCTCTTTTATCCCATGTTATAATTATACTCTGACGAAATTTTTAATATGTGCGTAAATGATTTAATTGATTATTTGGGGGTAAAAAGGGGGTGTTACAATAGTGGTATCAGAGCCAGTGTTGAGTCAGTTGTGTCTGTCTTGTGGTTGTGTTGGTTAAATTGTTGTTTACCTTGTTGTTATTTTTGGGAACAGTCGGATATGGCTGGTAGAAATGATGTTGTTATGGCTGCTGCTATGGAAGCAATGGCTAGGGTTGTGCAGGGTGCACCGAATGCGAATGCGAACGATGAGTTCAGAAAGAATCAACCACCGGTCTTCAAAGGAAGATTCGATCCCGATGGTGCTCAACTCTGGTTGAAGGAAATTGAAAGAATTTTCAGGGTTATGGATTGTACTGAAGAGGATAAGGTGAGGCTTGGATCTCACATGCTGAAGGAAGAAGCCGACAATTGGTGGGTCGGTAGGCGTCAAATTCTTGAGGTGGATCATGAGGAGATAACTTGGGAATTGTTTCGTACTGAGTTTTTGGTGAAGTATTACCCGGAGAGTGTTAAAGGAAAGAAAGAGATTGAATTTCTGGAATTGAAACAAGGTAGTATGTCAGTGGTGGAATATACTGCGAGGTTTGTTGAGTTGGTTCAGTTTTATCCTCATTATGCTGCCGTTACTGCTGAGTTCTCAAAGTGTATTAAGTATGAGAACGGTTTGCGTCTTGAGATTAAGCAAGCTGTGGGATATCAGAGGATTAGAACGTTTTTTGATTTGACTGAATGTTGCAGAATCTTTGAGGAAGACAGCAAGGCTCGTTCTACATATTACAAGAGTGTGAATGAGAGTAAGAGTAAGCAACAAGCGAGGAGTGGACCTTATGTGACACCCGCTGATAAGGGCAAGCATAAGGGAAACTTTGATAGGAAAGCTGGCGGAGGAGGTTCCGGTTCCATTAAGTGTTATGATTGTGGTGAAGTCGGACATAAATCCGTGGAGTGCAGGAATACTGCATTGAAATGTTCTAACTGTGGATGTAAAGGGCATTCTGTTGCCGATTGTAGAAAGAGTTTAGTGACCTGCTACAACTGTGGAGAATTGGGTCACATGAGTACTAAGTGTACTAAACCGAAACAAGCTCAAGCGGGCGGAAAGGGGTCAGACACTGCTAGTGCGGATCGTTGATTAAAGGTATAAGTTTTATAAATTGTACCCTTTTGTTGCTGAAGTTGTTTTGAAAGAGACTCATTTGATTATTTCCTATGAGTGCGCAAAGTGTTTGAATTTGTTTATGACTGCTTCAGGGTCGGTAACTAAGTCCTTGGTGCGTGTCAGTTGTCTTTTGACCATGTATGGTAAAGTCTTCATTATGGATTTTGTGTATTTGTCGATGTTGTTGATTCCTTAGTACATGATAGGTGTGTGGAACACTATCAGTACTCTCTAGTTTTCTAATCTTTGTCTTCAGGATTGAGAATGAGATAAGTGGGGGAGAAGCTGGTACTTCTCCAAGTGACTTCAGGTGTGGAGCGTTAGCTCAGTATGCTGTTGGTTGCCCGATTGTAAGTGTTGCTTGGACAGTGTTGTTCCCGATTCCGAAGGGAGTGCGGAGGTAAGGATATGTCAATTAAGGATTTGTACCTTAGGTGGTTTTGCGCACAAGAGGCAAGGAAGGTTGTTATAGCGTGGTAAAGATGGTCTATGCCCCATCATGATTGTCGGCTGTCTATTGGCAAATTGAGGAACTGATCACCCTTAATCTCTTGTTGATAGCAGACGGAAATTGTGTTGGATGGAGTAAGCGTGTCTTTCCAGCTTAGATGGCATGTTGGTGGTGTTAGTGTTCTAGATATTAAAAGTAAAGCCAAAGAATGGATGATTGATTCGTATAGCCAGCATGTGGTGTATACTCATATGGATGCTATGGAAACCAAAACACAGAGTTACAATGAGTTAAGGAGTTTTGAGCTTAAGGTATCAATGTAAGAATTTTAAGGAAACCATTATGTATGAGTAGCAAGTTTAGAAAAGAGATGAAGTTTTAAGATAAGTTATCCAAATGTGGATGTTCATTGCGAATAAGTTTCAAGGAGCTAAAAGTAGGAGTTGTCTACAACTCCAATTTTGATTTTTGCCTGATCTTAAAGAACAGTTTGAGGAGCATTGAGTTATGTCTTGATGAGTTTAGTCGGTGGGTTAATGCAATATGGTTAAGTCGTAGCTTATGCTTTACGATAATTGAGGGTTCATCCAAGGATTTATACTATTCAGGATTGGGGATTGGTTGCAGTGATTTTGTGTAGAAAGTATGGAAGTGTTGTTGTTATGGATCTAAGTTTGAAGTGATTGGTAATCGCAAGAGAATAGAGTATGAGACAACTAGGGGGTTGGAATTCCAAGACGGGTTATGAATTTGGGTTGGATTATTCTTTGAGAAGGATTAATGTCTTGCCTGATGAGTTAAGTTGGAAGCCTTTGCATGGGTATGATCGGATGGTCAGATAAGTAGAATTGTTTGAGCAGTTCAGATGCTTGTGTCTGGTGTGTAAGCTAATGCAGCATAGAATGAAGTAGTGGATATAACAAGTGAACAAGGATTTTCTGGTGATTAGTAGAAAAAGTCAAATGTTGATTATGGAATTAGTGGTTTTGTTAGTCGCGAGTAATCAGAGTGCACAGCGAAAGTGTGGAATTCTTGTATTAGTTGTTGAGAGACAAGGATGCAGGTATCCTGGTTTTGTGGATGTTGTTGAGATAATGTTGTGTCATGGAACGTTATGTTCTTGTCCGTGTTGTTGTTTCGTTTCCATTGTGATGGTTCGAGTACGTGTAGCTAATTCCTATGTTTGGGGATTAGGGGAGTGGTACCAATGGTGTTGGTGTCAATCTTGTCGTGGTCGTTGTCTTGTCGTTGTTGTTTGTTGGTTTGGTGTTTATGTTATTCGTGGTGTGCCTTGTGTCGGCATGATAGTTGGTTGGTCGGACGCGAGAGTAGTATCCGAGTTTGTGTGTGCTTAGCATATTTTCGAGGACAAAAATGTCTAAGTGGGGGAGAGTTGTAACGACCCGATTTTAATTATCTCTATTTGTGGTGTTAATTATATTATTTTGTGGAGTATTTTACTTTAATTTGACAATGATTATGTTATTTGTGAAATTGGTGTTTTAATATGTTATGTTTTCATATTAAGCATTTTTACCGTTTTTGAGAGTTTGCAGGGAAAATTGGAATAGAGGGTATTTTAGACTTTTTCACCTTAAATAGTATTCAATTAATGAGTTAATAGATATTTTGGGATATTTATGTTAAGTAAATATTTTTGTGTTTGTGAGAAAAGAAATAGAAGGGATAGAATTAGAAAGGAAAGAAAAAGAGAGAAAACTATATATAGAGAGAGATAGTAAGAGAAAGGGGAGGAAATAGGAGAGAAAGAAAAGGAGGAGAAGAGAAAGAGAAGGAAAAGAGGAATTTTCACCCGAATCGACTTCCGATCGTTTCTAAACTCGGGTAAGGGTGTGAAATATCATTATTCTAAATGTGTATACGATTATGTATGATTATTTCCGATTGTTTTGGTTGTTTAGAGAAATATGAGTTTTAGGTTGAAAATGACATAATCGGTCGTAAACGATGTTTTCACGGATGGAATTCGAAATAAATTGCGTAGATTAGTCGAGTGAGGTGAGGCCGAGATTATAGAAACTCGTTTCGTTGAAATCGGTTGATATTTGAAGATTTCATGTTTTTGGGTTTTGGAAAATTTGAGACTTTGGTGAAAAATAGTGGAGCATAGCATCTTGTTTTTATTATCCTAATAGTTGCTATATGATGTATATAGGTTGTATAACAATTTGTTTCATGAGAAATGATGGATTTATGAGGTTTTTATGTTGATTTTCGTGGCTGGACAGTAGCATTTTCGTACAGCAGTTTTTCTGGTTTTTCTTGACAGTATTTTCGCAACAGCAATTTTCTGTTTTTGACAGCATTTTGCAAAACTTCAAAAATCCATATCTTTTGATCCGTAAGTCGGTTTTGACCCCCGTTCGAAGCGTTGGAAAGCTAACGAGATGTTATTTCTAGGAAAAATAGTTTTGAGGTCTGAACCTAGTCCAATCGGTACAATTTTTTCGAACCGTTTCGTAGTGTCGGGCGTCCGGTTTATGTTTTTGCGTTATTTTGAAATATCCATAACTTATTCGTTGTTTATCCGATTTAAACGTTCTTTATATCGAATCGAAGGTGTTGAGGAGTACTTTTTGATGATGATGGAAAATATTATTTTTGGCCGACTTTTGGCCGACTTTTCCGACTATTTGTGAATAGTGATTTTGTAGAAAATGTTAAGTATGTTAATTGTGAATGGTATGAATGTGTTGTAGACAGGTTTGTGGAGTGAACCTTTGATTGAGGAATTCTTTGTGAATTGTGGATCTTTAGTGAATGTATGCATTGTTTGAATTAAGTGATAATGCATGTTAAATGTGAATATATGATGAGATGTTGTGATGATGGTTTGTGGCCTTAGGGCAAATAATTGCATTGATGTAAATTGAATTACAATGCATGAAAATGACTATGTGGATCACATTGTTGTATTTGAAGAATTGTATATGTTGTTATACAATTGATGTATGTGATATGTATGAGATAAATGCATGACTATATTGTGAATACGTATGCATTTCAAGAGTGTCATGAGTCATGTTGTATGTGAAACATCATGATGTGCATTCTTGGGTTAAAGGGTTCTAAGATGAACCCATTGTAAGTCGTGAACCTAAGTGATAGGTGTGAGCGATAATTACAAACGATTGTGAACCTAAGTGATAGGTGTGAGCAATCGGATTGTGAACCTAGGTGATAGGTGTGAGCAATCCATAAACATTGTGAACCTAGGTGATAGGTGTGAGCAATGGGTGAACGTCGTGAACCTAAGTGATAGGTGTGAGCGATGGTTCCAACAAGTTCTTCAATTGAACTTGGGTTGATGAGTCGGTACCGCATTGCATCTGCATAGAGTCGAGTGTCGGTCTCTATGATTTGCATTTGACATCATTGTATTTGTGCATTGATGGAATGAACATAAATGTATGTATTTATGTTGGATGATAAGCATTGTGATGAATGTGCTTGGTTTGTATATATATATATATATATGCCTTGCGATGTATATAGAATGAAATGTGATGATTTGCAGTAAGGATGGTATCGTTGTAATGATACATTGGTAAGTAAACCGGTATGAGTGTTTATGTTGAATAAATGGATATGTATTAGTGATACATGTATTTGAGCATGAATGGATATGCCTATGGGATTTTATGTGTTGATTACGGATTGTTATGCCTTGTAAATGACTTATGGTATATGTTTGATGTTATGTGTATAAATATATGCATAGTGATGAGTTGTGGTGAGAACGTGGTATATGTGTATTAGATGTTGAGATATATATAATTATATGCAACGTTATTATGATAATATTTCTCACCCTTCTGCTGTTTTATAATGCTCTATGAGGCATTGCAGATTAGGTATGCTGGTGGTCTTTGGTGAAGCGTGTCTTCACTTCCTTTTGGTCGTCTGGCTCTGATATGTAGCGTCGGGTAGCTAGGATGATTTTGAATTCCTTTTTGTGATGCATTGATTTATGTATCTGGATGATGAATTATGTGTATAAACCTGATGTTTGATGTGATTCACTGGATGATGTATATATATGTTTGATGTTGCAATGTTTAGATTTTCCACTTATATTCTAAATATTGATTGATATGTGGGTGTAAGGACTGAGATCCTTTATTGCTAATAGTTACCCCACTGTTGCATATCTATTTGAGCAGGTGTTGTATGTTTTAATTTCATATAAATTGTGGCATGCCTCTTTTATCCCATGTTATAATTATACTCTGACGAAATTTTTAATATGTGCGTAAATGATTTAATTGATTATTTGGGGGTAAAAAGGGGGTGTTACAATAAGCATAAAATTCAACTTTTGAAACACCCTGAAACACAATTTTAACTTTAAATCTCATGGTTTTTACACCTCAAAGCATCAATAAACATGTAGAACACAAGAGCAGCGACAATAACAATAACTCTGTTCCTTCATATATTCTCATAGCATCAACACAAACTCCAACACACAAAAGCAATATATATTCCATGATTCCAACACAAACATGTTAAGGTTTTATTTCAACAACTTGTAACCTTAATGAAATCAACACAAACCCTAACTTCCCATGATATGGATTCTTCTCCCCCCTCCCCTACCCAAAGCTAACTATAAGTAGGAACTCACCTTAACACATGAAGATGATGAATTGATTTGGTGATGATGATGATGATGAAGATCTCTCCATGGGTTTCTTCTTTTTCCTTTCTCTTTTCCTTCTTTCTGGTTTTTCTCTTCTTCTTATCCACCTTTTCTTCTTTTCTCTACCACCACATGTACATGTATATATATATATATATATATATATATATATATATATATATATATATATATATATATATATATATATAATGAGTGGTTAGGAAAATTAGAAAGGAAATATCATCTTATGATATTTCTTACTACTAGACCAATTATTAATGTTACCAAAATGCTCATTCTTGTGCTCATTAATAAGGGTCAGTTTCTTTTAATAATAACTGATCTTTTTTTATTCCATTGGTTACTCTATTGGTCCTAACTGACTACATTTAGAGCACATAAGAGCTCTATCTGTCTCAACTGACAACAAATAGAGTACATAAGAACTCAGTTGGTCTCAACTGACAACTTTTTGAGCACTTAAGGGTATATGGGATATTATGTCCCCCCTTAAATTGAAATTCGCCCCCGAATTTCCTCCACACAATAAAGAACCACTTCTTGCATTGCCGTTCCAGGTTACCACTTGACCTTGCTTCAGTTAAATCCTATGACATACTTAAACTTCCAACTTCTTTTCAATAGCAACTTCTTTCCTTCGTGATTTCCCAAAACTCCTTAACTTATTCATACCTTTGTTTCCAATCCTCGTTTAACTTCTAACAGTTTCCACACTTAATTCATCTGACGTACTACTCTAAATCGCTTGGTCACGTATCTCTCCAGAATTCCGTGACTTCTCTTTCTTGCACTGAGTTAACCAAAACCATAACTAAGACACCTTATTCTGATTAAATAGATAAAACTCTTAGAACTTCGTGAGATAATTTATTGATTCCTTGACTACACATAATACTGACGACTCTTCTTTCCTAAATCCTTCAACACTTGTGATAAAGTTTATAATCCATCTATTAGTAACCTCATCAACTTCATTGGATATGATATTATATAGCAAGCATCTACACCCGATGCTTCATTTCTCTCGTACTATTCCAATAAGATAACACACTTGGCACGGGATTGTCTTATTTTCGTTCCTCCGAGTAGTTATCTCTCTGATCCTCCATGAAACTACATTGTTCCCTTCATTCATCACTCTCTCAAATTTCCTCTAATTATCTACTGCCCCAAAATAGTTTCAGGACATTACCACATCCACAGGTAGAGTACTTTTCTTGTTAACATAAGATGAAGAGTTAGAACAAATACCTATCAAAAGATATGTCGCGGCCGGCTAAAAATTTTCGAGTCGCCACCATATTTTTTAAGGGAAATAATGATAAACCTAAAAATCCTTAATCCCAAGGGCAGAGATTCCTACGGTTCGGGAGTCGGTTAAGTGAAGGGAAGGTGTTAGGCACCCCCTCACTTCCATTGTACTCAATGGGACCCTCCTTAGATTTTAGGGTATGTTTGTTTGTTGTCTAAGTTCCTATTTATTTACAAAAAAATCCTAAGTTTTTTATTGATTGTACTCGCTAGGGTTTACAACCCTATGCCTACGTACCTTCAATTTTGAAGGATCAGAGTAACCGTAGTTCACCCCCCCTATTCCTACCCCCTAATCCTATTCTCATTCCTAATCCTAAACACAATCCACTATTTATACTCTTGGATAAAGAGTTCTATCCCTTAAATCTAGTGTTTATACTCCTAGATGAGGAGTTATATCCTTTAAATCCCTTAAATCCCTATCCATTATTTAGACTCTCAGAGGAAGAGTTTTATCCCTTAATCCTTTTATTTATACTCTCGAATATCAAGAGTGCTATCCCTAAATCCTTATCCCCTATCCCTTATTTAGGCTCTCAGACCAAGAGCTTTATCCCTTAATCCTTTTATTTATACTCTCGGATATCAAGAGTTCTATCCCTTATCCCATCCTTTATTTAGGCTCTCGGACCAAGAGTTTTATCCCAAGTTAAAATTCCTAAAAAACCTTTAGATATCTTTTAGAAAATAAATTTCTAAATTTATTTACAGAAAAAAGGAAATAAAAGCCAAAAAAAAAAAAACAGTTAGGCTAAAGAACAAAAGTTTATATCCCAATAATTCCCAAATTCCCAAAATAATCCCTAAACAAATTAAAAGTATTTTTTATCCTTCAAAAATGAAATTAAATTTATTCTTTTCTCCCAAACCCAATATTTATCCTTTTCAAAAATAATTTCCTTGAAATATAAAAACCTAAAAAATAAATTCTTTATTAAGAAAATATAAAAGGAATTAATTATTCATTTTATCATACAAAGTCCTTATTCCCTAAAATGATTAATTCAACAATTAACTTAAATCATTTGATAAAATAAAATTCTAAGCGAAAATTAATTAATAAATCAAATTGAATAATTAATAAAAAAACCCAAGAAAACCTATTTTAACAAATTAAATTAAGGAATTAATTTAATTGTTAAAAACTAAAAAAACCTATTTTTACAATTTAAATTAAAACCTATTTTAACAACTTAAATTAAGGAATTAATTTAATTGTTAAAAACTAAAAAACCTATTTTACAATTTAAATTAAAGCCTATTTTGACAACTTAAATTAAGGAATTAATTTAATTGTTAAAAACTAAAAAAAAACTATTTTACAATTTAAATTAAAGCCTATTTTAACAACTTAAATTAAGAAATTAGTTTAATTGTTAAAACTAAAAAACTAAAACCCATTTTTACAATTTAAATTAAGGCATTAATTTAATTGTAAAAAAAAACTAAAAAAACCCTATATTAACAATTTAAATCAAGAAAAATAATTTAATTGTTAATAATCTAAAATTAATTAAATAAAATAAAAAAAAACCAGGAGGGGTGTATTTCCTTTGGAAAAGAACCCATTGGGCTTCTGGGGGGTGCTGATAGTGATTAGGGCGCAAGGCCCAATCACTTAAATCCAAAACCTGGAAAAAACAAAAAAAAGGCTATCGTGGGAAGGAGTCAGCGGTTGGCTCTCCTTGCATCGTACGATCCAAATCCTATGGCTCTAAGTACTCCTAACGTCATCCATTGATCTCGCTGACTGGTCCATGTACACAAAACGGAGGGCTACGATGTGCAGTCAACACTAGTTCACCGTGGACAAGCAAGCACGTGATTGGCTAGCTGACCGTCCCAGTCAACGTATCCAAGAGCGAGGGAGACGCCACTTGGCGTCCATCCATGGCCTCACGGAGGGAGTATTTATCCCGTTCCCTCTCAGATCCCTCTTATTTTTCACTCCTCTTTCTCTCTCTTTGCTCACTCTCTCAGAGCTCTCTCACTTCTCTCTAACCCAATTCTCCGACCACCACCCAAATTCCTCCGGCCACTACTAAAACCACCCCCAAAACCAGATTCCGATTGAGGATTCAACTGGGAAATTCAATCGTCAAGAACCCTAGCTTAAAACCTAAGAACCCTAACCCTCTATTCGTCCAAAACCCAGAAATTTCAAGAGCCCTAACCCTCTACCCCATGAACCCTAACCCTTATTCCACCTAAACCCAGAAATTTCAAGAACCCTAACCCTCTACCCCATGAACCCTAGGGTTCACATGAACCCTAACCCTAATTTTCCAGAAATCCCAAAACCGCAACCAAAATCCCGATTCAAAAAACTCAAACACAAACAAACAACAACGACTCAGAATCAAAGCCAAAAAAAGCTAAGTTTTTTTTTTTACGTCCGTGCAGTGAAACTGGTAGTATTTTATTTATCCTTTCCTCTAATCTCCTTCTCCTTTCTTTGTTTGCAGGTGCGAATGAGGTTTAGCTCAGAGGGGTTAGGGTTCTGATGTTAAACCCTAACTCTCTATGTACTTGGAGCTTTCGGTGATGATTGGGGAATTCGCGCAGCAACAACGTGTTCTCCCTTAGGGTCCCCTTTTTTTCAGAAATTTTCTTTAGTTTTTATAGGCTTAGGAATTAGGTTTAGGAATTAATTTGATTAGATTCAGTTTAGAAATTTTTGATGTAATCTTCTGTAATTTGATTTGTTTTGATCAGATTTAGATTTAGGATTTGTAATTGATTTGATCTGTGTATATTTTGATTCAAAAATTAATGAAATTGATTTGCTTATGATTTGATTTTGCTTTGATTCAAATCTCCCTTTTCCTGCGCAAAATTAAGGTTAGCTGAGGAAGACGGAGGCCCACTCTGGGTCAAATAGTTTGACCGAAATAAAATAAAAATAAAAATAAAATAAAATAAAATAAATAATAAAAGTCAATAGCCCCATAACCATAAAATAAAAAATGATTAATTTAGTTAATAATGAAATAAATAATAATAAAATAAATAATAATTATAAACTATATTAATAAATAAATAAAATCCACTACTAATCACTCCTAAACCCTAATAATTAACACAAAATTATCCCTAATAATATATATTAAAATCTAAATCTTAAATGAAACAGTAGTCCTAATTAATTAAAAAAATAGAAAGCCCAGCAAAAATAGAAATTTAATAAAGCAAAAAGATACTAATAAACTAATTAACACTAAAATAAAACTTAATTATTCTCTAATTAAACTAAAAACCCAAATTCTAAAATAATACCCACTTAACTTAACCATGATAAAAATTTAAAATAAACTAAAAAATGAAGTATCAATTAAAACACTTTGCTCCCTAATATTAAAAATAATTGACCAAAAATTCTAAATTTTATCAAAAAATAATCTAAGACTTTTGATCCCTAAAAAATGATAAAATAAAAAACCTTTACATGAAACCAACCCCCAAAATAGGTCTGAAAGTACTAGCAGATCCCCCCAAAAGCCCACATGACACTGACTGACACCCCCTAGCAGCGCGAGAAAAATCTCAAAAGAGTGAGAAAAACCCTGGTCAAAATTTAGGGTACTACAACTGCCCCTATTTAATCATATTTGAATCCGAAAGAGTAAGACGACGTGTCTTTCTCTTTTGAAGAGAGATGATTAAATATAAGAAGGACCCTAATTTTGACCACCGAGCCAGACAAGTACTATGTCGAATACCCTGAGATCCCTAGTAACAAACCCGTGACGAGATATCCGATTAAACCCCTTTACCCTGGAAAAAAGATTCTATGCCATGTATGCATGTTTAAAAGTATGTATGCTTTGTATGGTTTTATGAATGATGTGTTATCTGGGCTAACGCCTCTTTTTATGATATGTGACACATGTATTTACGGAACCCAAATCCTCTTGAAATATTCCAACTTCCCGACCCTTGAACCCTTGACTCCATTGATGATTATAACAAGTCTCATGCTCTTACTACCTGGAGATGCATATTATTCTTTATAAAGAAACTTCCATAATGATTAAATTGTGTCTATTAACATGTAGACCTTGTGTTCAATTTGGAAGAAATACGATTCCTTTCCTATCTCCAAATCGAAGTAAAATACCTTTCTCTTTTCTTTTTTCGAAAGCTTTTAATTTTTTCCCAATGTTTCAAAGCATTATTCTATAATTAATCCACACTTTGTAATCAAGCGGAGTAATTAGAAAGCAAAGAACGGAAATTTTATTTATTGAAAAATGGCCCATAAACAGGAAATAGTACATAAGGAAAGTAATCCTCATAAGGAGGAGTTACCACAAATTTATAAGATGAAAAATGGCAATAGGAAAAACAAATCTATCTATGTCCCTATTGAATTCAACACCAGCTACTATCCCTAAGTCTCTGAGGCCTTGACACTTCGCTTCTGAAGATGACGATTGGATTGCTCCTTCCTTTCCAAATCCTTGTTGTGTAAGTGCCATCAGTCCTATGCCTCTTGGATATCCTTAATTTTGCATGGACCGTTCTTCTTGAGTCTTAGTCCATCAGGATAACATACCATTTTTTTCAACTAGCCGCCCTTTAGGGTTTTTGACTTGTCGGGTATTATTATTTTTTTTAGTCCCTAATTCTTGCCTAAGTCACCCTTTCGGGTTTTCGACCTAGCGGGCTCTTATCCTTTTTTTCTAGGCATAGTATTTTTTGACTGAATCGGAATTTATCGGTCACGGTAAATCCGCTCCATCCATAGTAGTCAACATTAAAGCTCCACCAGAGAAAGCGCTCTTTACAACATATGGTCCTTCATAGTTTGGGGCCCATTTGGCACGAGGATCTTTATAGATGGGTAGCACCTTCCTTAATACCAACTCTCCTTCTTCGATAGGCGAGGACGAACTTTCTTATCGAATGCCTTCTTGAGTCTCCGCTGATATAGCTGACCATGACATACAGCGGCCATGCGCTTCTCCTCTATGAGGTTCAGTTGATCAAGTCTATTTTGTACCCATTCCGTTTCTTCCAGCTTGGTCTCCATTATGACCCTAAGGGAAGGAATTTCCACTTCAATAGTGAGTACCGCTTCTATGCCATATACCAAGGAAAAAGGCGTAGCTCCTGTCGAAGTACGGACTGAGGTTTTGTAGCCATGTAGTGCGAAAGGGAGCATTTCGTGCCAATCCTTGAAGGTCTTCACCATTTTCTGAATAATTTTCTTTATGTTCTTATTGGCTGCTTCTACCGCACCATTCATCTTTGGGCGATAAGGTGACGAGTTATGGTGATCGATTTTGAAACTCTCGCATAGCTCGTCGATTACTTTGTTATTTAGATTGAGCCCATTATCTGTGATGATCTTGTTAGGAACTCCATAGCGACAAATTATCTCTTTCTTGATGAATCGTGTAATTACTTGTCTTGTCACATTAGTGTAGGAAGCAGCTTCTACCCATTTGGTGAAGTAGTCGATAGCAACTAGAATAAACCGGTGTCCATTTGATGCCTTTGGCTCGATCATCCCTATTATGTCTATCCCCCACATAGAGAAAGGCCACGGGGCAGTTAAGACGTTCAAAGGAGTTGGCGGCACATGAATTTTATCCACGTAGATTTGACACTTGTGGCACTTCTTGACATATTTAAAGCAGTCGGACTCCATAGTCATCCAGTAGTACCCTGCTCGGAGAATCTTCTTAGCCATAGTATGCCCATTTGCATGAGTTCCGAAGGATCCTTCGTGTATTTCTCTGATGAGCATGTCCTATTCATGTCCATCTAAACACCGGAGTAACACCATGTCATGATTCCTTTTATATAGTACCTCTCCATCAAGGAAAAATTGGGCGTCAGTCTTCTAAATGTTTTCTTATCCCCACTTGAGGCATTTGCAGGATATTCTTGTTTCTGGAGGAACTGTTTGATATCGTAAAACCATAGTTTATTATCTACTTCAGCCTCCACTGTTGTACAATACGATGGTTCGTCTAGGCGATTAATCCTTATAACCGGTGCTTCGTTATACCATTTGACTTTAAACATGGATGCCAAAGTTGCCAAAGCATCTGCCAGTTGATTCTCATCTCTGGGGATGTGATGGAAAGTGATCTCATCAAAGTACTCTATCCTTTTCCAGACACAATCTCGGTATCGAGTCAGCTTGGGATTAAGTGTTCTACACTCTCCTTTGACTTGATTGATGACGAGAGCAGAATCTCCATATACCTCTAAGATTTTGATTCCGAGGTTAATGGCTTCATTAATCCCCAAGATACATGCCTCATATTCCGCCATATTGTTAGTACACGTGAAGCATATTCTTGCAGTGAAGGGTATGTGAAATCCCGTTGGAGAAGTTATAACAGCTCCTACCCCGTGTCCTTCTGCATTTGAGGCTCCATCGAATATAAGCTTCCATCGAGATCCGGGCTCAGGTTCTTCATAAAAATCCGGAATATCATCGTCTGTTACAGCTATCACCTCCTCGTCAGGGAAGTCAAATTGCATTGGTTGATAGTCATCCACTGGCTGATGAGCGAGATGATCGAATAACACGCTTCCTTTTATGGCTTTTTGGGTAACATACTGGATGTCATATTCAGTTAGTAACATCTGCCACCGAGCTACTCTCCCAGTCACTGCAGGCTTCTCGAATATATACTTGATGGGGTCCATTCTTGATATTAAGAAAGTTGTATGGCACACCATGTATTGTCTTAATCGTCAGGCGGCCCATACAAGAGCGCAACAGGTCTTCTCCAAGAGTGAGTACCTGGATTCACAATCCGTGAATTTCTTACTTAAGTAATATATTGCGTGCTCTTTTCTTCCTGTATCATCTTGTTGTCCGAGTACACAGCCCATCGAATTGTCAAGTACCGTTAAGTACATTATGAGTGGTCTTCCAGGTACGGGGGGGTACCAATATGGGTGGCTGCTGTAAATATTCCTTGATTCGATCGAAATCCTTTTGATAGTTTTCACCCCACTCGAGGCTTTGATCCTTCCTCAACAGCTTGAAGATTGGTTCACAAGTAGCAGTAAGGTGGGAGATGAACCTGGCGATGTAATTTAATCTTCCGAGGAATCCATGCACTTCTTTTTCAGTCCTCGGAGCTGGCATTTCTTGGATGGGCTTCACTTTGTCCGGATCAACTTCTATACCTCTTTGACTGACTATGAACCCCAACAACTTCCCAGATCTAACCCCGAAAGCGCACTTTGCAGGATTTAGTCGTAGCTTGAACTTTCTTAGCCGTTCAAACAATTTCTGTAAATTGACTATGTGCTCCTCCTCAGTTTGTAATTTAGCAATAGTATCATCGACATAAACCTCTATTTCCTTGTGCATCATGTCGTGAAAGAGTGTTACCATTGCCCTTTGATAGGTTGCCCCAGCATTCTTTAACCCGAAGGGCATTACCTTATAACAGAAGGTTCCCCACGGCGTAATAAAGGTAGTCTCTTCCATGTCTGAGGGAGCCATCTTGATCTGATTATATCCGGAGAATCCATCCATAAATGAGAAGACTGAGAACTGTGCAGTGTTATCTACTAACACATCAATGTGGGGTAATGGAAAATCATCTTTAGGACTTGCTCTGTTGAGGTCTCGATAGGCTACGCACATCCTGACTTTTCCATCCTTTTTTGGCACGGGCACAATATTGGCTACCCATTCTGGATACTTTACTGCAGCTAAGAACCCTGCGTCAAACTGCTTTTTAACCTCTTCCTTGATTTTGAGAGTCATATCAGGTCTAGTCCGTCTTAACTTTTGTTTGACCGGTGGACATTCGGGTTTAAGCGGTAGCTTATGTTCAACAATATCCGTGTCCAAACCGGGCATATCTTGGTAAGACCAAGCGAACACATCCACATACTCTTGTAGTAACTTGATCAACTTCTCCTTTATACACCTGTCCAAAGAGGCGCCAATTTTAACCTCCTTTTTGTCCTCTTCAGTTCCCAGATTGATCACATCCACTGGTTCCTGATGAGGTTGTATCACTTTATCCTCTTGCTTTAATAGTCTGGCCAATTTTAACCTCCTTTTTTAGAAAAGTAAATTACTTTGAAATATAAATCATCTCGGGAATCTCGACGACTCTCCAATTATTGAGAACTGTATCTGGTGAGCAATGGCGCACCCAATCTGGTATCCCTCTATTTTCCTCTTCAATTGCAGTCACTTGATCTTCATCTCTGAATCCGACACTATGGAAAGTTTCTTCAAGTGGAGGAAATATCATTTGTCGAGACTTCTGAACCCCTTTATTAGCTAGTTTGTAACCCAGCCCGAATTGATCCTTCTTTTCACTTATCTCTATCACTTTGCCCCAGCCCCTAGTATCCCCATTTTGGATCAAGTCTGTGATCCTTTTTGGCCTTTCCTCCTGTCGAACGACTTGCTTACGACTGACTGTCGCCACTTCCAAAGCTTGGAACGGTATTTCAAATGTTTCCCCATCCACTTCTATGTATCTGAACGATGAGAGATGGCTGACGAACATGTCTTCCTCCCCATCCACAATTATTAAGTTATCCCCCGATATGAACTTCAACTTCTGATGAAGTGTGGAAGTAACTGCGCCCGCATCGTGAATCCACGATCGTCCTAGGAGACAAGTGTAGGAGGGATTGATGTCCATGACTTGGAAAGTGATCATGAAGGTATGTGATCCCACCACTGTAGGTATGTCCACTTCCCCAATTACCATTCTTTTTGAACCGTCGAACGCCCTGACAATCAGGGAACTGGTCTTCATGAAGGTCCTTACAGATGTTAATTTCATAAGGGTATCCATAGGCATGACATTTAGAGCAGACCCTGTATCTACCAGTGTAACGCCCCAGTTTTGGTCTTTTATTTTAAGTGAGTCGTTTTTTATTATTTTATTATTATATTATTTTATTTCTGACTTTTATGTGAAAATATGTTATTTTTCGTCGTGAATATATTTTATCGGGTTTTGGGAACGTTTGCGAGATATTTGAGTGTAAGGGTATTTTGGGCATTTGGGTGTATTTTGTTAAGTTAGTAAAGAAAAGAAAAATAGAAATAGAGAGAAAAATAGTAGAAGAGAAAGAAAGTAAGAAAAGAAGAAAAGAGAAGAAAAGAGGAGAAGAGAGAAAAGAGAGAAATTGGAGAAAAAGCTTGGGAAATCAAGAGAACAAGTTCTAGGAATCGATTAAATCGGGTAAGTGTGTGAAACTCGATTATCTTATTGTTGTGTATGATTATGTATGTGTGGTTGCATGTTGTATTGTCTCGTTCGGTAGTTTTTGGATATAGGTCGAAATCGTGTAATCGAGTAGAAATCGATGTTTTCACGGACGAAACTCAATATAATTTGTGTTGTATGATCTATGTATGTGTATGAACCATTGCTAGTAATTGTTTTGCTGTTGGAAATGATTTGGGAAAGAAAATGGGAAAAATTGGAGGTATGGAACAGTGTTCACGCAGCAGAATTTTTCTGCTTCTGGTGCAGAGCGCCGGGCGAAAGGCCCTGAGTGCCGGGCGATGCGTCCTTTTCGCCGAGCGGTTCGAGAGGCGCAGAGGTGCCAAGCTTCTGCCTCTTTGAATTATTTTTGGGGGATTGGTATCGCCTGTGTTTCGCCGGGCGAAGCAGAGGCGAAGCGCGTTTCGCCGGGCGGTGAGCATGCTTCGCCGGGCGGTTGGTTGTTTTTGAAAACAATTTTCCTTTTTTTAAAAATCCATATCTTTCGAACCGTATTTCCTAATTGAGTGATATTTATATCGTTGGGAAGCTTATGAAATGTACTTTTGGATGATGAAAATTTTGGAATTATTAGCCGATTTAATTATGTCGAAAAATCGGGAATAGCGTCGTTCTGTCGACTTTTGCTGTTATAATTGTGTGAATTTGATGTGTAATGTACGCTGTACTGTTGATATGAATGTAGTAAGGATTGTGTGCTGTGTTGGGGTAAGAATACCTGTGTGGATGATGATTTGTGGCCTAAGGGCAAGAAAATACTATGTGTGGTATTTGATGATAAAGGCATGATTATGAAGGTGTGTATATATGCAATGTGAATGTCATGAGTCATTGTATGCCAAGCATCATGATATGTATTGTGGAAACGTCCTGAGTGGCGGTTTAAATTCCTGAGGGAATTTGCTATAACATCGTGTGCCTCAAAAATATGAGGCGCTGCCTGAGGACCTAAAGCGATGGTTGTAGACGATCGTGTGCCCATGATGGGACTTAAAGCGATCCATAACGTCGTGTGCCTCGAAAATATGAGGCGATGCCTGAGGACCTAAAGTGACGGGTGAACATCGTAGGCCCGACGGGGTGTTACTTGAGATTCTCAGTAATGAGCGATGGTTCCAATAGTTCCTGAGTGAACTGGTGATGAGACATGAGAAAGAATGGAAGTCGGTACCGCATGGCATGTGCATAGAGTCGTGTGTCGGTCTCTGTGTATTTGCATAATCATGGATTAAATGTGTATGTTAATTGGGAATGTGATAATGTGATGGAGTATGTATAATTGTGTTGATGAGGAGTGTATTATGAGTGATTGACGTGTGTTGGTGATGAATACCTGATAATTGTACTGTGTTATGTTTTATTCGGTTGTGGTGCATTTGTGGTGAGAACTTTATACTTGTGTATTTTTGTGTTAATATATAATTTTACTCAACGGTATTATGATTGTTTTTCTCACCCTTCTGCTGTTTTATAATGCTCTATGAGGCATTGCAGATTAGAGTTGCTGGAGGTCTTTTTGTGAAGCTTTGCGTCTTCATTCTTTTGTCGGTCGGCTCTGATATGTGACACCGGGTAGTTAGGGTGGCCGTGTTGTGATTATTTGTGTATTCTGTATATATATCTTTTGACTTGTACATGTATAACTTGGTGTATGAAAACTTTCTTGATATATATATATATATATATGTTATTCAGTTTTAGATTTTCCGTTTTTATTCTAAAATCTGAAATGTGGGTGTAAGGAACTGAGTTCCTCTGTTGATTGCTACCCCACTGTTGCATATCTTAATGAGCAGGTGTTGTATGTTATGTTTGTTTCAAATTGATGTGATGCTCCCTGTCTATGCCATGTTTTCAAATATACTCTGATGAAATTTCGAATATTATTTACCGCTTTATAAGCTTGGGGGTATTAGATTGGGGGCGTCACATTAAGTAGTATCAAAGCTAGTTTGTGTCAGTTCGTGTCGGTTGTGTCAGTCCTTATTGGTCGTTGTGGTTGGTTGAGCTGTTGGTTTAACCATAGTTTCTGTTATTGGGAATGAGCAGAATATGGCTGGAAGGAACGATGCTGCTGTAGCTACTGCTATGCAGGCTATGGCTCGTGCTGTGCAGGGTGCACCGAATGCTGGGGAGAATGATGAGTTTAGAAAGAATAGGCCACCTGTCTTCAAAGGGAGACATAATCCTGATGGAGCGCAGATTTGGCTGAAAGAGATTGAGAGGATTTTCAGGGTGATGGATTGTGATGAGGACAGTAAGGTGAGACTGGGAACTCACATGTTATAGGAAGAAGCAGATGACTGGTGGGTCGGTACTCGTCAGGTGTTGGAAGCTGCGGAGGACGAAGAGATCACTTGGGAAGTGTTTAGCCGGGAGTTTCTAAGGAAGTATTTTCCCGAGGATGTCCGAGGAAAGAAAGAAATTGAGTTTTTGGAACTAAAGCAAGGTAATATGTCTGTTGTGGATTATACCGCTAAGTTTGTTGAGCTGGTGCAGTTTTATCCTCATTATACTGAAGCGACCGCGGAATTCTCTAAGTGTGTGAAGTATGAAAGTGGATTGCATCCTGAGATAAAACAGGCGATCGATTACCAGAGGATAAGGAGGTTTGCTGATTTGGTGGAATGTTGTAGGATTTATGATGAGGATAGTAAGGCTCGATCTACTCACTATAAAAGTGTAAGTGACAGGAAAGGGAAGCAACAGTTCCGTGGTGGACCGTATGTGTCACCGGCTGATAAAGGTAAACAAAGGAGTACTTTTGATCGTAGGTCAGGTGGAGGTGGTATGTCTAATTCTCCTAGGTGTTTTAAATGTGGTGAATTGGGTCATCGCCAGCATGAATGTAGGAGGAATGTGATTAAGTGTTCTAATTGTGGAGGTGAAGGACATGTTGTGGCTGATTGTAAAAGGAAGAATGTGGTGAAATGTTATAACTGTGGAGAACCTGGTCACATTAGCTCAAAGTGTCCGAATCAGAAGAAAGCTCCGACTAGTGGCAAGGTGTTTTCTTTGGCAGGAACTCAGACTTCAAGTGCAGATCGTCTGATTCGAGGTACTTGATTTATTAATAGTACGCCTTTAGTTGCTATTATTGATACTGGAGCGACTCATTCGTTTATTTCGTCTGAGTGCGCGAAGCGTTTGAATCTTATGTTGTCTTTGATGGATGGTGAGATGGTTATTGATACTCCAGCGATGGGGTCAGTAACTACTTCTTTGGTGTGTTTGAGTTGTCCTTTGGCCATTTATGGTAAAGACTTTGAGATGGATTTAGTGTGTTTGCCGTTGGAAGGTTTGGATGTGGTTTTGGGAATGAATTGGTTGCAATTTAATAGGGTTCATATTGATTGTTATCATAAGCTGGTAAGGTTTCCTTCTCTGGAGGAAGACGAAGACTCGAGTTTCTTATCTACCAAAGAGTTGAAGAAACTTTTGGCGGAGGAAGCTCAGTTGTTTGGATTATTTGTATCTTTGGCCGTGGATAGTCAGGTGTCGCTTGAGGTGTTTCCTGTTGTGTGTGAATTTCCTGAAGTGTTTCCTGAGGATATTTCAGACTTGCCGCCGGAGAGAGAGGTGGAGTTTTCTATAGATCTAGTTCCTGGTACTAGACCTGTTTCTATGGCACCTTATCGTATGTCGACATCGGAGTTGGTGGAGTTAAAGAAACAGTTGAATGAGTTGTTGGAAAAGAGGTTCGTGAGGCCAAGTGTTTCTCCTTGGGGTGCTCCAGTTTTGTTGGTGAAAAAGAAGGATGGGAGTATGAGGTTATGTATTGATTATCGCTAGTTGAATAAAGTGACGATTAAGAATAAGTATCCGCTCCCGAGAATTGATGATCTGATGGATCAGTTGGTTGGTGCTTGTGTGTTTAGTAAGATTGACTTGAGGTCAGGGTATCATCAGATAAGGGTGAAGGAAGAAGATATTCAGAAGACGGCCTTTAGGACACGATACGGTCATTATGAATATTCTGTGATGCCGTTCGGGGTTTCTAATGCGCCTGGTGTGTTTATGGAATACATGAATAGGATTTTCCACGAGCATTTGGATCGATTTGTCGTTGTGTTTATTGATGACATATTGATTTATTCTAAGTCTCGCGAGGAGCACGCGGAACATTTGCGTATTGTTTTGCAGGTTTTGAAGGAAAGGAAGCTTTTTGCAAAATTGTCCAAGTGTGAATTCTGGTTATCGGAAGTGAGTTTTCTTGGACACGTGATTTCGGGTAACGGTATTTCAGTGGATCCATCTAAGGTAGAAGCAGTTCTACAGTGGGAGGCTCCGAGATCTGTTACTGAAATTCGTAGCTTTTTGGGTTTGGCCGGTTATTATCGACGGTTCATTGAAGGGTTTTCTAA
Source organism: Lathyrus tuberosus (assembly GCA_022829125.1). Taxonomy (NCBI): domain Eukaryota; kingdom Viridiplantae; phylum Streptophyta; class Magnoliopsida; order Fabales; family Fabaceae; genus Lathyrus; species Lathyrus tuberosus. The sequence goes on from JALAZF010000183.1 coordinate 4,521,604, forward strand.
GCTTGCATTGCCTTTGACCCAGTTGACTTGTAAAGGTCAAGCGTTCATTTGGGATATTCGGTGTGAGGAGAGTTTTAATGAGCTGAAGAGAAGATTGACGACAGCTCCGATTTTGATTTTGCCGAATCCTACTGAACCATTTGTGGTTTATTGTGATGCTTCTTTGATTGGTCTAGGTGGTGTTCTGATGCAAGAAGGTAAGGTTGTAGCTTATGCTTCGAGGCAGTTGAGAGTTCATGAGAAGAATTATCCTACTCATGATCTTGAATTAGCGGCTGTGGTTTTTGTGTTGAAGATTTGGAGGCATTATCTTTTTGGTGCGAGGTTTGAAGTTTTTAGTGATCACAAGAGCTTGAAGTATTTGCTTGATCAGAAGGAATTGAATATGAGGCAACGTAGGTGGTTGGAATTCTTGAAAGACTACGACTTTGGCTTGAATTACCATCCTGGTAAAGCTAATGTGGTAGCTGATGCGTTGAGTCGGAAATCGTTGCATATGTCGGCTTTGATGGTTAAGGAATGGGAACTTTTGGAATCGTTTAGAGATTTGAGTTTGGTATGTGAAGTGACTTCGGATAGTGTAAGGCTTGGGATGTTGAAGGTTACTAATGATTTTCTGATGACGGTTAGTGAGAAACAGAAGTTGGATTTGAAATTTGGGGATTTGATGTTGGTTGGGGGAGGAGATGTGAATAGTGATTTTCAAGTGGATTCTAATGGTGTGTTAAGGTTTCGTGGACGGATTTGTATTCCGGATGATTCGGAGTTGAAAAGGATGATTTTGGAGGAAGGACACTGGAGTAATTTGAGTATACATCCTGGAGCGAATAAGATGTATCAAGACTTGAAGAAGATTTTCTGGTGGTTTGGTTTGAAAAGAGATGTGGCTCAGTTTGTGTATGCTTGTTTGACTTGTCAAAAATCGAAGGTGGAGCATTTGAGGCCTAGTGGTTTGTTGCAACCGTTGGATATTTCTGAGTGGAAGTGGGATAGCATTTCGATGGATTTTGTAACGGGGTTACCGAACACTCAGAGGGGGCATAATGCTATTTGGGTGGTTGTTAATAGGCTGACTAAATAGGCTCATTTTATTCCGATTGACATCAGTTTTTCTTTGGAGAGGTTGGCTGAGATTTATATCAGTGTGGTGGTGAAGTTGCATGGAGTTCCATTGAGTATTGTTTCTGATCGAGATCCAAGGTTTACATCGAGATTTTGGGAAAGTTTACAGAAGGCTTTGGGTTCTAGATTGAGATTGAGTTCGACTTATCATCCGCAGACGGATGGTCAGACGGAGAGGACGATTCAGTCTTTGGAAGATTTGTTGAGGGCTTGTGTTTTGGAACAAGGTGGTTCGTGGGATAGTTATCTTGTGTTGATTGAATTCACGTATAATAACAGTTTTCATTCTAGTATTGGTATGGCACCGTTTGAAGCATTGTATGGACGAAGGTGTCGAACGCCGTTGTGTTGGCACGAATCTGGTGAGAGAACGGTGGTAGGACCGGAGTTGGTACAACAGACGACAGAGAAGGTAAAGTTTATTCGAGAGAAAATGAAGGCTTCTCAGAGTAGACAAAAGAGTTATCATGATCGGAGACGGAAGGATCTTGAGTTTCAAGAGGGCGATCATGTATTTCTGAGGGTTACGCCGGTAACGGGTGTTGGTCGTGCTTTGAAATCGAAGAAACTTACTTCTCGGTTTATTAGTCCTTACCAGATATCTGAGAGAGTTGGTGTTGTGGCGTACAGGGTGGCGTTGCCGCCAAATCTGTCGAATTTGCATGATGTGTTCCATGTTTCACAGCTTCGGAAGTATGTTCCGGATCCGTCACATGTGATTCCGATGGATGAGGTTGAGGTAAGGGAGAACCTTACAGTTGAGGCTTTACCTGTTAGTATTTTGGATCGCGAAGTGAAGCAGTTGCGAGGCAAGGATATTGCTTTGGTGAAAGTGGAGTGGGGAGGCGTTGCTGAGGGTAATTTGACTTGGGAGTTGGAGAGTCGGATGTGGGAGTCGTATCCAGAGTTGTTTGTTTCTGGTGAGATTTTCGAGGACGAAAATTTCTAAGTGGGGGAGAGTTGTAACGCCCCAGTTTTGGTCTTTTATTTTAAGTGAGTCGTTTTTTATTATTTTATTATTATATTATTTTATTTCTGACTTTTATGTGAAAATATGTTATTTTTCGTCGTGAATATATTTTATCGGGTTTTGGGAACGTTTGCGAGATATTTGAGTGTAAGGGTATTTTGGGCATTTGGGTGTATTTTGTTAAGTTAGTAAAGAAAAGAAAAATAAAAATAGAGAGAAAAATAGTAGAAGAGAAAGAAAGTAAGAAAAGAAGAAAAGAGAAGAAAAGAGGAGAAGAGAGAAAACAGAGAAATTGGAGAAAAAGCTTGGGAAATCAAGAGAACAAGTTCTAGGAATCGATTAAATCGGGTAAGGGTGTGAAACTCGATTATCTTATTGTTGTGTATGATTATGTATGTGTGGTTGCATGTTGTATTGTCTCGTTCGGTAGTTTTAGGATATAGGTCGAAATTGTGTAATCGAGTAGAAATCGATGTTTTCACGGACGGAACTCAATATAATTTGTGTTGTATGATCTATGTATGTGTATGAACCATTGCTAGTAATTGTTTTGCTGTTGGAAATGATTTGGGAAAGAAAATGGGAAAAATTGGAGGTATGGAACAGTGTTCACGCAGCAGAATTTTTCTGCTTCTGGTGCAGAGCGTCGGGCGAAAGGCCCTGAGCGCCGGGCGATGCGTCCTTTTCGCCGGGCGGTTCGAGAGGCGCAGAGGTGCCAAGCTTCTGCCTCTTTGAATTATTTTTGGGGGATTGGTATCGCCTGTGTTTCGCCGGGCGAAGCAGAGGCGAAGCGCGTTTCGCCGGGCGGTGAGCATGCTTCGCCGGGCGGTTGGTTGTTTTTGAAAACAATTTTCCTTTTTTTAAAAATCCATATCTTTCGATCCGTATTTCCGAATTGAGTGATATTTATATCATTGGGAAGCTTATGAAATGTACTTTTGGATGATGAAAATTTTGGAATTGTTAGCCGATTTAATTATGTCGAAAAATCGGGAATAGGGTCGTTCTGTCGACTTTTGCTGTTATAATTGTGTGAATTTGATGTGTAATGTACGCTGTACTGTTGATATGAATGTAGTAAGGATTGTGTGCAGTGTTGGGGTAAGAATACCTGTGTGGATGATGATTTGTGGCCTAAGGGCAAGAAAATACTATGTGTGGTATTTGATGATAAAGGCATGATTATGAAGGTGTGTATGTATGCAATGTGAATGTCATGAGTCATTGTATGCCAAGCATCATGATATGTATTGTGGAAACGTCCTGAGTGGCGGTTTAAATTCCTGAGGGAATTTGCTATAACATCGTGTGCCTCAAAAATATGAGGCGTTGCCTGAGGACCTAAAGCGATGGTTGTAGACGATCGTGTGCCCATGATGGGACTTAAAGCGATCTATAACGTCGTGTGCCTCGAAAATATGAGGCGATGCCTGAGGACCTAAAGCGACGGGTGAACATCGTAGGCCCGACGGGGTGTTACTTGAGATTCTCAATAACGAGCAATGGTTCCAATAGTTCCTGAGTGAACTGGTGATGAGACATGAGAAACAATGGAAGTCGGTACCGCATGGCATGTGCATAGAGTCGTGTGTCGGTCTCTGTGTATTTGCATAATCATGGATTAAATGTGTATGTTAATTGGGAATGTGATAATGTGATGGAGTATGTATAATTGTGTTGATGAGGAGTGTATTATGAGTGATTGACGTGTGTTGGTGATGAATACCTGATAATTGTACTGTGTTATGTTTTATTCGATTGTGGTGCATTTGTGGTGAGAACTTTATACTTGTGTATTTTTGTGTTAATATATAATTTTACTCAACGGTATTATGATTGTTTTTCTCACCCTTCTGCTGTTTTATAATGCTCTATGAGGCATTGCAGATTAGAGTTGCTGGAGGTCTTTTTGTGAAGCTTTGCGTCTTCATTCTTTTGTCGGTCGGCTCTGATATGTGACACCGGGTAGTTAGGGTGGCCGTGTTGTGATTATTTCTGTATTCTGTATATATATCTTTTGACTTGTACATGTATAACTTGGTGTATGACAACTTTCTTGATATATATATATATATATATATATATATATATATATATATATATATATATATGTTATTCAGTTTTAGATTTTCCGCTTTTATTCTAAAATCTGAAATGTGGGTGTAAGGAACTGAGTTCCTCTGTTGATTGCTACCCCACTGTTGCATATCTTAATGAGCAGGTGTTGTATGTTATGTTTGTTTCAAATTGATGTGATGCTCCCTGTCTATGCCATGTTTTCAAATATACTCTGATGAAATTTCGAATATTATTTACCGCTTTATAAGCTTGGGGGTATTAGATTGGGGGCGTCACAACCAGCACCCTTGAAAGAATAGTGTCCTGACATTTGACTGATATGTGTAAGGCCTTGTTATGTGCTTGCCCCTCGGGAGGTAATTCCTCACTACTGAAACCCAGGCAGGTGCTGGAGGCAATATTGGAGACTACCTCGTCGAACTGAATTACTGATATGTTTTTAGTGACATGGGCTTCATTTAGGACCTTCAACAGAGATTCTTATGTGCCTCTGAGCATAACAGCAAGGACAGAATAGAGATCTTAGACGGTGTTTAATTTAGTTGGTCCACCACCCTATAATCACTTTTCTTTATGATTCTTAAGAATTTCTTGGCGTCTTCTTGAGATATGCCCCTCTTAGACAGTCCCTCGCCTGTACTTGTGGTCTCTTTCCCCTTTGAGCTTTGGGGGATATCCTTCTTGGGTTGTTCTGACGAGTATATCCTTCTACTATGTGTCATTCCTCCAATACCAGCTATGTTAGTAACTGCTGGTGACGGCACTATAGTCTCTCCTCCCACCGACGCAGTGATGTCATATTTCCAAGGTACAGTCTTGGAGCTTTCATAGGGAAATGGCGTTGGTACATGGAACGTGATAGGACCTTCTGAAGCTGTAGGCACCAGAGCTTTAGGCACCAGGTATCTTAATTGGTGTTCGTGCAGGCACCAGAATTGTTATCTGAATAGGAACCTGTGTAGGCCTTGAAACTGGTATTTGGATGGGCGCCTGTGCCTGCCTGGGAACTGATATCTGAATAGGTACTTGTGTAGGCCTTGGAACTGGTATTTGAATGGGAGTTGTGACTCCTCTTTTCTAGTATGGAATCTCAGAAGGTTCCTGCCCCTGGGAGTCTAAGGCAGATACCTCATTCATATTCCTTAAGTACCCAATCGGTATTATCCCTTGGTCCATTAGTTGTTGGAGGACCTCCTTCATATTCTTATAGCTATTGGGATCAATCGCGCAATTCTCACAGTCACCTTGCAGCCTTTCAAACTCCTCGTACCCAATTAAGGTTTCCCTCACTTTCGTCATAGGGGTCTTTACTTGCTCTACCCCTCTAATTATGACGTCCTCTCCTAGTCCCTCAACGGAGTTAACAGTTGGTCCAGCGTGCCCTGGGAAAGGGTTATCTCCTACATTTGGAGTGTCATAACTGAAGTTAATAACCTTCTGATCTAGCAAATCTTGTACCCTAAATTTGATAGCCAAACATTTTTCAGTCGTGTGCCCTGGCGATCCAGCATGGTAATCACATCTAGCATTAGCGTCATACCCTCAAGGAAGAGGCGTAGGAGGGGGCCCTAATGGCTTGATTTCTACCAATCCCTTTTGGATTAACATTGGCAGGATTTGAGTATATGTAGTGGGTATAGGGTCAAAGTCCTTCCATGGCCTCCTTTGTTCCCTTCGGGGATGCTTCTGTTGTTGCTGATTTTGAGGGGGTGGGGCCCTTGGCTGTTGGATCTGGAGCGTAGGAGACCCTTGGCCAGAGGCCGTGGCTGCCACGTAAGGGTTATAAGGCACTTGAGTATACCTATCAGCAGAAATGGCATTGGCCTCCTTCTTCGAACGGTTTCCGGAGTACCTTTTATCGTTTTGTTGATTGGAAGACGGTGTTCCAATCTTTCCACTTTTTAATCCATTCTCAATCCTTTCCTTGATGATAACCAAATCCGCAAATCCTGTTGAGACCGATCCAATCATCTTTTCATAGTATAATCCTTGCAGAGTTCCCATGAATGTATCTACTAGCTCGTTTTCCCGCAATGGAGGTTGCACACGAGATGCTAGCTCCCTCCATCTTTGGGCATACTCCTTAAAAGATTCATCCCTTTTCTGAGACATGTTTTGCAATTGCATGCGATTAGGGGCCATGTCTACATTATATTGGTATTGCCTTATGAAGGAACTTGCCAAATCATCCCAGTTCTTGATGTAGGTCCTTTCCAGCTGCATGTACCAGTCCAAGGATGCCCCACTAAGGCTGTCTTGGAAAACATGCATCATCAGCTTTTCATTCTTAGTGTGTTCCCCCATCTTTCGGGAAAACATCCGAATGTGACTTTTGGGACAACTAACCCCTTTGTACATCTCGAAGGTAGGCGCCTTAAACTTAGGAGGCACGACCACGTTGGGTACCAAACACATTTCCAAGGCATCAATCCCAAAGATCTTGGATCCTTCCACAGCCCTTAACCGCTCCTCAATTATCTTATACTTTTCATCCTCCTTTCTTCCTTCCATGGCAGCTAGTTTGGTTTCACGACCTACTTGCCTTGAGCATTCCTCTCCATATTGGAGGTGCCAGTCATCAGAGACCTCACGAGTGACAGGTATCTGTATGGGTCGTGATTCTCCATTGTGCTCGGGTGGAGGAACAGACCCTACAGGAGGTTGAGTGTTAGCCTTCCCTTTACTAGCCTCTAAAGCCTCAAGCTCCAAGTCAGCCACAAATCCCAAAAGAGGATTGCTATCTTCATATTAGGGAGGAGGGGTAGGGGCATTCCTACGGTTTGTGGCCTCGGTGTCTCTTGCGATCATATTCTGAATAGCTCGAGTCAGCTGATTGATCTTGTCCTTCATTTCCTCCACATTTCCCTTGACAACATCCACCTCTCCTTTCAGAGCAGCGTGGTTCAGCTCCATTTGTCCATAGCTTTCTTCTGGTAAGCACGGGTTTTGGGTCGAGAAGTCAGATTGTTGCGAAGATTCTGAGAGAAGATATCAAAAGGTGATTTTCGTTTGATGTTTATTTTTTGAATTATGTTATGCATGCATGAATGTATGAGCATGCAAAAATTATTTTTATTTCAGGAATCTTAAACTTTTCATTTATTAAGATTAAAGCCAAGGATAATGGAAAGCAAATACTTTTATTAATGGAAAGAAAGTGCTAGGGTCGAAGCCCCATTTATTACATAAGGAAAACCAAACTAGGGATAAACCCTTAAATTATTCGTAACAAAAAGCAAATGTAAGAAGTCATTACATAGAAAAGCTAAATCCTCCTCCTAATCCTAGCCCTAAAATCCTCTACCATCTCACGACAAAGTGTAAGGAAATCAGTAATCTCTTTGACCGGCTTGAAGATATCAGCCATGTACTCAGCCTCCTTTAAACTTCGAGGGATCTCGTGGATGAGATCGTTGGATAGTAAGACCAACTTCAGATACCTTTCTCGATAATATGCCTCGTCCTCTCGTAACTTTTCCATGATCTCTAAATCCTCTCTAGTAGTTTGCTCTAGCTGTTGGTTATGTTCTTCAACCTAAATGGCCCATGCCCTTAGATCTTCGTAAGAATCCTGAAGCTCCCCATATAACCTTCTAAGTTCCTGGTTCTCCTCTTGAGTTTCTAACCATCCTTCTGGTCGTAGGGAAAGAAGTTCTTCGGCTGATCTCAATTGCACAGTTGCATCTAGGGCTTGCCTTTTGCTCTCGAGAAGAGCACTAGATAAGCTTTGGACTTCAGCTTCAAGGTGGTGGATACGCCTGTCATATCCCTCTTTGAATTCTCTTTGCGTTGACATCATCCAAATGTCCCTCCACTCGTCCCTTTGACGCCAGGCTCTATCTAGTTTCTCTTTGTGGTCTTTGAGGCGTGAACTCACAACTTGAAGGTCGGCATAAGCTTGTTCCTTCTTCTCTTCCTCCATCTGAGCTATCCCCTTATTGATCTTTGATTGCTCCATAACTTCATCGAGACTCCTCCATAACTGACTACTCTCTCCTGTGGCTTGGTAATATTTTCCTTCCCACTCTTCTTTTTGTTTTGTAATTGTGCAATAGTCTCTTTGAGTCTCTCGCTTTCCTCCATGGAGATTGCGGCAGGTGGGGGAACCCTTGGATTAACAGGATGATCCAGAGTAAAGGGCAACTTTACTATCCTTACTATTTCTTCCATCCATTGCAGATATGGGACTGTTGACTCTTCTCTTGGTCTTTTCAAACTACTCTTCCCTTTTATATTTTGTCTCCAAGCTTGAGCAATTTTTAAGACGTTGGAATGATCTCCATTCACACCTTGCAAGATGAAACCTTTTAGCAACCTATCCTCTGGCTTATAGGCCAAGGGATGCCCTAGCTGCCTCATTGCCAAAATAGGGTTATAACTTATGCACCCTCTTGAACCAATTAAGGGTACATTTGGAAAGTCTCCACAACTTAAGATCACATCATCTCTTTGGGGTATTTGAGGGAACCATGGGATGTCATTACCAACGAGGGATACCAGATATTGGGACCAATCATTAGCTTTCATTTGTCTCATATCCCTTATGTCCCTCACTAGATGGGAGCATAACCACTTGTACAGTAATTGAGGGCAACATAGCATAGCCCCTCCTTTCTTCTCAAATTTGCAATGAAGAGTAAAGTATATATCCGCAAGGAGAGCCGTTGAAGAGTCTTCTTCTCCAAGAGTCACAGCCAGAAATAGATTGATAGCGACGATATCTACGAAGTTCTTGGCACTTGGGAATAGAACTAACCCAAAGATAAGTAGTACCATGATGGTGTCCATGGCTACCCAATTTTTGTGAGTCGCGAAGTGACTAGCTTTATTTTATAGGAACCATTTAGGAAACCCATGGAAGTCTTCTTTAGTTTTCAAATTATCTCGTAGGTTTTCTTCACGAATATAAAGACAGCTTGCCATTTCTTTAAATGAAGGACTATACCCCAATGCCTTGAATGGACCTTTATTACTTTTAGGGACATCAAGTATCCTACGAACTTCTTCCAGAGTGGGAGCCATTTGGAAGTCTCTAAATTGAAAGCACCTTAACTCAGGATCATAAAAATGGGCCAAGGCAGTTAGGCCCTCCTCTTGCATAGGAATAAGAACAAGATCCAGTATATCTCCATACTTACGTATGATAGGCTTCCTTCTTTCCTTAGGTAACTCTGCAGCATAAGTCTTTAGGCCATTTATGTCAGATGTCCTTACTTTAATTGGGAAAGTTTTCCTTTTTCCGGGTTCCATTTCCTTTGATTTAATCCCTTTTTTTTTAATAAGTTTAAGATTCCTGTGTCATGGTAAAAAAAAAATTATGAGGACGATGAATGCAAATGATATCTTGATTAGGGTAAAGGTAATGTGCAAGCATGCCCTAATGAGGTGGGCTCCCTAGAACAGGCTGGATCTAAGTTAAGACTACCCTATCCCCTCACATGTAGGTTATAAAAATTTGGACAGCATAACGGCCCCAAAATGTTTAGACTATACCCTTGTTTTACCATGAGAAGGAGCAAGCCTTCCTATGGTAATCCTTCGGGATAAGTCTCATTTGGGGTAGGAGCCTAGTAACAGCCCTTGAGGGTTGAATACATAGGGTCTCCATAGATTGGTGTGGGGTAGGTTAAAGGTTCTCAGAGTCTCGGACCACATCCAAATCATCCACTAGGTCAGGGGCTAGCCCTTTCGTGAGGACAACTTTGGAAGGATCTATTCTGAGTGTGGCATCAATGCATTGTTGGGGATGTCGCATCCCCACCAAAAACATTTCCGTTCCACATTATGTTCTAGGGTTATCCTCCAAGCTTTGGGCTTTAGCTTCACACTTTTTTTTTGCCCCAATCCTTTGCATGATGACAAAAAAAGAAATAAACAACACAAGAGTTAAGTATAATAAATAAACAAAATATAAAATAAAACAAAATAAAAAAACAAAAACATGAGAAAAATAAAACCAAAACCCAAAACAAACAAACAGAACCCTAAATTCTAAGGATAGGATGGACTCTCTTTAGGCGTCCCCAGCAGAGTCGCCAGCTGTCGTGGCCGGCTAAAAATTTTCGAGTCGCCACCTTATTTTTTAAGGGAAATAATGATAAACCTAAAAATCCTTAATCCCAAGGGCAGAGATTCCTACGGTTCGGGAGTCGGTTAAGTGAAGGGAAGGTGTTAAGCACCCCTCACTTCCATTGTACTCAATGGGACCCTCCTTAGATTTTAGGGTATGTTTGTTTGTTGTCTAAGTTCCTATTTATTTACAAAAAATCCTAAGTTTTTTATTGATTGTACTCGCTAGGGTTTACAACCCTATGCCTACGTACCTTCAATTTTGAAGGATCAGAGTAACCGTAGTTCACCTCCCATATTCCTACCCCCTAATCCTATTCCCATTCCTAATCCTAAACCCAATCCACTATTTATACTCTTGGATAAAGAGTTCTATCCCTTAAATCTAGTGTTTATACTCTTAGATGAGGAGTTCTATCCCTTAAATCCCTTAAATCCCTATCCATTATTTAGACTCTCGGAGGAAGAGTTTTATCCCTTAATCCTTTTATTTATACTCTCGGATATCAAGAGTACTATCCCTAAATCCTTATCCCCTATCCCTTATTTAGGCTCTCGGACCAAGAGCTTTATCCCTTAATCCTTTTATTTATACTCTCAGATATCAAGAGTTCTATCCCTTATCCCATCCTTTATTTAGGCTCTCGGACCAAGAGC